>BSBM01000826.1:13483500-14707500 GCA_027924585.1 Larix kaempferi
TCATTTCTGCAGCCATTTTCATGACCTGTTTCTCATTCCTTGTCAGAAAGAGATCATCGTCATACAATAATGGTATGATAGGTTCATCATCCACAACCTTAAGGTAAAGGTTAGGAACAACTTTACTTATGGTAAAGCCCAAGCTTTACTTATGGTAAAGCCCAAGCTTTACTTATGGTAAAGCCCAAGCTTTGTCATGAAGCTGTCAATTGTCCATTATTCACACTCAGCATTGAGTGATCTTCTACATATCTATATGTGCCATCTCTCGTCAGATGGGTCTACTAAAATGAGCCTCAAAATCATTCGAACTCTGTGGTGAGTTCCTTCTTGCATCCATTTCATATGTGTATAGAACCCATATTCAACCTTGTAGCAAAGGTTGAGATACACATCACCCATGATGATCATTAAGCTCATCAATTGACTACCGATCCTGGGAACCCATACAGAACCTGATTACATTATTAAGAGAATGGTCTTATCTAGTCCCTTGGAGCAAAACATCTCATCATGATTCTCTTCCTCTTTCTAAGAGAATCTCTTAACCACAAGCTTTCTATAGTGTGTTTGATTTGTAAATCTTTTGTTGAACATCCATCGCTTGTTCAGAGTTCATCATTCATCATGATCTTTCCTACAAATCAAAATTAAGTACATGATTAGTAATACTTCATAATCATCAAATCATATTGACATGATAACCTATTATGCATACAGATATCATTTACATAGTTATGCAACTATTTTGACCAATACTTTGGCACAACACTTTCCCATATCCTGTATGCATACAGTGGCTATCTAGATGCCTTCCATCTCTACCAGAACATACTATCGAGAGTGTGCACAGCTCTCAGCATGTTAGCAAAGAGGTTTCATTCTAGACAAGCAACAATGGAATGTTTGTCCAACTTACCAATCATATGCATATTAGTAGTATACTGTTCAACGCTTTATGAATGTTTACACTCAGCATGATATATTCTAGGAATACAAATATGCATACAAGAAATATCATTTACTATTTCTAATAACAACTCAAATACTTATCTTTTATGTTTGTGTGGTTGCCTCCCGCTTGATCTTCTGTATGTCTTCTGAACTTCTATTCATTCTATACCACTATGCATGCTCAAGTGTACACTAGTGTCATCCTCCTCGTGAGTCTTTGTCTTCATGTTGTCATGGGCATGGAACTTGATTTGTCTTTTGTAATGTACCTGTCGAGACTTTTTGTAGTCTTCTTATGTAAGGCCTTAGCCTCAACTCCCCCTGAAACTTGATCTGGAGCTTGATTAGGGTTTGCTAGAGAAACCCTAAAAATTCAATCTTTGACTTTCATACTTCTGAATGGATGGAAGAATGTGTCTTGCTGAGCTGATCAACCTAGCATTCTTCAATTTTGAAATCTCCAAAATTTGACCCCTCAAAATTGCCTTCGAAACTTCTGGATCTTCTGAACAGGAACCCGAACTAGGGTTTGATGAAGCCCACCCTTCTGTCCAATCAAAAGGTTCGATCCAAGGCTCTAAACTCTTATTTTTCTGAGGATCTTCCAGCCGTGGTTACAGACTTCAAAAATTCCAACTTTCTCCGAAACCCTAAATTCCGGAAGCCATGAATAAAGGTGCTAAAAATAATTCTGTTTTGACAGAAATATGCACCTGATTGCTTCTGCTATAACTCTGAAATTTTTGCTCCACAGGGTCTGAAAACTTTTTCTTTAGTAGCCTGACCTGTCCTCTTTCCATCCCGACAGGTCTGACCTCAATTGTATTTTCTGAGAGAGAGTTATTCCAAGTGTCGCAACGTGACTTGTTTATGGGATAAAACAGGAGAGCGAACTTGTACGGTGTGCCACGTGTCACTGGTTCACCTTCGGCCTCTGAAAACGTTTTCTGAGATATTACAGTCTGTTTACTACCTGTCACTTTCTACGAAATTTCATTTGGAGCTTCCTAGCCCAAGTTATGACATTTTTTCCAGGGTCACCTGATTTTGACTCAGATCTGGAAGAGGCAGAAACCCTAACTTGTACTGATCATAACTCATAAAGTACAACGAATATGAGGGTTCCCTTTGGACACAAGGTACCTGGGGATGTTATCTTCGACCTGTAATCTTTTCAGACCATGAAACTTCGTAGAAATGGATTTATAGCGAAAGTTCCACGATGACTGGTTTTTTCTATGTAAAACCCTAACCTTCAAATTGTCGTAAGTAAAGCAAGTGTCGTAAGTGCCATACCTTGTCTTCCTTCAGGTTAGCTCTGATACCATGTTAAAATTCAATATGATAAGATAGAAAATAGCAGCATTACATTCTATTTTACAATAATAGCATATACAGGATCACTGAAGAAACAACAAGCATAACATAAACACAAGAGACACAGATTTATCCTGGGAAACCCTCATGGGGTAGAAAACCCAGCAAAGCTTTCCTCAATAAGATGATAAACCAAAATACAAGATGTGCTCCCTCCTTCTAATCCTCCTTAGCAAATCTCCCAGACAAGTGCTCCTCTTTTCAAGTGTGTGAGTGTGTCAAATGAGGAACACACCTCCTCTATTTATACACTACTCTGACATATATTTTACACAAGTACATGTAGGCTCGTATTTAACCATTAGGTTAAATACCATATTATAACTGACTGGGCCGACCCCCACATGGTGGGTCTAATAACCCTAGTTTCCACAACTCCTCGGAGGAATAAACATCTCCGGATACATAATAGAATCACCTCGGAGGGATGGAACATCTCCGGAATAAATAATGTACAAATATAATATTCTTAGAAGTTATAATATTCAACACAACTAAACCACCTAGAGAACCTCACCTTATCACTCAAAATTCACTAGTTCCACACACAACCGAGGTTGAAGACTTGAAAACTAAAGGTTTTGTAATACCCTTTAAGCCACCATTGACTAGACCTAACGATCTGCTGTTAGCGCAAGTTATCTCTTTAGGTCAACTTGAGTTAAGTGTGTATAAGTTTACGTCTCGGTTTATCATGGATAAGATAGGGGATGGATTGGGAGGTCCACACACTCCCACGTCTTCCATTGTGGCTGCAGGGTTTTCCCCTCCTCATGTGAACATTCTGATACCTCTTTTGTTGTAGATGTATTATGATCTGATAACTTCACTGAACTTTAGTACATGATACTTAGGATCATCGAGCACTCAAGTTTCTTCAACTTCTATACCCTTCAGATCAACTGTTGGTTCATCCAATATTCCCTTCAGTGGGATACCTACAGTATCATTCACATCATCCCCTTTTATTCACAATTTCCAGATTAATATTTCCAGTTCTACTCCTTTTTCCCATGGATTCCCTTGGCATGGATGACATGTTTCTCCTTCAACACCTTTTGTAGGCTCGATGCCTATTCCTTCCATGGCACAGTTTGTGAGTTCAAACCTCTTCGCAGGTTATAGTTTGAAATCATCGAATGTTCAAACCTCTAATCCACCTATATGGAAAATGTTGGTTGTGGAGCCTGATATTCCAGTCTCATAGATGATGATTCAGTTGTGTTTGTTCCCCAGGTTTGGTTATGATCCAGGCACGTGCCAATAGATTACTGGCCCATGGTTTTTGGTACCCGTGGTTTTTTCCCATTGTATTTCCCCTTTATAAGAAAGAAATTGTAATACGACTAGGGTTGATGTATTAGGTATTGTGCATTGTAAATATCTTTGAGATCGTGAAAGAGAGACTGTGAGACAATCAAGAGGAAGTGCAACGGTTGTGCTGCAGGTTGTATCCCTTCAGTTTGATGGATGGTATAATAATAAGGACTAGCAATTTAAGTGTGGACGTATCCCATCTTGGGTGAACCACGATATATTGGTGTCTCTCTTGTAATGTGTTTGTGTAATTTGTATATGCATATTGTTTATTGTTATTGCTCTGCGATCCTGTTTTTCTAACAGAACACTCCTTTTTCATTCTTTGGTGGAAGAGGTAGTACTGCATACACTTCAACTCCTTTTTCATTTGGAGGTACTTATACTCAGTCTCAATGGAGTGGACCTAAAGGGATTAATCTACTTGCTTATGGATGGAGCACCTTTCAGAATACTTTTACATCACAATCGATGGCTGTGGGAATCCCCAACCAACCTTATGGGAACTATGACTCAGTCACCTTTCCTTATCCACCTCCCCAAACTCATATGTCGTCAGATAGACCCTGCTTACCTTTTCTAGCAACGTTAAACTTTCCAGGTCTTTCGAAGCTTATGAATGACCTTATGCATCATGAATCTACCTGGCTTCCTCTTCCAACCAAGATTCCTTCAGACATCCCCAAGTTTGAAGGAAAGGTTGGAGAAGATCCAGAGGACCACGCTACAACCTTTCACTTATGGTGTTCTTATAATTCTAGAAATAATGATTCTATATGGTTAATACTTTTCCAAAGAACCTTAACCGGTGTCATGGCTAAATGGTACATTGAACTACCATCTGTTGGTTATCATAACTTTTACGATTTGGTGATGGTATTTTTGGACCACTTCCAACTTCCCATTCGGTATGATTCCAACAGGGATCTTCTGTCTACATTTAGGCATAACAAAGCCACTCACATATCTGACCACATTCAAGAGTGGAGAAGAAGGAAAAGACTCATTAAAGCTAAGATTCCCCATAATTCTTATTAGAGTGGTTTCTAAAATCGATTCAAATATGTGTCGAATTCCAGGGTTACCTCATAGAAGGAAGCCATATTAGGAGCCCATCAATTATATCTAATTTATTCTTAGTCTGGGATTCTTTACGAAATTATTCCTAATGCGCCGAGGTCATACACTGATCCGGTTAAACATAAACCTGGACCGCATGTTGATGGCATGGTTGGTTTAGTCGATTCGTCCGCCGTAGAGGCTTTGGCCAAAAAAGTACAATAGATTTCCATAAAGTGTTCTGCAATGGAGGCAACTACGGTTGTCTCCCCCCCTTCTCAAACAAATACTGTACACAATGTGCAGTGAAACGAAAAGGGTGCTCAACAACTTGGTGGAAAGAAAAACAAGGGCAAGAAGGGGGAGGGTAATCAAAACAATGCCAAAACCACAGATAATGCTGAGGGGGGTAAGAAATAAAAGAAGAAGGTGAAATTCCCTTCTAAACTTTTCAAGGAATATCACTTGACTCATCAATGCCCCTTGATTGATGAGTCCCAAAAGCTACTGCAACAAAAGAAACCTTCAAAACGAATATATCCTCCTCAAACATTTGGCTAAATAAATATGAATAATAATATATGAAATTCATACATATATTAAAAAAAGCATGAAACATCCACCAAATTCAATTCATACATTAGACACAATGTACTATGGGAAAGAAAGGTCTCTTTATTGGTCATATAAATGATAACAAGTACATATACCTCATTATGTAGCAGAACTAATGAAACTGAGTTATGGACTCTTGCTCCTCTCCTTCAATATAGATTTCTCAAGCATTTCAGTACAATAAGAGTGAACCCCCACTCTCATGTCCTTCCCATTGTAATTATAGCGAAGCTAGGAATATAGTTTCGAGAGGATAATAGTTGGGGACGGTATGGAAGTTAAAGAAACTCCCTTAACTACCCCAACTTTGATTTTATTTTTTATTTTTTGTGATTTTAAGAGGAACCCGAGAGTATGGGCTTAACAACACATGGGTGACCCGCGAGTAAGATACAAACAGGTAGAGGGTGCAACATTTTAGGGAAAACCACGGGTGGTAAGTGGACCACCAGTGGGTGAACCATGATATATCAGATAAAACGTCATGGTTAGGTCCTAAAAACATATGAAAAAAATAGAATGATCTGGAGAAATGAATAATGATCAAGTCTAGAGGCATCTATAGCAAAATTAGGGCTCTTCAATCCATAGTGTCCTCTTTGAATGACATGTCAGTGTCTTAATGGACAGAGAAGTTCCAATTTGATTGATAACATACATAATCATGCCCAAGGAGAATATTGAAGTCCAATGGGCCCTCCACAATAATAAAATCAACTAAGATATTCTTTCCACCTAATGTAATAGGAAATTGAGGAAGAAACCCCAAAGGTTCACTAGGTCTTCTACCAAAATCCATCATCTTACTGGAAGTTGGCACAAGGTTGGGAGAGCCCAAAAATTTCCAAGCATATGAAGATAAAATACTAATAGAGGCTCCTTCATCTACAATACATCAAAACATTGTCTAGTGTTTAGCTTGAACCCTTATTTGGAAGGATGTAAAGGAAGGAAGACGAGGCCTAGCTATAATATTCCAATAAAAGGAAGCAATCCTTGAGTTTTTTTGGAGCTCATTTGAAGTGAACAAAGGGATCCTTCATCCATAGAAATATGAACTAGTAGTGAATAATACTTAAGTGGAAGCCACATCACCCTCCAAAGGAAGAGTGAGGTCGAATGAAGATTGCATTGGTTCAACTACTTCAATATTGTCACTCTCTAAGATAAGAGTGGGGTCGACCAAATATTGCATCTGTTCGACCACTTGAATCTTGTCACTCTCTAAGGGAAGAGTAGGATCGAATGAACATTGCATTTGTTCGACCACTTCAATCTTAATGCGCTCTCTAAGGGAAGTGTGGGATTGAATAAAGATTGCATTGGTTTGACCACTTTATCAACAAAAGGTTGAATGGGTTGCTGGGAAACTATAGGTTTCTCAGGAGTAGAAGATCCTTGCGATAATGAGCACACTCTTTGTACCTATGGAATAGCAGGGCATAGGTGAGTAAGGTGATATCCCTTGCAAATATTACAGGGTAACACAGGATTTCATCCTATTCATCTATGTTTCTCAACAATATCCATACTCCCATCATGAGTTGTCGTGGTTGGTTGTTTTCCCCCAACATAACTTGAAACAACTAGTTTCTTTCCCCCATCATGACTTTCAATAGTTGGTTGCATGTCTCTAGTATGACTTGCAGAGTCTGGTGAATTTCCCCTAGCATGACTTGCATTGGATGGGGAATTGAACCTAACATGACTGGCATTGGTTGGTTGGTTTCCCTAAACATGACTTGTATCGGTTGGTCGATTTTCCCTAGCATGACTTGTAGTGGTTGGTTGGTTGTCTCTAGTATGACTTGCAGTGACTAGTGACTCTTCTCCAATATGACTTGTAATGACTGATGACTTTCCCAAAGCATGACTTGCATTGGTTGAGGAATTGTCTCTAGCAATAATTGCAATGGTTGGTGGCTAGCCCCTTTGTCTTTTCATCGTCTTCTTATTCTTCCTCTTTCCATTCCTTTTAGACTTCTAGTTACTAGGATATAGAATTTCACCAGATGTGGTAGAAGGAGGAGGAAAATATTTCACCAACGGAGAAGGAAAAGGGTTTTAATGCTATTGGCATATAGTTCCTACTTGAGAAGCATCAGGACCATTCAAGAGATTCAAAGTGGAAAACAACTAAATTTGTAGCCCCATGGTGAATTGAGGAAGATTCCAAGTGGTCATCAAGGGAGCACCAACATTTCCAACAAAAGAAAAAGCACAAGAATCCACTTGCATAAGAGTCCCTTAGTTGGTCTCCTTAGGAAATTTAGCTATAATATCCATTCAAAAAGGAAATCTCTAAGGCTTCTAAGGGATAAAAAAATTTCAATCAACACACACCTATAAAACACTCTATAAGATACAACCAACAAAATTCACTCAGCAATCAAACTAGGGTGGTTACATCTTGAATTCAATCGATGAAAAGATTAACATTATCATTTGTAAGGTCAACCTAGGATTGTTATGGCCCAATTCCAACCAAAAATGTGTGAGAGATAGTTACAATAAAATTCATGCAATAATCACCCAAGGTGCAAGTTCCCTTCCAAAGATGGAAACCCTCCAAGGGAGATGAGGCAAAGATTATGCGCCTATTTTAGGTATTTCAAGAACTTCCCACTTACAGTCACCCAAGAGAAACATATGATAGGAAACTATGGATACCACTTTGCAATGGACAGTTGGGTGGAACAATCATGGGTTAGGTGTCTACAAATGGGAAGGAAATGTAGGAACACGTCCTAGACCTGAAACTTTAGAGAGAAGTGATGTCACCTCTAGGGATTTCCACTTCACCTAAAATTCCCTAACTCGCATAGTACATTGAACAAGCAATGAGGGGATGATCTCAATTTCTTACTTAGCATTACCTCGTTCTTGACGCACATGTGAGGCATGCTTTCCCAACAAGCGCCTTTTTCTACTAATGGATTTCATGCTTAACTAGTTAAATTATAGGTTTGTTGCTGTGGTCTTTGAGAATTTACTATCCAAACCTACAAACAAGGCCCTAGAACCTAGACTATTGGTCATTTTTTATCAAAGAAATACAAGTCTTATTCATTTTAGTAACATTGCATTTAAAGGTCATTGTTACTCGAAGGGATGCAGAAGTACGAAAATGATGATGTTCTCAAATGAAATATATACACAAGATATTACTTACAAATGGAGAATACCATTTCAAACTTTGAAAGAAAAAGAACCAAATAGAACCTTTCAAAACCAAAACAAGCTGCAACTTTTTAAAGAAATTATTGAAACCAAAGAAAGAAAATATTTATGATCCTCATGAAAAAAAGCGAATGCAACCCATATAATATTCCCCCTTATATACAAACAATCCCAAGGAAATCAAGATACCTAAACGATTCCTATATTATCCAAAAAGATAGATGCAATTGTAAACTTTCACCTACAATGCAATGAAACAAGGAAAAAAAGTACTTAACAATGAAAGACTTTATCTTCTTGTCCTATAAATAAATGAAAGTGAGGAAACCAAAGCAATATAATATGACTATGATGTATCACAAACATAAACAAAAATAACCTAACGAATGCTTCTTCCTTTCACTAGACATGCAATGAAAACAACCCAAAAATGGATACGAAACTACTAGGTCTTTCTCTCTTTTCTTAAGGGAACAAATCCAAAGCATATAAATATGTTTCAACCAATCAAAACCTTTCAAATTTTACCTACACACTTCCAAGCACACTTAGAAGAACCAACCTATTCAAAAATAGGAAAAAATAGGGGCAAAATGGACAAAAAACCTTGGTTTTGCAAACCCCACACATCTGTCAAGGATGTAAGGTGCATGACAAATTGCTTCCCTAGAAGGAAGGGCACATGGAAATCATTTATCATGATTTTATCACCTTAGTAGGGTGTGTGGGACTCCCATAGGAGGAAAAAAAGGGCTAAAATATAAAATAACTACTTGTTTTTCAGGGAATGAAAAGGTAGGATACTAAAATAGGAACCCTATGGACAATAGAAAACCTAATCAAATATGAAAAAATAGGTTGGAAAGAGACCTATAGAGAAATATTCATAGAATCTTCCCTAGTGAATCCATTATTTATGTTGTGATGACTTACACCTAATAGCTAGGGCTTATGGGTGATAGCTTGGGGTGGGGGGCATTTACGACCCATAAGGATAGGAAGAACAATGTTTTGTCGTGGGGACTAGGAAGGGAAACTAATAACATGGCAGAAGCTCTAGCACTGTATATGGGATTGATATTTCTTAAAGATCGATGAATTGAAATTAAAAAAGTATTAGGTGACTCCTTGATGATAATTCAATTCATGCGACCTGGAATTGAGGGGGGTACATCTCCCCTAAGGAAACTATTAAGAAGGGTGAGATCCATTTTGAAATCCTTTGATAACATTTCATACATCCATGTTCTAAGGTCTAATGATGTTAGTTCCAACACTCTTGCAAACAAAGGGTCCACCCTTGCCCAAGGGGACCTTGAACTTAGCGACGGTGGAAGGATTAGTGTGCATGTACCTTGATGTTTATACCTAAGATACATATTTGTTCAGAGATCAGAAGGTACATGCTAATGGACAGGTTGGGAGTGGAGGTGATGGGATATATTAACCCTTGCATAAGTGAGAAAGCATCCATAACATTCATGAATACAGAGTTCAGGAGGAAGAACTTGCATTGGCAATTAGAGGGGAGGAAAGAGTCAGCAATAAGGTCTTAAATGTCTCATTTGAAATCAATGTTATCGGACAATCCACTCGAGCGGACGCGAGCCAGATCTCCCTAGATCAATTTGAGTCTAGAACAAATAGAACATAATATAAAACTAATTTCCTAGATCTAGTTACAAATCGAGTACTTAGATATCATACCTTTCAGATCGTGGATCCTTCTCCTTGTTGTTGCTCCAAGTCTTGCGATTGTCAGATCCCCAGCTGTAAGACCTATCAAGACAATATGGAAACGATACAAGCAGTACAAGATATCTAAACAATAACTGATCTAAACTAACAGTTGAGGAAGAAAGTTCCAAACATCATCAACAAGACAACATTTATGGAAAGAGATTATATTAACTGTATAAAAAGTGGGAATACATAGAAAGGATGAAGCTACAACCAAAGCCTCAACGTCGCATCCTCCATCCAACATGTCCAAGCCAAGTCTCCAAGATGGTACAAGCTTCCCAATCACCAATATGGATTCTATCAGAATAAGGCTACCATAGACCTTCCCCCCTCTCATGGAGAGAGTGGGTGTTTATATAGGGCTAAAGAGATAGGGTAGGTTGAGGATTAGGGGGAGATGGTTAAGGGATCTTCCCATAAGGTTAGGAACTGAAATGCCACCTCACATAGATCCTAGGGATAGGCCTCCACCTCAAAAAAATTCTAGAAAGAACTCGAGATTCCCCAAAATAGCATTTAACCAACCTCGTCGCACCCTGGTAGAGTACACAGAGCGACAAATAGGGGTCGTCGCACTCTGTAGGAAGATAAAGTGCGATAGTGTCTCACCCTAGCTGACCATAAACTGCGACGTCGCACCCTAGATGAAGGAAAAGTGTGACAACATACTCAAAGAGGTCAACTAGGTAGGGAAATCTCTCAGTTGGATGTGTTTTATCCCAGAATGAGGTTAGGGGTCAGAGCAAAGAGTTTACACAATGGTCAAGATGACGACATTATCACAACGACCATGATGACGACACTTGGTCATAATGATGATACTTGCAACGGTCATGGTGACGACACTAGGTCATGATGATGACACTTGTAATACTTGCAATACTTGCGACACTTGCACAAGGGTGACGACATTTTGGTGTAACGGAATGCCCCCCAAAGCATGAAGCTGGCAGAATGAGATAGGTGAAATGCTTTGTAGTAAGAAAAATGGAAAGGACTTGCTGGTTGGAAGGAGTTGCTGCAGAAATGACCTGAGATCCACAAGTCTCATACAACACAAAACATGGTTGCCGACCAATACATTGCAGATCCATGATAGTAAAATATTGACTGAACACAATCATGGCTACTAGACACAATCGTAGATCCATGATGAGATGATAACAAAGCCACTAACAATACAAAAGTGGATCCGTGTAACTCTGACCTAACAACACAGCCATGACCAATACAAAGTGGATATGTGCGTCTCAAACAATCTCCATTGCAACCTGGGTAGAAAATAACTTCCCCAGGGTCTTCAAGCTGAACCCACAATGATACGAATCTATCCATGTGATTACAATGTCTTGGAGTTGAACATGGTAGAAACCACTTGATTACCGGTCATTAATGTATACCGTTAACAAGTGCGAGGGGAATCACCATTAATGTCAATGATCCCCAAGGTATCACAATACATACCATCAAGCGTGAATTAATGAGTTGAAGTCGAACGCCTAATAGAATCTTTCAATCAAAAGTCAATTAGGTGAACTCAATTCTTGAGGTAACCTGCCATTGAGGCATGTCAGGCCAAGGTACTTGGTTGGTTTCTAGATTCAATTCTTGGATGATGAGTTGATGTCGACAAGGATGAATCCATCGAAGGAGGGCCATGATGAATCCCCCATCAATCGACATGAAACATGACAAAAGATGTGTGGAGTAGATCGGATGGCAGAGTAATGTGCAAGACTGAATCAAGGTAGACCGACATGATTGAAGGTGTACTAACTGCAGATGATGAGTAATGAGCATCTCTTGAACATGGGCATGGCATGACTTGGCAGTATTGACATGACGAGAATGATACCAACCCCTAATGAAACTAATGGTGGAAGCATTCTTTGGCTGATCCAAAGGAGTGACGCGACTCATGGAATTGACAAGACTCAAGGACAAACAGATTACCCAAGTACTGAATGAAAATGAAAATGAGTGTCATGTTCAAGAGTGACTATGTACTACCGTAATTATGATGTAACACAAAATCTTTCCTTTTTCCCCATCATGATTGATGAGTGCCTCATGTTTTTTTAACGAGCTTGATGAGGGTAACCAGATGCTCGGTATAGCTCATCTCATACATGAGTCCAATCCCAAATGTTTCACAAACCTAGGAAAGGAGGGGTTCGTCCCATAATGGGCCCTTCAATGTTTAAAATTTAACGAGTCCAGAGAAGGAAAACTCGGCATCATTTCATGTTTAGAGAGTCTGAAAAGAACTAAAGGAGACTCCAACGGTCCTTTTTCGTAAAGTTAGCCTCATCGCCTGAAAAAGGGTAAAACAACGTGGAAGAGGACTCTTCCAGTCATGATTGGCTGGAGTACACCTTTTTCGTAAATAGTGCCCCCTGGTAAAAAAAAGGGGTAAACTATCACCAGACAGATGACCGTTCAAATACTTTAGCAAGCGTGAACGCATCAAGTTGGCTTAGCGATCTTTTCCTATTTAGGGAGTCTGAAAAGAGCTTAAAAAGGGACTCCATGAACAACTTTTTCATGGTTGATAACCGAGTACGACAAAGGAAAAGTAAACTCGGCACAATTCCTTTTCCATAAATAGCCTAGCGAGGCCGGATAAAGCGATAAACCTATACTCGTTAGACACACCGTTTTAACTCAAATTTTTAACAAGCAGGAGAATGGTATCAAAAGCACTCGAAATATTTTTCATGTTTGAACCAGAGCACGAAAAAGTAAAAACTAAGCTCGAACCACTTTTCATGTTTTAACCAAAGCACGAAAAAAGTGAAAAGTAAGCTCAAACCACTTTTCATGTTTTAACCATAGCACGAAAAAAGTGAAAAGTAAGCTCAAACCACTTTTCATGTTTTAACTTGAGCACGAAAAAAGTGAAAAGTAAGCTCAAATGCCATCTTACTGTATTTTAACGAGCTTTTAACAGAAAATGAACTATGCTCGAGATAATTTTCATGGTTTAATGAGCTCGAAACCTAAAAAAGGAAATTATGCTAGAAAATGTTCCCAATGGTGAACTTCTTCCCGTCATGAAATCCAAAGGTTGGTACATGCCCCCTAGCATGATTGCTAGAAGTAAGTGACTTAAGTCCAACGTGGTGTGGAGAGGCAATCGAGTTGACTTCAACATAACGTCCAGATGTTGAAGAGATGCCCCCAAGCTTCATTTCATTCGCCTAAGGCATAGGCGGGTGAAAAGAAGGTTCAGGTACTAAGTCTACGAGGAGACTCGACTCAAAGGGAAAGGATATGTTTCATTTTTTAACGAGCTTGACACAAGATTAGAAATCTGTTCGCGGGAACCTATTTCATTTTTTAACGAGCTTGACATAGAACGGGAACTATGCTCATAGGTTAAGGCCCATTGACGGGTTCCTTCCCAACATGATGCCCAAAGGTTGGTAAATGCCCCCAACATGATTGCTAGTGGCTTAACACGGTAGTGTTCCCTCAACATGATTGCTGACGGTATGACAATGTGGCATGCCCCCCAAGCTTCATTTCGTCTGAAAATAATGCTTGCTAACCCAACTACCAACCTGGCTACTGATATGAAATGTTCACCAAGGGGGGGAAAACGAGAATCAGAGGAAATGAAGGTTCAAGTTCTAACTCTAGCGAGAGACTCGAACTGAAGGGAGGGAGATCTATTTCATTTTTACAAAAGCCTGAAACTGTTAAATTTTCAGAATTTACTTCAATCTGATCCAGGATCTTAACTGAGAGAACAACATGTACAGCATATCTATAGCATATCAATCATGGAGACAATAATGCAAGCACACAAGAGACACAAAGATTTACTTGGGGAAAACCATAAAGGTGAAAAACCCCAATAACTTCCTCAGAGATAGATAGAGCAATGATACAACCCAAACATAAGAGATAGACATATCCTAGCAGCAGATCCTCCTCCTCCATAAGTGCGCCACTCCTCCTTGAGTGCATGAGTGAGAAGTGAGTGATCAAATAGAGTGCCTCCCGCACTCTATTTATACTTGACTTGACTTGACTTTTACATAAATCATGTAGGCTCGAACTTAACCACATAACATAATGCTGACTGGGCCGACCCCCAATAGGGTGGTCTAATAACCCTTCGACCCACATGGCCGACCCCCAATAGGGTGGTCTAATAACCCTTTGACCCACATGACTTATACAGGGCCGACCCCAACAAGGTGGTCTAATAACCCATCAAGTATAAGTTACGACATTTACAATACAAATGACGACACTTTCGTAGAGAGGAATAATACCATCTCTATAGGAGTACATACAACATACATATATGAAATACATTCCGAAGTTACATATACATCAACACTCCCTCTTAACTAGGAAGGTATTTCTCAGCACAGGTCTTCTAGCACAAGTCTTCTTCTCTGGATCATCGTCACTGGATAATCGTCATCGAGACATCATCATCGTCACTGCTACTGCTATCTCAATCAATCTTTGAATCTACTCGTCATAGGAATTTCTATAGAGCCAATCCTTTTTCATACTGGATGTAGGCCCACCACCTGCAGGTCTTCGTCATCACTGGCCATACTGTGGAAACCTCAGGACTTATTACGTGCATCACAAAACCTGGCTGCAGCATCCCAGGCTATTACGAGCACACAGCTCTACCTGTAGGATCTCCCAGGAGCACATTACATGTGACCCATCACAAAACCTGGCTGAAGCATCCCAGGTTGTTACGAGCACACGGCTCTACCTGTCGGATCTCCCAGGAGCACATTACATGTGATCTCACCACAAAACCTGGCTGAAGCATCTGAGGCCTTTTTCATCCTGTCCAGATCTCCCAGGAGAAAATTACATGTGGTCATGGAAAAACCTGGCTGAAGCATCTGAGGCCTTTTTCATCCTGTCAAGATCTCCCAGGAGCAAATTACATGCCATAGGACAAAACCTTGAAAGAGCATCTTCCAGATATCCCAGGGCACCGAATTACATGCCATAGGAAAAACCTCGAAAGACTATCTGCAGATCTCCAAGGGCACAAATTATATGTCCTCCCAAGCAAAACCTCGAAAGAGCATTTTCCAGCTGTCCCAGGGCACCGAATTACATGCCATAGGAAAAACCTTGAAATACCATCTGCAAATCTCCCAGGGCATTAATTACATGCTTACCTGCACAACTTGATCCACGGCCACAAAGTATCATCTGATACTCACCATACATCATCCTGATGTACACATGATCATCCTGATCATCATCACTGCAACATCCTGCTGCATGTCATATGGAGAAGCTCGTCATCCACGATCATCCTGATCATACAATGCATCCATCTGATGCACACCACGTATCTACCTGATACATATCATCATACATAGTGTATCCACCTGATACATAGATACATGATCCACACAATGTATCATCAACATACATGATCTACCTGATCATATCTGATACATATCAATATACATGATCTACCTGATCATACAATGTATCCACCTGATACATATACAGATACATGGTCCAAGCATCCAACATGATGCATATACAAAATACATACACATGATCCAACCGATCATATCCAACATCCAACATGATGCGTACATACATATAAATGATCCAACTGATCATAACCAGCATCCAACATGATGCATACATACATACATAAAAATGATCCAACTGATCATATCCATCAGAAACCAGAACATCATCCTGATGCTCATCATCCAGTGCTTACATCCACAGCCATGTGAAGGATCCTCCTTGCAACATGCTTGGAATGGCTTCAGCAGATGTGTCCATCACTTCTTCCTCGAAGTGTCCTCGATCTGAAGAACGCCAAGCCTCTCTCTGAAGTACTCGAACTTCACCCTGGCTAGTGGCTTCGTCAGCACATCTGCAATCTGCTCGTCCGTCGCAACATACAGGAGCTTCACAGCTCCTCTCTGCACCATATCCCTGATATAGTGATATTTTATCTCTATGTGTTTCGATCTGTCATGAAACACTGGGTTCTCAGACAGCTTCACACAACTCTGGTTATCACAGAAGATACCAGTAGCATCCAACGGGAGATCAAATAACTCAGAAAGTAGCTTCCGTATCCATACTGCCTCACAACTATCTGAACAGGCTGCAACATACTCTGCCTCAGCTGTACTCAGTGCCACGCAGGACTGCTTCCTGCTAAACCAAGAGATCACACCTGATCCCATACTGAAGCAGCATCCAGATGTGCTCTTCCTATCTGCAGCACTGCCAGCCCAATCTGAATCAACATAACCCTGTAGGTTAAGCTTTTGATTTGCTTCATACTTGAGCCCATAATCCACTGTACCCTTCAGGTACCTCAGAACATGCTTTACAACAATCAGGTGAACACTCCTCGGATCTGTCAGGAACTGACTCAATGTGTTCACAGCAAAGCAAATGTCTGGTCTTGTGTTCGTCAGGTACATCAAGGACCCAATCATCTGATGATGCATAGAGACATCAACCGGCTCAGATGAAGCATCACAATGAAGTTTCAGATTCGATTCCATATGTGTGGCCATGGCCTTGCAATCCATCATCCCGAACCTCTTCAGGATCTCTACTGCATACTTCCCTTGTCCGAGGAAGATTCCATCTGCACTCTGCCACACCTCCATGCCAAAAACAAATAGTGCATCATCCCCAAGTTCTTCAACTTGAACTCGGCAGCAAGCTTCCGCTATGTGTCGGCAATCAATCTATCCTCACCTGATACAAACAAGTCATCCACATAGTAGTATCACTGGATTGCCTTCCTCAACCTTGTAGTAAAGGTTGGAATCCGCTTTATTCTTGGTAAAGCTCAAACTGGATAGAAAGTTTCCTATCCTACCATACCAAGTTTTGCACATATATGATTTCCTGTCATGTGTCTCAGAACCAAGTGGCTGCTCCACATACACTTCTTCTTCAACTACGCCATTCAAGAAAGCTGTCTTGAAATCCATCTTGTGTATCTTCTATTTCATCACTTTTATATTTCTCTATGCTGCCATTTGCAGCATGCTTGATCTTGATAGATCCATATGGAAGTCATAACAAACTTACCTTCAGGTCTTGGGACTACATCCCAAACATCATTCTTCATGATCGACGGATCATGGCATTCCATCTCTTCATCCCAGATCCTGGGAACTTCAATATCTTCAATATCTTCAATAAATATCTTTGTTGCTGGAACAAATGTTGTAGTCCTTTTGTAGGTGAAGATATGCGGTCTTTCCTACAAAACAGGTTAAATTGCATGATTAGAAACATCTCATAATTTTCAGAACAAATTCTTACACTTAAAGAAATATGTCATACAGTCATGCAATTATCTTAGCCAATGCTTCAATACAACATTTATCCATATCCCGTAACTTTCTAGATGCCTTCCAATCTCTACCAGAACATTGTTAAGAGTGTGCACAACTCCCAACATGTCAGCAAAGAGGTTTCATTCTAGATAAGTAGAAATGGAATGTTGTACAGTGCCATAGGCCACTTACCCATGCATATTAGTAGTATACTTTTCATCAATGCAATTATTCTAATATGCATAATACACAACCTAATTCTAGGAACTTCAACATATACATTATTGAACAGTATTATTTAAGAAATGACAATTCAAATACTTATCTTTGTTTGTTTGTTGGGTGGACTCCCTTTGAATCTTTGCAACTCCATTCTGATGTGGATTGTGAGAAGTGGTCAACTCCCTCTGAATATCTGCATCCTTGCAGAAACTACTGAAGTGTGCTCCTTTTCTTTCTTGCAGGAATAACTAGAGTGTGCTCCCTCTTGATCTTTGCTTCCTGGATTACTTGTCCTTGAACTTACATCCATTCTCAATCCCTATGCATGCTTGTTAGTATCATCATTGTGTTATCCTCTAGGTCTCATACATAATTCATTAGTATAATCTTAATATTATCAAAACACAATAATCTCAAGCATGTATAGTCAGGATCATTTCAAACACAGATAATAAACATTAGTATTCAAGGTTTCAGGGAAGTCTTCTTTTAGTCATGCATATTCTTGTTTGATCATAGGACTCTTTTGGTTAGTTAAATCATCATTCAAGATAAGAGATATAATATGCATAAAACCCGTGATTACTCAAACCTATACCTTCATGATTCTTCTGGTTAGTCATATCATCAATTATGGTAAGAAACACAATATGCATACAACCATGACTATTCAAACCTATGACTTCATGAATAATCATTATCAACAACACAACAGTATAAGATCGTAACACAAGGTAGGATTCTATCTTGATATAGGAAAAAAATACCTGGATTAGCATGCTAGCTATTTATGTCTAACATACTCACATGATGTCTTCTTGTTCTTCTTCAATGACTTGTGCTAGTAACCTGCATATCTCATAGGTTAACCATTATAAAACCAAGTTATACATACCTCGTAAATGGATCTTCTATGAGATCCATGACAATGGATGAATCTTTGTCCTCATGTCATCATGATCATATGTTCTTGAACCAGAACATAATTTGTCGTTCTTGGTGTACCTTTCATGTTAGTAGACAACATAAACCTCATACAACACCATAATGCATTAGTACAATCATAAGTGTCAACACCCTAATCAATGAATATTTTCTATCGTGCATTCATAATTTTATTAAGGTGATACGACAAGTCTAAAATCAAGATTGCACTAACCGTAATAACATGAAGACAAAAATACCATAAACTTAATCATGAACAAATCTCAAAACATACCTCGATGAGTCATACCTGTCGAGATCGCTTGTAATATTCTTATGTAAGGCCTTAGCCTCATCTCCCTCTGAAACAGGAACTTCTTTACTTATGCAGGTGACCAATCCATCTTCTTCTAGGATTAACCCAATCCACTTGATTTGCAAGAACTGGACCTGGACCTGGATATGGGTTTGTTAGAGAAACCCCAAAAATTCAAACTTTGAATTTCAAACTTCCGAAAGGATAGAAATATGCGCCTTGATGAGCTGATCAAGCTGGTATATTCAGAATTTGAAAACTGCAAAGTTTCACTCCTCAATTTTTCCTTTGAAACTTCTGGATTCATTGGACGTGACCCTGAACTGGGGTTTGATGAAGCCCACTCTTCTGCCCAATCAAAAGGTTTGATACAAAGCTCTAAGCTTCTATTTTCCTGAGGAGCTTCCAGCTGTGGTCATAGATTTCAAAAATTCCCATTTTTACAGAAGCCCTAATTTTCCACTTTTCTGATCAAAGTCCTGAACTAGGGTATGATCAAGCCCGGCCTTATTCCCAACCAAAAATTCTGATCTTGGTCTCTAAATTTCTATTTTGATGAGTAGCATCCATCCGTGGTCTCCGATTACAAAAATTCTAACTTTCTCCGAAGCCCTAAATTCCGGAAGCCATGAATGAAGGTACTCAAAAATAATTCTGTTTTGACAGAAATATGTACCTGATTGTTTCTGGTGTAACTCTGAACTTTTCGATCCACAGAGATATAAAACGTTTCCTGAGATAGACCGACCTGTTATCTTTCCATCTTGACAGGTCTGACCTAAATTGGATTCTCTGAGAGAGAGTTATGCCAAGTGTCGCAACGTGACCTGTTTATGGGATAATACAGGAGAGCGAACTTGTACGGCGTGCCACATGTCATTGGTTCAATTTCGGCCTCTGAAATTTTTTCCTGAGATAGTACGGTCTGTGTACTACCTGTCACGTTTTAGGAAATTTCATTTGGATCTTCCTAGCCCAAGTTATGACCTTTTTCCCAAGGTCACCTGATTTTGACTCAGATCTGGAAGAGGCAGAAACCCTATATTGTACAGATCATAAATCACAAAGGACAACGAATTAGAGGTTTTCCTTTGGACAAAAGGTACATGGGGATATAATCTTCGACCTATAAAGATTTCAGATCCGAAAACGTCTCCAAAACGGATTTATAGCGAAAGTTCTACGATGACTGGTTTTTGCTATATCAAGCCCTAGCATCGTAAGTGCAACAAGTGTCATACATGCCATATCATGCCTTCTTTCAGGCTAGCTCTGATACCATGTTAAATTTTCAGAATTTACTTCAATCTGATCTAGGATCTTAACTGAGAGAACAACATGTACAACATATCTACAGCATATCAATCATGGAGACAATAATGCAAGCACACACGAGACAGAAAGATTTACTTGGGGAAAACCATAAAGGTGAAAAACCCCAATAAATTCCTCAGAGATAGATAGAGCAATGATACAACCCAAACATAAGAGATAGACATATCCTAGCAGCAGATCCTCCTCCTCCATAAGTGCTCCACTTCTCCTTGAGTGCATGAGTGAGAAGTGAGTGATCAAATAGAGTGCCTCCCGCACTCTATTTATACTTGACTTGACTTGCCTTTTACATAAATCATGTAGGCTCGAACTTAACCACATAACATAATGATGACTGGGCCGACCCCCAATAGGGTGGTCTAATAACCCTTCGACCCACATGGCCGACCCCCAATAGGGTGGTCTAATAACCCTTTGACCCACATGACTTATACAGGGCCGACCCCAACAAGGTGGTTTAATAACCCATCAAGTATAAGTTACGACATTTACAATACAAATGACGACACTTTCGTATAGAGGAATAATACCATCTCTATAGGAGTACATACAACATACATATATGAAATACATTCCGAAGTTACATATACATCAACAGAAACAAACAATAACTATGCTTGAGGGGGGGGCATATTATTTTTTAACGAGCTTGAAATGGAATAAAACTACACTCGAAGGGATGGTTTCATTTTTATGCAAGATTGAAACCAAAGGTAAACTATGCTTAGAGGGGTCTATTTCATTTTTTAATGAGCTTGAGATAGAATAAAACTGTGCTCTAATGGATTGGTTTAATTTTTATGCAATCTTGAAATCAAAGGGAAACTATGCTAGGGTGGTTGGTTTCATTTTTTAACGAGCTTTAAACATAACATAAACTGTGCTCGTACCCCCCATCCTTAGGGGGATAAACCACTAAAACATGTGGAACATTTAGGGAAGTCTGATGACTAGGAGTCATGAAAGGAGTGGGTGTCACGTAGGAAAGCTGATCAATGGTCACAATCCTCCCATCATAGGGAAAATAAATCACTCGAAAGAGTATGGACACGACGACTTTCATAGCATAGACATAATCACGTCCAAGGAGTAGATTGAAATCTAAAGGACCTTGGAAAACCATGACATCAACATAAACAGTTTTACCTCTCAATGTGACAGGTAACTGCGGGAGAATCCCTAAAGGTCCAGTAGGCCTTCTATTAAAATCCAAAATCTGGTCAGTGATTGGCACAAGCTGAGGCGAACCTATGGCTTGCCAAGCAGTTGAGGATAAAATACTAACAGAAGCTCCATCATCAACTATCTTACGAAAGATTTCTTTATCGGAAACTCCTACAGATATTTGAAAAGGAAGACGAGATTCTGTTAGACCATTCCAATCAAAGGAAATAACCTCAATACTTGGCGGGGTCCTGTAGAAATGGATAGGGTTTCCCCTTGCCTAGGACATTCTGAACTGACTAGGAAAACATCAGCGGTTTCCAATTCACTCTCACTTGGAAGATAAGAGTGAGACGAAGATTATGTCATGGTGACTGCTTCAGTCTGGACTTTCTCCAATGAAATTTGGGATCGAGTGGAGATGACAACGACTCGATCACTTCACTCTTGGAAGGAAGAGTAGGATCAATTACAGATGAAACTGAATTGATCACTTGATCAACCAACGGGGGGTCGAGGGGCAACTTACTATCACTTGTTGGAAGCACCTATTGAGAACTAGTAATATCTTCCAACCACCGTGAAGCTTCATCCATGCTTGGAAAAAGGTAAGTACGATGCATACCCCATCATATCCAGCAAGGGTCTGCAGCTCTACCCTTCCGACCCTTCACCAAAGGGTCACTGGTCGAGGGAGTGTCATCAACATGATGGTCAGAGGTTGGCGATACAAGTGGTTTGGGGTTTTTAGACCACACTTCTGACACATAGGAAAGACCGGGACAATTCTTGAGAAGGTGATCACCCTTGAAAAGTTTGCAAGGCAACTTTGGCTTACGAGGCGTTCTCATAGAATGAGTGCCATCAGAGGCAGATGGTTGACGCTTGGTCTCTTTCTTATCCTTCTTCTTCTTAATCTTCCTTTTCTTCTTCTTCTTCTCCACCTGATTACTAACACTAGATTTTTCAGTAGGAGAAGAGGAAGAGATGGAATCCGATCCAACTTTCGACGGATAAGGAGAAGGGTCACCATGAGATCGATGCTCATGTGGTGATGGACCTAGGTTCGACGTAATTGGTGCACTTGGTGTAACTGGATTGGAGAATAACCGTACTGATAATCCTATCGTCAATCCAGGAAGACTCAACGTACTCATAAAGGGAGGACCAACAGTTCCACAAGGGGGAATAACAAATGGCATACCCTGGAAAGGGGCCTCTTGGTTGGTAGTCCCAGAAGAGTCTTCCATATCTAAGCTTCCTAAAAGTCTCTAAAGTACCACACAAATCAAACACTGCTCAAGTCTAAAAGCAACAAGCAAACTGTGTGAATAGGAGTGGATTCAAAGTTTGGAACCTCACAGGATTATCAAGGCATCGCAAACCCCTATATGCTGTATGGTCCAACAATATGATGCGACAAGGAGGATTGGGACCGTACCCTTTCCTGCATACCTGATTACCTGGACAGTACGTGCATGCTAATATCCTCGGGTGCTGTTCTTGGTGTATTGCTTTGCCAAGATGTCCAAATGGTTAACTCAGTTGGTTTCAGGAATCCTAGTGGTGTCTCTCGATATACGCAAGGTACGTGGGAGCTCAAATCTATAGTGGTGTTGTCTAATGCACAACCATTCAGCAAGAGACCTTCCGATATACTATCGAGTACGTGATACACCCTTCGATATATGCCAAGTATGGATTATGGTACTTGGTGGGTACGTGAAGGGGCTCGATATACCGATAAGTACATGGAAGACTACAATACCCCCGGGATACAGTGCTGGCAAATAACGACAGCTGCCACGCTTAAAGACACCGGAACACATCTCTAACTTACACACAGTTACTAAATGATTTTAACCTAAGCTAGCGTTATTTTATCTTGTACAGTTAGGTGGATGCATGAGGTGAGTACATAAATGTAAACATAATGCAATCCTCAACTACATGATAATGCACATTTTCCTTTCCTTTTCAATGAAAACTACTTAAGGTAAGGAGAGATCTTTTTCTTTCAAACCAAAAGTACTTAAGTAGTAGAAAAAATAAGAATTCCTTCCTAGAGTGCTATAATTCTAACTTTCTTCAAAGATCAACTAAAAAGCGCAAAGAAAATGAAAGATCCAACTAATCTTAACAATGTGTAAGACAAAATAATGAAGCATTTTTCAATTTTCAAATGCATGTACCAAAAATGGAATTTGATAGGTAAACTATGTTCATATCTATATACAGAAAGTGAGAGGATATCTACAGCACTCTAATCATTCAGAAATTCCCAAAGAAAAATGGCAAGCACCCAAACAACTCAAAGACACTCAAGAAAGGCTAAAAGCCTACCAAATGCAATAATTACAACTCATTTCCTATCTTTTTACACTTGAAAAAGACACATCTAAGCTACGGAAAGAAGGATTCCACGAACGTTTCCAATCAAATGCAAGACAAAGATAAGCACTTAACAATCTTATCTAACTCAAATGCACACAAATATGAAACAAGCCTTTATTCTTCTTATGATGATAAGACCAAGAATATCAATGATCAAAATAAAGTAAGAAGAATATTTACATTTTCCAAATTCATGAATATAACAAAAGAGTGACAAAATCAAGCTTTTCTTTGAGCTAAAGTGGAGACAAAGAATCAATCTTCCCCAAAAATGATTGAATAGCTCAGCATGTAAGGGAAACAAGATGCATAACCCAAGAAAGAGAGGCTCAAAAAGACATGGACATCCCACACTCTTCAAGTCTGTAAAACAAACCAATCACGTCAAACCAAAAAAATGATCTCGAAACCTTGAGATGGGTCAAAACACAAGCAAAACACTAGTTTTGACTCAAAGGGCCAAACATGAATCCAAATATCGAAAGACCCAAAAACCAATACAAATAAGCCAAACAAAACACTACTGGACAAAAGGGTCTCTGCCTGGAAGATACAGTGCAGAGGAGTCTGTACACAAACCAAAACTCAAATAAAAAATGGAGAAGGGATGCCTGTAAGGTACTTTTGGCAGATTGGCACACTCTGTGCTTATGCATAGTGCGACATCGCAGTTCACCAATGCGAGAAGTGTGATGATGTCGCAGTATACCAATGGAAAGGTTGCGACGAGAAGCCAACAGACAAAGAAAAGAGATAAAAAAAGACACAGTGTCGCTCTGAGTAGACTGACCAGGTGCGACAGGCAAGATCTAAGTTCAAAAAATGAACCAATTCTCCAAATAATGAGCAATGAACTGGTTTGAAAATAAGAAGTACAAACTCAGAGGAAGGTAATCAGACTCTTCAAAGTGAATATCTGATGGTGAAAGAGACTTAGGAGGCAATTTAAATGTCTTGGCAAAAGAAATCAACTGAAAATGGAATTCAAATTGAAAACTAAAACTATGTTCAATCGCCAGTATGGTTTCCAGATTTGTTATTGGACAATCCACTCGAGCGGACGTGAGCCGGATCTCCCTAGCTCAATGTGAGTCTAGAACAAATAGAACAGAATATAAAACTCATTTCCTAGATCTAGTTACAAATCGAGTACTTAGATATCATACCTTTCAGATCGCGGATCCTTCTCCTTGTTGTTTCTCCAAGTCTCGCGGTCGTCAGATCCCCAGCTGCAAGACCTTTCAAGACAATATGGAAACGATACAAGCAGTACAAGATATCTAAACAATAAATGATCTAAACTAATAGTTGAGGAGAATGTTCTAAACATCATCAACGAGACAACATTTATGGAAAGAGATTATATTAACTGTATAAAAAGTGGGAATACATAGAAAGGATGAAGCTACAACCAAAGCCTCAATGTCGCATCCTCCATCCAACATGTCCAAGCCAAGTCTCCAAGATGGTACAAGTTTCCCAATCACCAATATGGATTCTATTAGCATAAGGATACCATAGACCTTCCCCCCTCTCATGGAGAGAGTGGGTGTTTATATAGGGCTAAAGAGATAGGGTAGGTTGAGGATTAGGGGGAGATGGTTAAGGGATCTTCCCATAAGGTTAGGAACCAAAATTCCACCTCACTTAGAGCCTAGGGATAGGCCTCCACCTCAACAAAATTCTAGAAAGACCTCGAGATTCCCCAAAATAGCCTTTAACCAACCTCGTCGCACCCTGGTAGAGTACACAGAGCGACAAATAGGGGTCGTTGCACTCTGTAGGAAGACAAAGTGTGACAGTGTCTCACCCTAGTTGACCATAAACTGCGACATGGCACCCTAGATGAAGGAAAAGTGCGACAGCCTACTCAAAGAGGTCAACCAGGCAGGAAATCTCTCAGTTGGATGTGTTTTAGCCCAAAATGAGGTTAGGGGTCAGAGCAAATAGTTTACACAATGGTCAAGATGACGACATTATCACAACGACCATGATGATGACACTTGGTCATAATGATGATACTTGCAACGGTCATGGTGACGACACTGGGTCATGATGACGACACTTGCAATACTTGCGATACTTGAGATACTTGAACAAGGGTGACGACATTTTGGTGTAACAATCAACAGTGGCCAATAGATCCTACCAGCATCGGTGGGCACATGTAGATAAATTGTTCGCCCGTTGGAAGGAGAAAGGAGATAACATGAGGATTGGAAACCAGTTGACCGAGATCACGATTTTGGATAGTCTCACAGAAGAGGAAGAAATGGCTTGCAATCGGTGCTTATGGAAGTCAAGTATTTTAGGGAGGATGTTGCAGGTCTACAAGGGTAATTGCTAATGTGGAAAGGAGTCACCAGGAACAAATTATTGAAATCCAACAGGTGATAGCAGAAATTAAGGAGAGGATGGATGAACAAGTCGGGAGAGTGGAGCGTATTGAGGAGGATTTGAACACCCATTTGCAAGTTCTGGATGTGGATTCAACCCCAAATAATCCAAATTCATCCTCTTCTGGTCTTGTAGGAAGCAACTTGGACAACATGTGGACACCAAAATGGAAGGAAATGTTCAATGAAAATCCGCATGGAATGGAGCAGAGCCAGTAGGGTTTCAACATATGTTATAGCTATGTTATGTTTTTTACCTGTCTTTGTTTTTAGGCTAGTATATAATATTTTCAGTACAAGGGGAAATAGTCATTTTTTGAACTCTATAAAGAACTTTGTAATGTGGAATGACTCTGGGAGTTTCATCACCATTTTTGTTTCAGCAACAAAAACTTCAGTAGATAGATTAATGTTGTAGGATTATTGTTGTTTAGATCTTGCCTCAACTATTTTAATATATATAAACTAACCGTTATTGTGAAACAAATAGCTAGGGATTGGCTGCCAATAGATCATATTAAAGACAATTTCTACAATTCTTCAAGGTTCATGACTAGATTCAATCTAAGATGCTAAAAGTGTTGAACTTTGGTTGTAATTGATGTCAACCAATGTCAAAGAGGATGCCAAGTGATTTAGTTCATTGATATCAATTAATGTCAAAGTGGATACAATATTCCTATAGCAGTTTGAATAAGTATATGGAAGCCACTTTGAAGAAGTATATGTGTAAGATGGTGAAGGATATGGATACTAGTTTGAAGAAGTATATTTAGAAGTTGCATCTAGTCTACAGATGTGAGTCCAAAGATAAATCATGTAGATCCATTGTGAGGAAGTACATAAGGAGGATATGTCATGCAAATCCAGAGTGAAGAAGTACATAAGGAGGATACATAATGCAGATCCGGTGTGAAGAAGTAAATAATGAAGGTATAACATGAAGTAGATAATAATGTATCCTACGACATGTAGTACCTGCACAGATATCAAGTCCACCAAGTCATACTCTCTCAAGATAGCATGCAAATAATTGGTTGGACAAAGGTACATGTGCACAAGAAACCAAGGAGTTGGTCAAGAAAAAGTACAAGTGTGCAAGCATGGAAAGAGAAGATTCTGGAATGCACAAGCAAGCCTGAACATTGTATGGTCAAATATCGGGAGTGTGCAAGCAACAAGAAACAATGTATCTTTTAACAATCCTGAAAGCGCGCAAGTCTCACCAATCAGAAGATGCTTTCAGTTATTGGAGTGCGCACAAGTTCCAAAAAGGGTGCAACAGTTGAAGTTAGTATATGCGCACAATCCACAACTGACGACACAATAGGTGTCCAAGTCCCACAAGTGATGGTACCAAAAGGGTCAAAGTCCCACCAAGTCGAAGATGAAGTGTATGCAATTTCCACAAAGTATTAATACATTAGGTGTGCAAGACCCATAAGTAATGGTACAACAAGGGTGAAAGTCCCACTATCTCGAGGACCATGTTTGTGCAAATCAATGATACATCGAGAGCACAAGACTGCTAAGGTATATGTTTCACCAAGTCATGGACCATGGAAGCGCAAGACTCACAAAGGATGACACATCAATAGTGCAAAAGATAACATGTGGCAAAAGCACAATCCGTGAAGCAAGGAAGAAGGAATGCCACAACCAACTTGTGGACATACAATCCATGCAGTACATGTATAAATAGAGATACAATTTGGAGATTTGAAATAAGTTTGATGGAGATATTAGAGAACTTCATGTGGAAGATAGAGATTTATATTCGAGGCATCAAGGGCTCAAGGACAAAAAAACGTGATCTAGTGAGGAGCCGAGTGCACACATGAAGCATAATGAAATAATGATGGTGTGCATAATGATGTTGTAAGATCTGTGACGGCTGCGCAAATACTGAAAGGAAGAATCAAAGAAGAATGTGCGAGTGCGCGAAGACTGATTGACAATATCATATACAACACATAGATAGTCACATATATTGTAAGGAAGAAGTGCATAAACAAAACCGATTTATATCAAATAATGTACATAAGTTTAGCTAATGCACGAAGACTGATGTGAAGTGTGCGAGGTGAAGAAGTCCATCAGATGGGCGATGAAATAACAACAGTAGAATACAGTACGCACGTCATGATGAGTATGATATGAGACAAGTGCGTTAAACTGAAAGAATGAATCATTTGTTGCACATCATGTCGCGGATTGTCTAAAATATTGTGGTACTTAAACGAAACGAACACATCTAAGTAAGTGCATAGTTCCATCTAATACTGGTGCATATTCTCAAAACAACAAGCTATAAATTGAAAGCACAATATTAGTCGGTGAGTGTAGTCATACAGTAGCAGAATGATAGAGTAAACCATGACGCAAACTGCAAGATCAGAAGCACACAATATATAAAGTAATTCATCATCATAAGTGAAGAAGTGAGTGGAATGAGAAGTCAATTGATGTATGCAGCACAATGATAGTGAATCGTCTGCATACAAAGGTAGCGCGCAACATAACAAATATTAGAAGATCAAAATAGTGGCCAGATTCGAAGTTCAGTAAGGAAACATCTTATTTGTTCATCTGGGAAGTAGGATGGGGCAAGGAGAAAGGGGTTATAGCCTCCTTCCAGTTGGTGCTGGAGAACACAGGGATTTGGTGCTTCCTTCAAGTCGATTCCTGTAACACCAAGGGGTCGGCGCCTCCTTCCAGTTGGTACTGGTAAACACAGGAAGTCAATGCTTCCTTGAATGTAAACATGTTATACAACTTGATGAGAACTTTATACTCAAAACGAGAACTCTAGCCATAAAAAATCATATCTTTGCATAAAAAACACCAAAAAAAAAACCAAATAAAAAAGTGGTGCTACCGGTAGCACCACTTTTTTGTGTGGTTAAAAATATAAACATGGATCAAAACAATCCTTATTGTTGTTTGCAAAAACCTTAAGATCAAGCTCTAAATTGAAAACTAATGCTACCGGTAGCACCACTTTTTTTGTGGTTAAAAATATAGACATGGACCAAAACAATCCTTACTGTTTTTTACAAAAACCTTAAAATCAAGCCCTAAATTGAAAACTAATGCTACTTGTAGCACACTTTTTCAAAAAATCACATTATTATATCATTGTATCATAGTTTAAAACTGTATTTATTAAATCTCTTAGGAACACTGTATATATCTAGCAATAAAAGAATTTATGATATTGTTCATAATAAAACCATGTATTAAATCATAAAATGTAGAAGTTACTAATTTGGGTGAACAAAGGAGAAAGAGGAAGTGCAATATACTCTAAAACGAGAACTATATATAAAGAAAAGAACTCTAGCCATAAAAAAATCTGATTTTGCATCAAAAACACAAAAAAACAACCTCAAAATGAACCATGGGTGGTATCATTGTAATCGAAACCATAAAATCACCCTCGGATTGAAAAGTGGACCTCCTAGATTAAAAGAAAAAATCAAAATGTCAAAATTCAAAACTGCAAAATTTATTAAAAAAAATAAAAATAAAAATAAAAATAAAAAACAAATTTGAAAAGGTATTCGGATGATCCACGGTGGTCATTTTCATAGTCGACCACAGAAACCTAAAATCCTTAAAAAACAAATTGTAAAAAAATCAAGATAAAACACAAATTTAAAAAAATACAAATTTAATAACAAAAATTAATATTTAAAAAACTAAAAAATGTTCAAACATATTTGAATAAAAATATTTCAAAAAAATCAATTTAAATTTTATTTTTTAAAATTGATGTAAAATCATTTCAAAATAAACAAAAAATTAAAAGAAAATCTTTTTTTTTGAAAAAAAAACAATTTAAAATACAAAATTTAAAATTTAAACATATGTAAAAGATATATAAAAAAAAAACAAAATTAAAAAACTTTTAAAAACAAAATTTCAAATTTCAAAATTGAATTTAAAAAAAAAAAACTATATAAAAAACTTATATTTAAAAACAAAACAAAAATTAAAAATTAAAACATAAAACAAAAATTAAAACATATATAAAAAAATAAACTAATTAAAAAAAATAAAAAATAAAACATACCCCTCTATCTCCCCTCCCCTCTCCTCCCCCATCCCGCCGCCCCTAACTCGCTACCCACTCTCCTCCACTCCCTCCCACTCCCCTCTCCCCCCTCTACCTCCACGCCCCCTGCGCCCTTCCTCCTCCCCCATCTCTGCCCCCTCCCCTGGCCCCCACCACCTGTGCCCTGCCCACCTACACCCTCTCACGACACGACACGATTCTCAAAATCGCGTCGCCGCATAGAGGCGACGCTTGGGCGGAGGAAGGAGTGGGGAGGGAGTGGTTTTATCCCATTTGGGTTTCCACGTTAAAATCATATGTGTTATGTGTTCCTTGTCTTGGTGCATATATGGAGGAATGATTTTATTTATATTGGATGCATAACTAAAGATCAATATTAAGTTAAGGCTAATATGTTAAAGAAGGTAAACATTGTTGATAACTGCTCTAATACTGATTCACCCCCCCTCTTAGTATTAAATCGATTCCAACAATTGGTATCATAGCAGGTGTCTTCAGCAACAGATCAACGTTTGGAAGATAGATCTGTGCGCAGTTATGGGGAAGGAACATTTTCTAAGTGAAGCACCATGGTTACATGAAGACTCCTGTTTATACAAACGCTTAGTCGCATAAGCAAGAGACATCATTCACACACAAAGAAGAACGATAGAAGAAATAAAAAGGATAGAAACCAAAACTATGAACATCTTAAAAAGAAAAGATGAAGAGCAAAAAAAGTTCGTGGCATCTTTTACCAACCAATTACATGAAATGGAAGAGACCTATCAAAATGAAAGCTTGAGGAATAATACCTTGGAAAGCAAATTGAAGAAGTCATTTGTATAAAATCAGATACTTGAAAATGAGATTACTCTTCTAAAAGAAAAATTGGGGGATGCCACAGAAGAAACGAAAGAAAAGGTCAAGGAAGTTCTATCACTGAAGGATCAACTACAAAAACAATGTGATGATCAAGTTCATCTTCAAGCAATACAACTAGAAGTGATCTCTCTCAAAGAAAAGAATTTAGAGTATGAAAAAATGCTTGATGAGAAAAGAATCAAGTTACAGTAAAAGGAAGAAGAAATAGAAAGGATGCAATATCGAGATATGATAACTAGAAATTTTGCTAAAAGCACATAAGTATTGAATGAGATTCTTAGCAAGCAAAGACCACCTTGTGAAAAAACTGGCATAGGTTATGAGGATGACTACTAGAATGTTGTAAAGGAGGTTACACAAATAAACAAGACGAACTTGCGCAATTTTGTTCAATGTTGGAAATGCACAATCACCAGATATATTGAAAAATAGTGTAACAATGTTGTTTGTTACAAATGCAACAAAATTGGTCACAAGGATCGGGACCGTGATGTTAGAATTTTGATACTTCCGAAACTTGAGTCTTCGTAGATGTGTGTTTTCCAACATAGCACTGCAGCTAGGAGAGTCAATTACGTCACACATAATGATTACCTACTACATCTTCAAGGGTGTAGTCCAGGAGACTCCATTACATCACATGACCAGTTACTACCCACTGTTGTGGGGAAAATGCAGCTATAGTTCAAGGGAGAAACTACCAACTTACGGTGATAAAGATAGACTTACAAGCATTCTGCAAGTACAACAAATAAATGAAGAGATTAGGGTTTAGAGATGTAGGCACCTTATTCAGAAAGTTGATCCTAGCTTTGCCTCCCTCGCTCTTCAATGCTTATCCAGTGTTGCAATGCCCAGGCCTGCAAAACAACTTGATACCTTTCTCAAACACATTTGACTACATATATAAGACTGATATCCATAATATAAAGAGACATCAAACTATAATTAAACAGTAATCAAATCAGAGACACATCAATAGGTCATATTTGGAAAGAGAAGAATGTCTGATCTTTATTGATGAATGAAAGCAAGTACATAAAGTTATACCTTCTTCCAAGCTTGGCACTTCACGAAACCTAGATTCAAGGTCTCCTGCTTCTGTTCTCCAAGGATCCCAACCTCTAAGCAACTATACTAGGGTTTACCAAAACTGAAGCACAAGAGAGGGGGATGAGGGTCTCCATTCCTCCAGCATAACTTTGTAATTGCGCTTGGTCCCCTTCTATGGCCCTTCTACCCTCCTTATATAGTCAGTGAGGAAGAGGAAAAGAAGTTACAACCACTCAAGCGGTTTCCCAACCAACGTAACTTACTCGAATTTCGAGATTTTGAACAAAACAGGGGTGTACGCTACTCTATAGTAGACAAAGTCGCGTACACATGGCAATGGGCGCTACTTTAAATGAGGCAAAGTCGCGTACACATGCTACTATTTCAATAGTGGAGTCGCGCTCATGTTAAAAAATGGCCAAAAACAGGCTTTTCTGCTCATTTTCAGGAGATGGTTTGGTCTAGAAAAATGTTCCTAAGGGTCATATACATCAAATGGGTCAAGAATGAGGTAATTTCAACCATTTTTAGTGTCCCAAATGACTCCTCCATCCACAAATGTCATGTTGTGTGACTGAACTTGATCTCAAGAAGTGTCGTCATGCGACCAAGGGAAGCAAGTGTCATCACGGACGGAGAGGTGTCATTTCCCCTTGCAAGGTAAGGTGCCCCCATTGGAAACCATGACTTCAAAGTTGGAGCAAGGATGGACAATACAATCAGCATGTTTGGCGATCCGAGGGTCAATGAAGTTATGAGTGTTATCAGAATCAATGAGAATTGTAAGAGGAAGCTTCTTGAAGTAACCCCTGACCCGCATTGTTTAGGGGGTGGGGACGCCGGATAAAGCATGGAGAGATATCTCTGGTTGTCATCCTGAGATGGGGGTTCAATAGACGGATCCTGAATGTGGACCTAATCATCCATTGTATATGGAGTTTCTTGACCAATTGTAGAGGCAGGCGAAGAAGCCATATCCAAGAGATAGAGCTTTTGTTGAACACATCTATGTCCCCGAGTGAATTTCTCATCACAATTATAACAAAGCCCTTTTTCTCTGCGTGCCTACATCTCTGTTTCAGACAAATGCTTGATAGGAGTTGGTCGAGGAGCTGGCAGGATGGGAGGTCGTTGAGAACCCATATTTTGGAAGGGAACAAAAGTGGGTTTGGAGCGCTGTTGGGATGCAATCTTGTCTTTTGACAACTTAGCAAATCCTAGGACTTCCATCATTTTGTTGGGACAGAACATTTTGACCTCTGACCGGATTTCATCCTTAAGACCACTGATAAAACAACTCCTGTAGAATTCATGACAATCCTTCTGTGTGATTGGATAGTTTCTCAAATGTTGTCTGATACTCTCTCACAGTGCCACTTTGACGAAGTCTAGTGAGTGCTTCGGTGAAGTCATCAAAAGCACTAGGACTAAATCATTGCAAAAGGAGTTGGCAAAAATCTGTCCATTTTGGCTCGTCATGAGCCTTGATGTACCAACGGTACCATTGAAGGGATTCCTGTTCCAAATGAAAGGATGCAAGTGGAAATTTTTGGACATCAAAAGTATTATGCAGACTGAAATATTGTTCTGCACGATAGATCCATCCAGTTGGATCAGTACCATTAAAGCAACGAAATTCAAGCTTCGGACCACGGAAATTGCTAGAAGAAGAGAACCCATTGGCAGTCGAAGATTCGCTTTGTCGGTTATTGTTCATGGCTGAATGCTGAAGATGGAGGCTGAGAAATTTCTCATCTAGATCTTGGAGTTTGGTTTGGATGGCTGCAAGTGCTTCCTCCATGGTTGTTGCTCCTGTGCAGGTGACAACCATAACCAGGAGTTTTTTTTTTGGGGGGGGGGAATGGATAGAAAAACACAAACAAAAGCTTATTTAGTAAAGGGAAATTTAGATTTGGGAAAAACTTGGAGGGGTAATTGGGGTTTGACTAGGTTTTGGACACTTTCTGATGGACAGGGAAGTAAAAAATGAGGATTTCAGAAGCGGGGTGAAAGAATGCGAAAAATTGGCAGAGAGGGACAAAGAAGCAGAATTAGGAAAGGAACTCGGTGGTAAAATTTGAAGGTGATTGGGTGAAATCCGAAGAAGTTATGGAAAACCCTAAAAATAGACAAATGTGGGATTTAGGGCTTTGGGAAGTGGAATTTTGGATAGGGTCCTCAGGAATGAAATATGCAGAATGGGATTATCGGGGTGTTAGGGAAGTTTCAAGGGAAACGTATTGAAAAAAGGGAGATATGGCCGAAAAACAGAATTTTATACTCTTCAGGAATGGATCTGCAACGGCGCGGAAGGGATCTGAAACAGATAGATCTGCAACGACTGGATCTGAAATGGCTAGATCTGGAACGGATTTCAGAATGGATCTGAAACGGCATGACAGTGATCGACAACAGTTCAGCTGAAAATAGATATGGACCCCAGGTATGTGCGGCTTCCTGACAGTTCAGGGGTTTCACTTGGCCACCAATGCTGTCTAACGGCTTGTATTGTGGCAGTTCCCCTCACTCCATGGCTCAGGTAAAACTGATAACCGCTTTGCCACAAGTGACAGCTCTTGGTTTACCTCACAGGTGGGAACTAGTCAATCAGATAGGGGTCGTTGCCCTTTTCGCTAGCAGGTCCTCTCAATGGGCCAACTACTTTGGGGTTCCTATGGTACTCCTCACAATGAGTTTTAGGGATTATTCCCAAGTACTTCCCACATTTAAGCGGATAGGGACTATTACCAGATCCGAAGTTGCAAGAGATATGAAAAAAAAAAAATTGGCAGAAATTTCACCAAGCGAGCCCAAGAAAGTGCTCTGATACCAGATGTGAAGAACCTGCAATAATTAATTAATGAAAACACACGAGATGGAAGAAATAACAGAACTCAGAATCACTTTTATATTGATCGCAGGCCACTTCGAGTGGGCAACCTCTTTTGAGCAAGCTCAATACAAATAACTTCACGGTACCTTCATTGGTCTCAACACAAACTTATATACTAAGTCTAGGCACCGATACCATGGGTCAATACCATGTGTCAATACAAACCATGGGCCAATACAAAATATGGATTAACAATTACTATGGGACGACTTACAAAGCATATGCGTCCAACAACAATAATACAAACTATGGATCAACAAATACTATGGGACGACTTACAAAGCATATGCGTCCAACAACAATATACTAACAAAGTAAATAGAAGGGTTGGCATGGGTTCCTAACACACTCTGCGAACAGAATGAGGTCTCACCCGAGGAAAAGTTATAGGGTGGCTACAGAAGCAAGTTTCTATAACCCGGTGATGGGAATCTAGAGAAAATATTTGCTGAGTAGAGTCACACCAACTCCGCATCCACTTCTAATATCACAACGCACTTCAGACTGCGCACTAGCAATAGCTATCCACATTGCACTACAAGGATTGGGACCGTGATGTTAGAATTTTGATACTTCTGAAACTTGAGTCTTCGCAGATGTGTGTTGTCCAACATAGCGTTGCAGCTAGGAGAGTCAATTACGTCACACATAGTGACTACCTACTGCATCTTCAGGGGTGTAGTCCAAGAGACTCAATTACATCACATGACCCATGACTACCCACTACAACCATGTGAGTGTAGTCCAGGAGACATTATGTCACTTAACTCGTGACTACCCGCTACAACTCACATATCAAGTGGATACCCTCCCAGGAGACTCAATTATGTCACATAACCTGTGACTACCTGTGTTTCAAACGTGCTATGTTACTCATTACTCCCTCTTGATCTGAACCACTCCAAGCTTGTCCCTAAAGTACTTAAACTTCACCCTTGATAGAGGCTTGGTCAACACATCGACTATCTGCTCCTCTGTCACTATATATTGTAGCCTCACTGTTCCTCTCTACACCATATCCCCAATATAGTGATACCTGGTATTGATGTGCTTTGACTTGTCATGAAACAATTGGTTCTCAAAAAACTTCACACAACTCTGGTTGTTGGTCGGAGCTATCTTCATTCTTAGACTGACCTGGGTTCTGCGTAGTTCAGAGACCCAACAAAACCCCCTTTTTCACCGACCCTTTCGGAAACACTCTGCAAGTAGAATGAGGTCTCACCCGAGGTGAAGTTATAGGGTGGCTATAGAAGCAAGTTTCTATAACCCGGTGATGTGCCTCTAGAGAACAAATTCGCTGAGTAGAGTCACACCAACTCCACATCCACTTCTAATATCACAATGCACTTTAGACTGCGCACTAGCAATAGTTATCCACATTGAACTACAACAACGCAACTCTATGATTGCGCTTCTAGGAAGTCACACTCACTATAGGATGCGTTGAATAGTGTTACTTCGCATTTGCTTAAGGCTATGTAATTTACCATATCATAACAATGCAACTAAGTGACTGTATACTTCACTATTCCAACAATACAGACTCCGTTGAATTACTATTAGTCCTTAGATTCTCGACTATGCAACTATGCATTCATCATATTCATTAACACTTATCATATTCAATTATATGTGTGCAATACTTAACATATTGTTCTCATCATCCATACCAGTGAAAATACATATAAAATCATGAACATACATAAACATGAAATAATCACACAGATGTAATCACACAACTCAGGTATTTACGTGGTTCCCCCCCGAATGGGAGCTACATCCACGGGAACTGTTGTTTCTATTAATGGGAATGGTTAACATTTCCAGTTTGTGCACACAGCTACAGACTCTTCTCTACAATAGGTCTTTGTGCCCACAGTTGCAGATCCTTTCTCTCTCAGAAATCCCTTAGCACATATCTTACAATTATAATCTTATCAATCTAGCAAAATCTAACCCTTCCCTATGCAAAATTTCCCCTTTTATAAATTGTTCCCGAAGGTCACATCTTTACAAAGCTATGGTCCGAAACCCCATAATACCCTTAACCCCCCAAAACGGTGTGTTTACCCCCGCTAACCATGCTTTGCATAACTTCTCAACTACTTCGCTTGTCCTTGGTCGTCCTCTGCTCCGCTTCCTCAGCTCTAATGTTCCTCTAACAACCTCTTGCTCTGACTACGTGGCGTTGACTGTACCCTTGTGTGTCCTCTGCACTTATCCCCTCATCAACGTTGTTCTTGTAATTGCCAGGCCGTCGCTTCTTCTTTAACTTCTCCAACTACTCTGGCTGTCCTTTACACTTATGCCTTTACTAAGGAAGCGGGCCCTTATCCGCCATCTTCTTGTTGCTCCATACCCTGTTCCCAGGAATCGCGGAGTCACTTCTCCCCAAAATAGGTGAGTACCAATCCTCTTCGAGTTCATACTTCTGCCTCAAAACTGCTGCGCTTGAGATATGCTTCGACGAAACTTCATCAATCTTAAACTTTGCTTTACCAAAACTGCGCTTAACTTGGACTTCGCTTTACCAAAACTGTGCTTAACTTGGACTTCACTTTACCAAAATTGTGCTTAACTTGGACTTCACTTTACAAAGTTGCACCACTTGGGCCTCACCCACCAGGCCCCTAACACTCACTCGTGGGTTTTCCCCGATCCACTTCTGCTAGGAGGCTTCGACTGTTCATCTGCTAGGGTACTCAACCTTGCAGTGAAGTCATGAAGAGTTGCACTTAGCCTCGCAATGGTTTCCTTTGTCTCCTCCTCAAACTCTTTAACAGTCTCTAGCATCTCCTGCGAGATGGCTTCTTGAGCATGCTCCTTCACTGTATACTCCGTTGTGCGAAGTTCTTGAAACTTCTCTTCGATATGCTATGAAAGAGCGAGCTCTTCTTCTTGCATTGGTTGTAGCTTTGCCGAAGTGTCAACCTCCTTTTCTCTCAACGCTTTCAATTCTTTCTGCAACTTCCTGGTTTCTGCAAATTTTTGGATCTTCTGCCTTGGTGGCAAAGTCTTCATAACCGTGTTCACATAATCTAGCTCTTGTTGATGCTGTTGTAGCTCATCTTGTATCTTTTGCAACTCAGGATCTTCTTGTAGCTTAACACATATGCGAGTTGCTTCGTCAAGCAACTTCTAACATCGCGCCACTTTTGCTGCGATGTTTTTTGTTGACATCCTCAACTCTTTACTTCTGGCTTCTTTGAATTCTTGAGGAGTGCCAGCTTATTATTGTTAACACCCAAAAAGTGCTCACTAGCTCATTCCCTTATTCACATGCCCCTTTTGTCCACTTTTCCACCATTTGAGCCTCTAAAGCCATCAAAAGGTCACCAAAAAGACCATAATACACCCTTTTTCCCCTCAAAATATATATTTTTCCTCAAAAAACATAAAAAACCCTCAAAAAGGGTCAAGAATTCCCAAAAATATTAAAGGGGGATAAAAATATTCAAAATATTCAAAAAAGGAAAAAAATAGGGAAAAAGGTACCTAAACCATGTTGGTCAATACCATTGGTTTTCTCAAAACCATAATGATATTCCCCACCACCAAAAACTATAAAAAGGTGGTAGGGGCTCCTCACTTTCCATCCATCCATCATCCTATCCCCATGCTGTCAAAATCTCTCTTGAGTTCTTTGACCATTATAACAATCTTGGAGAAGAGACCATTAGAGCCTGGAGCATCTCAACCTTGGAGCTACTCAACACCAAACATCCTCACCATTTGAGGTATTGCAATACAAAGTCAATTTTTATTTTCGTTTCTTGTTCTTGTTCTAAAATCTTTTCAAGTTTATTGTGTTGATGTATATGTACTTCGGAATGTATTTCACATATATGTATATTGTATTCCTATAGAGATGTTATTATTCCTCTATACGGAAGTGTCGTCATTTATATTGTAAGTGTCGTAACTTATACTTGATGGGTTATTTGACCACCTTGTTGGGGTCGGCCCTGTATAAGTCATGTGGGTCAAAGGGTTATTAGACCACCCTATTGGGGGTCGTCCATGTCGGTCAAAGGGTTATTAGACCACCCTAGTGGGGGTCGACCCAGTCAGCATTATGTTAAGTGGTTAAGTTGAGGCCGACCTAGTTGAGTAAAGGTTAAGTCAAGTTAGTGTATAAATAGAGAGTGTGTCTCTCTCATTTTACACATTCTATTCTCTCACTCACACTTGGGAGAGTGGCGCACTTGTGGAGGAGGAGGCTCTACTTCTAGGAGAAGACTATCTCTTGTGTTCTGGTTGTATCATTGCTCTATCTATCTCTGAGGAAGTTATTGGGGGTTTTCACCTTTATGGTTTTCCCCAAGTAAACTCTGTGTCTCTTGTGTGCTTGCATTATTGTGTCCATGATTGATATGCTGTAGATTTGCTGTACATGTTGTTCTTTCAGTTAAGATCCTAGATCAGATTGAAGTAAATTCTGAAAATTTAACATGGTATCAGAGCTAGCCTGAAAGACGGCATGATATGGCATGTATAACACTTGTTGTACTTACGATGTTAGGGCTTGATATAGCAAAAACCAGTCATCGTAGCACTTTCGCTATAAATCCGTTTTGGATAATTTTTCGGGTTTGACACTTTTTCCGGTCAAAGATCAGATCCCCATGTACCTTGTGTCCAAAGGAAAACCTATAATGCATTGTACTTTGTGATTTATGATCTGTACAATATAGGGTTTCTACCTCTTCCATATCTGAGTCAAAAATAGGTGACCTTGGAACAAAGGTCATAAATTGGGCTAGGAAGCTCCAAATGAAATTTCGTAAAAAGTGATAGGTAGTACACATCCTGTACTACCTCAGGAAAAGTGTTCAGAGGCAGAAGTTGAACCAGTGACACGTGGAATTCCATACAACGTTGCTCTCTTGTTTTATCCCATAAACAGGTCACGTTACGATACTTGGCATAATTCTCTCTCAGAGAATCCAATTGAGGTCAGACCTATCGGGATGGAAAGATGACAATTTGGGCTATCTCAGGAAAATTTTACAGACCCTGTGGATTGAAAAGTTCGGAGTTACACCTGAAACAATCAGGTACATATTTATGTCAAAACAAAATTATTTTTTAGCACCTCCATTCATGGCTTCCGGAATTTAGTGCTTCGGAGAAAGTTGGAATTTTTGTAATCGGAGACCACGGCTGGATGATACTCATAAAAATAAAAATTTAGAGACCAAGATCAGATTTTTTGGTTGGGCAGAAGGCCGGGCTTGATCAAACCCCAGTTCAGGACTTTGATCGGAAAGATGGAAAATTAGGGCTTCTGCAAAAATTGGAATTTTGGAAATCTGTGACCACTGCTGGAAGCTCCTCAAAAAAATAGAAGCTTAGAGCTTTGAATCAAATATTTTGGTTGGGTGAAGCTCTGGGAAACTCAAACCCTAATTCAGGGTCCTCCCTAGTGAATCCGAAAATCTAAAAGGTAATTTCGAGGGGTGAAACTTTGCAGTTTTCAAATTCTGAATATACCAACTTGATCAACTCATCAAGGCACATATTTCTATCCTTTCAGAAGTTTGAAATTCAAAGTTTGAATTTTTGGGGTTTCTCTGAAAAACCCTAATACAGCTCCAGATCCAGTTCCTGCAAATCAAGTGAATTGGTTTAATCCTAGAAGAGGATGGATTGGTCACTTGCATAAGTGAAGAAGTTCCTGTTTCAGAGGGAGATAAGGCTAAGGCCTTACATAAGAAGATTACAAGCAATCTTGATAGGTATGGCTTACAGGTATGTTTCGAATTCTGTTCATGGTTAAGTTTATAATATGTTTGTCTTCATATCATTACAGTACAATCCTGATTAATAGGTATGGCTTACAGGTATGTTTCGAATTCTATTCATGGTTAAGTTTATAATATGTTTGTCTTCATATCATTACAGTACAATCCTGATTAATTACTAGACTTGTTGTATCACCTTAATAGAAGATATTCATTGATTAAGGTTTTGACACTTATGATTGTACTAATGCATTGTGATGTTGTATGAGGTTTATGTTGTTTGCTAACATAAAAGGTACACCAAGAAAGTCAAATCATGTTCTACTTCAAGAACATATGATCATGGTGACATGAAGACAAAGATTCATCCATTGTCATGGATCACATAGAAGATCTACTTACGAGGTATGTATAACTTGGTTCTACAATGGTTAACTTATGAGACATGCAGGTTACTAGCACAAGTCACTGAAGAGAACCGGAAGACATTATACGGGTATGTTAGACATAACTAGATAGCATGCTAATCCAGGTATGTTTTTCCTATATCAAGCTAGAATCCTACCTTGTGTTAGGATCTTATATTGTTGTGTTGTTGATAATGATTATTCATGAAGTCATAGGTTTGAATAGTCATGGTTGTATGCATATTATGGTTCTTACCGTAATTGATGATATGAATAACCAGAAGAATCATGAAGGTATAGGTTTGAGTAATCATTGGTTTATGCATTGATGATTTAACTAATCAGAAGAGTCCTATGATCAAATAAGGATATGCATGTGTAAAAGAAGACTTCCCTGAAACCTTGAATACTAATGTTTATTATCTATGTTTGAAATGATCATGACTATACATGTTTAAGATTATTGTGTTTTGATAGTATTAAGATTATACTAATGAATGTGTGATTATGTATGAGACCTCGAGGATAACACAATGATGATACTAATAAGCATGCATAGTGATTAAGGATGGATATAAGTTCAAGGACAGGTAATCCAGGAAGCAAATATCAAGAGGGAGCACACTCCAGTTGTTCCTGCAAGAAAGCAAAGGAGCACACTTCAGTAGTTTCTGCAAGGATGCAGATATTCAGAGGGAGTTGACCACTTGTCACAATCCACATCAGAATGGAGTTGCATAGATTCAGAGGGAGTCCACCCAGCAACCAAACAAAGATAAGTATTTGAATTATCATTTCTTACATAATGTTATTCAATGATGCATATGCTTATGTTCCTAGAATTAGGTTGTGTATTATGCATATTAGAATAGTTGCATTGATGAACAGTATACTACTAATATACATGGGTAAGTGGCCTATGGAACTGTACAACATTCCATTGCTACTTATCTAGAATGAAACATCTTTGCTGACATGTTAGGAGTTGTGCACACTCTTAACAATGTTCTGGTAGAGATTGGAAGGCATCTAGAAAGTTACAGAATATGGATAAATGTTGTATTGAAGCATTGGCTAAGATAATTGCATGATTGTATGACATATTTCTTTATGTGTAAGAATTTGTTCTGAAAACTATGAGATGTTTTCTAATCATGCAATTTAACTTGTTGTGTAGGAAAGATCGTATACCTTCACCTACAAAAGAAGGACTACAACATTTGTTCAAGCAACAAAATTATCTATTGAAGATATTGAAGTTCCCAGGATACGGGAAGAATGCCATGATCCGTCGATCATGAAGAACGATGTTTGGGATGCGGTCCCAAGAGATGAAGGGAAGTCTATTGTGACTTCCAAATGGAACTATCAAATCAAGCATGCTGCAGATGGCAGCATAGAGAAATATAAAAGTGATGAAATAGAAGATACACCAGATGGATTTCAAGACAGCCTTCTTGAATGGTGTAGTCATATATGTGCGCAAAACTTGGTAGGATAGACAGCTTCCTATCCAGTTTGGGATTTACCAAGAGTGAAGCGAATTCCAACCTTTACTACAAGGTTGAGGAAGGGAATCCTATGATTCTACTCCTGTATGTGGATGACCTGTTTGTAACAGGAGATGACAGATTGATTGCCGACACACAGCGGAAGCTTGCTGCCGAGTTCGAGATGAAGAACTTGGGGATGATGCATTATTTTTTTTTGGCATGGAGATGTGGCAGAGTGTAGATCGAATCTTCCTTGGACAAGGGAAGTATGCAGTAGAGATCCTGAAGAGGTTCGGGATGATGGACTACAAGGATAATATGGCCACACCTATGGCATCAAACCTGAAGCTTCTGTGTGATGCTTCATCTGATCCGGTTGATGTCATGATGTATCGTCAGATGATTGGGTCCTCTATGTACCTGACGAACACGAGACCAGATATTTGCTTTGTGGTGAACACATTGAGCAAGTTCCTGATGGATCCGAGGAGTGTTCACCTGGTTGCTGTAAAGCATGTTCTGAGGTACCTGAAGGGCATAGTGGATTATGGGCTCAAGTATGAAGTGAATCAAAAGTTTAACCTGCAGGGTTATGTTGATTTAGATTAGGCTAGCAGTGCTGCAGATAGGAAGAGCACATCTGGATGCTGCTTTAGTATGGGATCAGGTGTGATCTCTTGGTTTAGCAGGAAGCAGTCCTACGTAGCACTGAGTACAGCTGAGGCATAGTATGTTGCAGCCTATTCAGCTAGTTGTGAGGCAGTATGGCTACGGAAGCTACTGTCTGAGTTATTTGATCTCCCGTTGGATGCTACTGGTATCTTTTGTGATAACCAGAGTTGTGTGAAGCTGTCCGAGAACCCACTGTTTCATGACAGGTCGAAACACATAGAGATCAAATATCACTATATCAGGGATATGGTGCAGAGAGGAGCCGTGAAGCTCTTGTATATTGCGATGGACGAGCAGATTGTAGATGTGCTGACGAAGCCACTATCCAGGGTGAAGTTCAAGTACTTCAAAGAGGGGCTTGGTGCACTTCAGATCGAGGTTCCTTCCAAATGGAAGTGATGAGTCCAGAAGATGTAGATGCACATGAGCTTTCTTGACATGCCTGATGTGTTCTCCCTTGGTCGTGATGTAATTGCTGAGCCATTTTTCACATGGTGGTAGATGTGTTCTCCCATGGTGAAAAAGTAAAGGTTGGAGCCTTCACCGAATGGCGGTAGATGTGTTCTCCCATGTCGGTGGTGTAAGTGTTGGATGATGTGCATCTGGGCTGTGCTTCGTGGACGATGAGATGATATGAAGAGGACGATGCTATGATGATCAGGAGGATCATGTATGATGAGCATCAGGACGATGCTCCAATTACTGCTATGTGTATGCATCATGTTGGATGCTGGATATGATCAGTTGGATCATTTATATGTATATGTATGTACGCATCATGTTGGATGTTGGATATGATCGGTTGAATCATTTGTATGTATTTTGTATATACATCATGTTGGATGCTTGGACCATGTATCTGTATATGTATTAGGTGGATACATTGTATGATCAGGTAGATCATGTATGTGTATATGTATCATGTATGATCAGGTGGATCATGTATGATGATATGTATCAGGTAGATACTTGGTATGCATCAAGTAGATGCATTGTATGATTAGGATGATCATGGATGACGAGCTTCAGGATGCTGCTCCAGATGACATGCAGCAGGATGTTGCAGTGATGATGATCAAGATGATCATGTGTACATCAGGATGATGTATGGTGAGTATCAGGTTGATACTCTGTGGCCGTGGAATAGGTTGTGCAGATAAGCATATAATTTGTGCCCTGGGAGATTTGCAGATAGTCTTTCGAGGTTTTGCCTATGGCATGTAATTTGTACCCTGGGATATCGGGCAAATGCTCTTTTGAGGTTTTTCTTGGGAGGACATATAATTTGTGCCCTGGGAGATCTGCAGATAGTCTTTCGAGGTTTTTCCTATGGCATGTAATTTGTGCCCTGGGATTTCTGGCAGATGCTCTTTCGAGGTTTTGTCCTATGGCATGTAATTTGTGCCCTGGGAGATCCGATAGGTTGAGCCGTGTGCTTGTAATCAGTCCTGAGATGCTCTTTCGAGGTTTTGCCATGACCACATGTAATTTGTGCCCTGGGAGATCCGATAGGTTGAGACTTGTGCTCGTAATCAGTCCTGGGATGCTCTTTCGAGGTTTTGTGGTGACCACATGTAATTTGTGCCCTGGGAGATCCGATAGGTTGAGCCTTGTGCTCATAATCATTCCTGGTATTCTCTTTCGAGGTTTTGTTGTGGGGTCACATGTAATAAGTCCTGGAGATCTAGACAGGATGAAAAAGGCCTCAGATGCTCTTTGGAGTTCTTGTTATTTAAGAGACTCTTTTAAGGTTTTGTGACGCACGTAATAAGTCCTGAGATTTCCATAGTATGGCCAGTGATGGCGAAGACCTGCAGGTGGTGGGCCTACATCCAGTATGAAAAAGGACTAGCTCTGTAGAACTTCCTATGACGAGTAGATTCAGAGATTGATTGAGATAGCAGCAACAGTGACGATGATGATGACTCGATGACGATTATCCAGTGACGATGATCCAGAGAAGAAGACTTGTGCTAGAAGACCTGTGTCGAGAAATACCTTCCTAGTTAAGAGGGAGTGTTGATGTATATGTAACTTCGGAATGTATTTCACATATATGTATATTGTATTCCTATAGAGATGTTATTATTCCTCTATACGGAAGTGTCGTCATTTATATTGTAAGTGTTGTAACTTATACTTGATGGGTTATTAGACCACCTTGTTGGGGTCGGCCCTGTATAAGTCATGTGGGTCAAAGGGTTATTAGACCACCCTATTGGGGGTCATCCATGTGGGTCAAAGGGTTATTAGACCACCCTAATGGGGGTCGGCCCATTCAGCATTATGTTAAGTGGTTAAGTTGAGGCCGACCTAGTTGAGTAAAGGTCAACTCAAGCTAGTGTATAAATAGAGAGTGTGTCTCTCTCATTTTACACATTCTATTCTCTCACTCACACTTGGGAGAGTGGTGCACTTGTGGAGGAGGAGGCTTTGCTACTAGGAGAAGACTATCTCTTGTATTCTAGTTGTATCATTGCTCTATCTAGCTCTGAGGAAGTTATTGGGGTTTTTCACCTTTATGGTTTTCCACAAGTAAACTCTGTGTCTCTTGTGTGCTTGCATTATTGTGTCCATGATTGATATGCTGTAGATTTGTTGTACATGTTGTTCTCTCAGTTAAGATCCTAGATTAGATTGAAGTAAATTCTGAAAATTTAACATATTGTTAAATGCACATGTTAGTTTAGATTTAATTCATAATCGTTTTTACTCTCTATATTGAAACTATCACATTGTTGATAGGTGCATCCTTGCACATGCTTGGTTGAAAAACCAAGCAACAATTTTTGGCGACTCTGCTGGCTTCGAATTCTCTGATCTTGGTTTTTTGCTTTAGATCTTAGTTTTTGTTAGTTTTAAATCATTTTAATTTACAGATCTTCCATACTAAGCAGCAGATCCATTGCTGCTCTAGATCTTGGCCTTTTCTGTAGCCATTAACAGCATGAAATTTCCATTTTTGGGTTCGTTTTTCGGCGTCCGTTTTTCGACTTTCGCATCGCGACTTTTCGCCCGACAGTCACGCGGCTCATCACGACCTCGTGGCCTTTTTCCACGTGGCACGTCGCGGCTTCGCGACCATTTTCCACGCTGCACATTGCGGCTCCGTGGCCTTTTTCTGCGTTGCACATCGCGGCTTCGCGGCCTTTTTCCGCGCCGCACATCGCGGCTTCTTGGCCTTTTTCCGCGCTGCACGTCACGACTTCGCGGCCGAAACTTGTGATGCACATTAGTATTTTTCCCTAAAACCCGCGATGCTGTTATTTTGAATTCGGCCAATTTTTTAGAAAAAATTTTGCTGTATTTTTTGCCCATTTAGCCTATTTTCCAGCCTTATTTTTTCTCCATTTTTATAGCCATAGTGAATCATTTTCTATTTATATATGTTCCATTAAAAAGTCTTTTTAAAAAATTTCAGTAAGTGAAAGAGAGATTTTCAGCACTATTTTTAGATCATAGGTTCCACATTAAATTTGCTCAATAGTTTGCCCAAGCAATTTTTTTTAAGAAATGCATTTATTTCTTGAAATTTTTATGTTATTTGCTTTCCTTTAAAATTATTTCAAAAATCCATCATTTTTGAATTGTTTTTAAAGCATTTACATTTCGAAAATGCCTTTCTTTTTTGCAAACTAGAAACGTCTTATTTTTTCATTTGTAATCAATCGCCCAAGCGAGGCAAATCATTTTCAGTTAAATAATCACACGTGCACCCAATATGCCACATTTTTAATTAACTGAGCCTTAAAATCTACCTTAATTCAACAAACGTTTTTAACCCCACTTGGGGAGCACTTAAAAGAATCTTGTAGTTAGGTAGGATTGAGGGGATAGGTGTACCAATAATACCCCTCAATTATTTACATGTGAGACATAGTGGTTGTCTTTTAGGGTCCCAAAAATCCCTTATAATTTTGACACAGTTATCAACCAATTTATCGGGAAGGCGTCTCCCTTAGGAGGGTTGAAGTAGCCAGACTGGTTCCGGAATCCTGAGTGGAATACCGCAATCCATTCAGTAACCGAAGGATACCTTTCGAAGTTCTCGGTGTACACCCGTATGGGGGTACAGCGGCGATAGAACCAAACTGCAAATTCACCCAACTGAACGTGTCATGAACGGGGTATCCTAGTTGCCATTCTTTAGGATTATCTACCCAGTTTCCCTCCGATTCTGACACGCCTCACTTCACATCTGATTCTGAGGCTGAATCCGAACACCCTACTGAAACACCACCAACCAACCCCATGGCTGGATCACAATACGACCCCCTTTTCACTAGTGCTATTGGAGATACATCAACAAACCCTACTACTATTATGCCACCCACGGTAACAACAAACCCATTAGGCATTCCTAACATAGGGGCCATTCCCCCTTTAGGTATGCCCAACATAGGCCCACCACCTATTATGGGTATGCCAAACATAGGGGTCACACCCCCTCTCATTACCACAACCCAGATCCTAGGAATTCCTGGCACTATTCCTAACCCCTCTGCAACCCATGTTGCACTTGGGAGCGCAGGTCCTCCCCACACCAAATCGGTTGGAGGACACATACCTGCCATACCTAGCCTACCCTTAGGGGCCACTGGACCACTACATAATGCTACCATTAACAGTTATGTCCCAGTCACTTCGCCACACCCATCTGCTAATCTACCATACATGGCTAGTTTGAACTTGCCAGACCTAGCCAGGTTAACCAACAATCCTATCAGGCACAACCCTACATGGCCACCCATGCCTACAAATCTTCCCTCAGACATCCCGAAGTTTGAAAGAAAATCCAGGGAAGATCCCCAAAACCACATAATGTCATTTCACCTATGGTGTTCCTCTAACTCCATAGTGGATGACTCCATTAGACAAAGACTGTTGCAACGAACGTTCACTAGCTCTACATCTAAGTGGTACATTGAGAAACCACATGGGACCCACCATACATTTACGTCCCTCGCTCCACTTTCCTCCAGTTTTTTCAGCTACCTGTACGCTATGATGCAGGAGTTGAAATACTTTTGTCTTGTAGACAAAACACGGCTACACACATCATCAACCATATCCATGAGTGGCGTAAGCGCTGTAGCCTCTGCAAGATAAAGCTTGACGATCGTATATTTTTGGATTGGTGTCTCAAATCACTCCTACCCCTCATAGCTAAAGATGTAGCTTCCTAATGACCCCAATCAGAAGAAGAAGCTATCTTAAAAGATCAGCAATTCGACCTGATTTATGCCCAGTCAGGCTATCTCTACACTATCATACCAGATGCACCATGAGGCGATTCTTCACGAGGTGACGCTCCGGGGGCATCCCATGCCGCTGATGGTATTATTGGCCAAGTCGCGGCACACAATAAACCTTTTACCATAACGAGTACAAACAACACCCCAGACCTTTCTAGGGCTTCATCCAATTCTGGGGCCACAACTTCGTATCCTCCCGTAACACAACCATCACATCCATGGACCTTCATGTCCACCACAATGTTATGGGCATGCACCACTAGCTTATGCGCCAGCTCCATATTACAACCAATCGGCCCACCAGAATCCGGTTCATCCACAAGCCCAAGTGGCTTATTATCCTCCATAGGCAGCACCTCTTGCTCCAACACTTCCAACAGCTCAAAGTTATCCACAACAGCAACCAACAGGGCCACCTCTGAACCCTCCTGTTTACTACCCACCGCAACTTGCTCCAGAGCCGGCACGAACTCAAAACCCACCTACTGCCCAAGGGCATGTTTACGCACAACATAACCAACCCCCAAACCACAACCATCAGCGTAACCAAGGAGGTCAACCAAACCGCGGAAGAGGACGTAACCGCGGTAATAACCAGCAACATAACCCAGGTCCACCACCACCTAATCCTCCAAATAACAATAATGCTGCTCCCCCAACCAAAATCCTGATCGCCCACCAAAATAGGCCAAAAATAATAACTTAAGAACAAACCATCCGTGTTCCATATGTGGAGTCTACGGCCATTACACACACAATTGTCCCCATTTAGATCGTGCGCATCAACTCTGGACTGACGACGCCCAACGACAAGGACATGCTGCACATTCAACACCTCCTCCTCAGCAACAACCCATGATATTGCAAAACCCCTTACCAAACCAAGGTGCGGTAAACATTCGTCCTAATGATCCCCCTCAAGGATCCGCTGCACCACAGCAACAAATTACCTATGCAACCGCCGATTACCAGCATGCTGAGTCCAACACTCACCAATTTCTCATGATGTCATCTAATGATGTCAATCTTCAAGCCCGTCGCAATCAATATGAACCCACCCCGGAGACCACACCTACCGACCCATCATCGAGTACTCTCCCAACTGATCAACCACTTCGCATACCCACTATGCCCATGGACGAAGGCCCCAAAGCACCTCGTTTCCCTTTGAGATGGATTAACAATAACCCGAACGCTTGTGCAGCTTCCAACTACAACATCGTAGAGGATTTAGCTCAGTCCCCCTCTACTATGTCCGCTCTCGAAATCTTAAAGAATTGTCCTGCACAGAGAAAGTTGTTGTTATCTGCCATTGGTCCCATAGATCCTAACAACTCTAACATGATGGCTTTTGACTTAGAACAAGCTGAACCTCGCATGCCTACATCTATAGCTTTTTAAGTTTTTGTCTCCATTCACAACCTCGTTGTTCATCAATGCATAATCGATGAAGGGGCCTCTACCTGCGTTATGTCAACTTTCGTATGGCAGAAACTTGGATCCCCAACACTACAACCGTCTACGACCACATTACGAGCGTACGATGGCCGTGCAGCTCAACCTCAAGGTTTCCTAGTGAACGTACCCATACAACTTGGGGGAAAATTGGTTCTCATAGATATAGAGGTCATTAACGCCCAACTTGATTACAATCTCTTGTTGGGACGAAGCTACATGTATAAGATGAAAGCTGTCGCTTCTTCAATTTTCCGCATCATGATGTTCCCCCATGAAGGATGCGTAGTCAAAATAGACCAAATTACATACTATGATCCCAATGCCCCCGCAGCACCAGAGAATTTTCTTCCAATGATCGAACAACCCGTTCTTAGTGCACCAACATCCTTTGTCTCATCAGTCAGACTCGAGATATATTTGGATACCCCCATGACCGCCACTTTCCCTTCTATTCCACCTCCTCCCTAAGTAGCTAAAGTATCCGATTTGTGCACCTTATCGCACAATGAACAACAACATCCTCAACAACCTCAACCACCGCAACCACCGCCACTAGCGCCCATCGTGCCTAGTCATATCGGAACAACACCGATTCACACAATCCCATTCTTGTTTCTGTTTTCAGGAGTTGTCAGCTCGCTAGTAATGGCTACACTCAACCTCCTAGGTTTAACAATAGGGTTACTAGTATGGTACTTTCCTGCACCAAACCCCCCGCCGACTCCAACCGTTGTTTTACAATCGGTACAACCCGTGAATATGTCCAACCATCCACCACCTGGCATACCAAACCACCAAAATCGTCCACCACTTGGTGTTTCAAACCCACAAAACCGATCAATTCCAACAGGGGGCACTACATCGACATCTACTTATGTCCCCCCTCAATCTTGCCACACTGGGGGCAGAGGTCCTCAAACCTACAACACTGCACCGACAACTCGCACCCCCCCAGTGACTCCTAAATTGGCTAAGAATCCCCCAACCCATGTACTCCCTAAGTGCTCCTTGTGCAACGATATTGGCCACGCCACACATCTATGTCCACATCTACCAGCACTTCAAGAACACATGAATATGTTGGATGATGATGTCAACATTCTAGTTGTCAAATTAGAATTACCATCTCAACCTCGTGATAAATCATTGCGCACAAACCACCCTTGTGCAATATGCGGAATCTAAGGTCATTATTCACATCACTGCCCGGATCTCCCAGATTACAGAGCAGTCCTATACGAGATGCATAATGCCGACCTAGAGATATCCCCCCCACTTGTTGAGGAAATTTTCCCTCCAGAATCGTGCCATTCAGAAGAAATCAATACCATTTACATGATTTCAACTACTTATAAACCCGAACCACTGAATTTCTCGATCGACTACTTTTGCACTGATGAGGAGATTCTAGAAACACTTACCGCACCGGATTACCCTTGGGATGATATGCACCATCGATCATACTTCCTCCCTGAGGCGTCTACGTCCACCGCGGCGAACCAACTATCTGTTGAGTCCAAAGACTTCTTACCAACTAAGGTCGATTGGTTCAAAGATCCAATACCAGCCCCAGAAGCCTTCGAGGAAGGTAACATGGCTAACATTTCACCCATTATAAAAATCGATATCTCCACCACCCCCGAAAATCCTGAGCTTATCTCTTTGGGTGCATCTTGCAGTGAGAAAGAAACCCAAGCTTATAAGAAACTCTTCCAAGAGTTTCGAGATGTCTTCGCCTGGTCTTATACCGAAATGCCTGGTCTTGATGCTACCATCGTGGAACATCACATAGACACTTGGCCCAATGTATCACCGGTTCGCCAGAAACAACGTCCCATCACCCATCCAAGCTTCCAGTCGTCAAAGCAGAAATCGAGAAGCTACGAGCAGCAAGTTTCATATACCCGATTGCATATACCACCTGGGTTTCAAATCCAGTTCCTGTTAATAAGAAAGTTGGCACCATCCGCATCTGTACTGACTTCAGAGACCTCAACCTAGCTTGTCCCAAAGACAACTTCCCCACACCATTTATTGACCAACTAATCGATGAGTTTGCGGGACATGAAGTACTCTCTTTTATGGACGGTTTCTATGGATATAACCAATCAAAATCCGTTAAGAAGATCAATAAAAGACCGCTTTTACCACCCCATGGGGCACCTTCGCCTATCGCGTCATGCCTTTCGGTCTCAAGAATGCAGGAGCCACTTTCCAACGAGCCATGACTTATTGCTTTCATGATCTGCATAAAATCATTAAAGTTTATCTTGACGACCTCATCGCCCAATATAAGAAACGATCTAACCACTTAGAAGATCTTCGATAGGTTTTCTTGCGTTGTCGCAAATACAAAATCCGCTTGAACCCACTTAAATGTGTATTTTGCGTTACAGCAGGCTGCCTACTGGGGTTTGTCATTTCAGAAAAAGGGATCACTGTTGACCCTCTAAAAGTTCAAGCCATAGTTGACCTCCCCTCACCACCTACATTAAGACAACTCCAAAGCCTCCAATGGAAATCCAACTTCCTTCGTCGTTTTGTACCAGACTATGCAACCACAGTACATGGTTTCCTCCGATTTCTACATCTTCACACCCGCTTTGTATGGGACAACCAAGTAGAAGGAGCCTTTACAGACCTGAAAAGAGCACTTACAAGTGCCCCGTTGATTTCTCCCCCAGATTTCACCAAAGACTTTACCCTTTACATTTTGGCATCAGATTACGCCGTTTCCGGAGTACTCGTCCAAGAAGACTCCGCTCGCCAAGAGAACGTCATTTATTATTTGAGCCAGACCTTGTCAGGCCCACCACTCCACTACCCACATGAAGAGAAGATGGCCCTCGCCATCGTCTTTTCAGTACAAAAGCTGCGACATTACATCCTTCTCAGCCACACCACGGTTGTGGCCAATTCCAACCCAATGGTATATCTCTTGAATCATCGCCTTCTACAAGGCCGTGTTTCCAAATGGGTGATCATCTTACAAGAATATGACCTAACTTTCAAAATACTGAAAAGCACCAAAGCATTAGCACTCGCTCAACTCATTATGGATTTACCATCATCGTCATCATCACCAATTATCCAGACCGATCTAATCGACGAACATTTGTTCATTATCTCGTCGGATGACCCTTGGTATGGTGACATTTTGGTATACCTCCGCTCACAGAAATTTCGACCCAACATCGATCATGAAGAACACCGACGCATCCTTCACCATGCCCCCCATTATCTCCTCTTGGGTGATGTCCTCTATCGACGTGGCGTCGACACAATCTTACGATTATGCCTTTCCCAAGACGAAGCAGAACAATTCCTTAACGACTGTCATAGCGGTGCTTGCGGCAGTCATTTTTCAGGAATGGCCACCGCCCAAAAGGTAATCCACACCGGTTATTTTTGGCCATCATTATTCACTAATTGTATCACAGTAGTCAAACACTGCCAAAACTGCCAGCTCTTTGCCCCAAAGGAAAGAACCCCCCCCCCCCCCCCCCCCCGCCCCCCTTCATTCGGTCGTCACCGCTGGACCATTTTGCAAATGGGCCATCAACTTCATGGATTGCAATCCCACATCAGCCAGCGGCCACAAACACATTATTGTGGCTGTTGATTACTTTAACAAATGGGCGGAGGCCATGCCTACTTAGAATTGCACAACCAATACTGTAGCCCGCTTTTTCCTCAACCATGTTATTGCTCGTTTCGGAGTACCAAAACAACTCGTCTCAGACCACGACTCTCACTTTCAAGACTCCGTTTGGAGAGAATTGTCCACAATCCTTAAGTTTGAACACCATTTCTCCTCCGCCTACTACCCCCAAGGGAACGGCCAAGTTGAAGCCGTTAACAAAATTTTGAAAACCATCCTCCAACGCACCGTCGACAAACATATATCCAATTGGCATCACATGATTTTTCCCGCATTATGGGCTTACCGCACATCGACCAAGACCGCCATCGGCTTTACCCCATTGCATTTAGTTCATGGCGTGGAATCTGTCCTCCCCATTGAATGCCGGATACCCACATTACAAATGTCCGTAGAACTTCTCCCCGATAGATCAATGATTGAAGAACGCTTGCTTCTTTTAGAACAGGCCGACGAAGATCGTTGTGCAGCTCTCCAAACAATCGAAGCCGCCAAGAACAGATCTAAACTTCACTACAATAAACATATTCACCCACGAGTATTTAGTGAAGGCGACCTCGTACTTGCCTATGATCAAGCTCATGACAAAACAGGAAAAGGAAAGTTCGTGTCCATGTGGCAAGGCCCATATATCATACACACCTGCCTCGGACAGGGAGCATATATTCTGATCGACTCAGAAGGAAACCCCCTACGCAACCCCTGTAACGGGTTGTACCTCAAATGATTTTACCCATAGAAAATCTAATGGACACCATAGTCCACAATTGTATAGTCTTATTTTGTTTTTTACAAAAAAAAAATACAAAAAACCTAAAAATTTGTTTTTCCTGCATGACCACAGATGGATCCTGTTCCACTTTGCTACGTTGGCTTCGCTGATGGTGCAAGCCGTTGGTCTCCCAATATCGCCTCCGCATCTTGGGTAATATATTCCCCTTCACATGAGTTGATCCACATCGACGGAGTGTGCATAGGTGTTGCCACAAATAACCAAGCTGAGTACGACGCCGTGACCGGTCTCCTGGCTGCTGCTCTCCAAATGAACATAAGTTACCTTAGCATTTTTTTGGACTCCCAGCTTCTTGTTTCCCATCTCAACAATGATTACCAGGTACGCGATCCCCGTCTATTCAGAAAATTCCTGCGCACTAAACAAATGATTCGACAGTTTGAGTCCATTTCATTCACACATGTCCCAAGGAATCTCAACAGTGTAGCAGACCATATGGAAAACAACATTCTTGATTGGCACACCAATCAAACCATGTAGTAAATACAAAATGTGCATCCACATGCATAACATGTGCCTCCACGGGCATATACAAAATTAAAAAAGTGCATCCATGTGCATAATATGTGCCTCCACGGGCATATACACAAATTAAAATGTTGCATCCACGTGCATAACATGTGCCTCCACGAGCATACAGAAAATCAAACATGCCTCCATGGGAAAACAAATAGACAATAAATGCATCCATGTGCATACACAACTATATACCAAAACATATATATATAATCATATAGTCAACATGTCATAGGTGCCCTCAGCACCCAATATAAAAAAATACATAAAGACGACAAAAATATACGTCCCCATATGCTCATCAGCATTTGGGGGAAAATATACAATCAACTAGTCATCATGATCCCCAGGATCCTCTGGCTCCTCTGGATCCTCTTGATCCCGAGCCCTCCCCTCAGACATCAACAGTGCTTCCCTAAGCAGGATAGAACACCACTCCCGAGGAGCATCGAAACAACGCTCGACGATGTCCCAGTCCAAGTTCCTCCACCCCTCCTTGGGTGCTCCCACTAGGATCATGTCCAGAGTCTCCCAGACACCCTCAACTGCATCATCTCGAGGGCGCACAACCCCTCGAGCACGTGGCGGCAGTACCACTACAGGTGGAGGAACCACCACCATCAGCCGGTGGTACTGGACCAACATCTGCACAATCACACAATTGAACCAAGTCAATATCATATAAATATCTCTAACTATACTCATAACCAAACACATGATGTAGTAGAGAACCAAAAATAAAGACATACCATCCAAACCCCAGGCCTGCCCCTGAGCTCGAGGCATCTCTGGATCTCGTCGATAATCCATACCAGCATATGGATAGTCATCAATCAGTAGGAGGATCTGCTCCCACTGCTCATACATATCCTCTGAAAAGAACCCGCGGATACCACCACCACCACGGGGCATCATCTGCCCCACCGCACCATGCGCAGCTCACTCACCAACCCGTCTCGAACCGGCACACACGGCCGCAAGGTCGGTACCCGCTCAAAGGAAAAACAACAAAGGAAAGAGGCATAGCAGAACTCTCCCACCTCCCAACTGACCTTGTCCAAATCTCTCCAGACACTGGCCAAAAACATCTGACCCCGTGCATAGTAGGTCCCTCTCAGCATAGAATCTACCATCATCGTTTGTACCCTAGACAAATGATGTGGTGCCGCAGCACCCAACACGTGCAGAACATAGGCCCCAACAACCCGCATATCCCACTCCCTCAAAGATCTCAAGCTCAATGCGCTATTCTGCGCAATAGCCCCCGACACATAGAATCTCTCCAAGAGATCCTCAATATCTAAACCTGCTAGGATCCTCGACAGAAGATCCCCTACCTCCCCTAAGCGAGGAAACCTAGTAAGAAAGTAAACATCATAAAGGGTGATCTCTAACCTCTCACCCCCCACCATGAAAGCACCCTCTGCCAGAACCCAGAAACCCACCAATTTGTTCAACAGCGGTCTAACTGAACACATGGGCGGAATCTGAGCGAACTTCAGGAGCCCGCCTGCTGCCAAAGTCTGTCGGACACCCTGATCGGTCTAAATCCGCACCGTCAGGTCCTCATCCATCTCCCGCTCCCCGCCATGATATCAGCGGTCTCCTCAACATCCTGCCAAAAAAAAAGAAAATTTTTTAGAAACATAATTTTTTTTCAAAAAATTGCATCGCGGCTTTCAGGCCTTTAGCCGCAATGATCATCGCGACTTTTCCATCAAAATCCGCGATGATCATCACGGGTATCAGCCGCGAAAACGCGATGATCATCACGGGTATCAGCCGCGAAAACGCGATGATCATCACGGGTATCAGCCGCGAAAAACGCGATGAACATCGCGGGTATCGGCCCCACAGTCCCGATGAACATCGCGACTGTCAGCGTGACAGTCGCGATGAACATTGCAACTGTCGAACCCAAACCCACGATGATCATCGCAGAAAATGACACGAAACCTGCGATATTCCACGTTGGAATGCCAACGTGGGATTTCGCGGCCTTCGAGAGCCCGCCACTAACCAAAAAAGACATAATTGACAAGGCTAAGGCGAATAGGATTACCTGAAACTCGTGGAATCAAAAACCAACGGTTGAATCTCCCACAAATCAAGAAAGAGCACTGAACTAACTCAATTGCTCTGCCAAACTCGCACGTAACAATGACACGTCATATTGGGCCCACACCCTATTTATAGAGATTTGACCATTTTTTCCAACAACCATTACGGTATCATACGATGTCTATTTTTCAAACCGTTGGTACCGTTGGAACCAGCACAGCAAGAACTTCATGATAGTCCTTTCCTTCTCCCGATTCCACAAGATCCATTTTTTGGGCATTTTTTCATGCCCCTCGTCGCCTCGATTTGCGTGCCACATCGGCCGTCGTCCATTTTTTATGAGTCTTATATCGTCGGATTCAGTTTTCCATGCTCGTGATGATGCTTGAGATCATTTCTCACTCTCACCTCCATATTTTTCGGGCATTTTTTCTCATGCCCCTCGTCGCCTCGATTTGCGTGCCACATCGATCGTCGTCCATTTTTTACGAGTCTTATATCACCGGATTCAGTTTTCCATGCTCGTGATGATGCTTGAGATCATTTCTCGCTCTCACCTCCATATTTTTTGGGCATTTTTTCCCATGCCCCTCGTCGCCGTGATTTGCGTGCCACATTGGTCGTCGTCCATTTTTTACGAGTCTTATATCGCCGGATTCAGTTTTCCGCGCACGTGATGATGCTTGAGATCATTTCTTGCTCTCACCTCCATATTTTTCGGGCATTATTTCCCATGCCTCTCGTCGCCTCAATTTGCATGCCACATTTACCGTCGTCCGTTTTTTACAAGTCTTATATCGTCGGATTCAGTTTTCCACGCTCGTGATGATGCTTGAGATCATTTCTCGCTCTCACCTCCATATTTTTTGGGCATTTTTTCCCATGCCCCTCGTTGCCTCGATTTGTGTGCCACATCGACCGTCGTTCATTTTTTACAAGTCTTATATCACCGGATTCGGTTTTCCGCGCCCGCGATGATGCTTGAGATCATTTCTCGCTCTCACGCCCAGATTTTTCAGGCATCTTTTACATACCCCCTCGTTGCCTCAGTTTGCGTGCCACATCGACCGTCGTCCGTTTCTGATGAATCTTATACCGCCGGAATCAGTTTTCCGTGCTCGTGATGATGCTTGAGATCATTTCTTGCTCCCACCCCTATTTTTGGGCATTTTTTCAAAATGCCACTCATCACCTCGGTTTGCGTGCCACATTGGTCGTTGCCTATTTTTGACAATATTCATGTCACCAGATTGATTTTTCTGCACTCATGACGACGCTCGAGACCATTTCTCGCTCTCATCAATACCTTTTTGTTCGGTATAGTTTTACCCCCTTTTCAGGTCGAGCAATTCGATTTACGAAAAAGGCACTTAGGGAGTTTCTGTTAAGCTCTTTTCTGACTCCTAAAACAATGAAAAAATCACCGAGCAACCTTGATTCCTTTCATGCTCGCTAAACGTATCTGAAAGGGCATCTACCTGGTATAAGTTTACCCCTTTTCCGGACCTTGTAGACTAATTATGAAAAAGGAATACTCTAGTCACATCAGTTGGAAGAGTTCTCCATTTGCATCATTTTATGCTTTTTCGAGCCTTGGAGACTAACTTACGAAAAAGAACACCAATGGAGTCCACTTACCGCTTTCAGACTCTCTAAACATGAAAGTGACCATGAGCAAACACCATCCTGGGCTCGTATAAATCCACAGGGCGGTACTCCACCACCACTGCAGAGTCTTCATATCATTTTCAGACTCCTTAAAAATGAAAGCACTCATGAGCACGAACAGTCCTGGGCTCACAAAATCCACAAGATAGTACCATTTCATAGCACACTTTTATCCCTTCTTGGAGCTCATTAAAACTACAAAGAAGGACCCAATGGTGCTTCTCGGCACCACAACAGATCACGTCTACTCATATGGCAGATTCCCCATGTTGGTCGCCTTTGTTCAGATCATTCTGCAGTATGTCACCCTGAGAGTCCCTCTACAACATCCATCAGCTTGTCCCCCCCATAGTCACTCCAATCTACAATACACACCCTTCAGTCCTTAAAGCTATGATCCCCACACCTACAAGTCAGTTTCCTACGCTTCCACGTCAACCATGTCGTCATGCTATGAACAAAGGAAGTTTGAGTCCACCCACTCTATGACCCCAGTTACTTCCCATCCCCACAGTATGGCAGTCCTACCATCAGTACTATCACACTTCAGTTCTACACCTCGCACTCATATCAAGGAAACATCATTGCCTTGATAGTTGTCGGTCTCCCTTTGTTAACGCCAACCAAATTTATTCCAGAGGATAGACCTAGAGGTCCCTGTGCCTTGGACTCATCACCATTAGCGATGAGTGCCTACGGATCGTTTTGAAAGGAGTCCTCAGTGCCTCTCGAAATAATTGTTTCTAACATGCTCGACTTCAACACCTTGATCGCGTCGTTGAGACTCGCACAGGGTATTGGTCCTTTCAGTTATTTGTTGAAGACCCCAGATACCACCTGATTCTTCCACATTTGAGAGTCTACTTATGGAAACAACCAGTTACATTTTTCGATAGATATCCGGGTTGCGCATGGCGACAGTATTCAGATGTACCCCAGTTTTATACTCCCTCGAGTATACAGTTACATATACTCCTCAGAGTTGACTCACAGTTGTTGAGTCCCTACAGATGTTGGACACCTTCAGTTTTAGTAGTTCATCAACCCTTCTGATACCTTTTTCAGAACGGTTGGTACATTTTTTCCAGTGTATCAGTTATTCAGATCAGTCATGATATGACCATGAGTATGTCCCAGCATTGTGTCCCCTTTGGACCATTATGACGTACCAACAGATTTTTTATGTATTAATCAGGTCCCCCTTCTTGGGACTAATTGTTATGTATATGTCTTGATACGAGCATGGGTATGCCCGCCTCGTCCATTATTAGAGATTATCCCTCATTCATATTGAGGCCATGTAATATTTTTTGTTTTTACAGCTTCCAAGGGGCCGTTGATCCAGTCTCCAACCAGTCTCTTCTCTACTCCAAACCCCAGGAAAAACAAAAAAGAACTATGATGTCTATCGGCCATACGATGAGCTCCTACCCTCACACATCAGGGGGCAATCTGTTAACACCCAAAAAGTTCTCACTAGCTCATTCCCTTATTCACATGCCCCTTTTGTCCACTTTTCCACCATTTGAGCCTCTAAAGCCATCAAAAGGTCACCAAAAAGACCATAATACACCCTTTGCCCCCTCAAAATATATATTTTTCCTCAAAAAAAATAAAACAACCCTAAAAAAGGGTCCAGAATTCCCAAAAATATTAAAAGGGAATAAAAATATTCAAAATATTCAAAAAATGAAAAAAAGAGCGAAAAAGGTACCTAAACCATGTTGGTCAATACCATTGGTTTTCTCAAAACCATAATGGTATTCCCCACCACCAAAAACTATAAAAAGGTGGTAGGGGCTCCTCACTTTCCATCCATCCATATTCCTATCCTTATGCTTTCAAAATCTTGTTGGTAGTACGGTTGCCGTTACACCAAAACCCGCAAGTGATTGGTAAACTCACCATCGCCAGATTTCAAGGATCCACAAGAGGCGATTAGTCCCTTGTCACGATACACCAGGGAGTGCTGACTACTTGCAAATTCGTGCAACAATATCCCCCTCAGTGCGAGCCGAGTGTGTATCGAACTCGTGACCTCTAGCTCTGATACCAATTGTTGGTAGTATGGCTGCCGTTACACCAAAACTCGCAGGTGATTGGTAAACTCACCACCGCTAGATTTCAAGGATCCACGAGAGGCGATTAGTCCCTTGTCACGATACACCGGGGAGTGTTGACTACTTGCAAATTCGTGCAACAAATCTCTCTTGAGTTCTTTGACCATTGTAGCAATCTTGGAGAAGAGACCATTGGAGCCTAGAGCATCTCAACCTTGGAGCTGCTCAACACCAAACATCCTCACCATTTAAAGTATTGCAATACAAAGTCATTTTTTATTTTCGTTTCTTGGTCTTGTTCTCAAATCTTTTCAAGTTTATTGTTATATGCACATATTAGTTTAGATTTAATTCATAATCGTTTTTACTTTCTATATTGAAACTGTTATCACATTGTTGATAGGTGCATCCTTGCACATGCTTGGTTGAAAAACCAAGCAACAACTGTTGTGGCTCTAGAGTAGCAATCTTCTCTTTATATGCTATCTCCATATATACCATTTATGCCTTAAGATTGTCAATTGCATCACCAATCTTGAGTATGGTAGCTTCTACCTCAGGTTCCTCTTCGCACTCAGGTATCTTCACGCAGACTGTTGGGACCATTTCTTTGAGTCTACGATGTTTCTCTTGGGAATGATCTAGCTCTCTCCTCTTCTCCACGGATTCACCCTTCATCTCCTTGTAGTTTTACTCTAACTATAGGTGTTGGTTATAAGAAGTAATTTCTTTGTCCCGAATTTCTTCCAAAACCTGCAGGTGCAAATTGTGTAATTCTTCTAGGGGTAGCATAACGACATTGATATCTAGGTGCTCCAACCACTTCTAACCTTCAGCCACTTCATCATTTGGGAAAATGAAATTTTCTTGGCTCAATCCTGACCAAGCAAGGTCTCATCGTCAAGGAAGACGTATTTCTTTTCCTTTGGCTTGACTCTCCTGACTTTCCCTCAGAGTCGGATTCGCACACCAAGTCCTGCTGAACTTGTTTTATCTTCACGACAATGCTTTTCAGCTCTAAGAGGTTCTGGATGAGGTTCGCTAGGACCTCTATGCTTTTGCTTTCCTTCAGAGCAAGCGCCTCTTCTAAGTGCTCGTTGACTCAAGTTGCGATGCTTTCATACTCATCTGCATGCAACTGCACTTTGCTTGGTGGTATGTTTTATTTATGCTCCTTTCTATGCCCTTTTCCAGCACTACGCTTTCACGGTCCTTCCTCTTTTCTCCAAACTACGCCTCAACAGTTCCTTTATGAACTCCTTCTTGGAATGTTTCTTTGGCTTACACACTGGTAATTTCTTCCCCACCCTGTGGATCTCCAACTTCGATTTCGTCTGATGTTGTGTTGATCGTTACTGGCGAATCAACCTTCCATTCTTACGGCCAGTCCTCCATAATCAGCTCAATATTCGGCGAATCAAGCTGGTACAACCCTTCAAACCATTATGGGTTCTGCTTCTCAGCCCTTGGATGCATATATATGAAGTGAAGGTCAGCTTTGAATATGAGCCTACAGATATGCGCAGTTGTTACATCCTTTGTGATGTGCAGAGTGCATTGGATAACATCGCACAACTGCTCATACTAGGTGATCATCTTCTCATTGTTCACCCGTTGTCTATCTATCTTCGCGTTTACCCACATCTAGACATACCTATTCCTCTACAATATCCCATAATAACTGGAACATACTGTCCGTAAAGTGTCTCTTTCCATCCCAGAAATGCGATGAGAACTAGCAGCCAACTATAGTGGAAAGGGCTTCCACTTTCCCGAGTCTCTCGGGCATTGTCCAAGAACTCGTTCAACAAATAACTAAACCAATTGTACCCAGTATGTAATATACTGATTTTGACCCTTTTGCATTAAAATTGTAAATGATGTAAATATCATTATTTAATCATGGTGAGGAGCTCAAGGCCAAGGCCCCGCCATCCATTTAGCTTTGTATGTATCGGCAATTAAAAATAGATTCCTATGATTCTTGTGCTAGACATGCACAATGTAAATTAAGACATCATGTAAATACAAATTTTAATGAAATGCCCACAATTAGCTATGCAATGCAACAAAGAGATGGGGGCATGATTTCACAAGGAATAGGGAGGGAAATTATTCAAACCCTTGAGCCAATAGTGTTAATCCAAATTTCATGAGAAAACCCATAAACCACCAACTACCCATTTTGGGTTATGCACCCAATCATTTAATTCTTCCAAGAGTTGGTTGAGGCAGTTAATGCCTTGGGAAGAATGGAGAGGTATGGCAGTCAATTTCGTGTATGGGCAAGCCATCAATCTGGAAAATCGTATTTTTGCTTCTTGGGCAAGAAAACACCCACGAAATGGTGCCCAAAGCCATCTTTCACCCATGGCCTTTGCCCTCTCACGCAGTCTGAGCTAGCTGGGCTTTCCCCATCATGTTTTTCACCATTTTTCCTGCATTTTCCATGCCTGGGAACTCGTTTTTGTGTTGCACAATGGCTGGGAGGAAGGGAGCCACATTTTTGGAGTTTATGGAGGCCGTTTTTGTCCCTTGAATGCCCATAAACGTTTTCTGGAAACGATTTTTCTCTCCTAGGGTGATTCCCCAATTGCCATTTCGTTTTTGGTTGCCCAACATTTTTCTGCAGCTAATGGAAACTCCATTTTGGACATCCCACTGAAAAAAAACGTTTTTCTTCATGCCCAACAATTGTGGTTTTGTTGTTATGTGCATCTTTGTTTTGGTTTGAACTTGTGAGCAAGGAATTTGGAGTGGTGGTGGATAGAATTGGCTTGATAAACCTAGTGAGGGGAGTAACCTCTCAGAAAGATCAAAAGGGCTAGCTACTCTTCTATGCACACCTTGGACAACACTAGAATGGAAGGTATGGCCTGAGGGACTGTGTATTGGTGAAGGGAATACTTTCTTGAGTGAGGTGTGTAGGCATTGTGGGTGCCAAGCTAGGTAGATCTTGTATAGGGCATCCATATCTCTATGGTTGAGCTCACTAGCTTAGAAATTCTTCCTTTCCATTGCCTTAGTAGCCTAATAAACCCAATTGTAGATTGGCTTGGCTCATTTTGGTGTATGTTTGGCTATGTGTGAGTCTGGTGTTCCCTTGTTCCTTGTAGAAATCATGCCCAACTCGGGGGTGGCAGTTGTATCAAGAGATTGATAAGCACAACTGGCCTATGGTTGGGTGGAACGTTGCAGTTGCATAGCTGGTTGCTCGGGACTACTTTGTTTTAAGATAAGTACTCTCATGCGTTAAATTCTGCAATGCAATTATTTAATGTTTGTTATGAAAATGTTTGAATGTATGCTAGATATGTAGATGATTTTTAATTCCGATGTGTTTAATTACAATATGTACATGTATATGTCTTTTTTATCAATGAGTTTTTACTTAATGGATATGGGGCTAGATGCCCAGATTTAATGTCACGTTCTCTCCCTTGCTCGGTTTGATGGGAGGGGACTTGACAGTGTGGTATCAGAGCCATAGGCTATAACAATGGGCCTCTATGGGCCAAGTATGATCAGAGTTACACGGGGAAGACTCCTTCCTTATCACCACAGGTTACCATGTTGGGCCTAAACAGGCTAAGGTTGAACAGTTTGTAGAGTTGTAGAGGAAAAGTCACCTCCTGTTCAGCAATAATCATCACAGAAAGAAAGGAAAAATTTTGAATTTTTCTAATTGTTTTCGAAATTTTGCCTAAGACTGTGGCAGCGAAATTAATGTTAATTTCTGTGACATGGTTGGCGGGTTTAGCGTTAACTTTGGCAACTCTATCGGTGATTTTAGCATTAAATTGTGTGACGCGACGGCGAAGTTAATGAAAAATTTTGCGACGCGCGTACAACGAAATTAACGTTAAGATCTGCGAACGCCGGCGGCAATTTTAATGTTAAAATCTGCGATGCACGCTGTGCGCGCGGAGAAAATAACCTTAAGATCCGCGACAAGGGCGGCGAATTTTAGCTTAAAATTCCACGACAAGGGCAGTGATTTTTAAGCTAAATATTCGCAACACCGGCGACAATTTTAACAATAATATTCACGACACCGGTGGCAATTTTAGCGATAATATTTGCGACACCGGCGGCAATTTTAACGATAATATCCGCGACACCGGCGGCCATTTTACCCTTAAAATTTGCGACACGGGCAGAGGAGAATTTGATAAGTCCACCAAACGGGGAAAATACAACAGCTTTTCCCTGAGATTTTCAGGTGCCAAAAATGGAAAATCGCTATGAAAGTTATGCGCCAGATTGTGCGAAATCAAAGGATTTACAAAAAAAAAACAAAAAACAAGGGGGCAAGCCCCCTTAACCCTCGTTGTCCCCCTGAGACAGTCGTCCCCTTGAGATAGTCGTTGATTGTGACAAATTCTATGATTGGACAAGTTGTCAATATAGGATTTTCCCATTTACATGCAACCAATTCATGATATTATAATGCAGCTAACAGTTGTGTTTATAAACACATTTTGCAGAATTATAGTCACATCAAAGCAACATTCCAGATAAGTGTAGTTGGAAATTTTTGGTCTTGGTTGGGCCAAGAATATCAACATCATGGATGATGCACAAGATCCCTATGATCCTGAGACAGATTCCATAGGGAAAAACATACATGTTGAGAATGCTGAAACAGAATCCAATGGGAGAAGAAATCGAGAGACTCCCCCAGATATTGCAGCCACCATGAGGAGCCTAAGGGTGGAGTTGCAAAGTTGTAGAGAAGATAATGAAAGGATGATTAAAGCTCAGGAAGAACAAAATCAGTTAAATGCAACCATGCTGCAGAGTTTGACAGACATCCAAAGGAAAATAAACTTTAGGCATCAGACATCAAATCCAGAAAGGAGTGGCAGTAGTTTAAGGAGGAATTCCCGCAAGAGGTCCAATATCTCAAGAAGAGGTTCTAGAGACAGAACATATACTCTAGAAATCTCTTCTAGCGGATCATCTTACTCTGAAGGATCCATTGAGGGTTCAAGCTCTTCATCTCACAAGAATAAGAGAAAGAGGCATTACAAAAACAATTCACATGGAGAATTTAAGAAGGCAAAACCTCCTACATTTGATGGAGAGGTAAAGTTTGGTCAAGAAGCTGAAGCTTGGCTTCTTGGGATGAGAAAGTATTTCCAAGTCCAAGACTACTCTGGAAATATGAAGGCAAGGGTCGCCATCTTCAACATGATTGGAAGAGCATCTATATGGTGGGATCACATTAGGAAAGTGAGTAAGATCAATGAAAGAAATATTGTGTGGAAGTAGTTCAATAAATATTTCAAGTAGAAGGTCCTCTCTGACAGGTACTATGATGATAAGATCAAAGAGTTCCATGAGCTGAAATTGGGACAATTGACCATGGAAGAGTATGCAAACAAGTTCTTGGAGCTGCTAAGGTATGTCTGGTATATTCGGGATGATAAGGTGAAAATTCAGCATTTTCTAAGTGGGTTACCTCAGTCATATAAAGATAGGATTAAATTTGATGAACCTCAAACTCTAGAGGAGGAAATAAGGAAGGCCAAGTATTGCTATGATCAAAACAAAAGCAAACCTGATTTCCATAAGGCATGGAAGGACAAGAAGAATGAGAAGTTTGACCAAAGGAAGAAAGGTTTCAAACCTCCTCATATCATAAATCAGCAAAGTCAGCCATCACAAGTTGTGACTAAGCCAACTAGGATGATGGGAGACAAGCCAAGAGATTTAAAGGAGCCAAGAGAGCCACTTCAAAGTTGGGGTTGTGGAGGAGACCACATGCTTAGGAACTGTCCACACCGGAATGGGAATACAAATCAAGTTCACAACATCCAAGGAGCTGAAACTGTGGGTCAAGTGGCAAGGACAATCCATAGAATCTATGCATCACTAGACGACCGCCAAGAAGATCATCAATCAACTGTTGAGGAAGTTGAAGGTAAGATTTCTAAGCAATCTGTTTCTATTTTGATTGATCCTAGATCTAATCACAGTTATATCACTCCTAAAATTGTTGAGGTTTGTGGTTTTAAGAAATCAAAGCATAGTAAATCATGGTTAGTCCAACTAGCCACTGGAACCAAGAGAAACGTTAGTGAAATTGTAGAGAAATGTCCCTTAGAAATGGATGGGTTGTTCACTTATGCAAATCTGAATGTTTTGCCACTTGGTTCCTATGATATTCTCATTGGAATGGATTGGTTAGAAGCACACAAGGTTAAACTTGACTTCTACCATAAAAATTTTGAATGCATGGATGAAGAAGGAAAACCAAGGGTTGTAAGAGGCATTCCAAAGGTGACTTCTGTTAGGCAGGTTTCAGCCATGCAGTTGAAGAAGTTCTGTTGTCACATACCCCAATTTTGCAAAAATAATGTAATTATTTTATTATATTCCTGAGACATTATGTTAAATTTAATGCTAAGTAGGAATTGATGACTCAGCAGAGTCACCAGAAATGGAATGTAATTCTGAATATTTTATTATTAATAAATAAATTATGGAGACAACAGCATGGGAGAGATGTTAAAAGAGGTTACTGGTCTAACTGGTGGATGGAACTAGGTGGAAAGGCAAAAGACAAGTGGCAGCATCCTCAAACACTTCCTAAGTTGCAGGTGGCAACTTCCCTATATTTTGGGGTCATGATTCCCCAAGAAAGTGGAATCTGAGCAGGTGGCTCATTAATGACAGTTAACCCAACAAAGACCTAGGAAATCTTTTAAATAGTACTCAATGAACTGAGCTGGGGATTCAATATTGTTCTGAAGGGAGAATACATTCAGGTGAATGCTATTCAGGAGTCCCATTGAGGAAGAGGGAATACAGTAAGGAAATTTGTTTGAGTGGGATGCTGCAGTAACTTGGTTCCAGTTTAGCTGCTTTGGCTGAGTGAATTGTTTTGCTGCACCTAGTTCCAGCCAGGAAGACCAGAGCAAGCTCGGGGGTCCTGAGAAGTGTTGTCTGGGCACTCTCCAGGAGTTGGTAGGGAGGAACAGCCTCCCATTGCTGTTGTTGTCTACAGAAACAAGTTCTGCTACTGATTTATGCTGTTATTGAATCTGAATAAATGCATGATTTTGTTTATCTTTTATTGTCTGAAGAATAATTAATCCGAGCAACTAGTTTAGAAAAGTTAAAGAAAAAAATCTCAGAATAACCGTAGTAAGATTTGTTAAGAGTTATTGTGCTTTCTGTATCGTTAATATGAGATATTTAATTAGAAAAGTTAATATTTCAGACTAGCAGTAGTTAACTGGATAGAGTTACTGTGTTTTATTTTTAAAAATATCCCTAGTAAGAATTCAGTATTTCCAATCAGATATCTATGCTGTACTCGATATGATCATAATATACTGTTTTCAAAATATCAGTAGTAGTAACTTATTATTACATATTTTTTTAACAGTATAGAATACAGTACCTATATTAAGATAGATAACATTACAGAAGAATGACAGGCATGGTTAGATTATTTATTCCATTACACAAACCTTAATTCAATTCACCCCCGTCATTACTTGTCAACTAAAATAATTATGCAGAAACCATAACTGATAGGACATCACAAAGATTGTAACAGTATTAAACAAAAACCTAGTTATCAATAGAAGCATAATCGAAAACCTAGTTAAACATTTATCCATTTATTATTATCAAACAAAAGGATAGTGCAGAAAACCCAAACAGAGCTCTGTTGTCGAGCTTTAACATCCCCAAAATAACTTACTCTAAGCTCCTTATTACGACAAAATCTTAAACATATTAAGGGATTGAGCAGTTAAGTGTTATCACAAACAAGAAATTTGAATGAACCCTATCGTTTCGAGTTTGTGATCAATAAGAATTTCTTTTGTAAGAGAATACATGTATCAAATAAAACAAATAGAATAGTTTCCATCTCATCACTTTATTTCTCACTCAACTCACAGTATCGACAGAGTAATACTCTTATCGACATAACAATATTTTTAACCATTCTTCACCATTGATTCAAACCCTATTTTTCCTGAGAGTACTAGCAAGTTAACTTCTAAAAATCAAGACATCACTTTCATTATGGCCGCAGCCTCTTTCATAACATAAATATTATATAAAAAAAAAACTTAGGAATTACAACTACAGGCATTACACACCAACTCACATATACAGGAGAAACCCTTTAATATATTATGTCATCAAAACCTGGGTGGACACCTTACTACTTTAAAGGTAGAGTAACAGTATAGAATCTTCAAATACAGGAAAACAATATATTAAGAGTCTTATTTTAGAACCCTAGTAACCACTCTAAACGAGCTTTGGATTTTAAGTAATAAGCATAAAAACAGAGACCGTAAACACATCTACAGGACAGGCTCACGGCCTTATACCCTTCGAGGTTTTCACATTAAAAACTTCAGTAACAAACCCTAACCATCAAACGCAAGTGTGATAGCTTACAAACAACTGAAGCCGTAACACTCTATTTACCACGCAGGGTTAAACCCCTTGATAATTCATTTAAAGTTACAGTTAGATTAAACAAGCCGCTGTAAATTTGGGTGTCACTGCCCAGACCAAAAACCAAACCCTACAGACAACCAACAAGGAGGAACGCCATGGTGAAAAACAGGCTTACCCGGATATGCAACCAACAGCCGAAGCATGAGTCACCCACATTGCGACGGGAGTCCGAGCCTGCAACCAAACAAAGCATTATCAATAATCATATTTATATATGTAAAAATGACGAGTCTTAAAACCACTTGTTGTATTCAGAAAAACAAGGATGAACCTATAAGCTTACCCGAGGTTTGAATGAAGACATGTACAGTAGGTAGGCTGATAGCCATGAGCAACATAAGGATGAACCCCTCTCGTTTCATCAACGCGAACAAGATGACCGCTAACAAGGAGTATGTGCTACCGTGGAAGCATCAAACAGAACCGAGCTAAAATTCAAGGCCACGCCGTGACATAGATTCTACGGTTAACCAAACTTCAAACCCTAGTTTTTGAACAGCTACAGTTGCTAAATTAACGCATACAAATGACTCTCAGACGAGGCTATGGACAATATGAAGGCTGAGGCAGCATACAAGTTTTTAGCACAATGAAATAATGGCGACCAGACCTGTAACTGAGCTCAAAGGATAAACCCTAGGCACAGTACACTCTCATAGCTGTCAACAGTTAATCCTAAAGGTTTCCAAACGATCATATTAAGCAAGGGAACTGTCATAACTTGCAACTGTACCAATAGAGCCACAACATAGCTCGGACCTGGAAAGGTAGTAGGGAAGGACCCGAGCCCGAAGGCGGAGGATAATGATGAGGTAGGGTTAAGCCCAGGTTTTATATCGCCAAGCACTTGGCTCTCATGCAAACACGTAGCAGCTTAAATATTTGCATGAGAGTGGGTCGAGATTCTAAAGTTGAGACCAAAAAGTTTTCCAATGATTTGTTTCCAAACAAAATTATAATGGGAATAAACCAAATCATGGCAGAGGTGGTTAACATCATGAACCCGATAATGCATAAGGGTATTGGCACCATGTTTAACTTGTCGTTAGTTTTATAATGATAACAATACCTCCAAACCTTGTGATGTGAACATCACATTGCCCTACAATAAATACAAGAATGCCAATGTTAATGATGTTCAAACTTGCTATGAAATACTTAGCATTGGTATTAGATACAAACCATGGCATGGGTAAATAGAACGGTCATATATAAGGATTGTAAGGCCTATAGCTTTTGTCATTCTTTTAGTAACCAAGACATTATGATAATACTTGGAGTCTGGATTATTATACAAGGGAATGTTGCATTATTCTCAAGTAAATAATGAATTATTGATAGCAATCAATTTCAGTTTTGAGCACGCTATATATACCAGGAGATGGATTTCACATCAAGAAAATTATTATTACAAGTAAGATGACGTAACATTTAACTATAAGTAACTCACAATAACTTAGCACCAATAATTCTTATACTCTAGCTATATGAAAACAACAATAATTTTTGCTCCGCATTAAAGACCCTCTTATAGTGAAGTAGAGCTAGGTGTAGTATTTCTGACAGAGCGTCTTATAATTATAAGATATTGGTAATTCTAGATCTTTTATTGTCAAGGTTGCAAAATCCAAACAAAGCCTAACTTTAAAATGACATGATAAGAGAAGACGGGTATCATATGTCGCCTGTGCATTTAAGCTGTCAATCGAAACTATAATTTAAGTCAATTGATTGGCATCATACAGTATCAACAGATAAATAAAAAGTGGTCTGATTATCATAATCCAGTGACTTGATACAGTGCTAATAAGAGGTATTATTATTACAGCACGATATAATATCAAGGAACAATACTCCATGGTGATACTTAAGTCATTTAGATCAAGAACAAATAGCTATCATATTCTCAAATAAATTCCGACTCGCTAACAGTAAGATTTATGAATATCATAGGAAGGGAGTTCTACCTTTACACATTTTGATAACCAACTAGTATGTATAGTTTTTACTGACTGAATTGGTGCAGATAAATGAATTTTAACACTTTAAAGATTTAATTGTCGCGACCGCACTTTACTTGTATATCTGTAAAGAGAAAGACAGTTTGATGCGTTAGCTCGAAAGCTAAGTAAGCCCAGCCTCCTATGGCAACTCCCCCTTGAGGTTGCAAACAATAAAACAATCAGTAACGGAAAAGAGAAAACCATAATAACATTTAAGTACAACAAACAAATCTTTCAGACACATTTACAATCATGTAATGTAATAGACAGTTAAAGGACTGCATTTAACAACATTTATTGTTATCTCAAAAATTTTAAATTTTTCGGAAAAACCTGGGTTTTGACATGTGGTATCAGAGCATGGTTCATACACTAGGCCTGGATATTTTCCGCAGAACAGTGCAAATGAAAAGAAAAATTATATATATATATATATATATATATATATATATTATGTACTAACTTGTACTTTCTGTTTCATAAAGATAGAGCAGAAAAATTCCTTTTTCTGAATCTAACAGGCAGGTATGGAAAAGCTGGGAGAATATGCTGAGGAGGAATCTCCAAACACTGTGACAAGACAGATGTCAAGAGAACCTGTGACAGAGGAGGTAATTGCTCACTCCTCGGAACTGATGCAGACCATAAAAGGTTTAAGGACGGAAATAGAGACAGTCAAGAAGGATAACGAAAGAATTCTGAAAACTCAAGAGCAGCTAAATCAATTATTGATAGAAAAATTTCAGACAGAAGGAAGAAGCAAAAGAGCTGAATCTGAAGAAGCTAGTCATGAAAGAGGGTCTAAAAGGATGAAACCAGCTAAATCTGACAGCAGTTCATCATCTGAAGAAAGAAGGGAACAACACAGTTATCGCACTACTAGTGACAGCAGTGAAGTTGAGCTGCATAACAGAAGGAAAAAGTACAGACCTTATGAAGAGATTTCCGGGGAGTTTAAGAAAATAAAACCTCCAACTTTCAATGGAGAATCTGAGACAGGAGAAGAGGCAGAATCCTGGTTATCTGGGATGAGAAAATATTTTCAGATCTACAATTATTCAAATCAGCTGAAGGCAAGAATGGCCATATATAACCTTTCTGGAAGGGCAGATATATGGTGGAAAGACCTGAAAAGGGTCAAGGGGATCAAAGAAAAAGAAGTCAATTGGAGTACGTTTAAAAGTTACTTCAAAAAGAAATTTATGTCTGAACAATACTATGAAGAAAGGGCCAAGGAATTTTATGAACTGAAGCTAGGATCTATGACTATGAAGGACTTAAACAGTAAATTCTTGAGTCTGTTAAGGTATGTGCCGTATTTTGTCGAAGAGAAACCAAAAATACAGCGGTTTCTTAGCTGCCTGCCATATCATATTAAGGACAGAATTGAATATGATAACCCCAAAACACTGGAAGAGGCTATGCGAAAGGCTAATTTCTGTTATGAACAGAATAAAAAGAAAGAAGGGATAACCAGCTGGAAAGCTAAGAGGAACAACAATCATCCTGAGTATAGGAAAAAGGAGTTTGTACCCCAGAAAAATTTCAAAAATAACAAGAACAGAACCCTGTTTAATGGTAAAAACTTCGAGGGAAGCAAAAATGGAGTTACTAATAATTCCAGTAACTTCAAGGGCAGCAAGGAGGTTCCTAACAATCACAGAAATTACACTAAGAATTTTTAACGGAAGGAGCCTGTTAAGTGCTGGGAATGCAATGGCCCACACTATGCTTCAGTTTGCCCAAATCGAAAGAAACCAATCAACAATATTCATACTATACAAGATGAAATGACTGTTGGAGACTTTGCAGGGACTATGCCCCGAATAAATGCAGCGTTGGAGAACCGCCAAGCTGACTATCAAACTTCCATGGTGGAAGTAGGAGGTATGATTAACAAAACCCCTGTAACTATTTTAATAGATTCGGGTGCTAGCCTTAGTTATATTTCACCACATATAGTAGAAAAATGTAATCTGACTGTTGAAAGATTTGATAACTCTTGGTCAGTACAACTAGACACTGGGGCAAAAAGGAAGGTGAATTGCTATGTTAAAGAATGTACTTTAGATATGAATGATTTTCAAACTACTGTTCAATTAAATATTCTGCCACTTGGCTCGTATGACATGCTTATTGGTATGGACTGGTTAGAACAGCATAAGGTAGTTTTAAACTGTTTTGACAAAACTTTTAGGTGTGTAAACAATAATGGACAGCCTATAACTGTTAGGGGTATTCCTAGGAAAATAGTAGTCAGGCAGATTTCTGCTTTACAACTTAAAAGGGCAGTCAGAAAAGGGTGCAAAGCCTATGCTGTAACTATTACAGATGAGACAGATAAGTCTGAAAGCAGCAAGATAACAGTAGAGGATATCCCGGTAGTAAATGAATTTATTGATGTCTTTCCTGAGGAAATCCCGGAATTACCTCCCAAGAGAGAGCTGGATTTTACAATCGAGCTGGTACCAGGTGTTGTACCCAGTTCAAAGGCTTCGTATCGTATGAATATTTTGGAGCTTAATGAGTTAAAAACTCAGTTAAAGGAGTTAATAGACAAAAATTACATTCGACCCAGCGTATCCCCTTGGGGAGCACCAGTAATTTTTGTTAAAAAGAAGGACGGAACTATGCGACTTTGCATAGATTACCGTCAACTGAACAAGATGACGATTAAAAACAGATATCCGTTGCCTCGCATAGATGATCTGTTTGATCAGCTACGTGGAGCCACAGTGTTCTCTAAGATAGACCTGAGATCGGGTTATCATCAGGTAAGGATTAAAGAAGAAGACATTTTCAAAACAGCTTTCAGAACAAGGTATGGACATTACGAATTTGTCGTAATGCCATTTGGGCTTACTAACACCCCAGCTGTCTTTATGTGCCTAATGAACAACATAATGCATAAATACTTAGATAAATTTGTTGTCGTATTCATCGATGACATTTTAATTTATTCTAAGAATGAAGAGGATCATAAAGAACACTTACGGATAGTCTTACAAGAACTAAGAGAGCAGCAGCTCTTTGCAAAGTTCAGTAAGTGTGACTTCTTCAAAGACGAAATCCAGTACTTAGGACATGTAGTCACCAAGGAAGGGATTTCAGTTGATCCTGAAAAGATCCGGGCAATTGAAGAGTGGCCAGTACCAAAAGATGTAACAGATGTTAGATCCTTCATGGAAATTACCGGTTACTACCGGAGATTCATTGAAAGCTTTTCAAAAATAGCCAACCCAATCACTTCCTTGCAAAAGAAAGGCAAGAAGTTTGATTGGAACTTGAAGTGTGAGGAAAGTTTTAAGAAGTTAAAAACTTTATTAATAACTGTGCCTATTCTAAGAATAGCAGATCCTAATAAGGATTTCATGGTTTGCACCGATGCTTGTAATGACGGTCTAGGTGGAGTGTTGACTCAAGATGGACATGTCATTGCCTATGAGTCTAGGAAGCTTAAAATTCATGAAAAGAATTATGCCACTTATGACTTAGAATTAGCTGCTGTTATTCATGAATTAAAGATTTGGCGACACCACTTAATAGGCAGAAAGTTTACTCTACTGACTGATAATAAGGGTCTGAAATACCTTTTAGACCAGCCTAACTTAAATGCAAGACAAGCCAGGTGGTTGTCCTTCTTAAGTGAATACGATTTCGAAATTCAGCACATAAAAGGAAAGGAAAATAAGGTGGCTGATGCTTTGAGCAGAAATGCAAGGCTGAATTTTGTATCAGTTAGCAGCACTTATACCTCTGATTTGAATGAACAGTTGGCTGAAGGGATAAAATCAGATGAAAATTATCAGCACTTACAAGCTACAGCTAAAGAAGCACCTACAGAAAGTTTGATAAAGGGTTATAGTCTAAATGAAGATGGATTTTTATTGTTTAAAGATAGGCTGTATGTTCCGAATGCACCTAAAGTTAAACTGTTAATTCTGGACGAAGTTTATAAAACCCCTTACTCAGGACATCCAGGCTACCATAAAACCGTCACTATGTTGAGAAAAGATTATTTTTGGCCTAATATGAAATCTGAAACAGCTGAGTATATAGCTAGATGTTTAGACTGTCAACAGGTAAAAACGGAACACCAGCATCCAGCTGGGTTATTGCAACCTTTGCCTATTCCTAGTTGGAAATGGGAGATAATTAGTTTAGATTTCATTACAGGATTACCCAAAAATCAGCATCAGAATGATTCAATTATGGTGGTAGTAGATAAATTGAGTAAATCAGCACACTTTATTCCTGTTAAAACCACTTACAAGGCTGCAAACATAGCTGATATCTTTTTGAAACAGATTTTTCGGTTACATGGTGTCCCAAAAGTTATTATTTCAGACAGGGATCCTAAATTCATAGGAAATTTCTGGAAATCTTTGTTTAAAGGATTAAAAACAACTCTGAATTTCAGCACTTCTTTCCATCCTCAGACGGACGGACAAACTGAGAGAGTTAATCAGGTATTAGAAGATCTGCTAAGAATGTATGTTAAGGATCAACCAGGTAAGTGGGAGGACTATTTACATTTAGCAGAATTTGCATACAATAACAACTATCAATCGTCAGCTAAGTTCAGTCCTTTTGAAGTTCTGTATGGACGTAAATGTAACACTTCTATCTCTTGGAGTAATCCAGTAGATAGATTAGTGTTAGGTCCTGATTTATTAAAAGAGATGGAATAGATTGTGAAACAAGTGCAGGAAAATTTGAAGATTGCCCAGGATCGGCAAAAGAGTCAAGCAGATTTGAAAAGAACTCCTAAAGAGTTCCAGGTAGGTGAACATGTGTTCATCAAGGTAAGACCAAAGAAGAGCTCCCTAAGGCTGGGGAGTTGTGCAAAGTTAGCGCCACGTTACTGTGGTCCATTTGAAATTTTATCTAGAATTGGTCAAGTTGCTTATCAGCTAGCATTACCACCTAATTTAAAGGTACACAATGTTTTTCATATTTCTGTCCTGAAAAAGCATGTTCACGATGCTACTCATGTTATTGATTGGAACATTGTACAGGTAGAACCAGAAGGGGAAGTTCTGGTGGAACCGGATTGTATCCTCGGGAGGAGGGAAATTACTCTGCGGAACCGCACAATTGGACAGCTGAAGGTGCAATGGAAGCACCTTAGTCCTGAAGAAGCTACCTGGGAACTGGAAAGTAAGATGCGGGAAGCATACCCAAATCTATTCCAGCAGGTGGCTGAGCATGAGGAATAAGTAACATCGAGGACGATGTTACATTTTAAGGGGGTGTGTATGTCACATACCCCAATTTTGCAAAAATAATGTAATTATTTTATTATATTCCTGAGACATTATGTTAAATTTAATGCTAAGTAGGAATTGATGACTCAGCAGAGTCACCAGAAATGGAATGTAATTCTGAATATTTTATTATTAATAAATAAATTATGGAGACAACAGCATGGGAGAGCTGTTAAAAGAGGTTACTGGTCTAACTGGTGGATGGAACTAGGTGGAAAGGAAAAAGACAAGTGGCAGCATCCTCAAACACTTCCTAAGTTGCAGGTGGCAACTTCCCTATATTTTGGGGTCATGATTCCCCAAGAAAGTGGAATTTGAGCAGGTGGGTCATTAATGACAGTTAACCCAACAAAGACCTAGGCAATCTTTTAAATAGTACTCAATGAACTGAGCTGGGGGTTCAATATTGTTCTGAAGGGAGAATACATTCAGGTGAATGCTATTCAGGAGTCCCATTGAGGAAGAGGGAATACAGTAAGGAAATTTGTTTGAGTGGGATGCTGCAGTAACTTGGTTCCAGTTTAGCTGCTTTGGCTGAGTGAATTGTTTTGCTGCACCTAGTTCCAGCCAGGAAGACCAGAGCAAGCTCGGGGGTCCTGAGAAGTGCTGTCTGGGCACTCTCCAGGAGTTGGTAGGGAGGAACAGCCTCCCATTGCTGTTGTTGTCTACAGAAACAGGTTCTGCTACTGATTTATGCTGTTATTGAATCTGAATAAATGCATGATTTTGTTTATCTTTTATTGTCTGAAGAATAATTAATCCGAGCAACTAGTTTAGAAAAGTTAAAGAAAAAAATCTCAGAATAACCGTAGTAAGATTTGTTAAGAGTTATTGTGCTTTCTGTATCGTTAATATGAGATATTTAATTAGAAAAGTTAATATTTCAGACTAGCAGTAGTTAACTGGATAGAGTTACTGTGTTTTATTTTTAAAAATATACCTAGTAAGAATTCAGTATTTCCAATCAGATATCTATGATGTACTCGATATGATCATAATATACTGTTTTCAAAATATCAGTAGTAGTAACTTATTATTACATATTTTTTTAACAGTATAGGATACAGTACCTATATTAAGATAGATAACATTACAGAAGAATGACAGGCATGGTTATATTATTTATTCCATTACACAAACCTTAATTCAATTCACCCCCGTCATTACTTGTCAACTAAAATAATTATGCAGAAACCATAACTGATAGGACATCACAAAGATTGTAACAGTATTAAACAAAAACCTAGTTATCAATAGAAGCATAATCGAAAACCTAGTTAAACATTTATCCATTTATTATTATCAAATAAAAGGATAGTGCAGAAAAACCAAACAGAGCTTTGTTGTCGAGCTTTAACATCCCCAAAATAACTTACTCTAAGCTCCTTATTACGACAGAATCTTAAACATATTAAGGGATTGAGCAGTTAAGTGTTATCACAAACAAGAAATTTGAATGAACCCTATCGTTTCGAGTTTGTGATCAATAAGAATTTCTTTTGTAAGAGAATACCTGTATAAAATAAAACAAATAGAATAGTTTCCAGCTCATCACTTTATTTCTCACTCAACTCACAGTATCGACAGAGTAATACTCTTATCGACATAACAATATTTTTAACCATTCTTCACCATTGATTCAAACCCTATTTTTCCTGAGAGTACTAGCAAGTTAACTTCTAAAAATCAAGACATCACTTTCATTATGGCCGCAGCCTCTTTCATAACATAAATATTATATAAAAAAAAAACTGAGGAATTACAACTACAGGCATTACACACCAACTCACATATACAGGAGAAACCCTTTAATATATTATGTCATCAAAACCTGGGTGGACACCTTACTACTTTAAAGGTAGAGTAACAGTATAGAATCTTCAAATACAGGAAAACAATATATTAAGAGTCTTATTTTAGAACCCTAGTAACCACTCTAAACGAGCTTTGGATTTTCAGTAATAAACATAAAAACAGAGACCGTAAACACATCTACAGGACAGGCTCACGGCCTTATACCCTTCTAGGTTTTCACATTAAAAACTTCAGTAACAAACCCTAACCATCAAATGCAAGTGTGATAGCTTACAAACAACTGAAGCCGTAACACTCTATTTACCACGCGGGGTTAAACCCCTTGATAATTCATTTAAAGTTACAGTTAGATTAAACAAGCCGCTGTAAATTTGGGTGTCACTTCCCAGACCGAAAACCAAACCCTACAGACAACCAACAAGGAGGAACGCCATGGTGAAAACCAGGCTTACCCGGATATGCAACCAACAGCCGAAGCATGAGTCACCCACATTGCGACGGGAGTCTGAGCCTGCAACCAAACAAAGCATTATCAATAATCATATTTATATATGTAAAAATGACGAGTCTTAAAACCACTTGTTGTATTCAGAAAAACAAGGATGAACCTATAAGCTTACCCGAGGTTTGAATGAAGACATGTACAGTAGGTAGGCTGATAGCCATGAGCAACATAAGGATGAACCCCTCTCGTTTCATCAACGCGAACAAGATGACCGCTAACAAGGAGTATGTGCTACCGTGGAAGCATCAAACAGAACCGAGCTAAAATTCAAGGCCACGCCGTGACATAGATTCTACGGTTAACCAAACTTCAAACCCTAGTTTTTGAACAGCTACAGTTGCTAAATTAACGCATACAAATGACTCTCAGACGAGGCTATGGACAATATGAAGGCTGAGGCAGCATACAAGTTGTTAGCACACTGAAATAATGGCGACCAGACCTGTAACTGAGCTCAAAGGATAAACCCTAGGCACAGTACACTCTCATAGCTGTCAACAGTTAATCCTAAAGGTTTCCAAACGATCATATTAAGCAAGGGAACTGTCATAACTTGCAACTGAACCAACAGAGCCACAGCATAGCTCGGACCTGGAGAGGTAGCAGGGAAGGACCTGAGCCCGAAGGCGGAGGATAATGACGAGGTAGGGTTAAGCCCAGGTTTTATATCGCCAAGCACTTGGTTCTCATGCAAAGACGTAGCAGCTTAAATATTTGCATGAGAGTGGGTCGAGATTCTAAAGTTGAGACCAAAAAGTTTTCCAATGATTTGTTTCCAAACAAAATTATAACGGGAATAAACCAAATCATGGCAGAGGTGATTAACATCATGAACCCGATAATGCATAAGGGTATTGGCCCCATGTTTAACTTGTCGTTAGTTTTATAATGATAACAATACCTCCGAACCTTGTGATGTGAACATCACATTGCCCTACAATCAATACAAGAATGCCAATGTTAATGATGTTCAAACTTGCGATGAAATACTTAGCATTGGTATTAGATACAAACCATGGCATGGGTAAATAGAACGGTCATATATAAGGATTGTAAGGCCCTATAGCTTTTGTCATTCTTTTAGTAACCAAGACATTATGATAATACTTGGAGTCTGGATTATTATACAAGGGAATGTTGCATTATTCTCAAGTAAATAATGAATTATTGATAGCAATCAATTTCAGTTTTGAGCACGCTATATATACCAGGAGATGGATTTCACATCAAGAAAATTATTATTACAAGTAAGATGACGTAACATTTAACTATAAGTAACTCACAATAACTTAGCACCAATAATTCTTATACTCTAGCTATATGAAAACAACAACAATTTTTGCTCCGCATTAAAGACCCTCTTATAGTGAAGTAGAGTTGGGTGTAGTATTTCTGACAGAGCGTCTTATAATTATAAGATATTGGTAATTCTAGATCTTTTATTGTCAAGGTTGCAAAATCCAAACAAAGCCTAACTTTAAAATGACATGATAAGAGAAGACAGGTATCATATGTCGCCTGTGCATTTAAGCTGTCAATCGAAACTATAATTTAAGTCAATTGATTGGCATCATACAGTATCAACAGATAAATAAAAAGTGGTCTGATTATCATAATCCAGTGACTTGATACAGTGCTAATAAGAGGTATTATTATTACAGCACGATATAATATCAAGGAACAATACTCCATGGTGATACTTAAGTCATTTATATCAAGAACAAATAGCTATCATATTCTCATATAAATTCCGACTCGCTAACAGTAAGATTTATGAATATCATAGGAAGGGAGTTCTACCTTTACACATTTTGATAACCGACTAGTATGTATAGTTTTTACTGACTGAATTGGTGCAGATAAATGAATTTTAACACTTTAAAGATTTAATTGTCGTGACCGCACTTTACCTGTATATCTGTAAAGAGAAAGACAGTTTGATGCGTTAGCTTGAAAGCTAAGTAAGCCCAGCCTGCTATGGCAACTCCCCCTTGAGGTTGCAAACAATAAAACAATCAGTAACGGAAAAGAGAAAACCATAATAACATTTAAGTACAACAAACAAATCTTTCAGACACATTTACAATCATGTAATGTAATAGACAGTTAAAGGACTGCATTTGACAACATTTATTGTTATCTCAAAAATTTTAAATTTTTCGGAAAAACCTGGGTTTTGACATCTGTAGAAAGGGTTGTCAATTGTATGCGGCCCATGTTTTGAGGCAACAGAGAATGAAACTCTTAAGTTGGAGGACTATCATGTGTTGTAGGAATTCAACGATGTTTTTCCCGACGAGATTCCGGGACTTCCTCCAAAGAGAGACATTGATTTTACAATTGAACTTGTGCCAGGAGATGCACCAGTGTCCAAGACACCCTACAGGATGAGTACACCGGAATTGCTAGAATTGAAAATGCAATTACAAGAGTTGTTGGAAAAGAAATATATCAGGCCAAATGTGTCCCCATGGGGAGCACCTATTCTATTTGTGAGAAAGAAAGATGGAACACTCAGGTTATGTATTGACTACAGGAAGTTGAACAAAGTTATTGTGAAGAATAAATACCCATTGCCCCAATTTGATGACATTTTTTATCAAATGAGAGGAGCAAAGATATTTTCAAAGATTGACTTAAGGTCAGGTTACCATTAGGTAAGAATCAAAGAGAAATATATTCATAATATAGCCTTTAGAACAAGGTATGGACACTATGAGTTTGTAGTGGTACCATTTGGTCTCACAAATGCACCAGCTACATTCATGTGTCTCATGAATAGTGTTTTTAGCAAGTATTTGGACAAGTTCGTTCTTGTATTTCTAGACGACATTCTTATCTATTCTAAGAATGAAGAAGAGCATGAAAAACATTTGAGAATGACATTTCAATTGCTAAGGGAGAATAAGTTGTATGCAAAGTTGAGCAAATGTGACTTTTATAAAGATAGAATTCATTATTTGGGTCACATTATCTTAGACGAAGGAATATCTGTGGACCCTGAGAAGATTGAAGCCATTATGAATTGGCCAAGTCCAAGGAATGTGACAGATGTGAGATCCTTTATGGGACTTGTTGGGTACTACTGGAGGTTCATTGAAGGAGTCTCCAAGGTCGCAAACCCGATCACTTCTTTGCAAAAGAAGGGGATAAAGTTTGAATGGTCACCAAGATGTGGGGAAAGTTTCCAACGGTTGAAGAATCTTCTTACGAGTGCACCAATTTTGAAAATTGCAGACCCAGAAAAAGACTTTGTGGTGTGTACCGATGCATGCAACCAAGGACTTGGAGGAGTTCTTATGCAAGACAACCATGTGGTATGCTATGAGTCAAGAAAGTTGAAGGAGCACGAGAAAAACTATGCTACTCATGATTTAGAACTTGAAGCCATAGTACATGCTTTGAAGATGTGGAGGCCTTACTTAATGGGAAGGAAATTTGAGTTGAGGACAGACCATTGTGGTCTGAAATACTTGTTTGATCAACCAACTTTAAACGCTAGGCAAGCTAGATGGTTGGAATTTTTGTGTGAATTTGATTTTGAAATCAAACACATAAAAGGGAAAGAAAACAAGGTGGCCGATGCACTCAGTAGGAAATTACATGAAATGCATGTGGCAACGATTAGTATTTTCCAATCAGATTTGAGGCAACAGATTGTTAACCATATTGTTGAGGATGAAGTGTATGTGCAAATAAAGGACAAATTGCAATAGCAAGACCTTGAAAAGAAATATGAAGGATACCATTTGAAAGAAGATGGAATTCTTACTTATAAGAATAGAGCGTATATTCCAAATGTGGCAGATTTGAGGAGGATTGTTATGGATGAAATCCATAAAGCTCCATACTCCGGTCACCCAAGATATCAGAAAACAATTGCTACAGCAAGAAAATATTATTTCTGGCCAGGGATGAAGAAGGACATCACTGAATACATTTCTAGGTGCATGAGATGTCAGAAGGTGAAGGTTGAACACCAACACCCAGTAGGCTTATTGCATCCATTGCCAATTCCAGAATGGAAATGGGAAGTAATTTCCATGGATTGTATTACAGGTTTTCCAATGACGGTGAGACAACATGATTCCATCATGGTGGTGGTGGACAAGTGAACAAAGGCAACACATTTTATACCAGTTAAGTCCACACATAAAGCTGATGCCATTGCAAATATTTTCATGAAGGAAATTTTCAGATTACATGGATTGCCTAAGGAAATAATTTCTGACATGGATACCAAGTTCACTTCCAATTTTTGGAAGGGTCTCTTTGCAGATTTAGGTACACAGTTGAACTTTAGTTTCGCATACCATCCTCAAATAGATGGGCAAACAGAAAGAGTAAATCATGTTCTTGAAGACATGCTTCGCATGTATGTTATGGACAAACCATCCAAGTGGGAGGATTATCTACACTTGGTAGAGTTTGCGTATAACAATGGGAAACAAGCATCATTGGGAATAAGCCCATATGAGGCTTTGTATGGCAGAAGGTGTAGGACACCAGTGACTTGGGATAATCCAGTGAACAGAATTGTACTTGGGCCGAAATTGCTTGAGGAAATGGAACAAGAGGTTGCAAAGATCAGGCAGAATTTAAAAGCATCCCAGGATAGACAGAAAAGCTATCCAGATAATCTTTGAGTGCATAGGGAATTAAGTGTTGGGGATCATGTGTATCTTAGAGTGAGGCCAAGGAAGAGTTCCTTGAATCTTGGGGGTTGTGCCAAGCTATCACCTAGATATTGTGGGCCATTTGAAGTGCTTGAAAGAATAGGGCCAGTTGCATATAGACTTGCATTGCCTGCTAGCACTAGAGTTCATAATGTTTTTCATGTCTCTTTGCTTAAGAAATATGTTCATGATCCTAACCATGTGATTAATTGGTATGTGATCCAGGTGGAACTCGAGGGAGAGTTCCAAACCGATCCATTGCGCATCCTAGACAAGAAGGTAACATTGCTCCGGAACCGAGCCATCAAACAGGTAAAGGTGCAATGGAGGCACTACGGTCCCGATGAGGCTACATGGGAGTTGGAGGATGCCATGAGAGTGGCATATCCATTTTTGTTCAATTTTGATGAGCACTGAGGATAGTGCTAATGTAAGGGGGAGGGGAATGTAATATATCGATTTTGACCCTATTGCATTAAAATTGTAAATGATGTAAATATCGTTATTTAATCATGGTGAGGAGCTCAAGGCCAAGGCCCCGCCATCGATTTAGCTTTGTATGTATCGACAATTAAAAATAGATGCCTATGGTTCTTATGCTAGACATGCACAATGTAAATTAAGACATCATGTAAATACAAATTTTAATGAAATACCCACAACTAGTTATGCAATGCAACAAAGAGATGGGGGCATGATTTCACAAGGAATAGGGAGGGAAATTATTCAAACCATTGAGCCAATAGTGTTAATCCAAATTTCATGAGAAAACCCATAAACCACCAACTACCCATTTTGGGTTATGCACCCAATCATTTAATTCTTCCAAGATTTGGTTGAGGTAGTTAATGCCTTGGGAATAGAGAGGTATGGCAGTCAATTTCGTGTATGGGCAAGCCATCAATCTGGAAAATTGTATTTTTGCTTCTTGGGCAAGAAAACACCCACGAAATGGTGCCCAAAGCCATCTTTCACCCATGGCCTTTTCCCTCTCACGCAATCTGAGCTAGCTAGGCTTTCCCCATCACATTTTTCACCATTTTTCCTGCATTTTCCATGCCTGGGAACTCGTTTTTTTGTTGCACAATGGTTGGGAGGAAGGGAGCCACAACTTTAGGGTTTATGGAGGCCGTTTTTGTCCCTTGAATGCCCATAAACATTTTTTGGAAACGATTTTTCTCTCCCAGGGTGATTCCCCAATTGCCATTTCATTTTTGGTTGCCCAACGTTTTTCTGCAGGTAATGGAAACTCCATTTTGGACATCCCGCTGAAAAAAAAACGTTTTTCTTCATGCCTAGCAATTGTGGTTTTGTTGTTATGTGCATCTCTATTTTGGTTTGAACCTGTGAGCAAGGAATTTGGAGTGGTAGTGGATAGAATTGGCTTGATAAACCTAATGAGGGGAGTAACCTCTCAAAAATATCAAAAGGGCTGGCTACTCTTCTATGCACACCTTGGACAACACTAGAATGGAAGGTATGGCCTGAGGGACTGTGTATTGGTGAAGGGAATACTTCCTTGAGTGAGGTGTGTAGGCATTGTGGGTGCCAAGCTAGATAGATCTTGTAGAGGGCATCCATATCTCTGTGGTTGAGCTCACTAGCTTAGCAATTCTTCCTTTCCATTGCCTTAGTAGCCTGATAAACCCCATTGTAGATTGGCTTGGCTCATTTTGGTGTATGTTTGGCTATGTGTGAGTCTGTTGTTCCCTTGTTCCTTGTAGAAATCATGCCCAGCTTGGGGGTGGCAGTTGTATCAAGAGATTGATAAGCACAACTGGCCTATGGTTGAGTGGAACGTTGCAGTTGCATAGTTGGTTGCTCGGGACTACTTTGTTTTAAGATAAGTACTCTCATGTGTTAAATTCTGCAATGCAATTATTTAATGTTTGTTATGAAAATGTTTGAATGTATGCTAGATATGTAGATGATTTTTAATTCCGTTGTGTTTAATTACAATATGTACATGTATATGTCTTTTTTATCAATGAGTTTTTACTTAATGGATATGGGGCTAGATGCCCGGATTTAGTGTCACGTTCTCTCCCTGGCTCAGTTTGATGAGAGGGGACTTGACACAGTACCATCCTTAGCCTTCGCATCTAAGGAAACTGCAGCGGTCCGCACCTCTGCTGGTATGCACTTTCTCAAAACTTTTCCTCCCAACAGTTGGACCGTGAAGCGTGTAGCTTGATCCTTGATCCCAGATGTAACATACCTGCGGCTTCCCTTCTATAAGCCGAACTATTCTTTCATGCGCTTTGCGAGTTCCTTATCCTTAGTATTTCCCACGAACTCCATTGTGAGATCAACACCTCGCTTACTGAGATGTGTGATCCTATGAATCAAGTCGATGTTGATATTGACTTTGCGGTATAGCCACAAATACCCCCGGTGTGTGCACGACAACAAAGTGCGCACTAATGCAGTAAGTTCAGCACTTCGTTCAAAGTGTGGGATGTGTAGAAGGTTTAGCAACCCTGATGGTACTAGCGTCATAAGCTAGTCCTGCGTGTGAAGAGTTGTCCTTTTTGTGCGCTCATCAACCCGTCGGCACATGTATTGGTCGGGCTGAAACTGGAGATACTTCGGTTGCTGTGGGTCCTTCGCCTCTAGCAAATCATGGTCTTCAAATTTGCAATCTGATATCTTGCCAAGTAGATTCTCATGGATGTGCACATGACTTGAGATTGGTGGAAATGGAATCTCATATTGAGCATTCCTTACGAGATGAACAGGTGGTGCATCGGCTCTTCATGGAGGGATTTACTCATGCATGAGGGAGATCGGTTTGTCACGGAGCGGTTCCTACGGAGGTTGATTCTTCATACCTCCTGCCTTCGGCTTCTCTGATTCTGTGGTCGGTCCCTTATCCTTCTGCTTTGCTTTGGCTATGTGGTGAGGTGAACTTCTCGATGAGGCACCCCTTTTTGGAACAGGTTGCTTCGAGGGCATTTTCATTAATCCCTCAATCCCATACTAGTTAAATTCTCTCAAAACCTCGTCTAGCGTTGACTGCGTAGACATTCACTTTAAAATCACTTTGTGTGCTCTTGCTGGTAAAAATTCAGGATTTACGGGTAGTAAAAATAAAAAATCATGGTAAATCCGGTAAGTATGTGCTCAATCCTATTTATAGGCACAACTACCCTTGAGGCGCGCCCAAAAACAACTATCTAGGCATTAAATGCCACATTCGTTGTCCAAATCTTGTTGATATCTTGGTCCTTTCCTTCCATGAATGTGCCCGAACGGCCAAATTTTCCTTAATGAAGAACCAACCATTTCTTGAAAACACTGTATAATGACTATTTGTCCTACCGACATTTATAACAACTAGTTTTCCTTGACTTCGCTAGCGGTCATGTCAAGTGCGAGGTTCACTACGCATTCCTTTGTGCTAACTTTTAACTTCGCAGCATGAACCCTCTCTGCTAGTATATATTTGATTTGCGAGGTTCACTGCGTATTTCCCTTTCTTTGATGTTGAGTTCACAGTTCGAACCCTCTTTTACTTCGTAACACAGCTTGCTATGTGTGCTTCGCAGCATAACTTCCATTTGTGTGAAAAAGTCGCATCTTTCCAAAATTGTGTGTGGAATCTTTATTCTTTGATTCTTAATGTCCAATTTCAATTACACATGACACTTAGAATCTTCTTGTGGTGCTTAACTGATGCCTGGAGGGGTAGGACTATCCTTGTAAGGCTTTTGTCTACTCCCATTAACAAGTCTTTTCAAATTTTCTCCAAGTAGCGTAGCTAACTGAACTGCGCTACCGCTAGTAACATGTGTGACAACATATGGTCCTAGCCAATGCATTTTAAATTTTCCAAGAAATTTCGTAAACTTGCTATCATAGAGGAGGACAAGGTCTCCTACCTGGAAGAATTTGTACTTGATGTGCCTATCATGCCATGCTTTTTCTCTGTCTTTTTGCACTTGTTGGTGAAAACCTGCAATGAAGCGATCTTCTTCTAGCCCAACTAAGTGTAGTAGCCTTTCTTCCATTTGTTAGTTTTTCAAAATTTACTTCAATATGATCTAAGATCTTAACTGAGAGAATAACATGTACAGCATATCTACAGCATATTAATCATGGACACAATAATCCAAGCACACAAGAGACACAGAGTTTCATCGGGGAAAACCAAGAAGGTGAAAAACCCTGCAACTTCCTCAGAGATAGAAAGAGCAATGATACAACCAAAGTACAAGAGATAGTCTTCTCCTAGCAGTTGATCCTCCTCCTCACATGTGCACCACTTTTCGAATGATAGAAGTGTGAGTAATGAGATGATGAAATAGAGATCTCTCGATCTCTATTTATACTTGTCCTGTCCTGCCTAATAAACCAGTGGGGCCGACTTGTCTAACTTAGCCTAATAACCCATGGTTCCATTAATCCGGGCCAACCCCACACTTGGTGGTCTAATAACCCATTTACCCACATGACTCATACAGGGCCGACCCCATCAAGGTGGTATAATAACCCATCGGCAAGTTACAACACTTGTAACACTTGTCAATACAAATGACGACACTTCCGTATAGAGGAATAATAACATCTCTATAGGAGTACAATATACATAGATGAAATACATAGGTGAAATACATTCCGAAGTTACATATACATCAACACTCCCTCTTAACTAGGAAGGTATTTCTCGACACAAATCTGCTAGCACAAGTCTTCTTCTCTGGATTATCATCACTGGATCATCGTCATCGAATCATTGTCACTGCTGCTATCTCAATCAATCTCCAATATACTCGTTATAGGAAGTTCTACAGAGCCAGTCCTTTTTCATACTGGATGTAGGCCCACCACCTATAGGTCTTCATCATCACTAGCCATACTATGGAATCCTCAGGACTGATTACGTGCATCAACAAAACCCCGAAAGAGCATCCCAGGACTGATTACGAGCTTACTGCTCAACCTATCGGATCTCCTAGGATTTTTTACATGTTGACCTTCACAAAACCTACTCAAAGAATCCCAATATATTACGAGCACACCATTCTACCTGTCTGGATCTCGATAGAGCATCCCAGGTTGTTACGAGCACATCGCTCTACCTGTCTGGATTTTAAGGATCTTTTCTATGTGAACTTTCACAAAACCTACTCAGAGCATCCCAAGATGTTACGAGCACACCGCTCTACCTGTCTAGATCTCGATAGAGCATCCCAGGATGTTACGAGCACACCGATCTACCTGACCGGATTTTAAAGGATCTTTTCTATGCGAAACCGTAGCAAAACCTACTCGGAGAATCCCAGGATGTTACGAGCACACCGCTCTACCTGTCTGGATCTTGATAGAGCATCTGAGGATGTTACGAGCACACCGCTCTACCTATCTGGATTTTAAAGGATCTTTTCTATGCAACCTGCACAACCTGTCCACGACCACAGAGTATCAACCTGATACTCACCATACATCATCCTGATGTACATCATCACATGATCAACCTGATCATCATCATAGCATCAACCTGATGCATATCATGTGGAGCAACATCCTGAAGCTCGCCATCTGTGATCATCTTGATCATCATCATAGCATCAACATGATGCATATCATCTGGAGCAACATCCTGAAGCTCGTCATCTGTGATCATTCTGATCACCATATGATGCATACAAAGTATCTACCTGATACATATTATCATACATGATCTACCTGATCATACAGTGCATCCTCCTGATACATACATCAATACATGATCTACCTGATCATACATAAGTACATGATCTACCTGATCATACAATGCATCCACCTGATACATACATAAGTACATGATCTACCTGATCATACAATGCATCCACCTAATACATACATAAGTACATGATCTACCTGATCATACAATGTATCCACCTGGTACATAAATACATGATCCACCTGATCATATCAAGCATCCAACATGATGCATATACAAATACATGATCAAACTGATCAAAGCATCCAACTGATGCATATACAGAGTAGTAACTTGAGCATCGTCTTGATGCTCATAATCCAGCGCTTACATCCACAACTATGGGAAATATCCTCCTCTCACCATGCTTGGAATGGCTCCTGTAAATGTTTACATCACTTCTTCCTCAAAGTGTCATCAATCTGAAGAACACCAAGCCTCTCTCTGAAGTACTCAAACTTCACTCTGGCTAGTGGCTTCATCAACACATCTGCAATCTGCTCATTCGTTGCAACATACAGGAGCTTCACCCTGATATAGTGATATTTGATCTCAATGTGCTTCGACCTGTCATGGAACATCGGGTTCTTAGACAGCTTCACACAACTCTAGTTATCACAAAGGATACTAGTAGCCTCCAGCGGGAGATCAAATAACTCAGACAGTAGAATCCGAATCCATATTTCCTCACAACTAGTCGAACATGCTGCAACATACTCTACCTCGGCTGTACTCAATGCTACGTAGGATTGCTTCCTGCTAAACCAAGAGATCACACCTGATCCCATACTAAAGCAGCACCCAGATGTACTCTTCCTATCTGCAGCACTGCCTTCCCAATCCGAATCAACATAACCCTGCAGGTTAAACTTTTGATTCGCATCATACTTGTGCCCATAGTCAATTGTACCCTTCAGGTACCTCAGAATATGCTTTACAACAATCAGGTGAACACTTCTGGGATCCATCAGGAACTGGCTCAATGTATTCACCGCAAAGCAAATATCTGGTCTCGTATTCGTCAGGTACATCAAGGACCCAATCATCTGACAATACATCTTGACATCAATCGGATCAGATGAAGCATCACACAGAAGCTTCAGGTTCGATGCCATAGGTGTGGCCATGGCCTTGCAGTCCATCATCCCGAACCTCTTCAGGATCTCTACTGCATACTTCCCTTATCCAAGGAAGATCCCATCTGTAATCTGCAACACCTCCATGCCTAGAAAATAGTGCATAATCCCCAAGTCCTTCATCTCGAACTCGGAAGCAAGCTTCCTCTTAGTATCGGCAATCAATCCATCCTCACCTGTTACAAACAGGTCATCCACATACAAGAGTAGTATCACCGGATTGCCTTCCTCAACCTTGTAGTAAAGGTTGGAATCTGCTTTACTCTTGGTAAAGCCCAAACTGGATAAAAAGTTGTCTATCCTACCATACCAAGTCTTAGGAGCTTGCTTCAAGCCATACAAGGCTTTCTTCAACCTGCAAACATATGACTCCCTGTCATGTGTCTCAAAACCAAGTGGCTGCTCTACACAGAATTCCTCTTTGACTACACCATCCAAGAAAGTTTTCTTGACATTCATCTGGTGTATCTTCCATTTCATCACTGCAGCCAGGGCAAGTACTGATCTGATGGAAGTGTACCTGGATACAGGAGCAAAGGTCTCTTCATAGTCTAACCCCTCTTTCTGGGAGAAGCCACGAGCTACAAATCTCGCTTTGTCTATATGCTGCCATCTGCAGCATGCTTAATCTTGTAGATCCACTTGGAAGTCACAACAGACTTCCCTTCAGATCTTGGGACCACATCCCAAACATCATTCTTCATGATCGACTAGTACTGATCATTACTTCATTATCTTCAATAGATAGCTTTGTTGCTGGAACAAATGTTGTAGTCCTTCTTTTGTAGGTGATGGCATACGATCTTTCCTACAAAACAAGTTAAATTGCATGATTAGAAACATCTCATAGTTTTCAGAACAAATTCTTACACATAAATAAATATGTCATACAGTCATGCAATTATCTTAGCCAATGCTTCAATACAACATTTATCCATATCCCGTAACTTTCTATATGCCTTCCAATCTCTACCAGAACATTGTTAAGAGTGTGCACAACTCCCAACATGTTAGCAAAGAGGTTTCATTCTAGATAAGTAGCAATGGAATGTTGTACAGTGCCATAGGCCACTTACCCATCACATGCATATTAGTAGTATATTGTTCATTAATGTAATTATTCTAATATGCATAATACACACCCTAAGTTTAGGAACATAAGCATATACATCATTGAGCAATATTATTTAAACAAACAAGTATGCAAGGAATGACAATTCAAATACTTATCTTTGTTTGGTTGTAGGGTGGAATCCCTCTCAATATTTGCTTCCTTGCAGGAACTACTAGAGTGTGCTCCCTCTTGATGTTTGCTTCCTGGATTACCTGTCTTTGAACTTATATCCATCCTCGATCACTATGCGTACTTACTAGTATCATCATTGTCTTATCCTCGAGGTCTCATACATACATTCATTAGTATAATCTTAATACTTATAAAAAACCATTATGATTCTAAGTAATCTTAAACATGTATGGTCAAGATCATTTCATACACAGATAACTTATCAAAATTCTTTTACTCATGCATATTCCTATTTGACCATAGGACTTTTCTGGTTAGTCATATCATCAATCAAAGTAAGAAGCATAATATGCCTAAACCCATGAATACTCAAACCTATAGCTTCATGAATAATCATAATCATACCAAGTATACTTATATAAGAGATCCTATCACAACATAGGATTCTAACTTGATATAGGAAAAACATACCTGGATTAATGTGTTAGTTAGTTATGTCTAACATACCCACATGATGTCTTCTTGTTTTCTTCAATGACTTGTGCTAGTAACCTGCATATATCATAGGTTAAGCATTGTAGAACCAAATTATACATACCTCGTAAGTAGAGCTTCTATGTGATCCATGACAATGGATGAATCTTTGTCTTCATGTCACCATGGTCATATGAACTAGAACATGATTTGTCTTTCTTGATGTACCTTTCATGTTAGTGGTCAACATCAACCTCATACAACACCACAATGCATTAGTACAATCATAAGTGTCAAAACCCTAATCAATGAATATCTGCATTCATAATTTTATTAAGGTGATACAACAAGTCTAAAGTTAATCAAGATGTTACTAACCTTAATGAAGACAAACATACCATAAACTTAATCATGAACAGATCTCGAAACATACTTGGATAAGTCATACCTGTCGAGATTGATTGTAATCTTCATATGTAAGGCCTTAGCCTTATCTCCCTCTGAAACTGGAACTTCTTCACTTATGCAGGTGACCAATCCATTCTCTTCTAGGATTAATCCAATCCACTTGATTTGCAGAAACGGGATCTGGAGTTGGATTAGGGTTAGTCAAAGAAACCCTAAAAATTCAAACTTTGAATTTCAAACTTCTGAAAGGATAGAAAGATGCACCTTGATGAGTTGATCAAGCTGGTATACTCAGAATTTGAAAACTGCAAAGTTTCACCCCTCAAAATTGCCTTTGAAACTTCCGGATCTTCTCGACAGGATCCCAAACTAGGGTTTGATAAATCCCACCCTTCTGCCCAACCAAAAGGTTCGATCCAAAGCTCTAAACTTCAATTTTTCTGAGGAGCTTCTAGTCATGGTCACAGACTTCAAAAATTCCAACTTTTGCAGAAGCCCTAATTTTCCACTTTTCCGATCAAAGTCCCGAACTAGGGTTTGATCAAGCCCGGCCTTCTTCCCAACCAAAAAATTTGATCTTGGTCTCTAATTTTCGATTTTGATGAGTAGCATTCAGCCGTGGTCTCTGATTACAAAAATTCCAACTTTCTCCGAAACCCTAATTCCTGGAGCCATGAATGAAGCTGCTCAAAATCCAATTCTGTTTTGACAGAAATATGTACCTGATTGTTTCTGGTGTAACTCTGAACTTACGAATCTACATGATATGAAAATTCTACCTATGGTAGCCCAACCTGTCACCTTTCCAACTCAAGAATTATGACCTCAATTGGATTCTCTGAGAGAGAGTTATTCCAAGTGTCGCAACGTGACCTGTTTATGGGATAAAATAGGAGAGTGAATTTGTACGGCATGCCACGTGTCCCTGGTTCACTTTTGGCCTCTGAATCTTTGGCATGTGAAAGTACATTCCGTGCCCTACCTGTCACATTTTACAAAATTTCATTTGGAGCTTCCTAGCCAAAGTTATGACCTTTTTTCCTAGGTCACCTGTTTATGACTGAGATCTGGAAGAGGCAGAAACCCTAGATTGTACAGATCATAAAACACAAAGTATAACGAATTAGAAGTTGTGCTTTGGACCCAAGGTACATGGGGATCATGTATTCGACCTGTAAGAGTTTCAAGCCCTAGCTTCGCAAGTGCAACAAGTGTCATAAATGCCATACCATGCCTTCTTTCAGGTTAGCTATGATACCATGTTAGTTTTTCAGAATTTACTTCAATCTAATCTAAGATATTAACTGAGAGAATAACATGTATAGCATATCTACAACATATTAATCATGAACACAATAATGCAAGCACACAAGAGACACACAGTTTCATTGGGGAAAACCAAGAAGGTGAAAAATCCCGCAACTTCCTCAGAGATAGAAAGAGAAATGATACAACCAAAGTACAAGAGATAGTTTTCTCCTAGTAGTTGATCCTCCTCCTCACATGTGCGCCACTTTCCGAATGATATAAGTGTGAGTAATGAGATGATGAAATAGAGATCTCCTGATATCTATTTATACGTGTCATGTCCTGCCCAATAAACCAGTGGGGTCGACTTGTCTAACTTAGTCTAATAACCCATTTACCCACATGACTCATACAGGGATGACCCCATCAAGGTGGTCTAATAACCCATCGGCAAGTTACAACACTTGCGACACTTGTCAATACAAATGACGACACTTCCGTATAGAGGAATAATAACATCTCTATAGGAGTACAATATACATAGATGAAATACATAGGTGAAATACATTCTGAAGTTACATATACATCAACACCATTGTCTCAGCCTCAACCATGTCTGTGAATGCTACAATTCTCGAGCTTGGTAGTATGTATTCCATGGGTATGACAACTTCTTGTCCATATGCTAATATGAAAGGTGTGTGACCTGTCAAATTTTTACAATTTATTCTATATGCCCATAACACCGCTGGTATTCGCAGATCCCAATCATCCCTATTTGTATTGCATACCTTAGTCAACACATTTTCCAGTAATTTGTTAACTGCTTCAACAGTGCCATTAGCCTATCGATGATATGGTGTGCTCTTCTGGTGGTAGATTTGAAATTCTTCGGTCAGAGCTTCGATGGTCCTATTCAGGAAATGAGTTCCCTATTCGCTTATTAGGATTCTTGGTCATCCAAACCTTCTCAAGATCTTCTCAAATGTGAATTGCGCAACAGTCCTTCATTGGTTTGGATTCTGCCCACCTGGTTAGATACTCTGTAGCTGTGATAATATATCTCGAACCAGTTCGCTTTCCTGGTGGGTTAATAGGTCCCACAAAATCAATAGCCCATTTATCAAATGCTTGTGAGGTAAGTTGTGGCATCAACAACATCTCATCTCTACGATATGGCTTCCCTGTCCTTTGGAAAACATCACAATTTCGGCAATGTTCCTTTGATTCCTTGTGCAGTGTAGGCCACCATAGCCCTACTCTTAAATTTTTTTGCGCAATAGCTCTTCCTGCATAGTGGCCCCAGATACCCCTGAATGTGCTTCAGCAAGTATCGTCGGTTTCTCATGTTCTAGTACACATATGCACAGTACTTCATCTGGTCCTACCTTGTATAATTGGCCTGCAATTATGGTAAAGGCAGCTGATCTTACCACTAACTGCTTCTTCTGCTGCGTAGTTAACTTTGTAGGTGCTAGACCTGTAGTCAGGAAGTCTACGATGTCTTTGTAATAGTCATCTGCTATGTGAATAGAAAACAACTGCGCATATGGCAGACTATCTTCCAAGATACTAGGTTCTTCGCCTGACTCAATTCTAGAAAGATGGTCGGGTCCTGAATTCAATCTTCCTGGCTTAACAATGATTTCGAAATCATATTCATGAAATAGAAACAACCATCTGCATATTCTCCCCCCTAACACGGGTTTGTTGACCAAGTACTTCAAAGATGAATTGTCAGTAAACATGCAAAAGTGAGAACGTAGCAGATAGTGTCTAAACTTCTGCAATGCATATACCATAGCTAAACCTTCTCTTTCTGTCGTGGTGTAGTTCTTTTCTGCTGAAGATAGCTTCCTTCTTGAAAATGCGATGGGGTGATTGATACCTCCCTCCCCTGGTTGAGCTAGCACAATGCCCAGTGCTATGGATGAAGCATCTGCATGCACATGGAATGGATTATTCCATTCCAGAAAGACTAGAATAGGCGCAGTGACCACTCTCTCTTTTAATGTATCCAATCTTTTCTGACAGTCTTCAGTCCAACTATACTGCGCTTCTTTCTTCAGTAATTTCTCCATAAACACAATGATATGCACATATCCCTTGATGAACTTCCTATTATCCTGTGTGTCCCAATGTGGTGCGTAGTTGTTTCACTGAGTTGGGCGCTGGTAGGTTCACAATAACTGTGATCTTCGCTAGATCAACCATCAATCCTTGATTACATACAATGTGTCCCAATAGGATTCCATAAGGAACACATAAGATGCTTTTATTTAGATTCAAGGAAATCTGATGTTGTCTACACTTCACTAACATCATTCTTAAGTTCGCATAATGGTCCTTCAATGAACCAAATACTGTCCAATTGTCAAAATACACTTCTAAGAATTTGTGGATAAAATCCTTAAATGCAGCAACAACTACTCTGGAAAAGATAGAAGATGCATTTTTCAAACCAAAGGGCATAACTGTGTACTGAAATGATCCTCATTCAGGAGCAAATGTTGTCTTATGTCTGTCTCCTGTAGCGTTTATGATCTGATGATATCCAAAGAATCCATTAGTGAATGAGTATGCTTCGTTTCCTCCAACATTATCTAGCACTTCATATGTGAATCGAGTAGGAAATGGATCATGCAGCAAAGAGTCATTTAACTTCCTAATATCTACGCATATCCTGATCTCGCCTTTACCTTTATTATCCTGGATAACCATGGGACTTATCCATTCTTATTCTTCTACTGGCTCAAAAAATCCTGCGTTAAGCATCTTATCAAGCTCTGCTTTTACTCTTTCTTTGTATCTAGGATTCAGTCTGTAGGGATTTTCTTGATAGGCTTTGCATCTGTCTTGAGAGGTATTTTTATAACTCCCAAGTCACCTAAAATTCCTTTCATTTCAGATAACTTGGTAGGAAATAAGTCTTGTTATTCGCGCAGTAGGTTTGCAATCTGTTCCACTTTTTATTCATCCCAGTAGTCCCCTATAGAAGCGAACTTCGGTTCATTCTCAGTACCAATGTTGATCCTTCTTGTCTTCACGGGACTACTAAGTTCTAGAATTTCTAAGTCAGGTCCCTCAACATCGCATTCTCCTTCTGACTCGGATATATGCACATCGCAAGGAACTTCATATTGATATAATTCAAAGTTATAACATTCCACGACATGTTCTGATTGTTTTTCCCATTCTATTTGTTCATATATTGGCAACGGGGTGTCATTAAATACATTATTTTTAATGATCTGCAAATCCTCATTGATACTCGGACAATCATCCGCAAAACTGAAAGTGGACTGAAAGTCGGTTATCAGTATGTGCCAATCTATTGTGCCTCTGCAAAATGAAGCTTCGGTGTACTAGTCCTTTGGAATTTGCTCTACTGTGTGTATATACATGTGCACCCATTCTTGCTTGGTGTATGTATCCAAGCTTTCAAACAAACCTCTATGTGATCTCTAGGATCAGTCTATCCATTATATTTTACTTGCACAATCTTAGTTTGTTCTGTAAATCTGATTTTTATCATATGCTTACATTCTTCCCATGTATTCAAGTTATGTTTATCCACATCCCACCATCTAGCAGGTGTAGCGCGCAATTATGTATCTAACGCAACTAGCTTATGTTCTGTTGGAACTGAAACTACATATTCATGAAGAAATGTGTGGATATTACTAAAACCATCATAAGTAGGAATTGGGCTTGCCTTTGTTCTAATCCATCGTAATGACTTTGTGATCTGCGCACATCGTCTTGCTGATACTTCGTGCATTTTTCTCTGCCAATTCTCCATTCATGCATCTGAGTCTGATATGCAAGAACTATCGCATCTCCAGCTTAATGTTCCATCATCATTAGCACTGATGTAGTCTACTTGATTTACTATCATCTTGTAGATATGATCAAGATCTTGAGCTCTGCATTCTTCTCTTACTGGTTCAGTATATCTAGGTCAGTGTTCAGGGTCTAAAGGTGCGATGACCCTGGTATCTGGTCCTTCAAATATCATCTGTTTTTTCTTGAGATTGATGATCACGAGGTTATCAATTTCCCATTCAATCCCTAACAACGAAGGATAAGGATTGTTGTCATCTCCAATCTCAATAACCTCGAAGTTTGCTTTACTTCACACTCCATCAATGTCAACAAGGACATTCGATAATATCCCAAAAGGTAGAACCTTTTGCTGATTGGATAATCTCAATTGTATAGGTGACCATGATAACTTCGGCTTTCCCATATGTTCCCATGTCTTCTTTTTCAAGACATTCACCTCTGATCCTAAGTCAAGAATGATCTGGTCCATTTCAAAGTCTCTGATCTTCGCATTTAATCTCATCTCCCTTCCGTTCCTTCTATGATTCTTGATATGGTGAACTGCGCTACATTCTTCAATTATGGCACTATGTTGCTTGTAATGAATGAATAGGATTTGTAACTCTGATAAGTCATTTCCATGCTTTAATAGATTCATGCAGCTCTGTAAGAACTGCGCAACATGACTTATGGGTTCTGTTGCAGTACGCAATCCATCATATGAAATTGGCATATCCACCATAGGTGTTGATTCACTTCGCAACTAGACTCTTGGAATCACAGGTTTTGAGTTCTGTAAGACTTTTCTGGTCTCCATGAAGGCTTCTTTTTCTTTGTTAAGGTTGAAGGAAGGTATTTTTTCAATCGCTTTTCTTATCCAAGCCCCTTTAGTAGGCTTTTGTTGTGTGGTGTGGGCCTCAGAAGTCGAAGCTTCGGCTCTCTCATCTCCGCATGTCGTAGCTCCTCTTCGTGTCACAACATGGATGTTGTGATATTTGTTTCGTTCTTCAGCTGTGGTCATCTATATGTTCTGGTTCTGCACTTCTGGTCTTTTTTCTTGCATTTTTGCTTGCAAAACAGGGCATGCCTCAATGACATGGTCAAATGACTTACAATATTTACAGGTAGTACAAGGGTTCTGACAATCTCTGGATAAGTGTCCTGGTTTAGCGTAGTTATATCATACAATATGACCTCTTCCTCTTCCTTGTTGGCCATTGTTGCGTCCTCTTCCTCTGAATCCACCATGTCCTATGTATGTGCATTGATCATACTGTTCATTTTCAATATTGTTCTGCATTTCTCCTTGAACTCTGTAGACATCATGTTTTCTTTCTATCTTGAGATCATATGCTCTACAGTTTCTATCATCATGGACAACTAACTTACAAATTGTGTAGTATGGATTCTTTGGTGTTTGCACATATTTCTGAAGTAGGTAACAGTCTTCTGGGCGATGTCCTCTACATCGACAAATTTCACACCAGGGTCCTTGTTGTTGATTCAATGGGTTTGGCGCTTTACTAGCGATGTAATCTCGGAATACAGGGCAGTGTTCCTTGGAATGTCCTTCTCCTTTACACTTTGTACACCAAACCTATTCTTTGGTTTCTTTACCCTTTTTCATATCTTGCAACTGCAACATCAAGTTTTCTAGCTGGGTTTGTATTTGTACCATCCCTGTGCTAGTTTCTCCAATAGGCGAAGCCTATAGCTTCATCGCAATCTCTAATGCCTCTGTTTCCGATGCTAATTTCTGTTACATCAACGGTAGTCTGATATGGGGCAAAAACACAGCTATGAACCATTCTTGATGTTGTTCCGGTGATATGTCAAAACTTACTTGATCTAACAGCGCTTTAAATTTCTGATCAAATTCCCATACAGTCTCATTAGGATTTTGTTTGATTTCTTTTAGCTCTGTAATGCACTGAGATTCTGACTTAGGTTTCTTAAACTCTCTAATAAGTGTGGTTCTTATGTTAACTAGTGTTACAGAATACTTCATGAACCATGTTAGAGCTTTGTCTCTAAATGTTGTAACTAGTTGATCCTGTCTTATAGCTTCGTCCTAGACTTGCTTAACATTCCACACGGCTTCACAAAGAAACCAATGTTGCTCTAGGTATTCTAGACCAATTATTTTAAAAATAGGTAGCTTAATGTTGTCTTCCATTCTTCTTCTAGGATGTGCAATGTTCTCTGTCGAAGAAGGTATACCACTACTTGACTAATTTTGAGTATTAGCTCTCGCGATGTTACTGTTGTTGGTGTTCTGTGAACTAGTAGTATTCCTTCCGTCAGCTGGAGGTTTATGTGGAGTGATAGGCTGATAGGTAGCCGGTATAGGATCTGTTTCATTATCAGCCTCACCCTGATATGACTGTCTGACACCACCTAACTCAGTTTCTAAGGGTATGCAAGGTTCAGCTTCATGAGACCTCTGTCTAATGCTAGGCTTGTATCTTTTTCCACTTCACAAAGTATAAATATTTTCCTCAGTATCACTATCTGTATTACTGAACATTACAGACTCAAATTCCTAGGGTTCTTATTGCATTCTCAAGACTCCTTTTTATGCTAACAACATTTTAATATCTAAGCTGATATTTTTCAAGTACTTACTTATGAATCCTTTAAAGAAATCTCCTTCTGTTATGCTGTAATACTTCAGAGTTTCCACAACAAATTCTATAACATAGCCCTATAGCATGCTATCCAACCAAAATTCTACTGCTCTTGAAATTGGGCTATCAACGTCTTTAAGCCTCTAAATTAGTTCTGGATTTCAAACTGTAGGTTCTCCACCTTGAAAACAATTTTTATGTTCTGCAAGTCTTGATATCCACTCATGTAGCTCGTTACCAAAAAATGCGAAGAAGATTTCGTGTATGCCAGAAAATAGGTATTTCTACAACCACTCTTCCGTAGATAAGCACGGATGTCTGTTTTCTCTCTTCGCAAACTCCATTTCTGACTTAGCTAGCCAATTTTGTATCTCTATTCTCTCGGGATTCCAGTTATCATAGAACATCACCAGTTCAAGCGTGGCAACGGAACCATTTGTTGGTCGCAGCTATCTTCATTCTTAGACTGACCTGGGTTCTGCATAGTTCAGAGACCCAACAAAACCCCCTTTTTCACGGGCCCTTTCGGCAACAGTCTATGAATAGACTGAGGTCTCACCCGAGGCGAAGTTATGGAGTGGTTTTAGAAGAAACTTTTTGTAACCCAATGATGCACGGCTAGAGAAAATATTTTTTGAGCAGAGTCACACCAACTCCGCATCCACTTCTAATATTTCAGTGCACTTCGGACTGCGCACTAGCAATAGTTATCCACACTGCACTACCACAACGCAACTCTAGGACTGCACTTCTAGGAAGTCACATTCGCTATAGGATGCGCTGAATAGTATTACTTCACATTTGCTTAAGGATATGTAATTTACCATATCATAACAGTGCGACTAAGTGATTGTGTACTTTGCTATTCTAGCAATACATACTCTGCTAAATTACTGTTAGTCCTTAGATGCTCGACTATTCAACTACGCATTCATCATATTCACTAACACTTAGCATATTCAGTTATATGTGTGCAATAATTAACGTATTATTCGCATCATCCATACCAGTGAAAATACATATAAAAGCATGAACATACATAAACATGAAATAATCACATAGATGCAATCAGACAACTCAGGTATTTACGTGGTTCACCCACCAAATGGGAGCTACGTCCACGGAACCATTGTTTCTATTAATGGGAAGGGTTAACAGTTCCAGTCTGCGCACACATCTGCAGACTCTTCTCTACAATAGGTCTCTGCGCACATAGCTGTAGAGTCTTTCTCTCTCAAAGATCCCCTAGCACAGATCTTACAATGATAATCTTATCAATATAGAAAAATCTAACCCTTCCCTATGCAAAATTGCCCCTTTTATAGAATGTTCCCGAAGGTCACATCTTTACAATAGTTATGGGACGAAACCCCATAGTACCCTTAACCCCCCAAAACGGTGCGGTTACCCTGCTAACCATCCTTTCCATAAATTCTCAGCTACTTCGCTGGTCCTTGGTCGTCCGTTGCACTTCTCGCCTCATCAACGTTGTTCCTGTAACTGTTAGGTCAACGCTTATTCTTTAACTGCTCCAACTACCCTGGATGTCCTTTGCACTTCTGCCTTTACTAAGGAAGCAGGCCCTTATCCTCCATATTCTGGTTGCTCCAGACCCTGTTCCCGAGAATCACGGAGTTGCTTCTCCCCAAAATAGGCCAGTACCAGGCCTCACCGACTTCGTACTTTTGCCTAAAAACTGTTGCACTTGAGCTATGCTTCGACAAAACTTCGCTAATCTTGAACTTCGCTTTACCAAAACTGCGCTTAACTTGGACTTCGATTTACCAAAAATGCGCTTAACTTGGACTTCGATTTACCAAAACTGCGCTTAACTTGGACTTCACTTTACCAAAAATGTGCTTACCTTGGACTTCGCTTTACCAAAACTGCGCCACTTGGGCCTCTCCCAAAACTGGTTGTCACAGAGAATACAAGTCACCTCTAACTCAATATCGAACAAACCTGCAAGAAAATTTTGAAGTCACACTACCTCGTAGCTTGCCGAACAAGATTCCATATACTCTGCTTTGGTTATAATGAGTGCCACACTCTTCTACTTCCTACTGAACCATGAGATCATAACAAATCCCAAACTAAAACAACACCCTGATCTGCTCTTTCTATATATGACACCACCGACCCAATATGCATAAACATAACCCCACAGGTTAATCCTCTGATCTGATGCATATCTAAGGCCATAATCAATTGTACCCCTCTAGTACCTCAACACATGCTTTGCCGCAACTAGATGAACACATCTTATCTCAACCATGTACTGACTCATTGTGTTCAATTCAAAGCATAAATATGGCCTCGTGTTCGTTAACTACATGAACGGACCAATCATCTGCTTTTATACCATGGCATCCACCATCTCTCAAGAAGTATCATACAACAACTTCAGATTTGATTCCATAGGTGTGGTCATGTCCTTGCAATCCATCCACGGGGGGTTCACTTAGTGAACTTGTTACATAGCACCATCGTTCGCAGGATATTAAAGAATATCCCTAATTTCACTAAATATTGGAAAATGCCTCCTAAAATTGTATTGTTGAACCCCCCTCCCAATATACCTTTCCAATTAAGAAAACCCCTATTTTCACCAGATATTGTAGATATCCATTTTTATCAACCCATTTTTAATACCTCCTTTATATCATATTATCAAGGTGTAACAAACAAGATCCCTAATGCATCTTAGTATAAAGCAAACAAGATGCTAAATAAAGTAGTAGTATACTACTATCAATGATCCCACTGAGATTGCAGGGGCGATTGATCAATTTGTAGCATTGGATAGTGGAAGACCCAATGAAATAGTAATGGGGAAGGTAAAATGAGTAAAAGGAAACCCATCAAGAGATCAATGTAACAAAGAATGTAAAAGACAGATAGTCCAATAGTCAATGCAATGCTTAGAAAAGAGGAGAATTACGGATGTTTCAAACCACAACCTACCAATCTACAAATTTCATATCATGTAAATACAAATATAGCCATAAAGATCTCATGTTTTCTATAAGCTTAATAAATTAAACTCCATAAAAATACAAAATTGAAACCCTTTCGTGGATGGACTTCCCTACCTTCCTATCAAAACAAGCATCATTGATGTTTGAACCCAAATGAACATAGAAAACTTCCTCTTACTTTCCAATAACACCATATGATCCTGTGCATATCTTGGATTTGGGTCATTCACAAGATTCAATGAATTGCCTTCACTTCCTCTACATTTATTCTTGCAATCAAGGGAATTAGCAACATTTAGTTACCTTTTCATCAGTTAATATATCTAATTCATTTTATCTTTACGAGAGAGGAAAAAATATCCATTGTTAAGTTTCAATCATGCAATAGATATAAAGATACACAGATAGTGAAACTTATATGATGCCATTTCATGGTAATGATAACACATAAGGTATGTAAACAAGGATTTAGATTTTCACCTATGTTCATGTCAGTTCCAATACAATATTAAGAAGGATTCCTTGCATATAAGAATGGAAATTTCAATTACGAGTGTGCCAAATATAACTCAATATATTCAATATAGGTATTCAAGGAAATTCAAGGGCCAATTCATGATTGGGTTTCGAATTTAGGAAACACCAAAAGCGGGGAAATCAAACGAATTTTAAATAAATCAAAATAATATAATGAATTCATTTCATCATTTGATCGAACCCTGTAATCGAAGGTACAGATTTGATCCCCGTTTGATCAAATCGATTCCAAATTGGGTCAGTATTATAAATACCGATTGGTAGTGATAGATTTCAAATCGATCCCGATTGATAATGGAAACATTGTAACTGTGTATGAAATCCAACACCGGAAATAATGAAATTAATTCGTTTTATCATTGGATCAAACCCTGTAATCGATGATATAGAGTCGATCTCTGTTTGATCAATTCGATTTCAAATTGGGCCAGTAATATAAACACTGATTGATGAAAATAGAATGATTCTATAACTCTCTTGCCTATCCTTGAAATTGATATGCCACGTTTCACTATTTAAATCCCGCCCGATCAAAACTAGTTTAATTATACCAAACATGGGGAATAAAATTAAATGAGATTTATGGCGATAAAACATTTTTTTTAACGTACCAGTTAATTATCATAATTTTTTTTTACCTAAACCTACTATAAAAAAAATTCTACTTAATTTAATCTTTAAAAAGAAAACAAGAGAATCATATCTAATCCACGAGATCATCTCACAAATAATTTCATTCAGAATTCAACAAATTTCGAAAAAACCCTTTGGAAGGAGGATTACAAAATTTGAAGGTCAACGGTTGGGGTCAATGTGGAGGAACAACAAAATCTTCTTTACTTTCCTTTGCCATATTAGCAAAGTTGAATCTCAAAAAATAATTGTGTTTAGGTTATCCTTCAACTTCCCCGTCCACCAAGTCTATGAATTAGAAGTAAAAATTATGGAATTCTCGGCCGCCGAAGAGTCCTATCCAACTCTGTTGCACATTGTAAACATGTTATATGAAAGCATGAAACATAAGATTGAACATAGCCGCACTCTGGATGTAGCCGCTAAGGATTTGCATATATTATTAAGATTACATACTCGCGTGGGAAGTGGAGAAAGAGTAAGTATTGTATACATTATTAAAAATTAGCTGCAGTTTGGATGTGATGTAATAGCTAGTAATGGCCAATGATTTGCAGGTGTGCATTACACATCAATCTTCAATCATCAACAGCAACTGATACGTCAGCCAACGGAAGGGAAGAAAAAATACGTATTGGATATACCTTCAGACAAGTATTAAAAACTATGACGGGAGATGTAATCTCGTGAATGTCAAATCTACGGTCTGAAATTTTTTATGCCCAAAGTAGAAGCTGTTCCATATTATCTATCTAAAATTATTATTCCTGACAACTAGCATCTTCCTGGAAGATTACTCTGCAACTAAAAAGAGACACTTGGTAACCAGAGACGTGTCCATTTTATGACCAACTGTCAAATACATAGAAAGGAAATAACGTTCTACAGGCCGTCAAATCATACCTTTTTATAAGATGTTGACCCTAATTGCCGATCTCCCTAGTGAGTCAGGCATCCAGGTGGATATGTAATCCTTGTCAATATTATCTTGAATTTTAATATAATTATGTTACTGTCTATTATTTAACTAAAAAATAAAAAGAAAGAAAACTAAAATAGATGGAGTAATCTTCCACTAGGTATGATGGTCATCCTAATGCTTAGTAGCTACATCAACATCTCCCTCCGCTTTTACTTAACTTCTAGGTGGCAGCATAGGTAGCAGAGACAATTATAGCTAGTACCACGAATGACCACGGTTCACCCCACTAAATAAAATCAACGGTCCACATCTTATAGCAGCAGTAGTGTTTATCGACGGGGTCCTAAGGTTTAAGTTGCCATAAATGGTGGAGATTTCCCCCTATAAATTAATATACAGCCAAGGATCTTTCGTGGGAGGTAAGCAATGGCCAGGGCCCGAAAAATGCTAAAGACCATACATGATGAAGTTTTATCCCGCAAGATAAGGTCTCTATTGGGGTAGTATCTGAGAATATGTCTAAGCTCACATTATAAACGTAATTAATCAACAATCAGCTCGTCAACTTCAGAAAAAGGTGCATCTATCAGTAAGTATGGTCCGTTGTTTCAAAATATCCAACCAAGAAGGCATAGGCACCTTAAATGAGTGCCTCGACACTGGGATTGAACCTACCTGGCATTGCTACTTGGATCGATTAGTCCTTAAGATGGTAAATCTGGTAGGCAGGAAATGGGGTTACCACGCTGGAAACTCAATTGTGAATCTGATAAAGAACCCAACTTCACATCCAAAGTTACGCTTTACTTTAAAAATAATGGAATTTTAAAACGTTTTACACTAGTGATGCAAACAGTGTACACTATGGTACATTAAAGGTTGAGCTTATTTGATCAACACGAACTAAATATCCAGTGAAATAACAAATTTGCACAGAAACTTATACCATAAGTGCCAGTTATTTTTGTTGAAGTAGGAAAAGAGTTCGCTACAGTGTTTCGTGAAATACCCTTTAAAGCAGTAGTAAAATGGTCGATCTTGAACGAAAAAACCTGGACGGGTAGATAGGCTAACCTCTGCAAATCCTGCATATCAAAACATTCGTTATTAAAGTCAACCCTTAACCGGACTAGCGTAACAGACTGAAGATAAAATGGGTATAAGAAGCATACCGGAAGGAGAAATCCCAAATTGGTTCACGTCGAGTCAACCCAGGAGATGAGTAACCATTTGCATGCAACAGAGTCTCGCAGAGAAAGAACCCTCCAGGCTCATTGAACAAACCCTAGAAAATTCGAAGGAGTGAGTTTGAAAGAGTGAGTTGCATTCCAATCTTTCACCATAGTCGAGATTAAATTAATGTGAGTACGAATTCTAGGAGCTGGATATCTACCATGCCACATGTAGGCTAGTAGGTCGAGGTTTCCATCAATTCTACTATCCATTTATTGTAGTAGTGTACATATATTAAAAGCTGAGATCCTCCAAGAAATCCAATGAGTGGCAAAATTTATTTCAGACCACTTTTTTATACTTGCAGAAGGCACCATATATCGAAATCGATTGATATCCAAAATTTCTTTGACATTAAAAACTATAATCAAATTACAAAAATGAAATTTGTATCTGTATGTTTAACATTAGAATAAAAAATAAAAAATCTTTTCACATTTATGAGCTCGTCCGGCTAGCTATATCGTCCAGCTTTGCCTCGGTCCTTCCACGCTTGTTCTGATTTGCAATTAAAACTGCACAATCATAATCTGTCCAGCTCGTTAGAGTTGCAATTATGTTTTACAAACCGGGTTAAAGATCCAAAAGGTTAATACATGGCTGAGATTTAAATGTATACTGTGACGAGATCTACAGGTGGATTAAATACCTCATATGTACTTTGAGTACATTAAATTCTACCAACAGAAGTCTAAAACCTCCTTCGGTAAAAGTGTATAGTGTTTCAATATCCAGATTAGTTCATGATAAAAAATATTAAATTTAATTAAGTGTTCTATGTGGATCACCCACTAATACTATATTCGTACAACACTTTGTTTCCAAAATGATCAGACGATAGCTGGAGCACGAACAACTATTGTTGTAGCAACTTAGTTTTTGGTGCACTCACATCCATATGACGAGAAAATGTAAAGGATTAGATTCTGTAATAAGTAAAAAACAATGAATAATGGGTTTGGTTTTAATAACTAAGACTAATTTATTATCATAATAATGATAAAATAATAATCTATAGTTTTTGTTATTGTTTACTTGCTTTATTATTATATTAATTTATAATTTATTATATTAATAAAAAGTTAATAAAGAGAAATTTACTTTATTTATTAGAACTCTAATAAAGGAAAGTTAAGCAGCAAATTGAAGTTTAGTTTGATATTTGTGACATTGTGAAAACACAATTTTTTTTTAAACAAGAAAACACATCTATTTAATTATTTAATATATTTAAAATTTAATAATAAAAAGAAATTAAGAAAATTGTGATTAGATAACATTGAAACAAATACTTCTTATACATTAAATAAAAAAAAAATTTTCCAGCGAAAAAAATCTACTATTGATATTCATTGTATGAATCAAATAGTACAAAGAAGAACCAGTCTCTATTGACATATCAAGATCATTTTGTACATCTAGTCTATGATCTAGATCTCTTATAACAAATGTGATTTATAAACATAACAAATGTGATTTAATAATATTGAAATAAATAATGTTTATATATTAAATAAATTTTTATTTAGTTTAATATTTGAAAAAAATAAATACATTTAAATTCAAACCCTATATCAATAAATAAATAAATTGCTAATAATCCAAATATTATTTATTTGAAGTTTTCAAAATTTAATATTTTTATTTATATTAAAAAAAACAAAATAAAAACAACTATTCTATATTTTATTTAGAAAATATTAATGTATAAATGTATAACTATCTATAATAAATAAAAAAATAAAAAAAACTCCTCAAGGAATTGTTATCATCAAGACAATATTGAATTACAACCTTAGGGATTGGCACATTGAAGCCAATGAGGATTGGAATGACATGTTGTCAAAACTCCTCGATATACAATCTTTTGAGGGAGGTAAGCCAAATACACGCCAAATATGTGAATAGACCTTAGAACCATACATAATGATTAAATATACACAAGTAGGCGAAGAGATGGTGAGGTAACAACTAATGTGCTTGCTAATTTGATGATAGACATGGAAATGTGATTTTGATTTCGATAGTGTAAGGCATACCCTTAATGCCATCAATAGCTTATTGCTCAATTTCGCTTATTGCTCAATTTCATTTTTTTGGATAAGAATACATTGTTGTGACTCTAGATGATTTGATGGGAAAATATTTGAAATTTTTTAGCATGATTAATGTGTCACCTATACTTGCCCCTATAAAATGTCAATATTTTTGTTGCAAGATGAAACATGATGATCAAAAGACAATCAATATCTTGACGAGATCACATATCACTCATATGATAATGTGATGATAACATGAATGTATTTAATGATAACCTTTTGTAGGGTCATCGTGGACTAATATAATCCATGTATTAAATGGATGCTTTGAAGATATTTCTTGAATTATAGATGATATTTTGGTAATAGTTGCTTATATATTCATGCATGATAGTGATTTTGCCAATGAATCATGATAATATAGTTCACAATTTAGAGAGAACAAGAAACCTATGTTCATGATATTGTATTGTTATGCATATGCGATGAGTAAATTGTAAAGTCAACGAATTAGCTTGGATTTTGTTCACAAGGTATTCTAGGGTGATTACATGGAAAATCCCTTGTCGACCTCCCCTCCACCGCTTCTGCACAAAATGTAATAAAATATACCCTAAATATTTGTATTTCCATATAACATAATTAAGCCCCCTTGGCCCCTTAATACAAGGCAATATATTTTCTCATTTTTGTATTATAGTTTATTCCCCAATATGAATGGACGTAATAGGATATTGCCTACCAACTGACCCCCCCGTGAATCCATCATCATGAATCTCTACCGTATATTTTCGTTGATTCAGGAAAAGTTCCTCTGGATTCTGCCACACCTCAAGACCTAAGAAATAGTGCATCATACCTAGGTCTTTCATCTCAAACTCTATCGCAATATTCCTCTTCATTTTTGCTATGAGATTCTCATCACCTGTCAAAAACATATCTAAGGTTTCCCATCATCAACCCCAAAGTAAAGTTTGGAATCCGCTTTACTCTTGGTAAATCCCAAACTCGTCAAAAATCCACCAATCTTGTCATACCGCGTCTTGGGTTCATGTTTCAAACCATACAAGGCCTTCTTCAATTTACACACATGTGTCTTCCTATTATGTGTCTCAAATCCTATTGGATTATCCATATACACTTCCTTCTACTACACCATTCATGAAGGTTGTCTTCACGTACATATTTCACTTCATCACTGCAATTTTCGTAAGTATAGATCTACTTGAAGTGTATCTTTCTACAGGAGAAACAACGTCTTTTCATAATCGAATCCCTCTTTCTAAGAGAAACCATGAACCTTTCCTTGTACTTCTGTAGTATGCTTGATTTTGTAAATTTGCCTGAACCTTCATCACTTGCTCTTTGGAACAAGTCTTATCATTTTTCTTTTGTAGGTCATAGCATACGATCTTTCCTACAAGTCCAAGTTAGTCATATGATTAGTATCATTCCATGTAATGACAAATTATTATGCTTAATGTACACAGTCATGTAACAGATGCATCTTAGCCAATGCATAAACACAACACTCATCCATATCCCGTATACACACGATAGCTATATAGATGCCTTCCATCTCTACCAAAACATACTATTAAGAGTGTGCACTGCTCTCAACATGTTAGCAAAGAGGTTTCATCCTAGACTAGATCCATCTAGGGCTCATGGGATGTTGTGCAAACCTATAGGCCACTTACCCATAACATGCTCTACATGAGCCTACTGCTAGTCAATCTTAGTCATATATAAGTGCGTAAAAGAAAATTGTATCACAAATATACATGTAATCGTTATGATCAATATCTTTCAAAATAATCAGAAATTCAAATAATACTTATATTTCATGTGTTTTGTAGGCTCCCTCTTGGTTTCTTCCTCCTTGTAGAAATTACTGGAGTTTCTGGAAGCGTACTCTACTTCATCATATGATTATGGAGACCTTGATCTTCTTCATCTAGTCTGGAACTTTATGAAGTCTTCATCCTTGGTCCTCATGTAGTGGATTCAAGATCTATTTTTTGCTTGGAAACAAAGTCTTCATATACACTATCATGTTTTGTCTAGATCTTGGGTAGACTAGTTACCATTTTTCTTACAATCGGTAAATCATTGTATATATATGCAAACCTTTTGTACCATAGTTCACTTGGTTCTATAGTGTCATGAACCAATGCTTGATTTGGTTGACATGTCTCCCTCTTACTGTATCATCAAAATTTGAAGACATATTCTTCATCGCTTGAGTAATCTTCCCTTTCTCTCTTCTTAACTGGTTCATCATCTTCTGCAACATGAGCATGATACCTTTCCTTCTTTCCTTTCTTGTTGTTGCCTTTCTCCTTAGGACAATTTCTAGCAATGTGTATCATCTCATCACAATTGTAGCATTTGAAGTTTAAGTAGTCTCTAGGAGGTCTTTGATTCTTGCTGAATCTTCTAGACTTATGATGGTGATATTATTTCTTGATCCTCTTAGTATGAGCTTCTAGGGCTTGATTATATTCTTCACCTAACTTGTCTTCTCTGGATTCAATCCTTGCTTCTTCCTGAGTGCAAGTTTCGGAAAGTGCAATGAATCTGATAAGTTTCTTTCTGGAACATATTCCTTGAATAAATGACTCCCAAGATCCTGGAAGACCATTCAAGGTGGCCATTACAAGTTCTACATTCTCGACATGGTCTCCAATAGCCTCTAGTTTATCTATGATATGGGAGACCCTTGTGAAATAAGATTGAATGCTTTCACGGCTTTGCTTCTTCACACTCTTGCGCTGAGTTCTCAAGGTCATCTTTCTATTAATGTTCTTTCATTCAAACAATATCTTCAGTGCATCAAGCATCTCTTTTGGAGATTGTAGAGATGAGATGTGAGGGATCAAGTGATCCTTGATGGAATTAGCAATGATCCTCTTGGCCTTAATCAAGTTCTTCTTGTACTTGTATTTGTCTTCATTTCCCTCTAGATCCACAACTTCTTCTTTGATATAATTGTCCAACTCATTCTCTTATAGAATGAGCATTACTCTATTCTTCTAGGAATAGAAGCTATCTTCCCATTCAGGATTATCCCAAGCTTGGTATGATTTATCATCTTGATAAAATGAGAACCTCAAATGTAGATAGAGATAATAGGAATTACCAATTGAGATGCTCCAATCAAGTGTTTGCTTCAATGTCTTCTGAGATCTGAATTTAGGATGACCTAGGTTTTGTCAGAGAAACCCTAATTTTCAACTTCAGGATCTTGAAAAAATGAATGGAGGAAAAGATGCACCTCCCTAAGGAGATTTGAGCAAAGGTACTTTTCTTCAAGAACCATGGACAGATATTCCAAAAACCCGATGCCCTAGTTTTCCCGAGCAGCAGTGGTAGGCCAAAAAATGAAATTTCTATGATCTAAATTCCGCGTCCACAAAAAAATGTGCCGTCCTAGGGTGAGTTTCCTTGACCTCCTTTTTCAGCCAAACTATGGTGAAAATATTCCAGAAAGAGAAATCCTAGTTTTCACTTTCGGCAGTTGCAGTTGCACAATGTCTTATTTCAGGATAGCTTTGAACCCATGTTAGAATTTTGATACTTCCAGTATGGTTATGTTAGATCTTCAAACAAGTTATATTATTATCACAATAACCATATGCAATAAGATCATTGAAATATAGACAAGCACAACATAACAATAAAACACAAATATTTACCCTGGAAAAACCCATCAAAACTTCTTAATTATAGATTTGTTAGAAAGTAAAATGTCAATCTCGTACAATAACCTGAGAACAAGATATAATAGAAACCCCAAGAAAATATGTCTTCAATGCAGCTACTCTTTCTCCCAAGCAAACTTGTCCTTCTTATAATACTCATGTAAACTTGCTTGAGTGATATGCCTACAAAATGAGCTAGGTGCCACTCTATTTATACTAGTAAAAAATCGGCCTTTTACTTAACTAGTGAAACTTGACTTTCCCTAACTAGGTTGACCTGACTGGGGTAGTTCTGCCCATTGTTTGGGGTAGTTTACCCACTAAGCTGACTTGACTATGTTACATTAATTATTTTAGGGTTTTTATATAATCAAATACAATATGAATATTTCCCGAAGGAAGTACAATTAAAATACAATAAGAATATCTTCTGAAGTTACATTCTTCAACATGTGGAAAGTCAAGGAAGATTGTAAAATGCTGGATGAAGAAAGATGGTAAGGATTTCCAATCTATTAACAAATGCAATACCTTTGAGAACCAAATAAAATATCATTGTAGGATGATTTGGAGAAAGAAAAAAGTAAACAGTGATTTAGACTCTGTCAGATCTCTAAATGAAAAGGTGGAGGACTTGGGGGACCAATCCTTCTCCACTCCAATACAAGACTGACTCAATCACAGTCGGACCTGTCGCAGTAAAGTATTTGTGTGACAACATGAAATGCGACAATGGGTGAGCATTAATGATTAAGTGGAGCACTGACATGAATGGAAATAAATTCTCAAGCGACGATAGTATTAATGATGGGAAATGGTTAGGTGAATTTGGACAAAGATCAAATCAACTGAAACTTTCTGATTTCCAAAATGGACCAAATCTTGGTAAATCCGTAGAAAGTGGAAATCCTTAATAAGGTAAATACAACTCTTTATAAATCATGATAATTCTCAGTATGAAGTCTCATTCCTGTTGAGAACAAGATTAATTGAGAGAATAGTGTTTGAAGAATTGGAGATTGAATATCATGGCACCCAAAAGACAATGCAGATCTAAGAACCCATCTTTGAAGAAGAAGGAAGGCTCTATGAAAACTGAAAATCCTGAACGTGATTACATTCCGTCTTGGAAACCTAATGCTCCACATGTGACTCTGCCAGAAGTAGAAGACACGCAGTTACATGATTGAAAGAGCTCTAAAGGTGTATTTGTTCAAGGAAATATGCATGGCCAACTACACAAGTTCAACATTTGTATATCATGATGTTACCGATGATGAAAAGTTTCCTGGGTTAGCTATGGATAAGTATATGGACAAAAATGAGAGCTCAGACCCCAGGATACCAACTATGATGGTACTCAAGGAATGGGCATATGAACTATCAAGAATAGGGATACTAAATCTATTGTAAATACCTCACTTTGGAAGATCGCCACAGGTAAATATGCGTGCAAAATTTTTTCTATCACGAGTGCATGATGGACATATATGGATAAACAAACCCATTCCTATTAACGCCAAGATTATAGAGGAAATCACCCAGCTACCCTCAGCTAGGGAAGATATAAGTTCTCTGATGAGCAGAAGTCAACAAAATGGTCTGGGAAGGAAGATGGCTAAAACATACAGAACCCAACAAGAAAGCAGAGGATTCTCAATCGCACAAATAAAGGCTGAATCAGTAAGGTTCACTACCCAGTTACTAGCATGCAAATTGTTCTTAAAGATCCACCAGGATCAAGTCTCGACAACAATCATTGTGGCGGCATAAAAATGTGTTGAGGGAGTCCAGATGAATTGGTCAACCTTTCTACTGAATGAGTTTCTTGAGGATTGCTTGGAAGCACAAGAAAAAGGTAACCCCTTTCACTATACTTGGTTATTAATTTGTGTTGCACTCATGGGTTGGAAAGAACCCGAGGGGAGTCATTCCTTTGATAGAAATAGAAGGCCCTTCCAAGATACAAGATACACAAACATGTGGGTCTTTGACATTGCGAACAGACATGAGGAAGACAATGTCAATTTTTTATTGTACTGTGAAGAAATAAAGTTTATTTTATGGAAAAATCCACACATGTCTCCTCATATCATTGAAACATACAAGGGAATCATGCACTTCAATATTGGAATGCATCACACCTACATACAGGAAAAAATGGACCCTAGCAAATGATGGTTTCCTACTAGGTTTATTTTCTCTGAAGAAGACATTGCAAAAGTTATTCAAGATTGGGACGCAAAATGGATGGTTCCATTAACTTAAGAAGAAGAGGCAGTGTAGTTGAAATAGTAAACCCCAGCATCAGCGGAAATAGACAACTCAGAAATGCCTCCCAAGACCATGCAACAGTCCGTGAAAGCTAAGAAGAGAAAAGACGTGATGCAAGATGAGGGCTCCTCAAAGAATAAAGTAAAGGAATCCAAACCTGGATCAGCTCAATCACTTACAACATGGGACCTTGAGAAAATAGGCACAGAAACCAAGAATGTTGTTGAAGAACCAATCAAGAATGTAATTATGAAAGGTGAGATTGAAAAGCTCGATTTACAACAAAGAAGAATCGTGATGAAAATCAATGAACAATCTAACTCTTTAAATCAGATGATGAAGACGAACTGGGGAGAACAGAAGATTGTTGAGGAATCTCAGAGGAGTTTTCCATCTCGTCCCATCGAGCAGATGAAGGATATAGATATGCATCAAAGATTGAATATATCATCTACGGCCATGACGTTTCCTACTCAAGAGATGCAGAATACAGTAAGTCATGTGGAATTAACTTTATCTCATTTAACATCAAATGAGTTATATGCATTGCACACATCTATTGCACAAGAAATCAGAAGGAGACATGAAGCAATCATGACTAAGTTGAATATAAGCCAAAATAAGGAGAATGCTCTACAAGAATAATGTTCACAACTAAACACTGAAAGAGGTTTAACTGCACAAAAATAATACATTTAGAAAAGGAAGCAGAGAAAGTAGTTTCCAAAGTTCGTTGATTAAAATAGGGACTAGAGAAAGCACAGAAGGATTCCTATAGTCTGCAAAAAACAGTAGAGGAAGTTTACAATGCAGAAAGAAAAATGGTGAAAATAGGAGAGGTCATTCATTAACTACAAACCAAAATTGGAATACAAGCACCAAAAACTCCTCCAGTGGTCGAGACAGAACATGAATAGATAAATACTGCAATTGAAAACCTTAAAACTCTAGAATTGAGATGTGTAGAGTTGCATGAAGAAAGTGTTCAATTATTGACAAATCTGGTCGAGGATGAGCAACCAAAATAAGTAAATAAAAAACTTCAGATTGCACAAGACTTATAACAAAAGATCCATGATATTTTGACCAGTCTTCCAACAGTTTTTTGGTTATGGATCCTGACCTCCCAGATTCAGAGATATTATTATTCAGTTGTTTATATACCCCAGGTGTGGTTATGATCCTGGCACGATCCCCAAGGGGTCTGGGGGCAGAGCCCCCGAAGGAAATTTTTGGGTTGTTTCGCCAACAGATTATGGGCCCATGGTTTTGGGTGACCCGTGGTATTTTTCCATTGTATTTTCCCTTTATAAGAAAGACATTGTAATACGGCTAGGGTTGATGTATTAGGTTTTATGCACTGTAAATATCTCTGAGATCATGAAGAGAGACTGTGAGATAGTGAAGAGGAAGTGCAACGGATGTGCTGCAAGTTGTATCCCTTCACTTTGCTAGATGGTATAATAATAAGGACTGGAAATTTCAGTATGGATGTATCCCATCTTGGGTGAACCACGATATATTGGTGTCTCTCTTGTAATGTGTTTGTGTAATTTGTATTTGCATCTTGTTTATTGTTATTGCTCTGCGATCCTTTTTTTCTAACACAGTTGACATGACAAGCAAAATGGGAGACTGTAAGAAGCAACAACAAGAAGTAAACAAGATATCGGAAGAACAATGAAAGTTTATTGAAAGGCTTGAACCCCTACAAGAAGAAGCTTTCAGTATTACAGAATATTTTCCCTTGCTGCAAAATGAAATTAAAGAAGCAATTGATGATTGCTTAGAAACTCTTAAATCAGTTCCTAATGAAAAGGAGGAAGCAACTATTGTGGCTAAAGAAGAATAACTAAGAGAAAAAGTTGCCGCTATAAAAGAAAAAATGCAGAAGATTAAATATACTATTCATACAAAAACATAGAAGCAAGAAAACAAGGGGGGTAATCCCCGAAAACAGTTGAGGTAGAGGCCAACACAAAACAAAATGGGAAAATAACCTACATTGCACAAGTAATGGCACCTCTTTTTCATTGATGTCAAAGGGCGAGAAAAGCATGAAGCTGATTGTACATTGATTACACATGTAACATGTAGCTGAATGTAGCTGAGAAGAAGCAACAGATGTGAAAGAGCGTGAATCGGATTATAGAAGAAACGTCATGAAGATGCAGCAGATGTGAAAGAGTGTGAAGCGGATTATTGAAGAGATAGCATGAAGATGCAACAGATGTGAAAGAACATGAAGAAATGGACTGCGCAGAAGTAACAGAAAGCAGAAGAAGTATTGATAGAAAAATGTGCAGAAGTCAAAAGATCAAAGAAATTAGGGGGAGCATATACACTGGGGGAGCATTGCGACAAGTACATATGATACACAACTTCATAAGGTGTTGACATCAATGCCAAAGGGGGAGATTGTTGAACTTTGGTTGTCATTGATGTCAACTAATGTCAAAGAGGATATCAAGTGATTCAGTTCATTGATATCAACTAATGTCAAAGTGGATACAATATTCCTAGAGTAGTTTGAATAAGTATATGGAAGCCACTTTGAAGAAGTATATGTGCAAGACGATGAAGGATATGGATGCTACTTTGAGGAAGTATATTTAGAAGTTGCATCCAGTCTAAATATGCGAGTCCAAAGATACATCATGCAGTTCCAGTGTGAATAAGTACATAAGGAGGATACATCATGCAGATCTAGAGTGAAGAAGTACATAAGGAGGATACATCATGCAGATCCAGTGTGAAGAAGTACAAAAGGAAGGTATACCATGAAGTACATAAGTAATGTATCCTACTAAATGTAGTACCTTCACAGATATCAAGTCCACCAAGTGATACTCTGTAACATCCCGAAAAATTTACAAAAATTTAAAATTTTCAATGTAGCATTAGATGTTGTACTTGCTATGCGGAAATTGTTGGCTCAAACTGACCCAGAGGTTTCCAATTATACCCAGGTTCTTTTCGGTTCTCCCTTTGACCAGCAAAACCCCTTCGCACCGGCCCTTTCGGCAACAACCTACAAGCAGGTTGAGGTCTCACCCGAGGTGTATCTTATGGGGTACTGCGGAATCAGGTTTCCACAATAAATGATGAGTTGTTTATATGAACAACTTGCGCAACGCAGGACAGAAGGAGTGCACTGCGGGGAAAAGTGATGCGGTACGCAGCAGGATCTATGCTGCGAGCGGTACTGCGTGGTGGAGGCAAGACTGCGAGCCTCCCTAAGTGCCTCTTACTGCTGCGAATATTCTACTGGAACTACGAATTACCCACACTTATCCTCTACTTGGAAGGTCTCAGAACCGTTAAGGCATTGAAATGAATATCACTCATCCATTCATTCAGGCACTTACTGGTTATCTTTCTAGCATTCATTCTAGAACTTGGATTATTACAACATGAACTGAAATGATAGACATAACTAACTGTGTTGCGTTCCTTCACGATGTTTAAGAAATTATTTAAACTTAAATGACGGATTCACGACCTTAACATAGAATTGAAATGTTTGCCATTCATCTGCTTCCGTGGAACCTAGCATATCATTCTCAAACTTCTCCTATTGGTAAATGCATATCAAAGTTCTCATATTACAGAATGCAAGGAAACATTCAAGCATTCATTCTACAGAAAATACAGACATTCATTCATTCATAAACATCATCACATAACACAGGATTTAACGTGGTTCACTTCCCCAGATGGAAAGCTACGTCCACAAGAACAATTGGTAATATATATCTTTAAAAAGGGATGGGGCAACCGTTCTTAGTCTGTGCACTCAGCTGCAGATTCTCCTTTCTCTCGGCTAGGTCTCTGCACACACAGCTGCAGAGCCTTTACAATGTTCTCAGCTCAAAGAGATTTTACAATATAAAAAGGTTATCTCAAGATTACTCTAATCCCCAATCAACTAACCAACTCCCATCCCATACAAAAATGTCTTCTTAAATAGATCATGCCTGAAGGTCATGTCTGTACAATGTCGAAGACCTAAAACCTAAAACCCTAAGGGTTTCCAAAACTGCATTGGTTTTCCAAACCGGCTCGCTCGCTCCTGGTAGCGTTTGCTTGATCATGGTGGATCTCCACGTCCTCATTCTGTCGCTATCGGCCTTCCTGTCGCACGCGTGCTTACAGGCTGCTTCTGCCGAACCGTTTCTCTCTAACGGTTTTACCTTCTAAGCGTGCCAACGTCGCTTTCCTTAACAACCCACGCGTGGTTGCCTTCCTGTTTTGTCTACATCCACCGCTCGACAATCCTGGAATATCTTTTCCAAAAATGGTTGCTACCGGTTGACCCGGTAGCTACACTTGATACTTGTCCAGCACACCGCTTTGCTGGATCCACGTGGCCTCCTAACTCCGCAGCACTGCTTTGGCGCAGTACTGGTCTTCGCATCACGGCCAAAACTTCGATGCTGCGCGCAACTCCGCAGTATGGTCAAAAGTTGGATGTTGCGCGTAACCTTGCAGCATCCTCAATACTTAGCCAAAAATGTGTTTCTGAGCTGCGCTCAACTCAGCTTTCCCTGCTTGCCTCAAAAAGGTGCTTCCAAAACTTTATCTCAACCTGGTCCCAACATGCCCTTAACACTTACATGTGGTTCGTCCTCGAGCCACTAATTGTTTCAGCTGTCTCACTCTGCGCTGAAACCGGTGGAACGAACTTGGCCGCGAACTCGTCATACGTACCGCACAACTGCACCACTGCTTCTCTTGTATCCTCCTCAACCTGTTTAATTGTCTCAAGCAGTGTTCGACTTATTTCTTGTCCAATTTGATCTTGTACCTGCTCCTGGTTATCGCGCAGTTATACTAACTTATCTTCAATCTACTGTGATACCGCCATGGCATTCTCCAGGAGCTGCTGCGACTGATTATCCATCTCAGTCTCTTTTTGTCGTAATTCCTGTATTTCTTTCTTTAAGCTGGATATCTCCTTGTATCTTGGCAGCCTTTCTTTGGGTGGCAGAGCTTTAACCTCTGCATTCAACTTGTCCAGCGCGGTCTGTTTTTCTTGTACCGCGGTTTTGACCTGCAACAACCCTTGATCCTCTTCAAGGGTTGCGATTGCCTATGAAACCTTATCCAGGAGAGATTGGCACTTAGCCATCTCACTTGTAATGCTTTTCGAGGCGACGCTCACTGCTTGCTCTTTGACTTGCTGTTCAGTTAATGGCGCTTGCTTATTCAGCTGATCCTTCAATGTGGCAATATCGGCCTCATAATAAATCTCTTTATCCTGTATCTCCGTCTGCAAGGATCTCACCTTATCTCCAATCCTTAGAACTGTGTCTGCAGGATCATCCTGGATTTCTATGCCTTTGACATCCTTCGCCACATTGGATATGGTAGTCTCCAAATTTTGTCGGCGGTCCAGTTCGTTGCGTAGCTGTACTTCTGCCTGCAGCTGAATTTGCCTGTTCGCTGCGGTGAGCTCTGCTTGTAACTTCATCGATTCAACCGTCCGTTCATGCATCTCCTCCACGATCTGCGTGTGGATGAAGTGCAATCCTGGTAAAGGGATTTTGGCTAAGTCGAGCTCTACCCTCTCGACTCCCTTTGTGTTCAAGACAACTTGTTCTGCCATCGGCAACGCAATAGCCAATGGGTCCACATGGACAATTCTAGTCTTCGATGGCAGCGTTATTGCTAGCTGTTGGATTCCTTGCTGCGAGGTCCCTATCGACCTTTTTTCAGCCCCTGCTTCCTGCGGCAAAATAAGGCTTTTCTGGACATCGTCCATTTTCTTCATTAGGCCTTGCATTGAGAGCCGCGTCTTGTGCAGGTCATCCTGGATGACCATGTCCTTATTTTCTTTAGCCGCGATAAGCTCCTTCATCTGGTCTGAGACTGTTTCGGCTATCATCTCGTAGTCATCATCATTGAGGACTGCCTCCGATTGAATCTTTGTAGTCTTCACCTTTTTCCTCGACTTTGGCTTCTCCGAAGTCTCAACTTCTTTTCTCTTCCCTATTTCTTCAATAATTGGGCATGAGAGTGGGATCAGCTCATCTTATGCTGAATCTGTCTCCATGTCCATAACCTCTACGCGGAACTTTGCTGGCCAATCTTTCATGAGGTCCTCAATATCCTGCTCATACATGATGTACTTCCCTGGGAACCACTCTGGTTTCCTCGTTTGTGCTTTCGACGATATGAAGATACATTTCATATCCGCCTCAAAGTCGATGATGCGGATATACTTCGCCGTGACCTACTTTGTAATGCGGGGTGTCTTCATGATTACGTCGCGCAGCTGAATATAGTACTGGTAAAAGACTTATGCTATCGCATGCTGGCGCTTTGCATTTGTGCTTGCCCAGAGGTTGATGAACTTAAACCCTCTAGGATCCTTGGTGTCCATAATGACGCCCACATAATCTCGCGGCTCCTTCCATCCACACAGAGCAATCAGGACGATGAGCCAGGTGAAATGGAACTGACCGCCATTCACCTGTGTGTCGTTGAGTTCTGCAAGAAACTCATTCAACAGAAACTGACACCAATTAAAGTTCTCCTGAGGATGAACCTGCTTAATAGGTTCGAAACTTGTCGAATTGAAAAATTCTTTCCGCAGACTCCTCTGGCTTTTAATTACTGAACTGTGGGTTAACTATGAACAACCAATTAAAGTTGTTGCCTTCGGCTGCTGCGGTACCAAGGAGTATTGCGTCCGCAGGCACCTCCGAAGGCATAACTATTTTGAGTATCTTGCCTGCGAGCAACTGCGTTACAAATCTTGTTGCTCTGTCCTCTATATCTTCTGTCAGGAATCCTCTTTTTGCCTTCACCACCGAATGGGTTTTCTTCATCTTCTCAACAGCCTCTTTTTCTTTGCTCTTCCCCTGGAAGAATTGCTTAGGATCCTTACCGCGCTTACTTAGCCCTGTGATGCGGTGGATCAAATCAATGTTAATATCAATGTTCCTGTCCAGCCACAGATAACCTTGGTGGATTCGCGCCATGAGTGTGCGAACCACGATATTCAGTTCTGGAGAACGATCAAAATGTGGCAATCTCAGCAAGTTCAGTAGCCTCAACTGAACGACAGGTGCTAGCCAACTGTCAGCTACCAAGTTTAGAGTTCCCTTGGTGTCCTTTTTCCAGCACATATACTGGTCTGGTTGAAAATATGGGTATTTGGGAACATCTGGCTCGTCTTTCTTCATTCCCAAGAGGTCATAAACCTCCCATTTACAATCTGCTATCTTTCCCAACAGATTCTTAGCAACGTTTACATGCTTTGAGATAGGTGACAGTGGGATGTCATATCTCGCATTCTTGGACAATTTAAACACAGGGGCATTCAATGCCCGCGGGGAGATATATTCGGGTGTCATCTTCAAAGGTTCTGTGTGAAAGACTAGTGATTTCTATGCCGAGGAGCCCATCTTTATGATGTTGGATGGAGGAGCCCATCTTTATGATGTTGGAGCCCATCTTTATTATTTAATAAATATAAATAAAATGAAATATAAATTAAGACTTTCTCATATCAAAATACTCCAGACCTAAATCTCCAAAACATAAATTTGAAATTAAATATTCTTTATTATTTAATAAATATAAATAAAATAAAATATAAATTAAGACCTTTTCATATCAAAATACTCAATTTATAATAAAAAATATCAATATACTCGATATATAATGATAAACCAAACAGAAAAATAAAAAATGATATGAAATACAATTTATAATGAAAAATATAATTTTTAAAAATAAAAAATAATATTAATAATAACAATTTCTACACAAGCTTAATAAATACATTAAAAAAATAAACCTTAAACTTTTCTACCGTCTCTCTTCTATATTGTATAAGACAGCCACATCAAACCTTGAAATTTTGAATACTAATATGATCTCTCATCTCCTCTATGTTATTTGTTCCAGTAAAAACTCTTCCGTTTGACACCATTCTTTCACCTCTTTTCTATAATATTTTTGTAGACAGTGTTTTAGCCTTCACCTATTATATGAATCCAGTTAAACTATCCGTTCGTCTCAATTCTTTTCTATAATAATATGACTTATGCTGCAAGTTTAAATATTCAGTTATTTTTTTCACCTCGCATATTATAAGAAGACATCTAAATACTCTGTTATAATCCTCTTTCTACCACGACTTTATTCACTTAATTTCACCTTGTTATAATAAGTCGTTTATAAAAAGCGAAATTCAAAAACTCCGATCTTTTCATCATCTTCACTAAAAGTAGATATGATGTATATAAGTTACATTTCTTTTCAGCTATGTAATTCATTGGAAACTGTCAATGGACAAATTTTCTGCGTATTGAACAACAGATTCCAATTTTCCAAAATTTTCTACCCATGAAAATTCATTCTACTGGGTAATCTTATACTGAATTTGATCTCTTATTCCAACAAGAAGTTTTGCATGTAATCTTTTGGTGAAGTGTAAACTTCATCTCTTAAACCAACAAGAATTAGCTTTCTTCACCACATATGCGCAGCAAGTAATGCCCCTTACAACAGTCAGTCCAAGTGCCAAGCAGTCAAGCAAATCACTGAATCTTATACATGAATTGACCCAAATATATAAGTTGGAGTTTAGGCATGCTGGTTGCACTTTTGCTTGTTCATGCTATCCACGCACAGAGATTTCAAATACATTAATAAAAACATTGTTTGAAGGCTCTAGTGGGTTCTCCAAAGATGGAGACCTCCCTCTCTGGCCACTGCAAAAACGTATAAAATTAGAATTTAAATTATGTATAAACTTCGAATCATCTTCGACAGAGTGCATTAGTGAATATGTAAAATATATAAACCAAAAAAAGTAGAGCGTCTGGCATCTTATGCTTTTTACAACTCAGGGAAACTACAATAAAAAGAAGGTAAATAAATCAAGTCGGTATCACTGAGGGAGCAGTACGTAAATAAATCAAGTCGGTATCACTGAATCCAATAAAGAAAAATCACTGGAATGCGCCCTCTCCAATGTAAGATGGAGTAAGAGGTGAAACCACTTAGAGAATTGGCTCGCTGAATATTTGCCATGATAAACAGACCGACTCCTCCCACCGAAAATACATTTTCCCAAAAATGAGTGGCATCGGTGACAGCGGTGACTACTTTGTCACTGAATACAAACTTAAATTTGCCTCGCATCCTCAAATTCAAATTTAAATCTGCCTCGCATTCTGAAATGAAAATGGCGCCCTCAGAAAATTGATAGGCGAGATGTAAGACGGCGATTTGAGTGCCAGTTATCCCACGCCGAGATGTAACCGTATGCACTGATAACATGATGGGAAATTAAAGAAGAACTGACAGATACAACTGAGTGTGAGATGTGATGGGAGGTTCCCACTGCCGCAGAGTCGATAGCACGTTTCCGGAATTCCGGTCACCGGAGCCGACGAGCATCCATGGATGCCCATACTCATGCCATAGCCGAACTCATGCCATGGCGGAACTCATGCCATATGTTATAGATGTATGCTACATGCCTCTGATACCAGATAGACGAGCCTTAAATGAAAGTCTGTCTCTTGGATAAGGCTCGCCCTCCGTGGCCGCCCTATGCCGTCGAATATAAATACCGAATTCGAGTGTTGGCAGCCGACATCATATCGCTGATTCTGGTTGTGACGTGCCGCGACTTGCGTTAAAGGCGCTTAATTATTGTCAGTTAATATGTCTGGGTTGACGCAAATTCCACTTGTTAACCTCTCGAAGCTGACCATCCCGCTAAGAAAGACTCTGTCTCCCTTTGAGGACGTGGAGACTAATCTTCCGTTTGTCGGTGTGATCCGAAGAAATAAGTAGAGCAACGTGGCAACGGACTCATACAGCTGTTGCTATATCCACAAATGCAATGTACACGTCTTAGGATTGCATGTAGCTGCAAGCTACATGTGTTCTGGGCACCGTTCACCGTCTTAGGGACCCTTATATACACCCACCCATCCATCGTCCTTTCACGGATCCTTCACTATTCATGTTGTGACTGCAATATTTGATTTGTGAACAATACATAAATCTCTGCACTGCAATTCAACAAGGACGTACGTTTTTAGATCCAGATATTACCAGAGGAGTTTGGTTTGTATCGTTGTTTCTTCACTGTAGAGAGATGGCAACAACCCAACAGGATCGTAGTCAGGATCGAAGTCAGGAAGAAGGTGAGCGGGCAACGACGAGGACTGATCTTAAGCAAGAAGAAGTAGAGCAACGGAAAAGAGCGGCCGCTGAGCACATGGAAAACGCTCAAAAGAGCCAAGGCGTTGCCATGGACGCCGCATCCGAGACTCTCCAGTATTACCGCAACGTAGCGCAGGAGAACGCCATGGCGTCGCTCATGGCGGCGGAGAAGCGTTACCAAGAAGCCAAGGAGACCGCGAGCGAGAAATTACAGCAGGCTAGAGAGGCCGCCGCGGATCGATCCGCCGTCGCTTCGGATTACGTCTCCGAGAAAGCTGTTGCTGCCAAGAACAACGCCACCGAAACGATGAAGCAGGCCAAAAATGCGGCGGCCGAGCTCGCCAGCGCCGCCAAGGATTATACTGCGGAGAAAACCCGAGTTGCGAAAGATTATACCGTTTCGGGGTTCCAACAAGGAAAGGACGTTGTTGTGGACCGCGGGCAGGGTGTTCTGAGTTACACTGTGGATAAGACCAAGGAGGCCAAGGACACCGTGGCCGAACAGGTCCAGAAGGGCACTTCTGCTGCCGTGGAGTACACCAGGCAAAAGAGCAGGGATGCTTATGATGTTACTGCCGAAAAATTGCAGCAAGGGAAAGAGGCTGCCGCCAATACTGGGCGCAGCACACTGGATTATACAACCCAGAAAGCTGCCGATGCCAAAGATGCCACCATGCTGAAGGCTGCGGAGGCTCGGGAAGCTACCAAGGTTACATATCATTTTTTTTTAATATACTAGTTTGATGTTTTGTTGTATTCAATATGACCTAATATTATATTATGTACTGGTGCAGGAGAAGCTGGGGCAATATACAGAAGCAGCTCGTGATAAGGCGAGTCAAGTGGGCACCGGAGCGAAGGAGAAAGCTCAAGAGACTACGCAGGCATCTACAGAGACTGCGAAGAATTTAAAAGAAGGAACGCAAGAAAAGTGAGTTTTTGTTTGATTTTCCTTTAAACAACTATATGATTGAATGAATTGCTTGCTTTTTGCATTTTATGAGTGGGACTCTCTCTTATTATTTAGGCATCATCTTCCAATATGGAAGATTGAATTGCTTGCTTTTAGCTTTTTATGAGGGCTTCCTCTTCTTATTTAGTCCTTCCATCTTCCAGTGTGAAAGAATGAATTGCTTGCTTTTAGCTTTTTATGAGGGCTTCCTCTTCTTATTTAGTCCTTCCATCTTCCAGTGTGAAAGAATGAATTGCTTGCTTTTAGCATTTTTTTGGCCTATGTAGATCCACTGAAGAATGACAACAACAATATGTTGTTGCATTTCAAAGCTAGGCAGCAAAATGATAAGCATGAGAAAAGTTGAACAGCAACAGTGTGGAGTATGATTTATTTTGATTTATAAACGGGAGAACTTTATTTTGATTTGTAACTTATAGATGGGGAAAGGATTAAATCCATTGCCATAAATGTAATAGTTCTATATCTGAGAAGACATTGATTTTGGGTTTTAAACTGAATTGTTTGTTTGCTTTACATTTTAATTGAATTTAGAAAAAGTTCCATTCTGGATATGGACCATGCCAGTTGAATTTCATTTTGGTTTCCATTTCAAAACATACAAATTTAGCTATTACCCAGTCAGTGCTCTGATTAGGTATGCATTTGAAAGCTAGGTAGCAAATTTAAAATTTTCGACCTATTACCCTGGTTGCACCCTAATTGGGTAGGCATTTCAGAGCCAGGCAGCTACTCTGCTTGCACTCTAATTGGGTATGCATTTCAAAGCCAGGAAGCAAACTAATGTCTGTACAATATTGAGTAGTGACAGTGTGGAATATGACTTATTTTGATTTATAAGTGTGGAATATTTTGATTTGTAACTTATAACTGGCCAAAAATCAATTGCTATTAACAGTTCCATTGCTGAGAAGTTGCATTTTGAAATTTGGGTTGTATTACTGATTTGTTTGTTTGCTTTATATTTCGATTTAATTTTGGATTAGTTGATTTGTACCATGTCAGTTAAGTGAATTTCATTTTGGTTTCCATTTCAAAAATTTAAAATTAACCTAGTGCACTGCCTGTTTAATTAGGTATGCATTTCAAAGCTAGGCAGCATTTAAAAAAAAAACTATCATCTTGGCTGCACCCTAATTAGGCATGCATTTCAAATCCAGGCGGCAAAATATTGAGTATTGGAAAGAGTGAACAGTGACAGTGGAATATGATTTATTTTGATTTGAACTTATAACTGGGGAAGAATTCATTGCTATAACTGTAACAGTCCCATTGTCTAAGAAGACAGATCCATTTCGGGTTTTATATGACTGGATCGTTTGCTTTATGACTGGATCATTATTGAATTTCATCGGTCGCTTCTATTTACAGATCATAAAAAATTTACCGATTGCTCTCTCTGCACTCTAATTCGGTTTGCGTTTTCTGCTGTTTGTTTACAGACTTGGACAAGCGAAGGACAGCACTTACGATGCAATCGAGAAGGCAAAGGAAGGCCAAACCACCGAGCAGGCCAAAGAGAAAGCCAAGGAGAAAACCAGCGCTACTCAGCAGAAGGCGGTGGAAACGGGGCAGGCTGTTTCGGATAAGGCCAGGGAAGCGAAAGAAGCCGTCAAAGAAACAGCATGGGGAGCCACCGAACGAAGCAAGCGAGCCCTAGAAGAGGCTCAAGAGCAGGCGAGGGAAAAAGCCCGTGCGATGGCAGAAAAGGCAGGCGAGACGAAAGAATCTGTTGAGCAGAAAATGGCCGAGGCAGCCCAACGAGCCAAGGAGTCTTGGGAGGAGGCCCAGGGTAATCAAACTCTGGAACAGGTCCAGAAGCAGGCGAGGGAGAAAGCCCGCGAAATGGCAGAAAAGGCAGGCGAGACTAAAGAGTCCGTTGAGCAGAAAATGGCCGAGGCAGCCCAACGAGCCAAGGAGTCATGGGAGGCTCAGGGTAATCAAACCCTGGAACAGGTGCAGGAGCAGGCGAGGGAAAAAGCCCGTGAAATGGCAGAAAAGGCAGGCGAGACAAAAGAGTCCATTGAGCAGAAAATGGCCGAGGCAGCCCAACGAGCCAAGGAGTCTTGGGAGGCGCAGAGGAATCAAACCCTGGAACAGGTCCAGAAACAGGCGAGAGAAAAAGCCCGTGAAATGGCAGAAAAGGCAGGCGAGACGAAAGAGTCGGTGGAGCAGAAAATGGCCGAGGCAGCCCAACGAGCTAAGGAGTCCTGGGAGGCTCACGAGAAAAAGACCGAGTCCGTCAATGACGAGGATCCCGGGGAAGGGTATGGAGAAGCTTTCGTTGCAATCGTTGAAGAAGGCGATAAAGGAGTTCTGGAATCCGTGGGTGAGACCGTTATGAACTTGGCGAAGGCAGCCAAGGAAACCGTGGTGGGCAAAGACTCTTAGGCACTTCTTACTACTGTTCATGTTCATGGTGATTCTTTTGTGCATTATATTTTATTGTTGTTCATCTGTGACAGATTTCGTAGTCGGTTTCGTTTGTCAAAATTGTGAAATTTGTGTTTGTTGCAAAGGGATTTTGATCCAATCGTGATTTGTTATTGTAAATATCATGCCATCATCTGTAATAAAAGTGTAATTTTTAGCAGCCGATTCTTATATTGTCAGCTTGGCTGCTTAGATTTTGCCTTCAAGGGACAGAAAGTACGACTGCTGTATGTGCATATTTCTATGAAATGATGTATATTCAAGCAAGTTAGTCAAACGAGTTATATGTATCAAACTTTTTCAGAAATACATCACTGCTATAGTCATGTGGCAGCGGTTTTTATTATTGTTGACAGGAAGCGTTATAGATATGTTTGTTAAAATGGATTTACTTAAGCCTTCTCAACGTTACAAAATAAATCCACCCCGCCTGTGCTCTCAAGGCGCCTCCCCCTCACGGCGCATGCCTGAAAAAAAGAAAAAGAAAAATCCTCATTTGAACTGACGTTACAAAATAAATCTTCATTTGAACTGAATGTAGGGTAATACTGTAATCTTAATCCGTCAGAAGGAGTCATGGCCCTCACTCCTTTTGAGATTGTATGATTCATTTTGTACACAGCACGAAGATTTATGATCCTGGATCTTGTGACCCATTTGCAAGAGCCAACAGAAGCCCTAGATCGCACAGTAAAAGGTGTAGTTCTTAATAACATTAGTCTCCAAATTAAATGCAAAGGAACGTTCAGATCTCTTACTAAATCCTCTCTTTGCCTGGAATTGCATAATGAACAAACAGCTCTTAGTCTCCAAATTAAATGCAAAGGAATGTTCAGATCTCTTAAACCCCCCTTTTTGCGTGGAATCACATAATAAACAAACAAATTACATAGTTCAGGATTTTGAAATGAGATTTTTTTCAAATACATAGTTCAGGATTTTGAAATGAGATTTTTTTAAATACATGGTTCAGGAGATGAGATTTTTTTTAAGTGCATATTTCAGAATTTTGAAATGAGATCTATCTATTAAACATTCTTGATTCGGTTGGAAGACTCGGGAATTTGAAATGAGAATTTTTTTAATCTACTAAGTTGTTTTGATTCTTTTTAATCTTCTTGATCGGTTGGACTCACCTCATCTCCTTGCTCCTGCATGACTGGGATGGCTGTGTGATTGCTCCTTCGCATAATAAATGCTGGTTGGGCTCATGACAGTCATTTTTCTTTCCAGATTTCAGAATCTACAATTGCTTTGCTCACTTTTGGGTGCTTTTTTGTCTTTTTCTATTCACTTTCAGGTTTTTTTGTTGTCTCTTGTATTCACTTTCAGATCTTTTTTGTTTTGCTTGGATTGTTTCAATACTTTTTGGTCGGGATTCAGAATCTGCAATTTTTTCAGAGGTTTTTGTTCCATTTTTTTGCGTGGATATCTCTGCAGTCTCACCCAATAGCACCAAATCACTTATACTATGAAACGAGAACTCTACTCATAAAAACGATGATTTTTGCAAAAAAAACACCAAAAACACCCCCCAAATAAAAAAGTGTTGATACCAGTATACACGTTTTTTTTAGGGCAAAAAATAGAGCCATGGAGTAAACATTCCATATTGTTGTTTAACAAAACTTTAAAATCAACCTTAAATTGGAAAAAAAATAAAATTGTTGAAGAGATAAATTACAACTTTCTGGAAAATTGCATATTAAACAAAAAACAAATTTCTCTAATAATTTCACCATTATAACCATATAAAAACAAAGAAATTATGATGCGATTCATAATGAGATAATATATTAGACCATACAAGAACAAATGGTTCATATAAATATTCAAAAACTCCTCTAGAGTTTCAATTACAAAAATCTTACTAGTAAAAAGCATCTAAGTGCTTCTTCAAATTCATCCATGGATTATGACACCCCATCATCAAAAACTCCTCTAGAGTTTCAATTACAAAAATCATACTAATAAAAAGCATATACACTGCTTCTTCAAATTCATCCATGGATTCTGACATCCCATCAGAATCTACATTTTCTGCAGATGAAGGACTTGATGAAGATGTAGATGATCCATACTCTTCTCTATTATCAATGGGTGCACCATCTGAGTCTACATCTATGCCCATCATTTCAGATGTCATATTCCTTCGGGATCTACAGCTTGGTTTAACAGACTCCCATCTTGCAACTTCTGGTTGTGGCATGAACATTTTGATAATCTCTATAGTCTTGGAGCGGAGAGTGTCTTTCTTTGTCAACTTGGAATCATAAACAAGTATATCAACTTCCTCTAATTTCAAGATGTCAATGCGGTGGCGATTTATTTTTTGACCCTTTCTGTTTCTCTTTCTGCAAACCTTTTTCTCAACCACCATCTCTGCCTTGTACACACCATCAAATGGGTGTGTATCTGTTGCATACCAATGTACTTCTACTGATACTACTTCTTCATTTTTTTTATTGACCTTCATAGCTTTTGCAATCCAGAATGGATATTGACGTGGATCATTTGTAGCCAAAACTGCAATCATGCAACCCTCCTTCATATCTTGTATCGAACCCCTGTAAAGGTCTTCCATCTCTCGACGCTTTGCGGATGATCTTCTAGAGCCAATATACATTTCTCTTTCCTCTACTTGAGAAAACTCAACAACTCGAGGTTCAACATTTGTTACCTCGTTTTCATTTGATAAACTTTGTGGCCAAGCAAATGGAGTCTTCAAAAATATATCTCCATTTGTAGAGTTTGAAATTATGTCACTCTGCTCCATGAAAAAAGACTCCCACCAAACGGAATTAGCAACATCAAAGTACTCATATGTATCTTCAATAGACTTTTTTATTTCTTCCAAACATTGAGAAGAATCAACATCTCTACTATGTCGCCTTGCATTATGAATCTCTGTAGATGATTGCAATAACAATAAATTTGAAGCATACATTTGACGACTTGGGATGAATTTCAAAAATGCCAAACCTGATGAAGGCCCCTATTCTGTGCTAGTTGAGTAATTCTTGCCCCACAATAGTGTTTTTCCATCAATCTTTTTTATACGAAATTGATGCTGAAAGCTAATGTCATTAAGTTTTTCAATGCACCTTTCCTCACCATGCGATCTGTTGATGTATATGTAACTTCAGAATGTATTTCATCAGTATATTATATGTATATTTATTGTACCCTTATAAGAGATGTGTTATTCCTCTATAAGGAAGTGTCGTCATGTGGATTGACAAGTGTCGCAAGTGTGTGTACTTGCCGATGGGTTATTAGACCACCTTATGGGGTCGGCCATAATTAATATATATAATATAATGTGGATGTACTAAAGTAGACAAGTCGGCCCCAGTAGGTCACTGGGCAAAAAGGTGAGTATAAATAGAGATAGGAGATCTCTATTTTACTCACTCGGAAAAGTATCTATCTCTCTCTCTGGAAAGTGGCGCACTAGTGAGGAGGAGGAGGATCATCTGCTAGGAGACTATCTCTGTATTATTTGGTTGTATTTTGGTTGAGCCATTGCTCTCTCTATCTCTGAGGAAGTTGTGGGGTTTTTCACCTTAGGGTTTTCCCCACGGAAACTCTGTGTCTCTTGTCTCTATGCTTTTGATTCTTATGATGCTTGTGATGCTTGTCATATTATGATTGTCATGCATTGATATACTGTAGATGTTATTCTCTCAGCAAAGATCCTATAGTATTGTGATTTAATTCTGAAAATTTAACATGGTATCAGAGCCTAACTGAGAAGAAGACATTTTGCAGTGACGGAAGCTTGTATTCCTTGTTTATTGGGTTTCTCTCCACAGATTTTTGAAATTCAGTATAGTAGATTGGATCTACTCATCAAGGCGCATCTTTCTGTCCAATCAGATTTCAGTTCCGAGCATTTTCAGTTTTGGCCCTAAAAATTAGGGTTTCCACAAAAATAGGAATTTCTGGAAACTGAAGGTACAGCTGGAAGCTCCTTGCAAAAATCGAAGGTTTGAGCTTTGGATCGAGATTTTTGGCTGGGTAGATCTCCGGGAAACTCAAACCCTAATTCAGGGCTCTCCCTAGTGAACCCGGGAGGACAAAAAGGCAATTTTGAAGGACAAGACTTTGCTGATCTCAAATTCTAAATGTACTAGGCTGATCAGCTCTCCAAGGCGCATCTTTCTATCCTTTCGGAATTTTGAAATTCACATTTTGAATTTTTAGGGTTTCTCTGACAAACCCTAATCCGGGACCAGATCCAGTTTTCAACACTTCAAGTGGTAAGTTCTAAATCTTTTCTATTTCCATTTGAAGTACTCTTAAAGATGTCTCTTCACACCAAGCTTGAGGATAAGCTTGAAGGGGCTGATAACTTCCGAGCCTGGAAGTATAGGATTGGGCTAATCCTGGAAGAGAATGAGTTGGACTCATATGTGAAAGAAGACATCCTTATCCCAGAGGATGAAGAGGCCAAGGTATTGCACAAGAAGAACTTGGTCAAGGCAAAGAGAATCATTGCTGATTCTATCAAAGACCATCTCATACCCCATGTGTCTTCTCTCAAGACACCCAAAGAGATGTTTGAATCTTTGACCAAGCTATTTGAAGGAAAGAACATAAATCGGAAGATGACCCTGCGGAACCAATTGAAAGCAGTAAAGTTTCAGAATGGGGAAACCATTCAATCCTACTTTTCAAGGGTCTCTTAGATCAAGGAACAATTAGAAGCAGTAGATGAAATAGTGGAGAATGGTGAAGTGGTGATGACCACTCTAAATGGCCTACCCAGGTCATGGGATTCCTTTATTCAAGGAATTTGTGCAAGGAAGAAGTTGATCTCCTTCAGTAGACTTCGGGAAGAATGTTCTCAAGAAGAAGCTAGACTTATAGCTCGTGAGGAAAAGATGGGAGGTGAAGATCAAGCTCTTGCAGCTCACACCAAAAGAAGCAAAACCAAGAAGGATCACCCTCACCCCAAAAGATTTCATCAAAAGAATAAGAAGGACCTAAGATGCTTCACATGCAATGAGAAGGGTCACTTTACTTCAGATTGTCCCAAGAACAAAAGGGATAATAAGAACAACTCCAGTGAGAAAAAGAAGGGCAGCAAAAGAAGGTTTCATGCTCATGCTGCCGAAGATGATGAACCTCCAAAGAAGAAGGCTAGGGCAGAAAGTGATAGTGATGATGACTCATCAAGTGAAGAAGAGTATGTTCTGATCTCTGCTCTTACAGGTACCATCTCCCATGGATGTAATGATTGGTTAATTGATAGTGGGGCCTCCAAACACATGACTGGGTTCAAGGAATCTTTTGTGAATCTTTCTGAACATGAATCACCCCATAAAGTGAAACTTGGGGATGATTATCAATACCCAATCAAAAGAAGTGGTGAAGCCTCCTACAATCTAGATTCTGGAAAATCATTGAAGATGAAAGAAGTACTTTATGTACCTGGGCTCAAGAAGAACTTACTCTCCATTTCTGCATTAGATGCAAAAGGTATGAGGGTTGCATTTGTGGATGGCCAAGTCCTAATGTGGCCAAAGGGAAAGACCATAGATGATGCAGTAGTGATTGGAAAGCAAGAGGGAGGTTTGTACAATTTGAAGGGACAACCTGAACATGCCATGGTGACATAAATACAAAGATTCATCCATAATCATGGATCACATAGAGGTATGTATAATTTGTTTTTGCAAAAGTTAACTAATGAGTTATGCAGGTCATTGAAGAGAACAAGAACACATTGCTAGACATAACTAGCAAATATGGTGACCAGGTATGTGTTTCTTATATCATAGGATCTATCATATAAGTATGCATGGCATGATTGATGATGATTGTTCATAAAGTCATAAGTTTGAATAATCATGGGCATATGCATATTATGTGTCTTACCTTAATTAATAATATGACTAACCAGAAGAGTCATAGGTTTGAGTAATTATAGGTTTATACATGTTATGTTTCTTATGATATGACTAACCATAAGAGTCCTATATATAAACCTTGAATGCTAATGCTTATTATTTCTGTTTGAAATGATCATGACTATACATACTTGAGATTATTGTGTTTTAATGAATGTATGATTTTACAAGGATAACACAATCATGATACTAATAAGCATGCATAGGGACCAAGGATGAATATGAGTTCAAGAACAGGTAATCCAGGAAGCAAAGATCAAGAGGGAGCACACTCCAGTGGTTTCTGCAAGGGTGCAGATATTCAGAGGGAGTTGTCCATATCTCTACATTCCACAACAAGAAGGTTTAGAAGGACTCCAGCAGCTCCTGCAAGGAAGAAAAGACTCAGAGGGAGTCCACCCAACAAACAAACAAAGATAAGTATTTTAATTATCTTGCATATTTGTTTGCTTAAATAAAATTGTTCAATGATGTATATGCTCATGTTCCTAGACTTAGGATATGTATTGTGCATATTAGAATGATTGAATTAATGAACAGTATACTACTAATATGCATGTGTTGGGTAAGTGGCCTATGGCACTGTACAACATTCCATTGCTACTTATCTAGAATGAAACCTCTTTGCTGACATGTTGGGAGTTGTGCACACTCTTAACAATGTTCTGGTAGAGATTGGAAGGCATCTAGAAAGTTACGGGATATGGATAAATGTTGTATTGAAGCATTGGCTAAGATAATTGCATGACTGCATGACTGTATGACATATTTCTTCATGTGTAAGAATTTGTTCTGAAAATTATGAGTTGTTTCTAATCATGCAATTTAATCTGTTTTGTAGGAAAGACCGTATATCTTCACCTACAAAAAGGACTACAACATTTGTTCCAGCAACAAAGATATCTATTGAAGATATTGAAATTCCCAGGATCTGGGATGAAGAAATGAAATACCATGATCCGTCGATCATGAAGAATGATGTCTGGGATGCGATCCCAAGAGCTAAAGGGAAATCTGTTGTGACTTCCAAATAGAACTTTCAGATCAAGCATGTTGCAGATGGCAGCATAGAGAAACATAAAAGTAGAAGATACACCAGATGGATTCAAGACAGCTTTCTTGAATGGTGTAGTTGAAGAAGAAGCAGCCACTTTGTTCTGAGACACATGATAGGAAATCATATATGTGCAGAACTTGGTATGGTGAAGATAGATTGATTGCCGACACGCATCGGAAGCTTACTACCGAGTTCGAGATGAAGAACTTGGGGATGATGCACTATTTGTTTTTGGCGTGGAGATGTGGCAGAATGCAGGTGGGATCTTCCTTGGTCAAGGGAAGTACACAGTAGATATCCTGAAGAGATTTGGGATGATGGATTGCAAGGCCATGGCCACACCTATGGCATCGAATCTGAAGCTTCTATGTGATGCTTCATCTGAGCCGGTTGATATCTCCTTGTATCATCAGATGATTGGGTCCTTGATGTACTTGACGAACACGAGACCAGACATTTACTTTGATGTGAACACATTGATCCAGTTCTTGACGGATCCGAGGAGTGTTCACCTGGTTGCTGTAAAGCATGTTCTGAGGTACCTAAAGGGTACAGTGGATTATGGGCTCAGATATGAGGCAAATCAAAAGTTTAACCTGTAGGGTTATGTTGATTCAGATTGGGCTGGCAGTGCTGCAGATAGGAAGAGCACATCTGGGTGTTGCTTCAGTATGGGATCAGGTGTGATCTCTTGGTTTAGCAGGAAGCAGTCCTGTGTAGCACTGAGTACAGCTGAGGCAGAGTATGTTGCAGCCTGTTCAGCTAGTTGTGAGGCAGTATGGCTACGGAAGCTACTGTCTGAGTTATTTGATCTCCCGTTGGAGGCTACTGGTATCTTCTGTGATAACCAGAGTTGTGTGAAGCTGTCCGAGAACCCAGTGTTTCATGACAGGTCGAAACACATAGAGATCAAATATCACTATATCAGGGATATGGTGCAGAGAGGAGCTGTGAAGCTCCTGTATGTTGCGACGGACGAGCAGATTACAGATGTGCTGACGAAGCCACTAGCCAGGGTGAAGTTCGAGTACCTAAGAGAGAGGCTTGGCGTTATTCAGATCGAGGACACTTCGAGGAAGAAGTGATGGACACATTTGCTGAAGCCATTCCAAGCATGTTGGAAGGAGGATCCTTCACATGGCTGTGGATGTAAGCGCTGAATGATGAGCATCAGGATGATGTTCTAGTTTCTGCTGGATATGATCAGTTGGATCATTTTATGTATGTATGTATGTACGCATCATGTTGGATGCAGGATATGATCAGTTGGATCATTTTATGTATGTATGTACGCATCATGTTGGATACATTGATGATCAGGAGGATCATGTATGATGATATGTATCAGGTAGATACTTGGTATGCATCAGGTAGATGCATTGATGATCAGGAGGATCATGTATGATGATATGTATCAGGTAGATACTTGGTATGCATCAGGTAGATGCATTGATGATCAGGAGGATCATGTATGATGATATGTATCAGGTAGATACTTGGTATGCATCAGGTAGATGCATTGATGATCAGGAGGATCATGTATGATGATATGTATCAGGTAGATACTTGGTATGCATCAGGTAGATGCATTGATGATCAGGAGGATCATGTATGATGATATGTATCAGGTAGATACTTGGTATGCATCAGGTAGATGCATTGATGATCAGGAGGATCATGTATGATACTTGGTATGCATCAGGAAGATGCATTGATGATCAGGTAGATCATGCAGCAGGATGTTGCAGTGATGATCAGGATGATCATAGATGACGAGCTTCAGGATGTTGCTCCAGATGACATGCAGCAGGATGTTGCAGTGATGATCAGGATGATCATAGATGACGAGCTTCAGGATGTTGCTCCAGATGACTTGCAACAGGACGTTGCAGTGATTATGATCAGGACGATCATGAGTACATCAGGATGATGTATGGTGAGTATCAGGTTGATACTCTGTGGCCGTGGATCAGGTTGTGCAGATGAGCATGTCTGGGAGATCCTATAGGTCGGAGTTGTGTACCCGTAACAGCCTGGGATGCTCTTTCGAGACATTGCTCTGGGAGGACATGTAATTCGTTGCCCTGGGAGATCTCAGGTCGGAGTTGTGTACCCGTAACATCCTGAGATGCTCTTGCGAGGTTTTGTCCTATGGCATGTAATTTGGGCCCTGGGAGATTTCAGGTCGGAGTTGTGTACCCGTAACATCCTGAGATGCTCTTGCGAGGTTTTGCCATGACCACATGTAATTTGTGCCCTAGGAGATCTCAGGTCGGAGTTGTGTACCCGTAACATCCTGAGATGCTCTTGCTAGGTTTTGTGGTGGACCACATGTAATTTGTGCCCTGGGAGATCTTAGGTCGGAGTTGTGTACCCGTAACATCCTAAGATGCTCTTTCGAGGTTTTGTGGTGGGGTCACATGTAATAGCGCCCTGGGAGATCCTACAGGTTGGAGTTGTGTACCCGTAATATCCTGGGATGCTCTTTCGAGGTTTTGTGACGCACGTAAAAGTCCTGAGGATTCCACAGTATGGCCAGTGATGATGAAGACCTGCAGGTGGTGGGCCTACATCCAGTATGAAAAAGGACTGGCTCTGTAGAACTTCCTATGACGAGTAGAGACAGAGATTGGACGAGATAGCAGCAGCAGTGACGATGCATCGATGATGATGATCCAGAGAAGAAGACTTGTCTAGCAAATCTGTGTCGAGAAATACCTTCCTTGTTAAGAGGGAGTGTTGATGTATATGTAACTTCGGAATGTATTTCATCAGTATATTATATGTATATTTATTGTACCCTTATAAGAGATGTGTTATTCCTCTATAAGGAAGTGTCGTCATGTGGATTGACAAGTGTCGCAAGTGTGTGTACTTGCCGATGGGTTATTAGACCACCTTATGGGGTCGGCCCTAATTAATATATATAATATAATGTGGATGTACTAAAGTAGACAAGTCGGCCCCAGTAGGTCACTGGGCAAAAAGGTGAGTATAAATAGAGATAGGAGATCTCTATTTTACTCACTCGGAAAAGTATCTATCTCTCTCTCTGGAAAGTGGCGCACTAGTGAGGAGGAGGAGGATCATCTGCTAGGAGACTATCTCTGTATTATTTGGTTGTATTTTGGTTGAGCCATTGCTCTCTCTATCTCTGAGGAAGTTGTGGGGTTTTTCACCTTAGGGTTTTCCCCACGGAAACTCTGTGTCTCTTGTCTCTATGCTTTTGATTCTTATGATGCTTGTGATGCTTGTCATATTATGATTGTCATGCATTGATATACTGTAGATGTTATTCTCTCAGCAAAGATCCTATAGTATTGTGATTTAATTCTGAAAATTTAACACGATCCAAACATAAATCTTCGCATGTGAACAGTTTCTTCCAATTTCTGTACAGTAAACTCTGGATGGTATGCTTTCCCTATAATTTCAATCAACGATGGTAGGCTCTCGACTTTCTTCCTCCTCAATGTCCTTGCAAAATGGCTGAACATTTGATCAATATGATCATGTGTATGCCCAACAAGAAGGAACCCAACTTTTACCTTCTTAAAAATTCCCAATTCCACAAGCATGCTTAGATAACCAAACACGACCTGGTTTTTGTTTTCCCGGCTTGTGTTGTCCAATTGTAGATATAGAACTTCTGGAAGATCACCAGGCCAATGAGTAATGACATGGTGAATTATGCTGATGGTCAAATTTGCATCATTGTGAATATTTGGAGCTGTAAAGTAAACCCTTGGAATCATTTCACCATTAAAAACCATACACCTAACCAAGTGAAACTGAATAAAATTCTCCTCCTTTAAATTCTTTGGCACACGGACAAAATGTGGCAAGAGTGTTTTTTTCTGATCCATGCCATCAATTATCAAACCCATATACTTATGCGGAGCATCGTAACACTTCTTGCGATGTTTGTACATTTTTTGTCGTTCATTTGATTGTTGATTGCGATGTTCTTGCAGTGCATTGATTATGGAATCTACAAACAACATAACAAAAAAATATTGTTAACTAGCTTCAATAATTGACATTTATCTATTTGTTTTTTTTTGTTTTGTAAACATACCTCTTTCTATCCCTTCTGATCTATCCCTTCTTTCTTTAAGAGAAGCACATGTACTGCAGATCCCCATCCTTGACCTCTTTGGAAGGCGGACGTTGTTGAACTTATTTTTCCATACTCTTGTGAAATATGCATATCTGATGAAGTTGTCATTTCCTTGACCACCTTGAACATAATCCTTGTATAAGTTGTAGATTTCCTACCTTGTGAAATTATCTGGAATGTGTATTGTTTCTCTATTTGGCATACTCTCTCCATGCTTGGAAAAGAAATCATGCATCCATGATATTGCAATGTGTGTTGATGGCCCAGTGATTCGTCCCTGATAATTGTTAGTGTAAAATGTAGGATCATTTTCTAGTCTTGTTTGGATTCTTGATAATCGAAGATTACCAATTGAGTGAATCCGTTTTAATGCCTTTCTACAAAGCATAATTCTTCCAACGCGATAATCATAGCATGTCCTGGTAGAAATCATTCACCCCACTAAATATGAATTTTGCATGCTTTTGTTCATTGAAAGATACATCTTCCTTATCTTCAAGACATAATTGTAGCCTAAACTTTTCAAACAACTTTTGTGGCAACACTCACTCGAAATCAAATGAGTAATGGAACTTGGACTTGTGAGCAATTCTTTCCTAGACCTTGTATAACTGGAATGCTTTGGATTGACATAAAAAGGTCTAGTCCTACATTTAATCCTGCTCTGCATTGGATTCTGTCGCTGGATCTCCTGGACCATTATGTCTGCAACAACATCCTCAGCAGGATGATTGTTTTCATTGTGATGCATATGACCCCCCTCATTGAAAATTTCATCACCAAATTCATTATGAAAATTATTGTCATGATCACTCGCTGCTAGATCAATGTGACCATCAACATTATTTGTGCCACTAAATTCTTCACTGAAAGGGAACTCAGATATTCAACATTCTCATCATTGTTTCCTGTAAAATCCTTACTTGGAGGAGAATCACTGTCTTCATCATTAGTTCCTGTAACATCCTTACTCGGAGGAGAATCACTGTCTTCATCATTGGTGGCTTCATCATCAACAGAATGATCATTGGTGCCATTAAAATCCTCGCTCGGAGAGAAATCATCATCGGTTCCATTGAAATCTTCACTCAGAGGAAAATCATCATCAGTGCCATTGAAATCCTCGCTTGGATGATAGTCACCATCGTTGCCATTGAAATCCTTGCTTGGAGGTAAGTCATCATCGCTGCCATTGAAATCCTCACTTGGAGGTAACTCATCATTGGTGCCATTGAAATCCTTGCTTGGAGGAAATTCATCATCCGTTCCATTGAAATCCTCGCTTGGAGGAAACTCATCATCCGTTCCATTGAAATCCTCGCTTGGAGGAAACTCATCATCTGTGCCATTCAAATCCTCGCTTGGAGGAAAGTCATCATTTGTTCCATTGAAATCCTCGCTTTTAGGAAAATCATGTTCACCATTATTGATGTCTTCTTCCTCACCAGAATCATCATCCGTCCCATTAAAATCCTCACTGGGACGAATATCATCATCAATCCCACAAAAATCCTCGCTGGGAGGAAAATCTTTGCTTGAAGGAAAATCATCGTTGGTGCCTTGAAAATCCCCGCTTTCAGGTAAATCATCATTGGTGCCTTGAAAATTCTCGCTGGAAGGAAAATTGTCATCATATTGTCTTCATCATCATCACATTCTTTCTCTTCATTATTAGTGTCTTCAAAATCTTCATAACTAGGAAGTTCTTGAATAACATGCTTGATTACATTGCTTGCACTGCCAGTATCTTGGCTAGATGAACTGTACATTTCTTCATTGACATTGGAATTTTCTTCAAATGAGTCCATGACTTCTCACTAAAAGATAGAATTATAGAAAAATCTGTATCACACAACTGCAAAGAAATTTTACCACAGTCCTCACCAAAAATTAGAATGGTGCAACTGTCGACCAACAATCTTATAGCTATGAGAATGAAAATATCCCTCCAAAATTTTTATTCAAAATTTTTCCTCCAAAATTTCCCTACAAAATTAAAGCACACATTCATATGATATTAAAAGAATTGAAATAATATAATAACTAATTACATATTTCTATCCAGACATTTAAGACTAATAAAATTGCTCACAACATTTTTTATTCACAATTTGTAACAAAACAATGATTATTTTCATTTTTTTTACCCAACATTCATAACATTAGTAATTATTTAATTTTAACCTATCTTATATAAATTTAATAATAATGCAGTAACTACTTTCCTTTTTTTATCCCACATTGGTAAAAAAGTAATGTTAAACTTACTCTACGCTAAATAAACATTTTAGATTTCCTACTATTCATCATCTATTTGGAAGCAATTTAGTAACACTTGCAAGGTTAGTAATTATTTTATTTTTTTATTAATTTAGTAATGATTGTTTTATGACTTTATTAATTTAGTAATGTTTTTTATTGCTTTATTGATTTATTCGTTTACATTTTTGTTTTCTTAACATTCTTAAGAATGGTAAAATTAAACCTAATCTATCTTATTAATACAGGATTGTTTAGTCTTTGGAGCAATTCACGAAGGTTTTCAGGAAGAACGGGAAGATTGCAGAGAGGAACTTCTAGCACATTCAACAGAGGAAGCTCTACCACTTTCCGGGTTAGTTTTATATTTTTTTTAAATTCGTGTATTATTAATTGAGGCAATGCTTGCCCCTTATTCTAAGAATATTCGCTTTGGGTTTAAAATAGAAACTATTTTTTTTTTACCAAACCTACCCATGCCCCCTTCCTTATTTTTTTTACCCTCCGCCCATGTTCTAAATTTTTTTTTATCATCAACCCTGCCTCCCCACCCCCTAAAAAATATTAAAAATTAATTTTGTTTTTTTTAAAACCCTCACCTTCCCCCTCCTCCCAGGCACCCCGCTTGGGCACCAAAGGGCGGCCCTCATGGTCGCCGTCGATGCCCGAAATCAAGGGGGCCATGAGGGTCGCCCTTTGGAGCCCAAGAGCGGCCCTCACGGTCGTCGTCGATGCCCTTTGGCACCCAAGCGGGTGGACCTCCGCCCGCTTGGGCGCCAAAGGCCGGTCGTGAGGGCCGCCCTTTGGCGCCCAAGCGGCGAACCTGGCCCCCTCAATGCTGGGCATTGACTGCGGTCGTGAGGGCCGCCCTTTGGCACCCAAGTGGGCGGAGGTCCGCCGCTTGGGCGCCAAAGGGAGGTCCTCATGGCCGCCCTCGATGCCAGGCATCGACGGCGGCCGTGAGGGCTGCCCTTTGGCGCCCAAGCGATCAGACCTCCGCTCGCTTGGGCACCAAAGGGTGGCCCTCACGGACCCCTGGATGTCGAGCATCGACGACGGCCGTGAGGGCCGCCCTTTGGCGCCCAAGCGGCGGAGGTCTGCCTGCTTGGGCGCCAAAGGGCGCCACCCTCGATGCCGGGCATCGACGGTGGCCGTGAGGGCCTCCCTTTGGCGCCAAAGCAAGTGGAGGGTAGAGGTCTGCTCGCTTGGGCGCCAAAGGGCGGCCCTCACGGCCCCCGTCGATGCCCGACATCGAGGGGGCCGTGAGGGCCGCCCTTTCGTGCCCAAGCGGCGGAGCTCATCGAGGGGCTGTGAGGGCCACCCTTTGGCGCCCAAGCGGGTGGAGCTCCGCTGCTTGGGCACGAAAGGGTGGCCCTCATGCCCCCCTCGATGCCGGGCGTCGACGGCGGAGCTCCGTCGTTTGGGTGCCAAAGGGCAGCCCTCACGGCCCCCTCGATGCCGGGCGTCGACGACGGCCGTTAGGGCCGCCCTTTGGCGCCCAAGAAGGCGGGCCAGGAGGAGGGGGAAGGGAAGAGTTATATTTTAATTTTTTTTAATTAATTCTAAATTTTTTTTGGTAGTTTAAATATTTGGTTTTTAATTTTTATTGTATTGTCTTTTTAATTTGTTTTTTATTATTTTTTTAATTTTTATTAGTGGGGTTAGTTTTAATCTTTTTAAAAACTTTTGTATTATATTGCTAGGTGGTAGGGTTATTTTTAATTTGTTTTTAAATATTTTATTATATTGTTAAGGGGTTAGGGGGTAGGAGGTTAGTTTTAAATTTCTTTTTTAAATTTTTTATTATATATTTATGTGGTAGGGGTAGGTGTAATTTTTATTTTAAAATTAATTATGCTCGTTAGAGGGGTAGGGTGTAGGTTTACATTTTTTTTTTAAAACGTAAAAAACAACGATTATGAAGATAAGAATATTTTAAAATTTTTTAAAATGTTTTTCAAATACAGTTTATAGTGAATATTGATGTTGATTTTGTTTAGATTATAAATTTTTGTTGATTTATTTTAAAATTCTACATTTTGGATATAGGTACAATGGCATCAAGGCAGATATCTGTAAATGTTTCTGGATCAAAAGCAGCAATCATTGCATCGAAAAAAACAGTTGAGGCATCTGAGAATGTTGAGACTCAAGAGAGAGTTATTAGATTTGAAGAATTAAGAATGAAGAATGCTAGAGAATGGAAACATGTAGCGGAAGAAGACAGAACAAAGTATCATTGGCATCTGAAGGAAAAAAATCAAGGAAAACCAAAAAGCATTCTCTTATTTTGTTCTGCAGATCCATATATTCAAGCATATTACAATCTATTGGGATTGCTGAGAGATATATGTGTAGTGCCGGGTACAGATATTGTTTATGCACAGGTGAAACAAGCCAAGAACTTTGCAAAAATCCGATATGCTTTGAAGATTGCAAAATATAATGTTCAAGAAAATTTCACAGATTTTTGTCAAGGGGTCGTGGATGAAATTGAAAGCAGGAGAGTAAGTTTGAATATTGATACTATTCTTAAACCGGTTTTGTTATAACTTGGATATCACAATGTAATAGATTTAATACGATAATGTTTTTATTTTGCAGGATTTTTCCATTTCGATTTCAAAAAAGTTGAATGGAATTTATTATATAGAGGCCGATCCTATGGATGTCATTACTATCGCTATTCAAAAGGGACCAGAAGCAAGGAAGAAAAAACAAGTGTTAAATGTTCAAACTGAAGAAGTACAAGCAGAAAGAGGAAAGAGCATCCGACAATCAAATCAGGTACCTAGAAGGGTTATATTTAAATCTTCATCTTGCCGAACTGAACATGATGAAATTGTTGCAAATGAGCTTGTTACTCCTGCTAGTAAGAGTAGCAAACAATCTCATAAAAGAAATATGGTTGATAGTGTCTCGATTCCTGTTGAAGGCATTGCAGATTTAGGAGGAACCCCTTCAAATCAAAAAAGGAGGAGATCTGTTGTTGCTGAAACCAACATTATTACTGAATCTGAGAGTGAAAAAGGAGGAGATCAAAATGCATAATTAAATCCCATACCTCAGCCTGATAACCCTTCAAATGAGGTGAGAGACAATGAATGGTGTCCCTTACCTATCTTACAACTATCTCAGAGTCACCAAAGACCTTCAGGTACTTAACATTTAAGCCAATGGCCTTCTTTAATCCATGTACCAAAGCTTCATATTCAACGGTGTTATTAGTACAATCGAATTCTAATCTACAAGACAAAAAATACTTGTTTATTTTCGGATCCATTAGAACACAACCGGCTCCGGATCCTTCCAGAGTTTTAGAACCATCAAAGTATAATGTCCAAAAGGTATCTTTAAATTCAACTAAGTTAGTTTCTTTGTGATCTATGTCAGTAACTAAATTGACTATGTTACAATCAATATCATCAGTCCGAGAGAAATGAAAGAGATCGAACTGTTTATCTGATTCATGGCTAATGGTTTCAGATTGATAATTACCCAGATCCATTTCTAAGAAATAATTCCCCAAAACCGAGGATGAGAAAGTTACGGCCTCATTTTTTTCTTCTAACTGAGTTACATTTTGCTTCATATGAGGTTCCCTAAGAACTTTAATATGATTCTGTCTGTTCTGATAAGGCAGCCATAGGTGGGACCAATCAGTAGCAAAGTAGCCACTCAGCTTGGTAGACCAATCCCTACTTAAAATCATCCCATAGGCTTCAAGAATGTCGACCACCATTATGTCAATGAATTGACAGACTCTAGGGTCAGCTGATAGTCTAATTAGAACATCTTTCATCTCCCCAATAACCTTGACAGCAGTCCTATCTAATTGGATAATTTGGGCTGGAGATGGAACAGGCTGCCCGTTAATCTTTTTACAAATTGACAGTGGCATAACGTTTGAGGATGCTCCAGAATCTACCAAACAGTTGTGAACATTATGGTTAAAAATTTCAAAAGTCAAAAGGAATGGCAAAGTTTGAGATTTAGACTTCCCATCGATGCTAGCTTCATTAATTTCGGGACTGTTTTGAGAATCCGTTAATGGAGTGCTGGTCTGAGGTTGTAGAACATGCAGCAGTTTGTCTCGTTGATGGGGAAAGCTACACATGTCAAATATTGACACATTCGCTTTGACCTTCTTGATGTCTTCGATAATGTCGTATCCTATGTCAGATTCGTTCCCAATTTGAGCTTGCTGATCTGTTTTGCTCATTGTGACCTTAGGTGGCTGAACTATGGTGTCAGCGCTTGGCTGCTTGGTCGCTGTTTGGTTGACTTTTGGCTATGGTGGGATGATTGTTATGTGCCTCCTAGGCTGTTCTTTTGAAACTTTAGGCTTATAAGGAGCTACGCTAGGCACAGGATCAACAATTGGGCCTTTGCTGCGAGTAGCAACATTTACGGTAGAGGGAGAGCTTTCTATGGGATCCTCTTTTGCTAATTCAGTCATAGGTATCCAATCCCATAGCACCATAGTAGTGTCCGGGGTTGGTTCCTCTAACTCATGGCTTGACTTCTCTGGAGAATCATCTTGGTCTAGGATCTGTGAATCTAGCATTTGGTTCATGACTAAGCTCATGGAATTAATCCATTGCGGGCAGCTCTTTTCCGAATGTGGTTCTTGATGAAAAGTGTAGAAATTTTCCATCCCGATTTCGTTCAAGTTTAAGACAGGGGCAGTATTCATTGGTGGATGAGTTTGCTCACCGTCTTCCCTTCTTTTATAAAACGGCTTGAAATGTTTCCTAGATGTGCTAGCATCCTTGTCTTTCTCGAGATCTACGATTTTATTAGATAATTTCTGCATCATCTTGACTACATTTTCCATGTCCATAGATGGCTCTTCTTTACCTCTAGTGAGCAGCAAAGGTTTTTTTCTAGCTGCTGGTTTCGGTTTTACATCTAAGGCATGTTTAGCAATGCTATCAGCTTCTTCTTCTACCTTTCTAGCTTCCTCAAAGTTCTCTATCAAGGTAGTTTTCTTGGATCTTTTTACGAACATTGCGATTGGTCCTTCAAGAGTGGTAGTGTAGTATTCAATCAGAGACTCCTCTGCTGGTTTATTAGCTTCACTGAAATTATTTAACAGCGTTGTGAATCTTTGATTAAAGTCTTGAACCTTTTCTTTCTTTTCCATTCTCATGGATAAGAGTTCTTTCATAAGTGTTGCCACAGTCTTTTGGTTTTCGTATTTCTTTAGGAAACAATTTTTGAATTCATCCCAAATAGACATTGAGCTGGGTTGTAGGCTAAAGTACCAAGATGATACTTTTGGCTCGAATGTATATGGAAACAACCTGCAGACTACGTCTTCATGTTGTACGTTCAAAAGGTTCAGAGCTAAGTAGAAACTCTTGAGGTGATCTTCCGCCGAAATGACTTTCCCTGGATCGAACTTAGGCAAGACCTTTTCTGGGTTTTCTGGAAGATTATGGAATGGTCCAGCTAGGTTCAGCGCTCCCCTTGCTCTCCAAGCAGGTACAAACATGTTTGGATGTGGAGACCCTGGTGGAGAATTGTAAGGTGAATTCTGTGGAGTACTTCTTGGAGTGATAATTTCTTCAAGGTTTTCTTGGTCTGAAATCTTTTCTGAATTTTCAAGATCTGCCTTGTTAAGAGTGTCTGAAATTTCTTCCAAAGTCAGATTCACAAGTTCTTCAAAACTTTGAACAAGAATCGAATCTTGGGTATATTGTGGCTCTTTTCTAGGGGTAGTTTTGTTAGGGAGAAAACTTACAGCGTTTAAACCACCTAGCTGCCTAACGTAAGATCTGGTATGTCTTCTCAAATCCTCTATTTCTGTAAAAGGGATAGCGTATAAAGATTCGTGAGGCTCAGGATGAGCAATGAGGTGTTCTTGATTTGATAAATCAAGATCTGGGCTGTTTGAAATGCTTTCTTTAAGCCGGTTTTCAGTGTCATCTATGACAGTGGAAGATTTTCCTCTATCAGCCATGTACTTTCAGGCCCTCCTTCTAGCCCCAAAAACTGTCGATGCCTCGGATATCGTAGCACAATCAGAAAGGGATTCTCCCCGATAGATGATCCCAATTAGATTATCTACCGTTTGGTATAGGGAATCCATCCGGTTAGCGGTTCCGACAACCGTGGGTTTGGAGTTTAATTCTGATTGTATCGGTTATGGCCCGATCCACCTTTCTTTTGGATTTTATGTTTTTAATGAGATGCAAGTGCCTAATTTATATCTGATCTAAATGCAAAACTAAACAGATCTAAGTCTAAAACTAAAGTAAATCTACCTATCCTTGTAGGGGACACGTTCACAGGATGAGCAATGAGTTGTAACAGATATCATAAAGAAAGAACAGATAGCCATCGATTCTTACAGGCAAAGCTACAGCAAGATAAAAGATATTTAGAAGATAACTTCTAATTTAATATAAAATGCATCTATTGCTCATGAAACAGAGAAGCAAAATTATTTAATCTAGGTGCAAACTGAAAAAACAGATCTAGATCTAAGAAAGAAACACATGAAATAAAACTAATTATCCCTGCAAGGAGCACATTTAAAGGATGAACAATGAGCTATAGGAGTTATCTTAAAGAAAGAATGGATAGCCATTACATCAGAAAGAGAAAGCTACAGCCATGATAAAGATATCAGAAGATAGCTTCTGATTTAATATAAACACATTCACTGCTCATGAAATAGAGAAATCGTTTACACAGAAAGAAGAAAAATCATTCGTTGCAAAGAAATAGTTCAAATAACAAGAAAGATCTCACATTACAGTATGGAATCAATCAGAATAGTCCAATACACATCCATCTTCGTTCCCATGCAAAACGTCCATCTCCCTGGCTTTTATTAGAAAATTCGATTTTACAGAACCGATACAAGATAGCTCGTACAGGTTTCCAAATTTCATTCCCTGCCAAAATTCCTTTTCTATTCTTCCTAGCTTCTATTTATAATTACAAAAACGCCCTTTGGGCTGCCACCTAGCCTCTTCCACCTGTCACCTACAGGAATTTCTTCTATAATAGACCAAAAAATGACTACTTCTTTTACAAAATATTTAACAACAGAGAATGGACAGCTGTCCCATAACTCACGCTTTATACATTTGAGAGTTTAAAAAATACAATATAGCATAAATAATGTTATAATATCCGTGCTGTCAATCTTGTGCGTGAGCATCAGCTGGGAGAGGATCGCCCAAGTCAATTGATGCTACTGCTTCTGCTTGGGAAGAAGGGATTGAGCTGGTTGGAATTTCTGCCACTGCTGGGGAAGAGGGAATCGGGCCCACTGTGGTTGCTGGAATGGCTGCTGGGAGAGAGGATTCTGGATCTGCTGTTGTTCCTGCTATTGCTGCAGTTTTCTTCTCCTCCTCCGCTATGTAATTATACCACATACATGTGTCCCTTATGACTATGTTTGCTGCAGCAGGGAACAAGATTTTCTGAGAAGTCACATTCTTCCCGAGCTCTGCTCCAATGCTTTGAACTTCTGCTACTGCAACTTGATGCACTTCCTTCAGCAGATGGTTGTGGAGTGATGACAATCCAATATAATGTTGGAGGTCATCAATAGCCAGGACATCAATCCTCTTCACATACTCCGTTTGAACGCCTAGTTCTTCCTTTAGTTGAGACAAACGTTGCTCCTTTTCCGGAAAGTCCTCCAGGGTCTGAGGGAAGCTCAATTTGCTTTTGTCATGCACCCCTTGGAGCCTTTGATACAGACTGTTAATTTTATCTGTTGTTCTTTGCACACTGGTTATCAACTTACTGGCACAGTTCCTTCCAAACTCCAACAGGGCTATGTCCTCATTAAAACCGTCCACAGATTTAAATGGGAGATGCGTGGGGAAACCCCCCTTTCCTTCTCTCCATGCCATCTGACTCATGATATTTGCCTTGACACGGGTATTATTAGCTTTGAGCCTATGGGCCTCCGCATTAATTTCTTTTAACCTGACTACCATGGCATTGAGCTTGCAAACCTCATCAGTGACTAGCTCCTGAGTGCCATGCATTTGTTTCAGGATGCTGCAGGACAACTCATGGAAGGGAGACAGGTCCATCGTTCTGTTCTCAGCGTGCTCCAATTGCTCAGCCAATGTCAGCTTGTCTGTTTCAAGATGGGACACTCTGGCTACTGCATCATTCTTTTCTGCTTCTTCTATCATCATCAGGACTGATAGCTGCTCCTTCTCTTCCTCTAACCAGTTATATTTATCTGAAAACTCTTTATGCTTGGCGTACAGGCAATTATACTTGTTCACCACCAGATCCCTGTGGGATTTCTCATTAGCCACGGTCTGTTGCAGCGTACGAGCTCTCTTCTTTGTCAAAGCATTTTCTCTAACTATAACACCTACATTATCCAGTGATGCTTTTGCCGTTTCTGCAGCTGCGGATGCCATAGCAAAGGGATCTTGATCTGTATTCTGCATTACAGTGACCTCTCGGCAAGTAAAGATGTCTTCATGGAAGGGAATTTTGATCCTTTCTTCTGATTTGAGGACCATTGCTTTCCTTTTATTGTCATAGACAAACTCATTCCACCTGGACACTGTATGATTTCCCGATAGAGTGTACGGGACAATTGGGCGGTCCATAATGTCTATTTCTTCTTCTGCAGGTGGGGTCCGGACTTCCTGAGCTGGGTCTACTCCTTCATTTTGGGTACCAGAGCCACCTACTTGAGATGCGTCTATTTCCATGTCTTGGACACCGGACCCACTTGCTCGGGCATCTTCTCCTGCTTTTAGCTCTTCTGCCGCTTTCCTTTCTGCCTCAGCTTGTTCAGCTTGCAGCTGATCTTCATTCTCTCTCCGTAGCCTTTCATCTTCCGCTTCTTTGTGCTGCTGGGCTTCCTCTGCCTCTTTCTGCAACCTGGCTTCCTCAGCCTCCTGCTGTAATCTGGCTTCCTCAGCCTCCTGGAGTAACCTTGCTTCTTCTCTTAATCTGAGCTCTTCCTAGGCTTGGGCATCATTAGCTTCTTTCTCCTTCTGTTGGCTGGTCTTCTGGATCTTGGTGGAGCTAGAACTTGCTCCACTGCCTTGGAGAAAGGTTCGCAGCTCAGCCATGTTGCTGATGCCCCTGAACACCTCTTCCTCGGCATCGGGGTAGTGAGAGTACTCAAAATGAGCATAGATTTCCTTACAGTGCTCGGCCACTCTTCCCTTCCTGTCATTCCTGTGGAAGATCACCTCATCGAAGTGGAAAGCTTTCAACTCCTGCACAAATTCTTCGGCTGAGGCAACCCCCGAGAACTTGTAAGCACCTATGCAGAAAGGTAAAGGGGGAAAGGAAGCCTTATGTTGCTTGTGGAGCATTGCCCCAATTCCATCCAGGAAGATTTGTCTTACCGCTTCCTTAAGGACTACATAATCTGTGGCATACTGCGGCAAAATTTATGGGGGCTTAGTCCCTCCAAACATCCTGAGGTAGGTGCCTTGCTTTGAAAAGTAAAAATCCCCGTAATTCTCAAGGACTTCCACAGCGTTCTCTGATAGGCAGTTGGGCTCCTCCTTGAATAACTTCTCATATAGCGACATGATGAACCCCTCACAGATGAGTTTGTAGCTAGGTTTGTAATTATGGGCCCACATCATCTTGAAAGTGGTGTAAATCGGGGTGGTGGCCTTATCCCACGTGCATCCCAATTTGGGGAAGTCCACCTTGGCCAAAATACAATCGATCAGATATGAGGACATGTAAAATTCTGCCTTCTTCAAGGCTAGTCCTTCTCTAGCAGCAACTATCATTGAGGCCAAAATATCTGATACGAGAGTGGCCCAGTCAAACACAGTTCCTTGAAAAGCCACGAAGTGAATAATAGGGACCCATCGAATCTTATACACGGTGCCATCAGGCATGCCGAAGATTCTGCACAACATCAGGGCGATCAATCTGAAAGGAGATCTCAGATTCTGCACGTCATATTCGTCGTTTCCTTTCTTTCTCAAATGCTTTCCTGCTACTAGTAGCTTTTCGACCATCTCAACGTTATTCATTTTGCCCAACCATTCATCAGTCAAAGCTTGTTGGGAGCGGGGAAACTTATAGGCCGCGGCAATGTATGTTGGGTGGAATGAGGCAATGGCTACTTTGCCGCTGTCATTTATCACACTTCCTTCTGCATCGGCATGTTGGATTATCCATCCGATTACTTCAACACAGGGGAATAGCTCAGGGAGGGTAGCAGCTCTGGTTATGCTTGATGCTTTGATATTTAGATAAATCGGTCCCTCTTCTAACAACATGTCCGGGACATCCTGATCTCGGATCATCCTGTAAATGTCACCCCATCTGATTTCAGGAGGGACACCGGTGGTGCACCTAGTATCCTGGAGTGAGGCTTCAGTTTTAAGTGGCGTAGGCTTCTTTTTTGTCATCTTAGCCTTCTTCTTTCCAGCTTTTGGCATTTTGACTTATCCCTGATGGCAACCAAATGTACATCATTATCAACATGATCAACATACTGTGAGTTTTTTACAGAGAGCACCACCATTTTAACATGTTAATGAGATAAAATCAAAATGTGAAGCTGTACTTTAGGAAGCAAACACACCACTCCAATCTAAATTTAAACATTCTAATTCTTTTAAAGTGGCGGGTTTGGAATGTCCCTGCGAGGGTAAGCGCGTTGTGGAAGCAACCTGCTTTTGGCCCAGCTCTAGGGGTGTGGTATCTATTGCCATGGTTGCGGTTCAAATAGCAAATTGCGGGGAAGTTAGGGGTGAAATAACTCTATGACGGAAGAAGGAGCCGCTTTGTTTTTTCAAATTTATAAGCTGACGAGGGTTTCGACTGCTAGGTTAGCTGATAGCACTTGGCAAGGTGCTTTAAGGTAGGTTTCGAAGCTCAGACAGGGGTTGATGACGCCGGGTGGTTATAGTTTCGGCTGGTGACACGAAAATTCCATGTGGCTACGGCAATTTTTTTTAAACAACGAAGTACGCGGCCCGGGGAGGAATTTGTAAAAATATCTATCCGTCCAAATTGACGGTTTTTTTCCTATTAAGCAAACGTTTTACAATTCCTCTGCTTTTTATGACGAAAAAAAAAATGCAATTTAGACCGTTTGACGGGCAAAATAGCCCATGACGGGCATTTTGCCCGTCGAAATTCAACCAATTCCTATCATTTGCGTAGAAGAGACAAATTTAAAGGTTAAAATCCTACCTGGCACCGTGAGGATAGTTGAATGAGGTGGACGCAAATCGTGGGCGAGTGAGCTGAGCTGGAGCGGTCGCGCGGTGTCCAACGTCGTTTGCCAATCGAAAAATAACGATATGTTCGGCTCGAACCCCACCGTCTATTTAAATAGACCGGGCACGTGCGAATTTAATGTGGTGGTTGGCGAAATTAAATGCGGTTTAAATATCGGTACGTCGGTGTCAAATCAGATTTTCTCGATTCTCGCGCGACCGCCTCCTGCAGGACAAACTTGCGAACGTCATCCGCCGTTGCGGAAGGATACAGTGGAAGTTTCTGCCGTTTTGGGGCACGTCGCGGAAGGAAAACTCAAAGCGTTCCGCAAAAGACTCCCGCCTCACGGACGGATAACGCGGAGGCTTCCGCCGTTTCGGGAGTTACTCGCGAATGGTTCTCACAAAAGGTTCCGCGTCGCGAAAGGGAAAGCCAAGGCGTTCCGCAAAGGTTTTTTAAGTCCTTCGAAAGGATAATGCGGAAGCTTCCGCTGTTTCGGGAGTTACTTGCCAATAGCTTCCGCAATTCGAAAATTTTCTAAGTCTCGCGGGGTCTCGGGAGGATATGGTGAATATTCCCGCGGTGTTTCGGAGAGGTTTCGCCAAAGGTTTCCGCTAAAGACTGCCGCAGTCGCGAAAGGAAAACCGAAAAACATCCGCAATTAGTCGAGTCTCTTCGGAAAGATATCGTGAAGGCCTCCGCTGTTTCGGGAGCTTCTCATGAATGGTTCCCACAAATGAAAAGCTTCTAAGTCTTCGCGGATGTTTCAGAAAGAAATGGTGAATCTCCCCGCCGTTTCGGGAGAGATTGATGAACGGCTTCCGCAACAGGACGTGAGTGTTTAAATATTTTCGGCGCCCCTTTTCGGGATGCTATCGCGAAGGCCTCCGAAATTGCGGAGGGCTTTCGCCAACGGCTTCCGCCGTTTCGGAACGAAAAGTTGAAGGCTTCCGCAACATTTCAAAGGAAAAATTCTGAGTTCTTTTTCAAAGTTTCGGGGAGATTTGACGAATGGCGCCCACCGTTTCGAATGGAAAAACCGAATTCCTCCGCGACTGCAGAAAGTTTTGACGAATAACTCCACCGTTTCGGAAAGAATTACCCAAAGGTTCTCGCAACTTTCCAACGAAAATTTCTAAGTCTCTTTCGGGAGTTTTATGTGAATGGCTTTCGCAGTTTCGGGCGGCTTCGTTGAATTCTTCCGCTGTTTCGGGAGGAATTCATCAGAAGCTCCCGCAAAAAATTGAAATTTTTTTTCTAAGTCTTTTCGGCAAGCTTAGGCGAATGGTTTCCGCCGTTTCGGGAGAACAACCCGAATCTCTCCGCAATTTATTCAACGAAAGTCTCTAAGTCCTGTAGCTAGGGTTTTACCCCTAGCTTGTGCCAATGAGCACCTACTAAGGAGAATGGACTCCTTAGTAGCAGTTCAGTATATTAAACTAATTATGCAAAAACAAAAAAATAAATTATTTCTAAGACAAGCATGAAGCATAAACACCAAAATGAAAGAATGACTTTGTATTGATGTTACCTTGAGTGTCAAGGTTGGTGAAGCCCTTTGCAGTGTCCAAGAGGATGCTCCAAGCTTCTGAATGCTCCTTCTCCTTCTCCAATGTTGGGGATGGGCCAAAGATGGCTCTCAAGGTGAAAATAGTTCAAAGGTGAACTAGGGTTTCGAGAGAGATTTTGGCAGAGTAAGGGTGCTTGTGATTGTGGATATGAAATAAGGGATCTCCATCACCTATTTATAGTTTTTTGGTGGTGGAGTGCTGACCCATGGTTTTAGGAAACACATGGTTTTATGCAGCTGTATAGGGTTTTTTCCTCCTTTTCCTCATTATTTTATATTTTTTATTCCCTTTTTAGGGGATTTTTACTATTTTTGGAGGAAAAGGGGGTTTTTTAGCCTTTTTTAGGCTATTTTGATGGTTTTGTGGCCTTTTGGAGGCATTTTAGGCCTTTTGGAGGCTTTTTAATGGGATTTTTTGGGATTTTTAATGGAAATATGGTAGGAAAATGGACAAATGGGCCATATAATGTGGTAAATGAGCTAGTGAGCACTTTTTGGGTGTTAACAGATTGCCCCCTGATGTGCGAGGGCAGGAGCTCATCGTATGGCCGATGGACATCATAAGTCATGAATGGTTTTCCTGGGATGTGGAGAGAAGAGAAGAAACAAACTGGAGCCCGGAACAACGATCCCGAACAACTGCAAGAACTAAAAGTACATAACCTCAATAATGGATGAGGAATCATCTGATCATATGGACGAGGCGGGCATTCCCATGCTCGTATCAGGATATAACATAATAACATCAAGGGGGTCCAAAAAATGGGGACCTGAAATATACATGACCTCAAAAACTGAATGAGGAATAATCTCAATATATGGACGAGGCGGGCATACCCATGCTCGTATCAAGATACATAAACAGAACTGTGAGGCCCAAAAAAGGGGACCTGTAAGATACATAGCCACTGTGTACATCATAAGGGTCCAGAGGGGACACAAATCTGGGACATACTGCTGAGCGGATCATGTGTGAACTGCAGAACTGGTGCACCGGAACAATCAACAGTGCTACTGAGTGTGGTACCAAAGGAACTGATGAGCTGCTGGATCATAGTGACGGGGGTCATACTCTCCATGGTACACTGAACTGGAACTGAAACTGGGTACTCAAGGAAGCATGAAACTGGATGGCTTCCGAATACAAACGCCAACGCAGCCCGGACATCCACGGGAACATACAACTGGGCGTTCCAAAGTGACTCACCAATGTGCTAGAGTCGGGGGAAATCCGGGGTCTTCGACAAAAAACTGATGGAATATAATCCTACGCGATCCTCAACGATGCGATCAAGGTGCTGAAGTCGAGCATGTGAGGAACAACCACTCAGAGAGGCAATGATGTCTCCTCTCGGAATGATCCGTAGGCACTTACCACAGATGGTGATAAGTCCAAGGCGTAGGGACCTCTGGGCCTATCCTCTGGAATAGAGGAGCTGTCGTCGACAGAGGGAGACCTGCAACTATCAAGGCAATGATGTTTCCTTGACAGGAGCGCGAGGTACAAGACCGAAATGTGATAGTACTGATGGCAGAACTGATAAACTGTGGGGGGACAACTCAAACTTCCTTTGTTCAGAGTATGATAATGTGAATGATCTGGCAGCATATGAAACTGACTGAGGGAAAAGGGATCATAGCTGTAATGGATCTGGGAGGATAACTGGCTGAGGGAGACTCAAGCTGGTGTACAATGGCAGGAGACTGCAGAATACTCTGAACAAAGGCGACCTGATTGGGGGTGCTGCCGAGATGATCGATCATAGTGCCATGAGGCACGGGAGGATACTTCTTCGAGGGTTAAGGAACTAGAAGAAGTGGGTGGATAAAATGATACTGTCGTGTGGATTTTACGAGCCCAGGACAGTTCATGCTCGTGGTTGCTTTCAATTTTAAGGAGTCTGAAAGCGATAAGAAGACTCTGAGATAGTGGAATGGTACTGTCGTGTGGATTTTACGAGCCCAGGACAGTGCATGCTCATGGTTGCTTTCAATTTTAGAGAGTCTGAAAGCAAGTAAGACGACTCCAGGGGGTTGCTTTTTCGTAGATTTAGTCTCCAAGGCCCAAAGAAGCATAAAAGGATGCAATGAAGAACTCTTCTAGCCGGTGTGACTAGAGTATTCCTTTTTCGTAATTAGTCTACCAAGTCCGGAAAAGGGTTAAACTTATACCAGATAGACGCCCTTTCAGGTACTTTAACGAGCATGAAAGGAAGCAAGATTGCTCGGCGATCTTTTCATTCTTTTAGGAGTCAGAAAAGAGCTTAACGGAAACTCCCTAAGTGCCTTTTTCGTAAAGGACTTGTTCGGCCCGAAAAAGGGATAAAATTATACCGAACAAAAGGAATGGCCAGGCAAGGAGGAAGTGTTCAATCAAGGTTTAGTAATGATGACCAAGAACGAGGGTAGGTGGGAACACTGATGGACCTCCTTGCGGGGTAGATGAAATGGTGGCAAAATAACGAAACATTTGCAGTATGACAGGAGTGAAAGGCTCATGTAAAAATGTGGAACAATCCGATGGCGGCCGATGTGGCACGCAAACCGAGGCAGCAAGGTGTTGGGACACAATGTTGAAATTATATCAAGTGAGAGCGAGAAATGATCTCAAGCATCATCACGAGCTCGGAAAAATGAATCCGGCGATATAAAGGATGTCAAAAACGGGTGACGGCCGATGTGGCACGCAAACCGAGGTGACGGGGGCATTTTGAAAAATGCCCGGAAAATCTGGAGGTGAGAGCGAGAAATGATCTCTAGCATCATCACCAGCTCGGAAAAATGAATCCGATGATATAAAACATGTGAAAAACGGAGAACGACCGATGTGGCACGCAAACCGAGGCAACTAGTGGCGTCTGAAAAATGGGTAAAAAATGACAGGACAAAAATAATGCAACGAGGTGACCATCATGACGGTCACGTCGCGCTGATTCCAGTGGTGGAAACGGTTTGTAAAACGGACGCCGTATGGGGCCAGAATGACCAAAACAAGAAAAAGTCAACCGACTATAAATAGTGGTGGGTCCAACATGACATGTGTCATTTGTACTTTGTTGACTTTGACTTGTGAGTTGAGTGGACCAGAGCTTAGGTGGCTTTTCTGGACGATCCGTCTGGCTGTTTGCAGATCCGCGAGATACAGGTATTTCACTAAACTCATACCTGCATATTTTTTCGGGTCGGGGGTTGGGTAGTGGGTCCCAGGGATGATTTGTACGGTCCACGTGGGGTGGACCGCGGGTTAGGGGGTCGAAACCGCGGTTGAAGACCGCGAGTTTCGGGTCGAACCACGCGGTTGGAGACCGCGTGATTCCTGGATGGAACCACGGTCGAGTACCGCGAGTTCCAAGGAGGAACACGCGGTTCCCAACCGCGGGTTTTGGGCTGACAGGCGCGGTTGGGAACCGCGGCTATGTGCCTGACAGCCGCGGTTGGAAACCGCGGCTGGAAGCCCGAAAGCCGCGGTTTTGGGCCGAGCTATTAGGGCTTCTGGGAGGGGGAAAAGTATTTTTCTTAAGTTGTCATGAGACTGATGAGTTCACTTTGTGTGATTGGCAGGATGCCCCAGGTTCTCTGGAGAGAGCGGGAGATCCCTGATGAGACCATGGGTTTCATCCGAGAGAACCGCCATGTGCGGACAGTGCTGGGGTTGTGCGGACTTTTGAAGTTCGCACAGATACCTATGATACGGACAGCAACATTGTTGCTGAACCGTCTGATCAGCTTCTGGGAGCCGGACATACAGGCTTTCCGGGTACAGGGTGAGAGGGTGGACCTTACCCTGACCGATGTTTACTTTCTGACGGGGTTACCCTGCTTGGGCAGGGTGGCAGACACACAGCCGCGGGTTGCCGCGGACGTCGACATGGAGGACATGTTGGAGAGGTACTGCGGTCAGGACGCGAGGGTGCATAGGAATGCACTCCTGGTGAGGGACCTACAGGAGCCGGCAGTGCAGGCCATGGCGGCGTGTGTGGTGCGGGTATTGGGTTCCCAGTCACCGGAGAAGGTGTCTGGGGGGCAGATGCAGATGGTAGAGCGCGTCTTAGATGGGACGTACTACGCCTGGGGCTAGATGTTCCTGACCTGCGTTCAGCGACAGCTGACGGCAGCGAAGGAAGATGGCAAGGGATTTTGTTTTGGGTCCTTCCTATGTGCCTTCTTTATGGAGAGGGTACCCACACTGCGGCCACGGGTGCCGATCAGGGCAGGAGGGATGAGGGAGCCGAGGATGGTCCGTTGGGGTGAGATGATGCGCCGCCGTGGTGGTGGCGACGTGGGCAGGTATTTTACACAGGAGTTGTACCTGCAGTGGCTTCAGATACCACTGACGCTGGATGACTTCCCGTATCGGGATATGGACTTCACAGGAGATCCGGAGGCGCCACGAGCACCAGGACAGGCATGGGGTCCCGACGGTACGTGTGTGTTTTTATTGCCTGCTATGTACGTCATATTTTATGTATATGATAGTAGATGGATATACTGTGACTGACATATGGTTGGTTTGTGCAGATGTGGGCCCGAGGCCACCTCCAGGGCATGTGGCCCGGCGGGGTATTGTGGCCGTGCCAGCTCTGCCTGGACGAGGAGAGGTGCGGCGCCGGGACCCAGAGGTGACCCTAGAGTCTGTACGGGAGATTTTAGATCGGTTATTGATAGGAGTGACCGACGAGGGTTGGCGAGATGTCGATCCGGATGTGGTACGGGATTGCATGGGGGCACCCTGTGAGTTTAGGTCCATCGCGATTCGGGTGGCGATTTTGGTGGACCGGGCTCGGGCACAGGAGGCCGGAGGCGAGGAGGACTTGCCGGAGGAGGAGCGAGGGGAGGACTCAGAGGCAGCCGATGCTGGCAGTGATGCAGGATACGACTCTCATTAGGGAGTGCAGGGGACTCCCCCCGAGTTTTGTAGCTACGTCATGTATGTAGATGAGGTTGTAGGCATGTATAGCCATTTTTTGTATAGCTGAGTACAGGGGTACTCAGGACATGTATAGCACTGAACATGTATATTTTTTGAGAGATATATATATGCACGTGGATGCACCTTTTTATATGATGTTGTTGTATTTGTACGCACGTGGATGCGCTTTATGTGTTATGATATGTTTACATTGCACGTGGATGCAAGTAGGTTAGGATGTTAGACACATGGATGCCCCTTGTGTATTTTATGTGATGTGACATGATATTTGTTTGTTTAGGCACGTGGATGCCCCTACGGATATGCATGTGGTGTATGTACATGGATGCAAATGTAGATGCGATGCAATCTTTTTGGGTTTTTATATGTATTTTTATGAGATGCTATGGGATGATGATGCATGATGTTACATGGTGTGATTGATATGCCAGTCTAGGATGTTGTTGGCCATTTGGTCTGCGACACGATTTTGAGCTCTGGGGACATGTGTGAATGTGATGGATTCAAATTGTCGACTGAGTTGTTTTGTGCGCAGGAATTTTCTAAAAAGGCAGGGATCACGCACCTGGTAGCAGTTGTTGAGCTGGGAGACAAGTAGCTGGGAGTCAAGGAACACATGAAGGTGACTTATGCCCATTTGGAGGGCGGCAGTCAGGAGACCGGTCACGGCATCATACTCCGCCTGGTTATTGGTAGCAGCGCCTATACATATCCCGTCAAGGTGAATCATCTCGTTGGAAGGGGAGTACAAGACCCATGCTGCAGAAGCCAGGTTGGGAGACCAGCGGCTTGCGCCGTCAGCGAAGCCAGTGTAACTAGGTGGAAGATGGTCCATCTGTAATCATGCAGAAAGGATGAATGTAAGATGATGGTAAAAAAGTGAAAAACAAAAAGAGAGCAAACTGTACAATGCGGACCAAAATGGGGCCTCGAATTATTCTATGGATAGAGATTCCGTAGGATGCAACCCATCATGGGGGTTGCGTAAAGGGAGGCCTTTAGAGTTGGTTTCAGTAAGAACCTGGAGTTCCTCTGGCCGTGTGTCTATGTGATGTTTGAGAATGGTGGTGTCGAAACCGGGCATTCCGTTAGAGGGCCAAGCAAAGACATCACGGAACTCTTGGAAGAGTTGTATATAATCCTCAATCTCCCGCTCGCTGCAGGAGACTCCTAAAGTGATGAGTTCAGGGGCATATCCTGGGAACTTTGAGGGAGGAAGAGGATGTTGTTTTTGACGAACAGGGGTTACATCAGTCCATGTGTCAATGTGGTGCTCTATAATTGCGGGATCAAGACCAGGCATTTCGGTATAAGACCAGGCAAAGACATCACAGAATTCTTTGAAAAGGTGTGTGTAGTCCTCAATCTCTTGTTTACTGCAGAATGCTCCTAAAGTAATGAGTTCAGGGGCACGACCTAGAGCAGCAATATCAACTTGGATGACAGGTGAGATGTTGGCCATGTTGCCCTCCTCGAAGGCATCAGGAGCAGGAATAGGGTCCTTGAACCAGTCAACCTTGGTGGGGAGGAAGTCTTTGGATTCGACCGCGTATTGGGTAGCGGTGCTAGAGGGAGACGCTTCTGGGATGAAATAGGAACGGTGGTGCATATCATCCCAAGGATGATCCGGGGCAGTTAGGGCCTCAAGAATCTCCTCATCAGTACGGAAAGTCTGCGTCGTCAAATTGGTTGACGAGGGGGTAGTGGAAGTGTTGGTTGAAGAGATCATGTAGATGATATTAATCTCTTCAGAAGGGGGAGAGACCGGGGGGTAGATCTCCTCAATGGTAGGTGGTGCCGTCTCAAGGTCCAGATTGTTCATCTCATAGAGAGCCGCTCTGTAATCCGGGAGATCGGGACAATGATGTGAATAGTGCCCGTAAATACCGCAGATGGCGCAGGAGTGGTTGGTACGTAGGGACTTATCTTTAGGCTTAGGAGTGGGGTTTAGTTCGACGGTTGGGATGTTGGGGTCATCATCGAGCATTTGCATGTGCTTCTGCAATGCGGGTAACTGTGGGCATTGGTGGGTCGCATGGCCCAACTCGTCACACAGCGAGCATTTGGGAGGAGCACGAAACACTGGAGGGTTCTTGACTGTCTTGGGAGGTGGGACAGCAGTGTAAGGTTGTGGACCTCTGCCCCCAGTGGGTTGAGGAGGAAGAGGAGTTGTCGTGGAGGACGAAGGGGTAGAGACACCGGGAGGTGGCTGAGTGGTAGTAGCCATGGGTTGCACCGGCTGGAGGACGACATCAGGTGTCGGCGGGCGAACGGGAGGCGAAAGGTACCATACAGGTAATCCCAAGGTTAACCCAGGGAGGCTAAGGGTAGCCATGACCGGGGCGCTTACTACTCCTGCTGGAGGAACTAGGAAGGGGATCGTATGGATCGGTGTAACACCAATGTGACTAGGTACCAATGGTGGTTTAGGCAACAAGGATGGTTGATTGTTAGGTGGTAGGATGTCATGGGACAAGGTACATAAGTCAGACATTTCGGGCGTAGATGATGGCGGAGGAATGGATTGAAAGGTGGAGGTCATCGGCGCGTCTGAGTAGACTCCAGGCCCCGTAGAGGAAACAAACGAGGTGGTGGCAGGGGAAACAGGTTGTTCAACCATGGGGAGAACATTTTCCGGTGCCGCCGGAGCACTGGGATCATAGTAGGTGAGCTGGTCAATCTTAACCACGCGTCCTTCATGGGGGAACATCATGGTGCGAAAGACAGAAGAGGCAACCGCCCGCATGGCATACATGTAGCTGCGGCCAAGTAGAAGGTGGTAATCCAATTGGGCATTGATTACCTCTATGTCAATAAGAACTGTTTTACCACCTAACTGGACTGGAACGTTGGGTAGAAGGCCTTGGGGCTGGGCCGAACGACCGTCGTAGGCACGTAATGCAGTGGTGGACTGCTGGAGAGGAGGGGATCCTAGCTTCTGCCATACAAATGTAGACATAACGCATGTGGAAGCACCCTCATCAATGATGCACCGATGGATAACAAGATTCCTAACGGAGACTGTAACTTGGAAGGCTAAGCTGGAAGGTAGGCGTGGTTCAGACTGGTCTAAATCAAACGCCATCAAATGTGAATCAGTTGGGTCAATCCCCCCGATGGCGGAAAGTAAAGTCTTGCGCTGGGAAGGGCAGTTCTTCAAGACTTCCAATGCAGACATGGTTGCGGGAGATTGGGCTAGGTCGTCTACGATGTTGTAGTTTGACGCAGCGCGCGCGTTAGGGTTATTGTTGATTCGACGAAGTGGGAAACGAGGTGCTTTCGCAGCGCCGTCTATGGGCGGCGGAGGTATACGTAACGCCTGATCGGTGGGATGGGCGTTAGTAGGTTTATCCGTGGGAGGGGCTTCAGAGGTGGAGCCATATTGGTTCCGACGGGTCTGGAGGTTGACATCAGCAGATGACATCATCAGTAAGTGGTGGGTACCTGAGTCAAACATGGGTTGATCAGGGGCAGCGTAGGTGATCTGTTGTTGTTGGGGTTGCACGTTAGCTTGAGGGGCCAATGGCTGAGTGTTCACCACGCCTTGGGTCGGTAAGGGGTTTTGCAGCACCAAAGGGGGTTGCTGAGGTTGGGGGGGGTTGGGCGGTGCTTGGGGAGCCGCATGCCCTTGGCGATGGGCCTCGTCAACCCAAAGCTGCCGAGCTCGCTCCAAGTGTGGGAAAGCATGGGTGTAATGTCCATAGACCCCGCAAATAGAACAAGGGTGGTTCGTCCGCAAATTGGGGTTTTTGGCCTGCTTGGGCGGGCGATCAGGGTTTTGATTAGCGGGGGCCGCATTATTGTTGTCAGGGGGATTAGCCGGTTGACCAGCTTGGTCTGCAGGTTGGTTATTTCCCCGATTACGGCCCTTGCCGCGGTTCTGTTGGCCCTGGTTACGTTGGTTATTCTGGTTTTGCTGTGGGTTATGTTGGGCGTAAACTTGCCCTTGGGCAGCAGGTGGATTTTGAGGTTGCGCAGGTGCTGGAGCAGGCTGCGGAGGATGATATGTAGGTTGAGGCTGAGCAGGTGCAGCAACTTGAGGGGGTTGCTGATAGGACTGCGGAGCAGGTTGTGAATGTGCCGCAGGGGCTGCCTGTGGCGGATAATAAGCTGGTGGGGCTTGTGAAGGCGCAGGAGCTGAGGCAGCCTGCTGATGGTAGTAAGGCTGAGGGGCGACTGGAGGAGCATAAGCAGGAGTCGCATACCCGAAGCACTGAGGTGGACATGAAGGTCCATGGGAATGGTGATGTGTCATGGGAGCATATGAGTTGGTTGCTCCAGACTGGGAGGTAGCCCTCGACAGGTCGGGGCCAGGGGTAGGACGTGCTATAGAAAATGGTTGGGGATGCGAAGAAACACGGCCAATGATACCATCTGCAGCGTGGGATGCCCCCGGCGCATCATGATGGGAGGACTCGCCGCGAGGGGCGTCAGGTATAATGGTATAAAGGTAACCCGACTGGGCGTAAATGAGGTCGAACTGCTGTGCCTTAAGGATGGCCTCTTCTTCAGACTGGGGTCTTTCTGAAGCTCCATCCTTAGCGATGACAGGAAGCAGGGACTTGAGGAACCAATCGAGGAAGATACGGTCATCTAGTTTAATCTTGCATAAGCTACGGCGTCTACGCCACTCATGGATGTGGTCCGTGATATGGGTAGCCGTGTTTTGTCTACAAGATAGAAGGATCTCAACGCCCGCGTCATAGCGGACTGGCAACTGGAAGAACTGCAGGAAGGTCGAGGCCAGGGAAGAAAAGGTGGCGTGGGTCCCATGAGGCTGCTCAATATACCACTTGGCTGCAGAGCCAGTGAAGGTGCGCTGTAAGAGACGGAGGCGAACAGAGTCATCCACGATGGAGTTAGAGGAACACCATAGGTGGAAAGACATGATATGGTTTTGTGGGTCCTCACCGGCCTTACCCTCGAATTTAGGGATGTCAGAGGGTAGTTTGGTAGGCATATGAGGCCACATAGGGTCGTGTCGAATAGGATCGTTGGTCAATCTGGCCAGGTCAGGTAGGTTGAGGCTAGCCATGAACGGCAAATTGGAAGAAGGCTGTGACACAGTAGTGCTGTGGACCAAGTTGGGGCCAGTGCCCCCAAGTGGAGGGACAAGATTTAGGGTGGTGCCCCCAAGTGGGGGAACTGAGGTAGTGGAGGATGGTCCAGCACCACCATGGGTAGTGTGAGCCACTGATGTAGTGGGGATAGGTATTCCCGCTGTGGGAATAGGTACCGTGAGGGGAACGGTAGATGGTTGCCCCATGGAGGGCATACCAAAAACAGGTGTAGTAACTGGTGTAGTGGTGGATGTGCCACCAATGGTCCCTATGACAAATGGAGTGGAAGTCGTACCAGCCATGGGGCTAGTAGGGGCAGTATAAATAGGGTTCTCAGACTCTTCGTCAGAATCAGAGGTAAAGTAAGGTGCGTCACTATCTGGTGACGGAGACCTACGTCGCTGACGGGTGGAGTCAAGTGACAAGGCTCTAGATCTGTGATGAGTGGTATCAACGGACAATGATCGGAATCTATGACGAGTGGTGTCGAGAGAACCGTGCTGTGGGGGCTCGCCCCTGAGGCGCCGAGAATGTCTCGGGGACTCAATGGTGACAGATGGTGTCTAAGTCTCTGTGGGTTGAGGTGAGTATGAAAACAGCTCAAAAGTCCTAATGCAACCGAGTGTGCAGAAGGAGAGCTAAAAAGCAAGGCACTCAGGCCAACAACCAACTCAAAACACCCACTGCAACAGCTGTGCTACAATAGGTGGAGTAACAACAAAGATGGTCAGAATACCAACAAGCAGCAGGTTTCCTAAAAAAGAAAAATGGTGGACTCACTAGACCAAAGGGAGGTAAAGGAGCATGCAAACACCTAACTAAAAGTATTCTGACTTAACTAAACATATCCTCTGCAAGGTGATGAAATCCAAGTCAGACAATATGAGTAGGAAATCCAAGTGGCTATGATATCCCCCTACCGGGAGGGATACCGGGTAGTCAATCCTAGAAGAATGGCAACTAAGATACCCCGTTCATGACACGTCCAGAAAGGTGAATCTGCCGTTTAGTTCGTTGACCGCAATACCCCTATACAGGGATATCCCGCGAACCGCGAAAGGTAGCCCTTCGGTTACTGAATGGAGTGCGGTATTCCACTCAGGCCTCCGGAACCAGTCTCCCGACTTCAACCCTCCTAAGGGAGAGGCCCTCTGATAAACTGGTCGTGACCGTGCCAAAAAGTACTAGGGGATTTTGGTTCCCTATTTGGACAACAACTATGTCTCAAGTGAAATAACCAAGGGGTGTTATTGGAAGCCTATCCCCCTGATCCTACCTAACTACAATGATTCTTTTGTGTTCCCCAAGTGGGGTTAGAATGTTGGTTTAGTTAGGTACTTTTTAAGGCTCACTTGATTTAATGTGACAGAGTGTGTGCTCGTGAGGTGTTGAACCCAAAAATAGAAGTGCCACAAGGGAGGGCAACTTCCGATCTATCAATAATGCTGAAATTGATTCTTTTAACTTGCAAAATTTTCTGAAATAAAAATACTGAAATTTTAAAAAGACTCTGTAAAAGGAACAGAAATTATGTTGCAGAAAGGCTGTAAGGAAGTGGGCTGCAGGTGGGACAGAGGGCTGTTCAAATGCAGAAAATATTGCAGCAAGAGGGGCTGGGCTCAAAACAGGAAAAGAGCAGAAATCAGACCGCGGGTCTGTGGCGGATCAGAACAGGCCGACCGCGGGTTTGAGGGAAACAGCGGCGGTCAGGTTGCGGCTATCGGGCCAACAGACGCAGTCGGGACGCAGGAAACAGGGGAAAAGGCACAGTCGGGTCGCGGCTATCGGGCCAACAGTGGCAGTCGGGACGCAGGAAAAAATGGAAAAAGACACAGTCGGGTCGCGGCAAAAAGGCTAACAGGCGCAGTCGGGACGCCCGAAAGAGGCAGAAAGCCGCAGTCGGGACGCGTGAAAAAGGCCGACAGGCGCAGTCAGATCGCGGCAAACAGGCTGATTAGCCACGGTCGGATCGCAGGTAACAGACTTGAATCCGCCGACAGAGCGTCGGAAGCAGTCTGAGAGCCACGGTCGGATCGCGGGTAAAGGCCTGAAAGGCGCGGTCGGGACGCGACTGTAGAGGGAAAAAGACGCGGTATGCGGCGGCCGAAAGGGACAGCCGAAAGGAAAAAATTTAAAAACGGAAACCAGAAATTCGAAAACTAGGGGAGTCGCCAAAACTGTAGCTAGGGTTTTACCCCTAGCTTGTGCCAATGAGCACCTACTAAGGAGAATGGACTCCTTAGTAGCAGTTCAGTATATTAAACTAATTATGCAAAAACAAAAAAATAAATTATTTCTAAGACAAGCATGAAGCATAAACACCAAAATGAAAGAATGACTTTGTATTGATGTTACCTTGAGTGTCAAGGTTGGTGAAGCCCTTTGCAGTGTCCAAGAGGATGCTCCAAGCTTCTGAATGCTCCTTCTCCTTCTCCAATGTTGGGGATGGGCCAAAGATGGCTCTCAAGGTGAAAATAGTTCAAAGGTGAACTAGGGTTTCGAGAGAGATTTTGGCAGAGTAAGGGTGCTTGTGATTGTGGATATGAAATAAGGGATCTCCATCACCTATTTATAGTTTTTTGGTGGTGGAGTGCTGACCCATGGTTTTAGGAAACACATGGTTTTATGCAGCTGTATAGGGTGTTTTCCTCCTTTTCCTCATTATTTTATATTTTTTATTCCCTTTTTAGGGGATTTTTACTATTTTTGGAGGAAAAGGGGGTTTTTTAGCCTTTTTTAGGCTATTTTGATGGTTTTGTGGCCTTTTGGAGGCTTTTTAATGGGATTTTTTGGGATTTTTAATGGAAATATGGTAGGAAAATGGACAAATGGGCCATATAATGTGGTAAATGAGCTAGTGAGCACTTTTTGGGTGTTAACAAGTCCCTTTTGGGAGTTTTAAACAAAGGCTTCCGCCTTTCGGGATGAAAAATCAAAAAATTACGCAACTGCGGGGAGATAGTCTGAAAAGCTCCGAAATTTTGGGAAAATTTCTAGGTTCCTTTTCTGTTCCTTGGAAGAAAATTGGAAAGGCTTATGGCAAGATTTTCTGTTGGAAAGCAAAAGATAAAAGCTGGGAATGGCCCCTTGAGGCAGCCTTTCTAAATTTTTTTAAAGGAGGGGCCCCAATATGTACAAAAATTTGGGGGGAGATGTTGCTACAACAACAATGGCGAGTCGCTGGCGAACAAAGATCTCTGAAAAAATTCCTCTTCATGGTCCGAAACCTCATCAAAGACATCTATATTAGGTGCACTACTCAGCTGAGCATTTTAAATTCATGTGAGGGGAAGAAGGCACTTTACCTGCTAGCCATTGGGGAAAGGGGAGCTTTGACCAAGACATCTTCACCACTCTCAAAGGGCCAACATATGAGATTCATTTTAGGAGGGTCATATTTCAGATGGTCACTACTGCCGGACTCCACAGGGTTTGCAACACTTTCTCATGGACATTATTTCTCTTGTTCCTCATTCCCATGCTGCTTGTATCCTTTTGGATGATTGTACTTTGGACAGCTTAGCTGTTTGAGCCTTCCAGAGATATTTTCTTTGGACATGATCTTTGATTTAGGCTCCTCAATCCATAATGTCCTTTTGTGTGAGATAGAAATTTTATTGATTGGATCAAACCTCATGGATGGAGAGGAGCCCATTTTGGGCTGAGCCTTTTGGACAACCTTCTTGATTTTACATGTCTTTTGCTTTTGTCTCAGCCATGCTTTAATTGAGGCGAGAATCTCTGGAAAACAGACCCTTTGAATATTAGCCATTTTGGCTGTTAAATTTGCAGCATGGAGTCACTTCAATACCCTATGCCCTCGAGGTGTGCTACTGTCCATGGGTCCAACTTTCATAACCTTCTTTAGATGCCTTTAAAGTGTGAGAGTGGGTGGAGCCCAACGATAGTAGTGAATATGGTCATAGGTCTCTGCTATTTTGAACAGGATTAGTGCGACCAGCAGAGTAGGCTTCCTTCCTTCTGAACATTTCAGCGAGAGCACGATAGACAGGATTTATTTGAGCATAGTTCCAGATTCATGGGTTGCGAGATTTCTTCGAAAAATCTATCCTCAACGAGGAACTCAACAAAAGGGGTTTCAGAAAACAAAACTTGTTGCATGGGTCCAAATGGCGAAGACAGAAACAAAAATGGACGAAAATAAAGCAACTACAGGCTAAAGCAACAATAAAAGAAAACTTTATTTATGTACAGGAAGTCTCGAAGAGACTATGCGAAGTATTGTTTTAGAGCGAGGCCATTGTGAGGAAGGGTTACTTCTTCTCCCTCGAGATTTGTCAATTTGTAAGTGGATGGGCCTAATTTTGATGAAATCTGGTACGGACCTACCCATAGATGTTGGAATTTTGTATGCATTCCTTTGCCTTCGTGATTATGGTCCCATTTCAGGACTAAGTCCCCAACTTCAAAGCTTCTCTTGCTAGACTTCCTCTTATCGAACCATCTTTTAACTATGTCTTGATGTTGATGAAATCGGTCTTTAGCCTTTTGTCAGGCTTCTTCAAGTTGAAGTAGGGTATTGATCCTGGATTGTAAGGCTTGGCTACCAGAACCCTGGGAGGCTTGGGATAACTGCAAGGATGGGAGTAATATGTTAGGGGGAAGGATGGCTTCCTTGCCATATACAAGAGTGAAAGGGGAGACACCTAAAGTGTTCTTCGGGGTCATCCTATCTGCCCATAAGGCGCTTGGGAGAGCTACATGCCAACTTCTCTGGTTTTCTATCACAGTCTTCTTAAGAATTCGAATCAGATTCTTGTTTGAGGATTCAGCTAATCCATTCCCCTGAGGATAATAATTGGCTGAATAATGCAACTTAATTCCCCATTCATAAACAAATTCATTAATCTTGCAAGACGAAAAATAAGTAGCATTATCGAAAACAAGGGAAATTGGAACCCCAAACCTGGTTATGATGTTCTCCTTTAAGAAGCTGATAACCGCGTCTTCGTTGATTTTGTGCAAAGGGATGGCCTCCGTCCCCCTAGTGAAGTAGTCAGTAGCCGTCAGGATGTATCGATGTTGCAACGACGAATTTGGATTTATTTCTCCGATAACATCTATACCCCATTGCTCAAAAGGCTTAGAGATGATGACCGGATGCAATGGTCCTGCTGCCTTGGGTAACTTCCTAGCACTTCTCTGGCATACATCACAGTTTCGTGCATATGTGTGGGCATCTCGGAATAGAGTGGGCCAATAATAACCAGCTCTCAGTATCTTGTGTGCTGTCGTCTCTCCTGAATAATGTCCACCTGCGGGGCCATCATGCAATTCTTTGACAACTTTGTTTGCATCTTCCTTTTCCAAACATCTAAGGAGAACTCCATCATAATTCTTCCTGAAAAGAATCCCATCAATGATTTGATAAGGTGCTGGTTGCAAGCGGAGTGCCCTTCTTTGCTTAGAGTTCCAGTGCTCAGGTAGATATCCCTGCTGCAAATAGTGCACCAGATCCCTATACCATGACTGGGGAGCTGTGAAGATATGACACACTTCAACCGAATTTAACTCAGCTTAATTCTTCCAATGTTTTTCTTCATCAGTTGAGTTTCCCGCAAGTAATTTGCACAGGCCTTGCCCTTTGATGATCGTAGCTGGTTTAAATTCCAAATCATACTCCTGCAAAGCTGTGACCCAGTTCCCTCTCCTTTCTCCCAATTCCTTTTGAACGAAAAGGGATCTAACAGCTGGGTGGGGAACTATGACTTTAGTTCTGTTCTTCAGAATGTATGGCCTAAATTGCTTGACTGCTTTGAAGACCGCATATGCATGCTTGTCAACCACAGGATAATTCAGCTCAGCACCTTTTACGTGAGTACAGCTGCGAGGGAGTCATCCGAAGCGAAGGTATACAAGATGAAATCCTTATCAAAATCTGGGCTCCTCAAGGAAGGAGCCTTAGCTATGGCTGCCTTGATATCTCTAAATGCGTCCTTCTCCAGATCTTTCCGCTTGAATTGCATGCTTTGTTTAACCATCTGTTGCAATGGCTTAACAATTTGTGCAAAATTCGGAACAAATCTACGGACAAAATTGATGGTGCCCATAAAAGACTGCATAGATTTCTTGTTGTAAGTCATTGGAATCTTATTAATGGCTTGGACCCTTTCTTGATCAATTGACACTCCCCCTTTGGAGATGAAATGACCCAAGAGCTTACCTTCGGGAACAACAAATACGCTCTTCTTGGGATTCAAGGAAATACCATATTTCCGGCAGCGATAAAAAATATGCTTTAGATGCATGACATGATACTCCCTTTTCTTCGAAAAGACTGTCACATCATCCAAATATACAACCACGCATTGTCCACCCAGTCCTCGGAAGGCAATATCCATCGCCCTTTGGAATGTAGCTCCTGCATTTATCAAACCAAATGGCATTCTCCTGTAGGAGAAAGTTCCCCACTTAGTTCTGAAAGTAGTCTTAAGGTGATCTTCTTCGGCTACTAAAACTTGATTGTAGCCAGAGAAACCATCGAGGAGAGAAAACAATTCGGATCCTGACACCATTTGAAGGATTTGTTCCATTGAAGGGACGGGGTAGTTGTCTTTATCCGAAGCTTTGTTTAAATTTCTGAAATCTACACATAGCCTTATCTCTCCCGATTTCTTCCTTACGGGAACCAAGTTCGCAACCCACTCAGAATGCCGAACCTTGAAGATTATCTTAGCGTCCAGGAGCTTCTTTAATTCCTTTTGGATCAACAGTTCTAGAGTGGGATGCATTCTTCTTAACTGCTGCTGAAATGGTTTGACGCCCGCTTTCATTGGTATAACATACTGAACAATGCGGACGTCATACGTTTTCAGATCTTCATAGGTCCATGCAAAAACATCCTTGTATTGTTTAAACAATTTAATGAACCTGTCTCTTTCTCCTGGTGAACAACATTTGCCAAGGTTGAAAAATCTTGGTTCTGCCTCGGTATCCAAATTAACTAACTCATGTTGCATTGATGAGCTGTTAGTTTTGGTATTAGCTGGCCTTTTGAACTTATTTTGAAGATCGAACAACATTTCGAGGGACCTTACCCCCTTTGGCATGAAATTTCCTTTCTCCTCATCCTTCTTCATCAAATCAGCATCATGTTCTTCCTCATCTATTGCAGCTCCCTGGAAGCTATCTTCGTTTGTCAGAAAGCTTATAATTTGTTCATCATCATCGAAGACTCTGAAGTTTGTGATGTTATCGGGAACGGAAGGCCTGAAAATCAATTCAATTGAGCATTTATTATTTGATGGTACCAATCTAGAAGCAGATGTTGCTAACAAATCAGCAGCAGAATTTTGCAATCTAGGAATTGATTTTATATTGAAAGCGTCAAAATGCATAATTAAATCCCATACCTCAGCTTGATAACCCTTCAAATGAGGTGAGAGACAATGAATGGTGTCCCTTACCTGTCTTACAACTATCTCGGAGTCACCAAAGACCTTCAGGTACTTAACATTTAAGCCAATGGCCTTCTTTAATCCATGTACCAAAGCTTCATATTCAGCGGTGTTATTAGTACAATCAATTTCTAATCTACAAGAAAAAAAATACTTGTTTCTTTTCGGATCCATTAGAACACAACCGGCTCCGGATCCTTCCAGAGTTTTAGAACCATCAAAGTATAATGTCCAAAAGGTATCTTTAAATTCAACTAAGTTAGTTTCTTTGTGATCTATGTCAGTAACTAAATTGACTATGTTACAATCAACATCATCAGTCCGAGAGAAATGAAGGAGATCGGACTGTTTATATGATTCATGGCTAATGGTTTCAGATTGATAATTACCCGGATCCATTTCTAAGAAATAATTCCCCAGAACCGAGGATGAGAAAGTTACGGCCTCATTTTTTTTCTTCTAACTGAGTTACGTTTTGCTTCATATGAGGTTCCCTAAGAACTTTAATATGATTCTGTCTGTTCTGATAAGGAAGCCATAGGTGGGACCAATCAGTAGCAAAGTAGCCACTCAGCTTGGTAGACCAATCCCTACTTAAAATCAACCCATAGGCTTCAGGAATGTCGACCACCATTATGTCAATGAATTGACAGACTCTAGGGTCAGCTAATAGTCTAATTAGAACATCTTTCATCTCCCCAATAACCTTGACAGCAGTCTTATCTAATTGGATAATTTGGGCTGGAGATGGAACATGCTGCCCGTTAATCTTTTTACAAATTGACAGTGGCATAACGTTTGAGGATGCTCCAGAATCTACCAAACAATTGTGAACATTATGGTTAAAAATTTCAAAATTCAAAAGGAATGACAAGTTTGAGATTTAGACTTCCCACCGATGCTAGCTTCATTAATTTCGGGACTGTTTTGAGAATCCGTTAATGGAGTGCTGTTCTGAGGTTGTAGAACATGCAGCAGTTTGTCTCGTTGATGGGGCAAGCTACACATGTCAAATATTGACACATTCGCTTTGACCTTCTTGATGTCTTCGATAATATCGTATCCTATGTCAGATTCGTTCCCAATTCGAGCTTGCTGATCTGTTTTGCTCGTTGTGACCTTAGGTGGCTGAACTATGGTGTCAACGCTTGGCTACTTGATCGCTGTTTGGTTGAATTTTGGCTGTGGTGGGATGATTGTTATGTGCCTCCTAGGATGTTCTTTTGAAACTTTAGGCTTATAAGGAGCTACGCTAGGAACAGGATCGGCAATTGGGCCTTTGCTGCGAGTAGCAACATTTACGGTAGAGGGAGAGCTTTATATGGGATCCTCTTTTGCTAATTCAGTCATAGGTATCCAATCCCATAGCACCATAGTGGTGTCCGGGGTTGGTTCCTCTAACTCATGGCTCGACTCCTCTGGAGAATCATCTTGGTCTGGGATCTGTGAATCTAGAATTTGGTTCATGACTAAGCTCATGAAATTAATCCATTGCAGGCAGCTCTTTTCCGAATGTGGTTCTTGATGAAAAGTGCAGAAATTTTCCATCCCGATTTCGTTCAAGTTTAAGACAGGGGCATTATTCATTGGTGGATGAGTTTGGTCACCGTCTTCCCTTCTTTTATAAAATGGCTTGAAAGGTTTCCTAGATGTGCTAGCAGCCTTGTCTTTCTCGAGATCTACGATTTTATTAGATAATTTCTGCATCATCTTGACTACATTTTCCATGTCCGTAGATGGCTCTTCTTTACCTCTAGTGAGCAGCAAAGGTTTTTTGTTAGCTGCTGGTTTCGGTTCTACATCTAAGGCATGTTTAGCAATGCTATCAGCTTCTTCTTCTACCTTTCTACCTTCCTCAAAGTTCTCTATCAAGGTAGTTTTCTTGGATCTTTTTACGAACATTGTGATTGGTCCTTCAAGAGCGGTAGTGTAGTATTCAATCAGAGACTCCTCTGCTGGTTTATTAGCTTCACTGAAATTATTTAACAGCGTTGTGAATCTTTGATTAAAGTCTTGAACCTTTTCTTTCTTTTCCATTCTCATGGATAAGAGTTCTTTCATAAGTGTTGCCACAGTCTTTTGGTTTCCGTATTTCTTTAGGAAACAATTTTTGAATTCATCCCAACTAGAGATTGAGCTGGGTTGTAGGCTAAAGTACCAAGATGATACTTTTGGATCGAATGTATATGGAAACAACCTGCCGACTACGTCTTCATGTTGTACGTTCAAAAGGTTCAGAGCTAAGTAGAAACTCTTGAGGTGATCTTCCGCCGAAATGGCTTTCCCTGGATCGAACTTAGGCAAGACCTTTTCTGGGTTTTTTGGAAGATTATGGAATGGTCCAGCTAGGTTCAACGCTCCCCTTGCTCTCCAAGCAGGTACAACCATGTTTGGATGTGAAGACCCTGGTGGAGAATTGTAAGGTGAATTCTGTGGAGTACTTCTTGGAGTGATAATTTCTTCAAGGTTTTCTTGGTCTGAAATCTTTTCTGAGTTTTCAAGATCTGCCTTGTTAAGAGTGTCTGAAATTTCTTCCATAGTCAGATTCGCAAGTTCTTCAAAACTTTGAACAAGAATTGAATCTCGGGTATATTGTGGCTCTTTTCTAGGGGTAGTTTTCTTAGGGAGAAAACTTACAACGTTTAAACCACCTAGCTGCCTAACATAAGATCTAGTATGTCTTCTCAAATCCTTTATTTCTATAAAAGGGATAGCGTATAAAGATTCGTGAGGCTCAGGATGAGCAATGAGGTGTTCTTGATTTGATAATTCAAGATCTGGGCTGTTTGAAATGCTTTCTTTAAGCGGGTTTTCAGTGTCATCTATGACAGTGGAAGATTTTCCTCTATCAGCCATGCACTTTCAGACCCTCCTTCTAGCGCCAAAAACTGTTGATGCCTCGGATATCGTAGCATCAATCAGAAAGGGATTCTCCCCGATAGATGATCCCAATTAGATTATCTACCGTTTGGTATAGGGAATCCATCCGGTTAGCGGTTCCGACAACCGTGGGTTTGGAGTTTAATTCCGATTGTACCGGTTATGGCCCGATCCACCTTTCTTTTGGATTTTATGTTTTTAATGAGATGCAAGTGCCTAATTTATATCTAATCTAAATGCAAAACTAAACAGATCTAAGTCTAAAACTAAAGTAAATCTACCTATCCTTGCAGGGGACACGTTCACAGGATGAGCAATGAGTTGTAACAGATATCATAAAGAAAGAACAGATAGCCATCGATTCTTACAGGCAAAGCTACAGCAAGATAAAAGATATTTAGAAGATAACTTCTAATTTAATATAAAACGCATCTATTGCTCATGAAACAGAGAAGCAAAATTATTTAATCTAGGTGCAAACTGAAAAAACAGATCTAGATCTAATAAAGAAACACATGAAATAAAACTAATTATCCCTGCAAGGAGCACATTTAAAGGATGAACAATGAGCTATAGGAGTTATCTTAAAGAAAGAATGGATAGCCATTACATCAGAAAGAGAAAGCTACAGCCATGATAAAGATATCAGAAGATAGCTTCTGATTTAATATAAACACATTCATTGCTCATGAAATAGAGAAATCGTTTACACAGAAAGAAGCAAAATCATTCGTTGCAAAGAAATAGTTCAAATAACAAGAAAGATCTCACATTACAGTATGGAATCAATCAGAATAGTCCAATACACATCCATCTTCATTCCCATGCAAAACGTCCATCTCCCTGGCTTTTATTAGAAAATTCGATTTTACAGAACCGATACAAGATAGCTCGTACAGGTTTCCAAATTTCATTCCCTGCCAAAAGTCCTTTTATATTCTTCCTAGCTTCTATTTATAATTACAAAAACGCCCTTTGGGCTGCCACCTAGCCTCTTCCACCTGTCACCTACAGGAATTTCTTCTATAATAGACCAAAAAATGACTACTTCTTTTACAAAATATTTAACAACAGAGAATGGACAGCTGTCCCATAACTCACGCTTTATACATTTGAGAGTTTAAAAAATAAAATATAGCATAAATAATGTTCTAATATCCGTTCTGTCAATCTTGTGCGTGAGCATCAGCTGGGAGAGGATCGCCCAAGTCAATTGATGTTACTGCTTCTGCTTGGGAAGAAGGGATTGAGCTGGTTGGAATTTCTGCCACTGCTGGGGAAGAGGGAATCGGGCCCACTGTGGTTGCTGGAATGGCTGCTGGGAGAGAGGATTCTGGATCTGCTGTTGTTCCTGCTATTGCTGCAGTTTTCTTCTCCTCCTCCGCTATGTAATTATACCACATACCTGTGTCCCTTATGACTATGTTTGCTGCAGCAGGGAACAAGATTTTCTAAGAAGTCACATTCTTCCCGAGCTCTGCTCCAATGCTTTGAACTTCTGCTACTGCAACTTGATGCACTTCCTTCAGCAGATGGTTGTGGAGTGATGACAATCCAAAATAATGTTGGAGGTCATCAATAGCCAGGACATCAATCCTCTTCACATACTCCGTTTGAACGCCTAGTTCTTCCTTTAGTTGAGACAAACGTTGATCCTTTTCCGGAAAGTCCTCCAGGGTCTGAGGGAAGCTCAATTTGCTTTTGTCATGCACCCCTTGGAGCCTTTGATATAGACTGTTAATTTTATCTGTTGTTCTTTGCACACTGGTTATCAGCTTACTGGCACAGTTCCTTCCAAACTCCAACAGGGCTATGTCCTCATTAAAACCGTCCACAGATTTAAATGGGAGATGCGTGGGGAAACCCCCCTTTCCTTCTCTCCATGCCATCTGACTCATGATATTTTCCTTGACACGGGTATTATTAGCTTTGAGCCTATGGGCCTCCGCATTAATTTCTTTTAACCTGACTACCATGGCATTGAGCTTGCAAACCTCATCAGTGACTAGCTCCTGAGTGCCATGCATTTGTTTCAGGATGCTGCAGGACAACTCATGGAAGGGAGACAGGTCCATCGTTCTGTTCTCAGCGTGCTCCAATTGCTCAGCCAATGTCAGCTTGTCTGTTTCAAGATGGGACACTCTGGCTACTGCATCATTCTTTTCTGCTTCTTCTATCATCATCAGGACTGATAGCTGCTCCTTCTCTTCCTCTAACCGGTTATATTTATCTGACAACTCTTTATGCTCGGCGTACAGGCAATTATACTTGTTCACCACCAGATCCCTGTGGGATTGCTCATTAGCCACGGTTTGTTGCAGCGTACGAGCTCTCTTCTTTGTCAAAGCATTTTCTCTAACTATAACACCTACATTGTCCAGTGATGCTTTTGCCGTTTCTGCAGCTGCGGATGCCATAGCAAAGGGATCTTGATCTGTATTTTGCATTACAGTGACCTCTCGGCGAGTAAAGATGTCTTCATGGAAGGGACTTTTGATCCTTTCTTCCGATTTGAGGACCATTGCTTTCCTTTTATTGTCATAGACAAACTCATTCCACCTGGACACTGTATGATTTCCCGATGGAGTGTACGGGACAATTTGGCAGTCCATAATGTCTATTTCTTCTTCTGCAGGTGGGGTCCGGACTTCCTGAGCTGGGTCTACTCCTTCATTTTGGGTACCAGAGCCACCTACTTGAGATGCGTCTATTTCCATGTCTTGGACACCGGACCCACTTGCTCGGGCATCTTCTCCTGCTTTTAGCTCTTCTGCCGCTTTCCTTTCTGCCTCAGCTTGTTCAGCTTGCAACTGATCTTCATTCTCTCTCCGTAGCCTTTCATCTTCCGCTTCTTTGTGCTGCTGGGCTTCCTCTACCTCTTTCTGCAACCTGGCTTCCTCAGCCTCCTGCTGTAATCTGGCTTCCTCAGCCTCCTGGAGTAACCTTTCTTCTTCTCTTAATCTGAGCTCTTCCTGGGCTTGGGCATCATTAGCTTCTTTCTCCTTCTGCTGGCTGGTCTTCTCGATCTTGGTGGAGCTAGAATTTGCTCCACTGCCTTGGAGAAAGGTTCGCAACTCAGCCATGTTGCTGATGCCCCTGAACACCTCTTCCTCGGCATTGGGGTAGTGAGAGTACTCAAAATGAGCATATATTTCCTTACAGTGCTCGACCACTCTTCCCTTCCTGTCATTCCTGTGGAAGATCACCTCACCGAAGTGGAAAGCTTTCAACTCCTGCACAAATTCTTTAGCTGAGGCAACCCCGGAGAACTTGTAAGCACCTATGCAGAAAGGTAAAGGGGGAAAGGAAGCCTTATGTTGCTTGTGGAGCATTGCCCCAATTCCATCCAGGAATATTTGTCTTACCGCTTCCTTAAGGACTACATAATCTGTGGCATACTGCGGCAAAATTTATGGGGGCTTAGTCCCTCCAAACATCCTGAGGTAGGTGCCTTGCTCTGAAAAGTAAAAATCCCAGTAATTCTCAAGGACTTCTACAGCGTTCTCTGACAGGCAGTTGGGCTCCTCCTTGAATAACTTCTCATATAGGGGCATGATGAACCCCTCACAGATGAGTTTGTAGCTAGGTTTGTAATTCTGGGCCCACATCATCTTGAAAGCGGTGTAAACCGGGGTGGTGGCCTTATCCCACGTGCAGCCCAATTTGGGGAAGTCCACCTTGGCCAAAATACAATCGATCAGATATGAGGACATGAAAAATTCTGCCTTCTTCAAGGCTAGTCCTTCTCTAGAAGAAACTATCATTGAGGCCAAACTATCTGACAGGAGAGTGGCCCAGTCAAACACAGTTCCTTGAAACGCCACGAAGTGAATAATAGGGACCCACTGAATCTTATACACAGTGCCATCGGGCATGCCGAAGATTCTGCACAGCATCAGGGCGATCAATCTGAAAGGAGATCTCAGATTCTGTACGTCATATTCGTCGTTTCCTTTCTTCCTCAAATGCTTGCCTGCTACTAGTAGCTTTTTGGCCATCTCAACGTTATTCATTTTTCCCAACCATTCATCAGTCAAAGCTTGTCGGGAGCGGGGAAACTTATAGGCTGCGGCAATGTATGCTGGGTGGAATGAGGTAATGGCTACTTTGCCGCTGTCATTTATCACTCTTCCTTCCGCATCGGCATGTTGGATTATCCATCCGATTACTTCAGCACAGGGGAATAGCTCAGGGCGGGTAGCAGCTCTGGTTATGCCTAATGCTTTGATATTTAGATAAATCGGTCCCTCTTCTAACAACATGTCCGGGACTTCCTGATCTCGGATCATCCTGTAAATGTCACCCCATCTGATTTCAGGAGGGACACCGGTGGTGCACCTAGTATCCTGGAGTGAGGCTTCAGTTTTAAGTGGCGTAGGCTTCTTTTCTGTCATCTTAGCCTTCTTCTTCCCAGCTTTTGGCATTTTGACTTATCCCTGATGGCAACCAAATGTACATCATTATCAACATGATCAACATAATGTGATTTTTTTACAGAGAGCATCACCATTTTAACATGTTAATGAGATAAAATAAAAAATGTGAAGCTGTACTTTAGGAAGCAAACACACCACTCCAATCTAAATTTAAACATTCTAATTCTTTTAAAGTGGCGGGTTTGGAATGTCCCTGCGAGGGTAAGCGCGTTGCAGAAGCAACCTAATTTTGGCCTAGCTCTAGGGGTGTGGTATCTATTGCCATGGTTGCGGTTCAAATAGCAAATGGCGGGGAAGTCAGGGGTGAAATAACTCTATGACGGAAGAAGGAGCCGCTTTTTTTTTTCAAATTTATAAGCTGATGAGGGTTTCGACTGCTAGGTTAGATGATAGCACTTGGAAAGGCACTTTAAGGTAGGTTTCGAAACTCGGACAGGGGTTGACGACGCCGGGTGGTTATAGTTTCGGTTGGTGACACGAAAAGTCCATGGGGCTGCGGCAATTTTTTTTAAACAACGAAGTACGCGGCCCGGGGAGGAATTTGTAAAAATATCTATCCGTCCAAATTGACGGTTTTTTTCCTACTAAGCAAACATTTTACAATTCCTCTGCTTTTTATGACGAAAAAAAAGAAGAAGAAGAAAATGCAATTTAGACCGTTTGACGGGCAAAATAGCCCATGACGGGCGTTTTTCCCGTCGAAATTCAACCAATGCCTATCGTTTGCGTAGAAGAGACAAATTTAAAGGTTAAAATCCTACCTGGCACCGTGAGGATAGCCGAATGAGGTGGACGCGAATCGTGGGTGAGTGAGGTGAGCTGGAGCGGTCGCGCGGCATCCAACGTCGTTTGCCAATCGAAAAATAACGATATGTTCGGCTCGAACCCCACCATCTATTTAAATAGACCAGGCACGTGCGAATTTAATGCGAAGGTTGGCGAAATTAAACGCGGTTTAAATATCGGTACGTCGGCGTCAAATCATATTTTCTCGATTCTCGCGCGACCGCCTCCTGTGGGACAAACTTGCGAACCTCATCCGCCGTTGCGGAAGGATACAGTGGAAGTTTCCACCATTTCGGGGCGCGTCGCGGAAGGAAAACTCAAAGCGTTCCGCAAAAGACTCCCGCGTCGTGGACGGATAACGCAGAGGCTTCCGCCGTTTCGGGAGTTATTCGCGAATGGTTCCCGCAAAAGGTTCCACGTCGCGAAAGGGAAAGCCAAGGCATTCCACAAAGGTTTTTTAAGTCCTTCGGAAGGATAACGCGGAAGCTTCCACTGTTTCAGGAGTTACTCGCCAATAGCTTCCGCAATTCAAAAATTTTCTAAGTCTCGCGGGGTCTCGAGACGATATGGTGAATGTTCCAGCGGGGTTTCGGAGAGGTTTCGCCAAAGGTTTCCGCTAAAGACTGCCACAGTCGCGGAAGGAAAACCGAAAAACATCCGCATTTAGTCGATTCTCTTCGGAAAGATATCATGAAGGCCTCCGCTATTTCGGGAGCTTCTCGTGAATGGTTCCCGCAAACGAAAAGCTTCTAAGTCTTCGAGGATGTTTCGGAAAGAAATGGTGAAGCTCCCCGCCGTTTCAGGAGAGATTGATGAACGGCTTCCGCAACAGGACGTGAGTGTTTAAATCTTTTCGATGCCCCTTTTCGGGATGCTATCGCGAAGGCCTCCGAAATTGCGGAGGGCTTTCGCCAACGGCTTCCGCCGTTTCGGAACGAAAAGTTGAAGGCTTCCGCAACATTTCAAAGGAAAAATTCTAAGTTCTTTTTCAAAGTTTCGAGGAGATTTGACGAATGGCGCCCGCCGTTTCGAACGGAAAAACCGAATTCCTCTGCGACTGCGGAAAGTTTTGACGAATAACTCCGTCATTTCAGAAAGAATTACCCAAAGTTTCTCGCAAATTTCCAACGAAAATTTCTAAGTCTCTTTCGGGAGTTTTATGTGAACGGTTTCCGCAGTTTCGGGCGGCTTCGTTGAATTCTTCCGCCGTTTCGGGAGGAATTCATCAGAAGCTCTCGCAAAAAATCGAAAAGTTTTTTCTAAGTCTTTTCGGCAAGCTTAGGTGAATGGTTTCCACCGTTTCGGGAGAACAACCCGAATCTCTCCGCAATTTATTCAATGAAAGTCTCTAAGTCCCTTTTGGGAGTTTTAAACAAAGGCTTCCGCCTTTTGGGATGAAAACTCAAAAAATTACGCAACTGCGGGGAGATAGTCTGAAAAGCTCCGAAATTTTGGGAAAATTTCTAAGTTCCTTTTCTGTTCCTTGGAAGAAAATTGGAAAGGCTTATGGCAAGATTTTCTGTTGAAAAGCAAAAGATAAAAGCTGGGAATGGCCCCTTGAGGAAGCCTTTCTAAAAATTTTTAAAGGAGGGGCCCCAATATGTACAAAAAGTTTGGGGGGGATGTTGCTGCAACAACAATCCGAAACACTACTTATGATTGTGAGCCTTATACTTACCAATCATTCAGTAAAGTGGTTTCGGGATTTGTAGATGTCACAACATCACCACTATGGAGATTTGTTGTTTTCCATCCAGACACAAAATTAGGGGGCTTGTTGACAGCCTTCAGGGGTAAAGGATAAAAAAGAAGCAACTTCATTGGTAATATATTTGCACTATATTATCAAAATTTTGAATTTATAAATCATTTATATTTATTGATAAGTTAATTAATTGTTTTATATTTTTGTTACAGGAAAAAGCCTAATGTTCGTAGCTCAGGCAGCAATCCATTCCTGAGTGATGCTGAAAGCATACATGTTGCAACTTGGACACAGGAGGATGCTTATGAACCTCTTTTAATCAATGAAAACAGAGGAGGAAAACATAGTCAGATATTGAGTTATAATGCCGTGGTAAAAAAATTAACATATGAAGAAAGGGATTTGAAAGGAGTGATTGTAAACATCTATCAAAAGCCACATGCATTGATTAATTATCTCATAGATACATTTTCAAGAGAAGGAGATTGGGTCTTAGATTTGTTCTCGGGTTTAGGTAAACTTTGTCATATTGCATATGAAATAATATATCAAGTTTTATTGTATGTTTTATCCTTCATTATTTTATTGTTTTAAAGTATGCTTCTTTATGCTATTTCACTTAAATTTAATTTTGTTTTTGGTGATTAGGTACAACAATAGCATGCTCCTTACAGAAAGGAAGAAATTGCATATCGATTGATAATGATCCACTCCAATGCAATTACATAAAACAAAGAATTAAGGCTACTCAAGTTCTTCCAGATGAACTGCAAGAAGTTGGTTTGAAGAAATGAGAGTTTAGTGAAACAATTGTGGCAAAGATGTCAAAAGAGCCCCAACCCCCATTAGGAGGCGTGTTTGGAAAGGAGCACTTTGGGGATCTTGCAGACATAGAAGACCCAATGGAAGAGGACATTGATGTCCCTGAGGAAAGTCAAGCTCCAGAAAATTCCAATGTCGATGAAGAATTTGGCATGCATAATATTGTTGAATAGTTTCATGTTTTGAAGAAAATGTTAATTTTGACAATTTTTGACAATTTTTTGATGAGATATATTAGTAATGTTTTGACTTTCAGACTTTATTTTAGAAATAAAATTTCTAAATATAATGTTTTTAATATGTTTTTTTTTCGATAACTAATATGAAATATGATCATTTTTAGAGAAAAATTCTCTGAAAATTCATTGAAAATGGTTTTAAATGTCTTTATTTTCTGGAATTATTTACAATTTTGTCAATAAAAATGCCTTATTTTGTACATAAAAATGTCTTATTTTATAGAAAAAATCGTAAAATGTATATGTTTTTCATTATAAATTGCTTAAAAATGTATGTTATTTTGTTAAATTTCAAAAAACACACTTGAAAATAGAAATTAAAAATATTTTACAACAAAGATAATTCAAAGGCCCCCAAAAATGTCTCAAAATGAAAATGTGTGATACTGGCATCAACCATTTTTGAAACGGGGGTAAAAATAGCTACTAAAATTAGGAGAGAGAAAAATGAGAACTATGTCGAGTTCTCATTTCATAGTATAAGTGGTTACCACCGAAATCTATTCGTACATTCGTGGTGGGGAAGAGAGAAAATTTATCGAAAGCTTTTGCATTTCCGAATTGATGCAAATATGTCAAATTGGACGTCCCCAAATCGAATCGATTCAAAATGTAAAATCACATAAATCAATTCACAAACATAACTTCACAATCAGTCGGGAAGCTTTTTCGTTTCCGAATTGATGCACATTGTCAAAATTTGAGGTCTACTAGATTTCGTTTTTCTTTTTATTTCTTAGATTTAAACGAGGATGGCATTTAGGTTGGTGAATAAGATAGTTCATTCTATTACTGAAATAAAGAGGAATTATACATATTGTTACAAAAAGCTGCTCCCCTAAGCAAGTTCAGAATCCTTCCATCACCCTCCATATCCAGAACCAGTCCCGAAACCCCATACAGATATACAACATTGTTTAACAGAGAATTCAATATCGTCCCATCTTCTTGCCCTTGCAAATTTACCTTTCACCATGGTCCTCAATCGAACAAAAGTTTAGTAACAGTAAGACAGTACAAAATATACAACCTGAACTGTTTGCCCTAAAACAAACTCAACTAGGAACATTACCAAGGGATTTTCAAATTTCGCATTTGTCAAAAATATCAAAACAAACCTGCATGACTGCGTAACCAAAATGCACGTTCAAGGAGCTTGGTCCCGCTGTTGGAGACTGCTCCTGCTGTTTCCTGTCTTCATTGATCTGCGCCTGGTTCACTCCTTTTGGCTGGGGCGAATCGTGGGGCGACGAAGGTGCGAAGGAGGCTTTTGCTAGACCCCGCACTCCCTCCATCTCCATGACGCTACGCAGAATGTCCTCCTTCGCATTGCCAAGAACTTGCTGCACCAGGTCTCCTTAACTAATCCGCTCCATCATGATTTTAGCAGTAATCTTACTGAGAATCCAATAAGGATCTAGCCATCCACCCCTTTTCATCAATCTTCCTTTGCATATCTTCCTCCTCCATTTGCGAGATGTATTCTTTTTCTACATCCTCCTCCACTACTCCACATTCTTCTTTCCATTTTCTCCCCCGATTTCGCAACATAGTAGCATAATTCGAGTACGAATACAGATACTATACGGTAATGAAAAAATCCAATACATATGTAATACTTTTAATCAAATATATAAACCAAATTAATATAAATATACATTAAAAACCATTCATTTTTATAAAAATTTAATAAATTGAATATTATTTATATTTAATAGTTGTTAAATAATTAAAATTTGGTTTTCTAAAATTGGTTTTTAAATTTTATTTTTTCATTAGTAAGAATCTAAATTCGTATCATATCTATATCGAATATTTGATGGTCAATACGGCCGAATTATGCTACTATACTTCGCAGACACTGTCATGGGACCATCTCAAAACTACTGGTTAACACAGGTCCTCGATTACTTATCCTCCACTCACCTGTCAACTTCTTAGCAAATTTAAAACGTGGTGATCATTCTCTCCTATTTGCCTTCTTAAATATATCTGGCCTAGCCCTTCGCCTTCGAGCGCCTATTTAATTCTTTCATCAAATCATCCATAATGACAATTAATTCACCTAGTTTGCACTCGTCGTCGAACCAATTATCTTTCTGCTCTCCGCCATAACCACCCGTCGTTCCCGTGTACCGAATCTTTAATCCGCTTTGCGTCATAGCCATTGCTGACATTGTTCCAGTCCGACCCTTCTTCAACGTCCCTTCCTTTCTTAACTGCTGCGTCCTCTTCCCGTAATTCATCTGCTCAGCATTTAAGTCCTTCCTCCTCCGTCTACTGGGATCACTCCTTCAGACAACGCATTTCCAACCTCTGGCAACACGTCGCCCTCCGCAAGCACTCATGTTGCCACGTTAACACCCGCATCCGGGAACATGAGGATGGTGTTAAGATAACTCATGTAATAGCGTTTTTTTTCATTTTCATCATAACACTTTTTTTATGATAGGGGAGTTAGTTGTATAAAGGCTAACCAAAATGCCCCCACTCGTCAGAATTTGACAAAGCAATTCTTGCCAAAATCGCCATTTGAAGTGCTCAGATTAGAATTTCGACAATTTGGGTAGTTTTAAAATTGGATAATTAGTTTGGAACAAACAATCCTAATTGCTGAAATTCCAAAAATACCTAAATAACAATTTGCAACAAGAATTTTAACCAGTTTTGAACCCAAAATCACCTAAAAACAAGACGTTTTGATTGTCTTTTATCCTAAGCGATTTCTCTCCAATCCATTACCAAAATTTGTATCTATCAAATTAAAACTCAGCTTACTTTTTCTCTATTTTTTTTATCCAGTGTTGACTTCTCTCTCATATTTTTTTGTAATTTGACTTTCATCCATCTCTAATGAAAGGCCAATGTACTTTTTAATCCTATTATCTTCAATATAACCTCTTTTTTCATGTCTAACCTTATTCTGTTTATAAACACGATACACTGAAAATATATATATATATATATATATATATATATATATATAGCTTGCAGAAAGAGAGTACCACCTTTGGACCTCAATCTAATCGCAATTAAGTTGTTTGAGTCTACAAAATTGCAAACTATGAAAGTTTAGTTAATTTGGTTATTTTATTTTTTTAACTTAATTTATATGAAAATGTTTATTACTAGTAAAATAATTCTAAAGAAATATGATCGTTTAAAGTGTAACGAAAAAGTTTATTATTATTATTTTTTAAATACAATTCTTTCCATTTAGGTTTGTGGTGTTAAACATACTAGGCTATAAAATAGCATAAAAACAAAGAAAAAGAAAAAATGCAATGGCTAAAAAGTTCAAGTAGTTGAGATTCTTTATTCCAAAAACAGAAGAAAAAAATTCTCCAACATCCAATTCAATATCTAATTAAAATATAAACTTGAATTAAATGATTATTATCCTCATTTATAATAAATATATTATTTTTATTTATTCCAATAGTTTAAAAATATAATCTTAAAATTGGATATTTTTCTATATATATTGTAACTTTAGAAATGCACAAACCTTTACCTTTATAGCTGTCGTCTTCTTGAGAGGGTCTACTACTTTATTCAATTCTTTTGTTTGTTCCTACCATCACAGCTCTGCACTAACTACAGAATTCACAGATCACGGAATATGTTGTAAAATTTAAAATTTAAAATCTTCCCTCCATGTCCATAACTCGCTGAGCATGAATCACGCACAAATAATTTTTTAGTAGTTCGTCACATCTCACCATTATTTTATTCACCAAGCATCACATTTTTTCTCAGTGAAAACCTTCAACATAACTTGCCCATCTCGTCATGGGTTCCATTCCAGGCAACCTCCAAAAATATGATTTTATTTTGCCATTGATCATCACATGTTCCATTCTGGGCAATTTGGCGAAATTTTTGGTGGAATTGGCCAACTTTATATAAAGTCAATGAAGTAGAGCATGTGGCGAAATTTTGGCCAAATATATATGGTGTCAGTTTTACATTACACTACATGATATACGAAACTACAATATACATCATCAACATGATATACGAAACTACAATATACATCATCAAGATAAAATGTTTGAATTTTAACATTTTAACTTCAGAACATGCTCGGATAACTTTTTATATCATGTGTGAGGTGTTTGTTTCAGCTATACTAGAGTTTGCATAGCTTTTGTTTTTGTCACTTCACAACAAAGTCTTTTGGCTGAGACATGAAGACATTCAATTTCAAGTCTTCTTCAAGAAAGTAATCTTCACATCCATGTGGTCAACTTTCCACCCATTCTCTATAGCCAAAGATAATAAAGGATGGATGGTAGCCCATTTTGTTGCGTGGAGAAAATCTCCTCAGTCAATGCCTTCCTTCAGTGCAAAACCTTTTGCCACAAACCTCGCCTTGTGCTTGTCAATTGAGTCATTTAATCTGTACTTGTGTTTGTAGACTCACTTGCAACCAATTAGTTGTGTTCCAAATGGAGGGTCCACCAACTTCTAGCTCCCATTCTTAATAAGAGCATCATACTCATTCTGCATGGCTTCTTTCCACTCATCACAAGCAACGTCTTCTTCAAAGGGACTTGTTGGACAATTGGTTGTCATTGATGTCAACCCTTGGAGAGGTTCAAAAGCCCCAGAGATGTGGTTGATATTTTTGGTGACTTAGTTGTCATTGATGCTAACAAGAGTGGTTGATGTCAACAAATGTTATGGGTGCATTTGAAGAAGTCTACTTGAAGCCCCAAAGGTGTGGTTATGGAACCCAAAGTTGATTGAGTAATATGGACATAAAGGACAGTGAAAATATAGGTAAGACACTCAATAGTATTCGTCATGCCATTTCCTATGGTAGGTGGTCCGACACATGGTTCCTCGCGGTTGAGGAGTTATGGCCTCATGAAGTTGGGACCCACAAAGTAATAAGGATTGTTTAACAAGACAATGTTGAAATAAAACGTGAAGAAACCACGAAACAATGTTGTTTGGTCCACTTTCCCATGAGTTTGGGGTTACATGACCCATGGAGGAGAAGTCCCTAAAGAGTCCCCAAAGTTGGTCCGAAGCAAGTTGGTATGAAGCTTGAAATATCCCGAAAATAATGATGTTTGGTCCACATGACCCCACAAGTTGTAGTACTTTGGCCCATTGGACCACATGAAGTGGTAAGGATCCCCGTAAGAAATAATGATGTGTTCATTAAGTATGATGATGTGGACAATCCCTAAGGCACCTTTGAGAAGGTATGGAGTGATATTGAAGATTTCGCACGAAGTGTCATGATGGATCCTTGAAGTGGGGTACTAACCCTTGAGACCCCCTTAAAATATGGAGATCCACAAATTAAGAATGAGTTTAAGGAGACCCTAAAAGAAGCAAAAAGGTATGATGAAGTGTATAAATAGAAGATCAAACTTTTAATTTTATCATTCATAAGTCTCTCTTTGGCATTACGCAACTCTTGGAGAAAAGTGTGAAACTTTGTGGAGAAGAATTTTTTGGCAATCTTTGAGGATTGAGGAGATTCACGAAAACTAGCATAACTTTCTCATACGGAATCAAAATTACAAAATTCTTGGCTCATTGGAAAGCTTGTTGCGAGGGCTATATGATGACATGTTTTAGAGTTCCTTTTATTTTTTCTATTGTTTCTTCATCTTGTGATCTTGGAAAATGTATGGTTCATGCTTGTGGGTTTCTCTTGTGATGGCACATGTCTCTCATTGATAGAGTTCATCTTTGATCTTGGTATGGTATGTGAAGTCATTGAATATGTTATGGAGGCTATGATGATGGATATCTTGGCATAGATATTGATGTTATCTTGGAATAGATATTAATGATATCTTGGCACATTGTACGATGATCTCGTCATAGATTTTGATGATTATCCGAGCATGTTGTATGATGATCTTGACATGATTATCTGGGAATATTGTATGATGGTCTTTGTATAGATCATAGTGGTTATCTTGGTGTTAAGCCCTAAATATTGACACATTACCCCTTATGTAGTGGCACATTACTCCATTTATTATGATGCATTACATATTATTGATGTCGGCTTGGGTCTATTAGTGGGTCTATTAGTTGTTATTGTACCCTTTTGTTTCCTATATATAGGAAGGAGACCTTTTCATTTTAGTCATAATTGTATCTTGTCTTGTCCTATGTACTTAGTACATTGTGTAAGGAGGTTCCTCCCTCGAAGATGATTGTTATTCATCTCAGTTCTCCATTATTAAGGCATGGATTACTTTCTTCTGGTCTATTTCTGTTATTTTTATGCTATATCTGGGACTTGGTTGCATAACATTTGGTATCAGAGCTCTTTCCTCGGGTCTGGTTTCTTCAAAACGAGTCATCTTGGCATTTTCGTTATAATTTTTTTCTACCTGGATTAAAAAAGCGAGATTAAAAACTCATCTCCAAAACAGGCTAAGCTATCTATGTTCCAATTTTCAGATCCTGATATCGTACATGTTCAGAGATATTTACCTCGGAAGCTAGGGTTTTTGACTAGTCCAAAAACTAGTCTTAAACATGTGTTCTGGGGAAAAAGGCCATATCTGGGGTATGAAAGATCCAAATTGAGAAATACCTATTACATCATAAAGAAGAAATGCCACAGTATCCGTGGTAGGGTTTTCATACTCAGATCCGAAATATTGGACACGTGGTATACCCTACAAGTTCACTCTTCTGGAAATACCTAAAATAAGAAGTGTTGTGAGATTCACAATAAATTCTTATTGGTACATCATAATTAGGTCAGACCTGCGGAATTGGAAAAATGACACATTAGGCTACATCAAGCTGAATTTTCAGACCCACAGGAGCAGAAATTTCAAATTTACCTCAGTTATAAGTCATCCATAAAACAATCTTCTAATCACGGTTTGAAAAAGGTAGGCCATTTTAAATTTGAATAGGTTTGAGTAGAAGGATCTAATTTTAGTGAAATATAGGGTGTGATATCTATTTATATTGTTCAAAATGCCACCAAAAGGAAGTGTGAAAACTCACCTCAAACCACCAGAGGATCCATCCCAGACGTACGATGAAAGGGAAGACTTATCTTTTCAAGTGTCCCCGTTGGAAGATATGATTAAAGGGATTGCGAAAAAAGTTGATTTAGTTAATTTAGAGGAAAAGTTGAATAAAATGGAGGAAAATATGAAAGGTTTGGTGAGAACAACATATTTACTCAATTTAGAGGAGAAGTTGAACAATATTGCTAATCTCATACAAAATTCAAGGGATACCCCCCCTATAGGTGATTATGTGTTCCATGATGATCAAGAGGATAAAGATAATTTCCATGTTGAGAAACATTCCATGAATAAGAATATTCCAAGCGGAAATGATTCTAATAATGGAAGTCATCAGGGATGGTCGCCAAAGGGTACCCAACTTCCTAAAATTGACATGAGAAAGTTTGATGGCAATGATCATGTTATCTCCTCAAATAAATTAGTCAAATTTATTTTATTAAGAGGTAGAAAGTCATTAGAAAAAACTTTATTAAATTTTTTCAGGCTCATTTTAATGAGTTCTAACTTGTAAATATTTTTGAAAAAATTTGGGGTTAGTCTTTATTTCAAAAAACTTGAAAAACAGGTTTTAGTGGCTAAGCATTGTTTCAAAATGGTCTCTAAGCCACCGAAAGCTCCGCTTTCGGCAGCTAAGATCACAATTTCAGGGCGCTCTAAGCCACCGAAATTGACGTTTTTACTATGAAACGTCATCATTTTCAAATGATTATTCTAAGCGACTGGAGAATCATTTTGCAAAACGGTTGGAGGTTTTTGTTCCTAACATGTCAGAGAACAATAACCTCTCTCAGTTTTCCTACAGGTGTTTCATATTGAGATAATCGAATCCATCTCTGAGCCCTAATTTTCGGATCTCGGAATTTCCCTGTTTGACACATGTTTTTGAAATACAGATCTCGGGAAAATGAAAATGAATTTCAAAAAACTGAGAGAGGTTTTTTCTCAAAACAAACCAATCCACAAAAACCTCTTTCGGTTTATACACAAGTGTCATATATTTGGAGAAAATAATCCATCTCTGAGCCTCAGTTTTCAGCAGTTTGGCCCAATTTTTATGGCAAAAGATGACCTGTCAGTCAAGGTGGCAATTTCGACTTCATCCAACAGCTAATGAAGACTTGTGCAGCTGTCAAAGACTATGAATATTATCAGGATAAAGTTTTGAATATTAAAAAGGGATCTATTCCTATTTTATTGAAAACTGTTTTGACTGTCTATTTTTAGTAAATTAGATCCAGTTTCTTAGGATTTGAAACTGTTTTGTAAAGGCTATAAAGCCTAAGACTTCAGAAGAAGTATGGGTTTGATTTTAGAGATTTGCACACAGATTGTACTTTCAGACTTCTCATAGCATATCATAATATAAGCTTCTTTTTCCTATTATGTTCAGTTTCACCTATTGTCCATTCTATGCTTGTATTTGAATGAGTTATTTCATTTCCTTAGCTGATCTAGTGTCTGAGAATTGTCATCTTTTTCATTACACTGATTGACTGAGCTTTGCAAGTATTATTTGCTTATAACATTGGCCATTTATATATATTGTTTATGTATGTTTCTGCTGATAGTATAAGATCTGTCCATCCATATACTTTATTCAAAACCTCTGAACAAAGTTGGTTAAAAGCCTTGTCCATTGATATATCCATGCATGCTTTGATTAAGTAAACCTTATGTTAGTCATCCGACTTGATCTAATTGAGAGAATCATTAAGTTACCAGGCATCTTTGAGCTGCAACCTAGAATATTTTCATGGAGAGATAACATTTTGGCGCTGTTGCCGGGGAGAGGAGATTGAAGCTCAGCTTCCTTGGGAGAACAACATAGATCCAGCTTTGATGGTAGACAAAGCCTGGACATTTTCTTGGTTGTAATCATCAATCTGGTGACTCCATGAAGGACGGATTCAGTGGCGACTCCATTGCTCAGAAATCTGTTGGCGACTCCATTGGTATGACATGAACAAAATCTTAGCGAAGAGGTATGCTTTCTATGATTTTTCAAAGATTGTTGGTTTCCCTAATCCAGTGCCTAGTAGAGATGAATGGGATGGCAGCCTTCCAGATTTCAAGGAGAAGATTGGGAAGTACCAGCTGAACATCTGCTTGACTTTCATGATTGCATTCATCGGTTGCAAGTTGTGCATGAGGATGTTCAAATCCGGCTCTTCTGTTTTTCATTAGAAGGATTTGCTCGTGACTGGTATCGGTCTCTTCCAAATGCAAGTGAGTTCTTTGACAAGTTTCCATACAGCCTTCAATTCCTTTTGTAAAGAGTATTTTCCAGTTGAACATTTTTTTGAAGGATGTTGTGAAGAGTTTTCTTTGTTTCATAAAGATTTTGCTTGTCACAAAAATCAGATTAGTGATAAATATTTTATTATAGAAGAAGACATTCACCATGAAGATCAAGAGGTGTTGAAGGATAGTAGTGAAATAGAAATATCTGGCATCATATCAGATGTATTTGTTGCCTTAGATATTTATGAAGATCAGCAGGTCTCTTTTGAATCTTCTGATGTCACAGAGCAAGGATATACATCAACAGAAGAAAGTTATAGATCTGAGTTACAGTCATATGGTAAAGAAGAACTTATTCCTCACAATTTACATCATTTCTCTAATGATCTTCATGATGATGTGCTTTCCCATCAACATAAACTAGAAATGGATTATAAAGGAGCTGAATGTTTGCTTACTATCATTAAATCTGATTGTTGTGAATCTGAAGAATCGATTTCTTTAACTACACATGGAAATGATAAGCTTTTTGTTGGTCAAATGACCATTGAAATTAGTAAGGCTATCCCACAATTTTCAGATTTGCAGACTAAGGAAAGTGGTAGTAACCACGAGGAACAAAATTTTTAGGGACGATCTAATCTTCAGCTAGAACATCAGGAGGATCCTCCTTATCCTTCTGAATATGTTGTTTCAAATTATGATGAAGAATAAGGTGAGATTTTTCCAAATCTGTTTCATGATCCTATTGCTGATACTTCTATACAAGAAGCTTCATCTCTGTCATTAAGATCTTATCTTGAGCTCCTATATTCGACCAATACAGTGATGAGGAAGAAGATGATACGATTTGTGAAGACTTATTGTTTACTCAAATTTCATCTAGTTCTTCTTTTCAGCAGAGAGATGATAAAAAATTTGTGCATGCTGTGATTGATGCTTGTTACGAATCTGTTGCTCAAAAGTCCAATAAAGATCTTTTTAGTTTTGATATATCCTGCAAAGATATTATTGTTGAAGAGGAAATTGTTAGCTGTGACAAGCCAACATATCATCATGATGAATTCAGATTACGTAGATATGGTGAAGGGGAGCAGAAAGGTTTAGATCAGCTGTTGAGCTTGCATTTTTCTCCGACAAAGGTTGAGCAATCCACATTCAACATTGACATCAATGAAGGAAAATATCAATAGCATAAAGAGGTATTTCCTGTTGGCTTTTATGACCCTGTTGTTGACTATCTGGAGCTTATGAGTAGCATAGATATCAAAATATTCTTGTCAGAGGAAAGCTGGTTCTATCATCCGTTCAAATCACATTTATGTTGGCTATGCATTCCTTTATTTTTTGAGTCAAGATCAAAAGTTCAGTAAATCAGTTTCTTACATGGCTTCATTGGAAGCATGAGTTTACTTGATTAAGAAGTAGTACATTGGGTTAGTGTAGGAAAAAGTAGCAGGATAATCTTTTCATACGAGCATATAGATTATGTTCAGTTGTTGTTTTCTTGAATAAGCAGAGCAAGCTACAGGCAGGCTACAGGTTTGCAGGGGATCAGTTGTAAAGGCCAGATGACTCCATGCCCAATGGAACACTAGAATATAGGTTTGAATTTTTGTTTTACAGGAAAGGCATTGGATCTGTGGTTCTTGGAACCTCACAGGGAGGATTCCATCCCCGAGTAGAAGCCAGATGTTATCTCCTCAAATAAATTAGTCAAATTTATTTTATTAAGAGGTAGAAAGTCATTAGAAAAAACTTTATTAAATTTTTTCAGGCTCATTTTAATGAGTTCTAACTTGTAAATATTTTTGAAAAAACTTTGGAGTTAGTCTTTATTTCAAAAAACTTGAAAAAAAGGTTTTGGTGGCTAAGCATTGTTTCAAAATGGTCTCTAAGCCACCGAAAGCTCTGCTTTCGGCAGCTAAGACCGCAATTTCAGGGTGCTCTAAGCCACCGAAATTGACATTTTTACTGTGAAAAGTCATCATTTTCAAATGATGATTATGAGCGACTGGAGAATCATTTTGAAAACCAGTCGGAGGTTTTTGTTCTTGATATGTCAGAGAACAATAACCTCTCTCAGTTTTCCTACAGGTGTTGCATACTGGGACAATCGAATCCATCTTTGAGCCCTAATTTTTGGATCTCAGAATTTCCCTGTTTGACACATGTTTTTGAAATACAGATCTCGGGCAAATGAAAACGAATTTCAAAAAACTGAGAGAGGTCTTTTCTCACAAAAAACCAATCCACAAAAAACTCTTTTGGTTTATACATAGGTGTCATATATTTGGAGAGCCTAATCCATCTCTAAGACTCAGTTTTCAGCCGTTTGGACCAATTTTTGTGGCAAAAGATGACCTGTCAGTCAAGATAGCAATTTCGACTTCATCCAGCAGCTAATGAAGACTTGTGTAGCTATCAAAGACTATGAAGATTAGTAGGATAAATTTTTTACCATTAAAAAGGGATTTATTCCTAGTTTATTGAAAACTGTTTTGACTGTCTATTTTTAGTAAATTAGATCCAGTTTCTTAGGATTTGAAACTATTTTGTAAAGGCTATAAAGCCTAAGACTTCAGAAGAAGTATGGGTTCGATTTTGGAGATTTGCACACAGATTGTACTTTTAGACTTCTCACAACATATCATAATATAAGCTTCTTTTTCCTATTATGTTCAGTTTCACCTATTGTCCATTCTATGCTTGTATTTGAATGAGTTATTTCATTTCCTTAGCTGATCTAGTGTATGAGAATTATCATCTTTTTCATTACACTGATTGATTGAGCTTTGCAAGTATTATTTGCTTATAACATTGGCCATTTATATATATTGTTTATGTATGTTTCTACTGATAGTATAAGATCTGTCCATCCATATACTTTATTCAAAACCTTTGAAAAAAGTTGGTTAAAATACTTGTCCATTGATATATCTATGCATGCTTTGATTAAGTAAACCTTGTGTTAGTCATCCGACTTGATCCAATTGAGAGAATCATTAGGTTACTAGGCATCTTCGAGCTGCAACCTAGAAGAGTTTCCTAGAGAGATAACAGATCCAATAACTTGGATATTCTAGATGGAGCAATTCTTTGATCTACACCAAGTGTCAACTTTGCAAAAGGTAACTATTGCATCCTTATATTTAGATCCTGATCAATTTGTATGGTTCCGATGGTTTTGTGACCGTAAATAAGACTCTATTATCTCATGGTCTATATTCACAGAAGAATTGATTGCACACTATGGGGATATAAATAACAACACCTTATTTAGCCAGTTGGTAAATCTAAAGCAAAAAGGCCCAGTTAAAAAGCAAACCAAGCAATTTCAGAAGCTAAGTCTCAGCGTGAAGAATATTTCAAAAGATAATTTGTTGGATCTCTTTATTGGAACTTTGAAGGATAACATCGAACATAATGTTTGCCTTTGGGAACCTAAGTCCTTGGAGCATGCATTAAAGGTGCCAAGAAAAGTTGAAAACAAAATTATGACAACAAGGAAGTCTACCACTTACAACTATAAAGAAGGAAGTGTGGTCTCAAGTCATCCAAAACCTACCAGATTGACACCACAACAACTAGAGGAAAGAAGAGAAAAAGGGATTTGTTACAGTTGTCATAGAAAATACAGTAAGGGCCACAAGTGCACTAAGAAGAAACTACTTTACATAGATTGTGAAGCAGAGGAAGAAAATGAACAAGAATCACCAAAAGAACAAGAACCGTCTCAAGATGAAGAAATAGAAGATACTACTTCCGAAGATATTACTCCCACTATATCTTGTCATGCACTGGATGGAATTAGCACTCCTCAAACTCTCAAGATCGAAGGATATATCAAAAAGAAAAATGTAACAATGTTGATTGATTCTGGTAGTACTCATAATTTCATTCACTGTAAATTAGACAAGGTTCTCAATTGCTTTGTATATCCAGCACCAAAGTTTCAAGTAATAATAACAAATGGAGGAACTATCAATTGCTCAGGAAAATGCCATAATATCACTCTCACTATGGGGGAATATGTATTGAATAGTACAATGATTGCTATTCCAATGGGGGGTGCTAATGTTGTCTTAGGATTTCAATGGTTACAATCATCGGGAACAGTGGCTTTTAATTTTCAGAAGCTTTTCATGAAATTTTTATGGGAAGGAAAATAATATGAGTTAAAGGGTATCACAGGGAAACCAAGTAAGGTGATAATCTCTAATGGTATAAAAAAATGATAAAAAAGGGACATCAAGGTATAATTGCACAATTATGCTCATTAGATGTTCAAACATATAAGTCTCCTATTTCCCTAGATCTCCAAAAGGTGATTGATAAGGATTCCAAGGTATTTGAAGATATTTCAAAAGGTCTTCCACCTGTTCGAGATTTTGATCATGCTATTCACTTAATTCTGGGAAGTGTTCCTCCTAACATCAGACCTTACAGATACCCCTATGGACAGAATAGTGAAATTGATCATATGGTTGAAGAAATGTTAGAGGCCGACATAATTAGGACTAGACAACGTTCTTACTTTCACCAGTGGTAATGGTACACAATCCGGATGGATCATGGTGTATGTGTCCATATTATAGAGAACTCAACAAGATCACCATTAAATATAAATTTCTCATTCCTGTCATTGATGAATTGTTAGATGAATTACATGGAGTGGTTTTCTTCACAAAGTTGGATCTTCGTTCTGGATATCATCAGACTAGAATGAAGGAAGAAGACATTCACAAAAAAACATTCAGAACTCATGAAGGTCATTATGAATTTTTTGTCATGCCTGTATTGGAGAAAACTCACTATGGCTTGGGAATACCACAATAGACAGATGACTACCAGAAATCTACTCAATTCTCAAAGCAATGCTATTATAAATGACAATGTTAAGATAATGGAGAAATGTAACCAACCTCGATTCAACGTTTGATGTAGATCCCCGTTGGAGCTTTCAATCCACGCACTTGTAAATCTTCAAATTAGTCTTGACAGCCAATATCCAACAAGTACATATAATATATAATTGACATTAACATTATCAATAACAATGGTCCATAATATCATAAGCAAATGCAACCCAATGTATAATAAACAACATTCACACCATGAATGGACGAGAATATGAGTATTTCTATTAATGAACAAGAAGAAGTACAAAGTGATACGACCTCTTGCCGGAAACCAATTTGAACCAAGATCTAGATCAATCCACTTGTGCCTCCACCACTTCAATCCTCCATGAATGGCAAAATCAAACTAGAGAGGAGTTTGGAAGCTGAACATAAATGGTTCACAGCTACAAGGATCAATGAGTGTAGACTCAAGATAGGGCAAAAATCTACTAGAGTGCCTTTACTATTCTCTTCTTCCTTCCGTCCATAAGCCATATGTGCTCAATATATAGTCCTCTCAAATGTAGGTGAAAGGACACATCGAGGCATTACTTGGGAAGATGGAGAGCCAAAGGTCACCCAATGACCACTTTTTGGGAGTAAAAAATTAATTAATAGTGGTTTTTACCATTTTACTTGATACCCATAGGCTATAGTGATGCAACTCACTGGTACACATGCTATAGTGATGCAACATGTGGGTAGGAATAAAAATAGGGCAAACTGGTATCACTGAAGGATAAAAATGGATTTGAGTCACTAAAATGGATCCTACATGCCAAAGAATGCTGATGCTCACAGGGTGGAAGATTTCTGTGTAACAGATGCCCCCTAATGTGTGAGGTCAGAGACTGAAAGTGATACGATGGCCGAAATACATTATAAGCTCAGAAGTGGAGTGATGGAGACACAAGTGGAAAGAACGGTTCACTCGTCATAATACAATAATATCTCTGGATACATGTCGGTATAGTACAAAAATATGATACAATGGCCATGAATAGGCAGTACATAAGTAGATACATGTCATAAGTGATCATAGCCATGATCCCTCTATAGTAAGATATGGTCTTCTGCTGAAAAGAAGACAACTGGTGCAAACTGGAGGTACAAACTGCTGAAATATGAGAGGTGATATCTCAGATGTAAAGTCAAAGTCATATGTAGCATACTGAATGCCACAATCGCCTGGGGTCTTCTACACAAGTCTTCGACAGTGCAAGTCCCATCAAGTGAATAAAGGAGTTGGGGTCGAACTTGATGAGGCATCATCTGATTACCGGTCAATGATGTATACTGTTAACAGACACGAGATGACCCACCAATAATGAAAATGGGCATCAAGGCATAGAGCACAATCATCAGAGTGTGAATAAAAGGGTTGAAGTCAAACATTAGGATGAATCCATCGATCAAGGGACATTGATGTATTACCAAAACTGTCGATGGTGAGAGAACCTACCACTAATGACTGCAAGCCTCAAGGTACTCAACCGAACTCTAAGCCTCAAGTACCAGAATAAATGAGTTGAAGTCGATGAAATGAGACTCACTGGAAGGAGGGCATTAAGGCATCCCCCATCAACCAGCATGAGGTACCAACAATGTTGAAAGATTTGGAAGATCTCAGGTGGAACAAACTGACTCAATAAGGATGGCCGACATGCAATAGTCAAGAGATCTGAGGAGTGGCCGACACTGGTTTCAGGACTTCCTTTGAACAAGAGCATGAGCAGATGGATAGACTCAGGCAGCATAGACTTGACATAAACTGTGCAATGCACGAGGCATTACAAAGGGCTCCATAATGACTGGAGGCTTAACCAATCGGTGGAGAAAACTGAGAAACAAGTACAGCTCCTAAGGCCCAACTATAGTCCCGACTCATAATGTACGGAGTGGAATGAAAGCTCTGTTCAAAGCTGACACAACAGCTGCCAATAAGAAATAGTGACCATAATACCATCTGGATTTTTGGAATATTTTATTTTTTTGGTCTTTTTCATATTTGGGAAAAGCTTGAAAAAGAATAAAATTGCTTATAGTACAACAAGTGAGGGAACGAGTGTCAAATAGCTAGCAGACTAGTCCCAAGCAGTGGAACATACCTATGCTCAATGCAAGGAAGTGTGTGCAGGATGTGGACACTTGGGGGTGCGTTCCCTCAGGGTCAAAAGGTCATCAAATTGTGAAGGGAAAATATAAGCTCTGCAGGGCTCGACAGGGGAAAGTGCTCAGGCACCAGGCTAACAACTGAGTAAGCAGGAGCCGACACAAGGCTCAAGCAACAAGCAGGATGATGCAATGCAATCACAACATGATATAATTGGGGGGAATCCTTAAGGGAGATGGCTAGCATAAGACAAAGTAGAGTATGAGTCTTTATCGCAATGTCATAGCGTGACTACAAAGGAATCCCAATCTTGAGGACAAACAACAACATGGGCACCAAAATGCATAACGGGGTTCTAAATAGGGTACCCATGTTTGAGAAAGCCCTACCGCCACATGACGACACTTCTATAACAGTGTGAAGGTTCCGTGTCAGTCACGAAGCGGGGTCACACCTAGGGTTTATGAAAAATGGTAAACAGGTCAAATGCATAATGCATGTGAAAATGGCATCTAACCTATATGCCAGGTGTGAAATGTACCTGCCGTAGGTGTGAAATGGTTCAGAACAATTCTCGCCGAGGAAATCTGTTGAAAAAACACTGCTCCATGACATGATATTAGTTCATAATGACTCAAAATGGAAAAAACTATAGAAAAGTGGGTCCAGAAAATTATAAATAGTAATAAAAATTGTAATTTTCAATTCATTTACACTATTCACCAATTTGGAGTTTAGTGGTAAGTTTTCACTTGAAACTTCGAGTGCCAATTGTGGGAGCTACAAGCGACCGTTTAGCGAATCGTCAGGAGCAGGTTAGTGGTCACTGCCATACCTTTCATTTAAGTGCTTTTATTTCAATTTTGGTCGGTGGGATTTTTTGTTTGGCCAATCCCTAAATGGCCTTGGCGCTACTCGCGGGCTATAAGTATGCGGGTCACGGCTAGGGCACCAAACGCGCAGTCAAAAAACTGACTGCTCGCGTCTACCTGCAACTGTCTACAATCTAGCTCGTGGGTACGGCCGTGAAGAAGTTTTTAAACATGAAATTGACTAAAAATTTCTTGCTTTGCACTCTAGGATGGTTCTAGAGTGGAGAGAACGAGAGCATGACCAGGTAGATGAGGCTGCGTGGAATGATTTGCAAGCACAACAAGCGTTGTAAGCATGTGGCTTATATAAATACTGGAGTCTCGGGGGCTTAAGGGCCCAAAACCTACTACTCCATCATTTGATCAACTACTGGGATGTGGATGCTCAACACTTCATTCTCAACGGGCAAACACTTACACTAGATGTAGAGGATATCTATTTTAATACCGGTTTGTTTCATAGAGGGGAAGTGGCTAGTCTTCGGTCACGGAACGTGGGCGGTGGGATCACTGTGCAAGATTACATAACGCGGTATTGTCCTGCCAACACACGAGTAGTGGGAAGCCAAGTGCCAATCAATGCCATAATGGATCTGAGTACAAAGATCATTGTGGCTACTCTGGTGTTGATCACGGGATCCAAAGCACTACATCAGGCATCCAGACCGGTGATGTTCTACCCATCACAATGCTTGCAACCTACTATATTCGACTGGTGTCCTACTCTGCTGGTGTCTATGAAGACACAATTGACGGAATGCAAAGAGGGGAAGGCCAAAAACTTTGGGTATGGTAGCATCCTCTATAGTTTCTTCTTTGAGAGAGTTTCGGGACTTAGCCCGAGGGTGGATGTCTCTCCTCACAGTCTCTGAGATCCAGCCCTGACCCGGTGGGATGAGATACTGACACGATAGGGTGGTGGCCGTTTGGCATCACCATATACTGAGGAGTTCTTCCACTGGTGGAACCGGTAGGTGATCACTATAGAGGACTATCCCTATGCAGGGATCGACTTTAGACAGGACCGTGACATGCCGCTCCTACCAGGCGCAGGCTTCAGAGACATTGGTGAGTACTCTTTTGGTTTTTTGTTTTAAATTTTTATGGATTTTTTGATTATAGTTGAAATGCAAAAAATATTTTTGGTGGTAGTATCATGTGCTAATGGGTGAATTTTTGCTCACAGACAAAGGCCCAGTGAGACCAGAGGGCTTCCCGAGACATGGTCATCGGGGTAGAGATGAGGTGGCAGTAGATGCCACAACAGGGCACACTCTCTAGACGTTGCGGCGCAACGTATCACAGATGTTTGCTCAAGTTCCACTAATAGAGGTGGCTCGACTACTTGAGGCCATGCAGCGCCAGGTAGTGGGTGTTCCCGGGAAGTGGGTGCAGTTGCTGCAGCGGATGGCCAACACAGCATAGTACTATTATGAGACACATCCCATCGAGGTGGCAGCTAGACCTCCTCGGAGGGAATAGATATCCCAGGGTCTCATCATTTTTTGTATCGATATGTATATTTTTGAGGGCTACGGGCTCCAGTTTTGTATGACACTACCATTTTTGGACATATTTATATATATATACAACTTTGGTTCTCGGTTCTACTACACGGTGTATGTACAAATATATGAATGTATTTGTATTTATGTGCTTCATGATGAATGTAACAAATGCCAATCTAATACATAGTTAGCGTATGCATCAGATATATAATTATGACTTCTCAGAATATGAATATATGTAATTGAAACAAAATGTCTCTCCAAGAGTCACACCTTAAGGAAAATCCGTAGTAATGTAGGGTCTTGTACACGGTACTTCCCATTCAGCTGAGACACAACTAGTTGTGAATCCAGGCGGACTTCTAAAGACTGGATACCATGTGAAATGGCATCCCGAAGTAGCTCAACAATGACACTATATTCAACCACATTGTTAGATGTAGGATCGAGACAAGCACCTCTTGAGGACACAACTAGATGGTCAGGTGAAAAGATAACCTAGGCAGCAGAAGCAACCTACTGCATATGTCGGCTAGCACCATCCACGAAACCTAAGAATGTCGAACATCCTGCTGACATCTGTCAATCAAACAGAGGCTAATTAGCAGACCCGATAACTAAAAAGGCAACCTAAACTCTGTACAGAAAAACTATACAATAGTGTACAAAAGTATCAGCCTAAACCAGAGGTTCAAACATAATACCGCTTGAGGTAGAGCCCATTTCTAGGCTCCTTCAAGACAACTCCCTTGTCATATTCTAACTCATAAGCTCCTTTTTCAAGGACACGCCTCACAATGTATGGACCGTGCCACATGGGATTGAACTTGCTTGTCCCTAGGGGTTCTTTAGCTTGGTCATACAAGAGTACCAAGTGACCTTCAACATATTGCCGGGGATGGACAGACCTATCATATTGAACCTTGACACGATGCTTGTTAACATCAATGGCCACAACGGCATCTTGACGGTGCTCGTCAAGTTGCTCGAGGTGTACTAAACGTTGCTCAATCTCCGTCATATCAGGGAGGAGCTCTATGGATAGCTTGAGCGAAGGGATTTCGCATTCAATCTGTAAAAGTGACTCCACACCATGAACTAACTGGAATGGTGAGAACCTGGTGGCAGTCTTAACTGCGGTTAGATATGCCCACAAAACAGGATATAACATGATATGCCAATTGGTCTTGCTTTGTTGGATGGTACGTTGGAGAATGGTCTTCAAAGACTTATTTACTGCTTCAACCTAACCATTCGCTTGAGGATAGTAGGAAGACGAGTGTTCCTAATGAAACCCAAGCTTGAGAGACAAATCCTCCATCATCTTGTTTTGGAAGTGACTGCCATGGTCAGTGACAATCTCTTTCGGGATACTGAATCGAGTGATAATCTGGTTGAACATGAAATGGGTTGTGGTGGCACCGTCGGCTTTTACAGTAGGCATGGCCTCAGCCCATTTGGAAAAATAATCCATGGCCACAAGAATATGATGATGCCCCCCAACCGAAGCTGGTTTGCAATCCATGAAATCTACCCCCCACTTAATGAAGGGACCAACAATGATGACCGGATGGAGGGGCGCTGGATGCGAGTGTATGTTCCGAGAAAACACTTGGCAAGGGTGACATCTCTTCACAACGTTAATACAATATTTAAAGATAGTAGGCCAAAAATAACCAGCTCGCATGATACGTTGGGCTGTAGCAAGCCCGGATAAGTGACCGCCACACGCCCCCACATGGCAATCATTAAGTACCCGTTCCACTTCTTTGTGATTCAAACAACGACGAAGAATGGAATTCTTTCCTGGGTGATACAAAGTGTCACCGATGATAGTATAATCTTTAGCGTGATGTCTCACACGCCATCGCTCGTCTCGTGAATAATGCGGAGGAAACTTCAAAGTTTGGATATATCTAATGACATCCCCATACCAAGGGTCCTTGGATGAGATAAGGAATAAGTGTTCATCCACAAAGGAATCTTCATGAATGACATCCTCATCAAGCCGTGGAAGGTCCAACATAAGTTCAGCGAACACCAATGATTTCATCGATTTTGCAGAAGCAAAATCGAGATCAAATTCCTAAAGGATCACAATCCATTTATTATATTTACCCCCGATAAGGCGTCATGATAGCATGAACTGAAACGGATTGATGTGAGCTACAACGGTGGTTGTTCGAAGCAAAATGTAATGCCGTAACTGCTGGACTGCATGAACAGTCGCAAGTCCCAACTTTTCTATGTGGGTGTACCTTAGTTCAGTGTCTACTAGATTTCGACTAAGATAATAGATAACATGCTCGACAAGCGCATCATCTACCTGAACCGAGACCATGCCAATAGTCTCTTGAGACGCGGCCACATAAAGAATGAAATCTCGTGTAAAGTCCGGCGGACTAAGCATGGGGGCCGATACCAAAGCTTTCTTAAGGGTGTCAAAAGACTGCTGGGCTCGCTCATCCTAGATAAATGGTGTGTATTTCTTCAATAGGCGTGAGAAACCTTTAGTAATACTAGCATTGTTAGCTATAAACCGACGCAGAAAAGCAGCTCTCCCTTGGAGGCTCTGAAGTTGTAACAAATTACGTGGAGGAGGCAACTGAAGTATTGCCTCAACTTTGAGAGGATCGACTCTAATACCCTCTCTCGAAACTATGAATCCTAGAAGGCGACCCGTCCTAATAGCGAAGATGCATTTGTTTGGATTCAATCGAATTTTGTAGTGGATACATCATTCGAGAATCATACGGAGGTGCTTGGGGTGGTCCACTCTCTTGCGAGAATGGCTAACAAGATCATCCAAGAAAACTTCCATAATCATCTTAAGATCGTGAAAGGAATAGGTCATGGCTCGCTGAAAAGTAGCTCCGGCGTTCTTGAGGCCGAAGGGCATTTTCTGGTACGCAAAGGTTCCCCATGGACAAATAAATGTTGTTTTATGTTGGTCCGTGGGTTTGATTTGAATCTGATTATAACCTGAGAAGCCGTCCATGAATGAAACAATCTCACTCCCTGCACAAGCATCCAATATTTGATCAATGAATGGTGTGGGGAAGTTGTCTTTCGAACATGCATGATTCAAATCTCTGAAATTAGTGCATACACGGATCGTTCCCTACTTCTTATCCATAGGAACAGGGTTTGACACCCATTTGGTAAGGGGAACGAGGTAGATGAAACCAGCTTTGAGCAGTTTCTCCACCTCTGCCTTAATAGCAGCTGCCTTCCTAGGGTTCACAACACGTAAGCATTGTCGAACCGGTTTAGCATCGGGATACGTTCTAATCTCGCGTTCAACAATGCGGGGGTCTATTCCTGGCATCTCCTCATATGACTAGGCGAAATATTCTCGGAGTTCAGTAAACAAATCAGTGTAAATAGCAATCTCCTCAAGAGTGCAATTGGCACCGATGTAAACATTCTCAATGTTTCCGGGAGTGCAGGAGATGTTGATCGAAGTGGTTGGGGAAATATTGGCCATATTCCCCTCCAAGAAAACATCATGCGACTGCAAAAGAGCCACAGGGTGACCAACCATCTCAGCTAGAGTCATCCTAAACTCCTCTTGCTCAATGAGCTCAAGGTTGGGAAGGAAATAAGAGCGATGGTGCATATCTTCCCAAGGCCTCTCACTACCACACATGGCTTCGAGGATAGCTTCATCGAATGGAAAAGTATCATCGAGGCAATCATGAGAGAAAGATGAGTTAGCTGCCCAAACTGGCAGCGTAACGGGATCTTCTTCAATTGTATGGGAAGAAGAGAGATCCAGATCTGCAGTGGTTTGTTGGATATGATCGTAAGTGAGCTCCACTCCAGATAAGGGCATAGACATCCCGACGTGCGCAATGTATCCAGACATAGAATCCGCGGATGGAAAAATCCATGGATCATTACAATAGGAAGTCCGGAATGGCATACTATTCGAAGGAGGAGGCGCACTGTCAGAAATGGTCCCGATAAAATTCACAGGTGCAGAATGGTTAAAAGTTCCCATCAATGAAGGGTACATTCCAACACCTATGTTCCCAGTTGTCGGCTGAGAATAAAAAACTTGCGGGACTACAGATCCTGTAGATGCTGTGGAAGGAGTGCCAACATAATCCAGCTGATTGATCGTCACAATCTTGCCTTCATGGGGAAATCAAATAACTCTAAATATAGTAGATGCGACAGCCTTCATAGCGTACATCCAGTTCCGACCCAGTAAAACGTTCTAATCGATGGGCGCATCAACCACTTCGACTTCAATAGGAACAGACTTACCTCCCAAGGAGACAACAAGGGAAGGGATAATTCCATGTGGCACAAAAGATCTACCGTCGAATGCAGTGAGTGTAGTTCTAGACAGAAGTAAGGGAGGAGAGCCAAGAGATTTCCAACAAGTTAGCGACATTACTGACGCGGAGGAACCTTCATCAACCATAGTATGTTTGACGAAGCTCTTAAGGAAAACCACCTGGATTTGAAAAGCCACGTGGTAAGGTAAGCGAGGCTGGACATCAGTAGTATGGAACTTGATAACACTAGGAATTCCCCCATCCTGAACTCCTAATGCACTCAAAAGGGCATGCTTCTGAGAAGGACAAGCTTGCAAAACTTCAAGAGCCGACATGGCACACGGAGTTTGGCCCAAATCTTCTACGATGGAGTAGTTCTGGGCAACTCAAGAATTAGGATTATGCGTGAAGCACTTAGGAACACCTTTCGGTATCCGCGGCATAATGGAAGGCTTCTCGATATGCAAGGAATTATCAGGAGGAGGGGGAGGCTCATTTCCCAAATTTGGTTGTGGTGCACCATAATCGCGTTGACGAGTAGCAACACAAACCTCCGACTGAACCATATTCACACATCCATAACCACTAATATTGGAAGAAGCCATTTCATTAGTACCTTAACTAGTGGTGGGAGCATGCGAAGCCATGTTTTGATGATGAGGAAGGGGATCCTTCAACACAGCTGGGCTCTATGCCAAATGCTTCGATGTGTTAGGAACCTATGTCAACCATTCTCTTTACTATGTTAGTATATTGTTGTTGGATGCATATGCTTTGTAAGTCGTCCCGTAGTATTTGTTGATCCATAGTTTATATTAGCCCATAGTATTGACCCATAGTATTGGACGCATATGCTTTGTAAGTCGTCCCGTAGTATTATATGTCCCATGGTTTTGACTCATAGTATTGGGCATAGACTTAGTATATAAGTGTGTTGAGGTCATTGAAGGCACCGTGAAGTTAATTGTATTGAGCTTGCTCAAAGGAGGTTGCCCCCTCGAAGTGGCCCGTGATCAATATAAAAGTGATTCTGAGTTCTGTTATTTCTACTTTCTTGTGTATTTGCATTAATTAATTATTGCAGGTTCTTCACATCTGGTATCAGAGCACTTTCTTGGACTCGGGTGGAATTTCTACCAATTTTTTTTTTTTTTTTTTTTGCATCTGTTGCAGCTTCGGATTTGGGAATAATCTCTATCCACTTAACTATGGGAAGTAGTTGGGCATAAGCCCTAAAACTCATTGGGAGGAGTACCAAAGGAACCCCAAAGTAGCTGGCCCATTGAGAGGACCTGCCAGTGAAAAGGGCAACGACCCCTACCTGATTGACTAGTTCCCACCTGTGAGGTAAACCAAGAGCTGTCGTTTGTGGCAAAGCGGTTATCAGTTTTACCTGAGCCGTGGAGTGAGGGCTACTGCCCCAATACGCAAGCCGTCAGACAACATTGGTGGTCGAGTGAAACACCTAAACTGTTAGGAATCCGTACATACCTGGGGTCCATATCTATTTTCAGTTGAACTATTGCCGATCAATTCCGCTCCAGATCCAGCCATTTCAAATCTATTCTGAAAGTCATTCCAGATCCAATCGCCATTTCAGATCCATCCATTTTTGATCCCTTCCGTGCCGTTGCGCCGCTGTTTCCGATCCATTTCTGAAAAAAAAAAAAAGTATAAAATTCAGTTTTTTCTCCATATCTCCCTTGTTTTCACTCTGTTTCCCTTGAAATTTTTAGGGAACCCCTGTCATCCCATTCTGCATCTTTCATTCATGAGGACCCTATCGTTTTCCATAACTTCCTCAGATTTCACCCAATCACCTTCAAATTTTACCACAGAGTTCCTTTCTGAATTCTGCTTCTTTGTCCCTCTCTGCCAAATTTTCTCATTCTATCACCTCGCTTCTGAAATCCCCTTTTTTGCTTTCTTGTCCTTTCGACAGTGTCCAAAATCTAGTCAAACCCCAATTACCCATTAGATTGTTTCCCCAATCCAAATTTCCCTTTACTAAATCAGTTTCTGTTTGTGTTTTTCTACCCATTCCACCCCCCCAAAAAAAAAAAAAAAACTTGGTTATGGTTGTCACCCGTGCAGGAGCACACACCATGGAGGAAGCACTTGCAGCCATCCAAACCAAACTCCAAGCTCTGGATGAAAAATTTCTCAGCTTCCATCTTCAGCATTCAGCCATGAACAATACCAGACAGCCAGAATATTTTGCAGCCACCGGGTTCTCTTCTTCCAGCAATTTTCGTGGGCCGAAGCTTGATTTTCCTCGCTTCAATGGTATTGATTCGACTGGATGGATATATCGAGCAGAACAATATTTCAGTCTGCATAATACTTCTGATGCCCAGAAAGTTCCACTTGCATCCTTTCATTTGGAACAAGAATCCCTTCAATGGTACCGTTGGTACATCAAAGCTCATCCCGAGCCAAACTAGACAGATTTTTGCCATGATTTGGTCCTAGTGCTTTTGATGATTTCACAGGAGCACTCACTAAACTTCACCAAATTGGCACAGTGAGAGAGTATCAGACATAATTTGAGAAATTGGCCAATCACATAGAAGGATTGTTTGATGAATTCTACAGGAGTTGTTTTATCAGTGGTCTCAAGGATGAAATCCGCTCCGAGGTCAAAATGTTTTGTCCCAACATAATGATGGAAGTCCTAGGGTTGGCCAAGCTGGCCGAGGACAAGATCGCAGCTCAACAACGCTCCAAACCCACATTTGTTCCCTTTAAAAATATGGGTTCCCAATGACCTCCCATCACGCCTGCTCCTCAACCAACTCCTATCAAGCATTTGTCTGAAATAGAAATGCAGGCACGCCGAGAAAAAGGGCTTTGCTATAATTGTGATGAGAAATTCACTCGGGGACATAGATGTGTTCAACAAAAGCTCTATCTCTTGGATGTGGATTCTCCGCCTTCCTTAGAACTTGGTGAAGAAGCTATAGATACAGTAGGTGATCAGGTCGACATTCAACACCCGCCTGTTGACACCCCATCTCAGGACGACCCACCCGAGATCTCTCTCCATGCTGTCACCGACGTCACCACCCCACAAACAATGCAGGTCAGGGGATACTTCAAGAAGCTCCCTCTTACCATACTCATTGATTCTGGTAGCACTCATAACTTCATTGACCCTCGGATTGCCAAACAGGCTAATTGTTTTGTCCATCCTTGCTCCAAATTTGAAGTCATGGTTGCCAATGGGGGCACCTTACCTTGCAAGGGGAAGTGTTACAATGTGTGTATCTCTATGGAATATTATAACCTATGCTCTGACATATTTGCCTTGTCCTTAGGCGAATGTGATGTGGTTTTGGGCGTTCAATGGTTATGCACACTTGGCCCCATCTTATGGGATTTTGCTGAACTTTGGATGCAGTTTAAAGTCAATGGGGCACAACACAAATTTATGGGCTTACAACCAGGGTCACTCTGCATCATCAATTCACATTGCCTAGAAAAAACCTTAAGAAGAATTCACATGGTGTCATCGCTCAGCTCAATTCCATTCAGATGCACCCATCAATAGTCTCCACTACTTCCTTGGATAGATATGCAGGTCTCTTTGCTGAACCAATGCGCTTGCTGCCTTCAAGAGACCTTTCCAGTAAGAATTTAGCCACATCTATCTCTCAGCAGGAAATGATGGCTATTTTTCATGCAGTACAGAAGTGGCAGCCATACCTATTAGGGACTTATTTCTGCATCAAGACTGATCTCCAGAGTCTGGAAAATTTTCTGGAACAATGGGTCTCCTCCCCAACACACCTGAAATGGGTTATCCAACTCATGGGTTATCCCTATGTGATCACTTACAAGAAGGTTAAGGACAATATATTGGAAGATTCTCCTTCTCGCACAATTGATGACCCAGTTTCTCTTACAACTCTTTCTCTGCTTGTTCCAAATTGGTTGCAATATGTTCAACAGGGCTATCTCTTCTATGAAATCCATGCTTCTTAATCAACGGGGCACTCTGGGTTCTGCAAAATGTATGACCGAGAACAATGTAACTTCTTTTTACAGGAACTAAAAATGACAATTCAACAGATGGTGGCTGACGATGATACTTTCCAAGTCAACAAGGGTGAAACGACACTCCTTTCGGGATTGCTCAAACCCTTGCCCATCCATACACAGCTTTGGCCAACTATTTCTATGGATTTCCTAGAAGCGCTCTGGTGGTACAATACCACATCTCAAAGGACACCATATGAAGCAGTCTATGGAACAACACCGCCAGTTCTTCTTCCATACACCCTTAGCAGCTCCCCAGTTCAGGAAATTGACTCGGTTCTTCGAAACCGTGATCAGATTCTTCTCATTCTGCAGGACAATCTTCACATGGCCAGAATTAGCCTGAAACAACAAGCCGATCAACACCGTTCTGAGCGCATTTTCCACGCAACTGACAGGGTTCTTCTTCATCTACAGCCTTCCAAGCAATCCTCCTTGACACTCCAAAGGCGTCAGTGGCCCGAAATGCAACCCAAGGATGCTATTGGGGAACCACTCCTTCAGATTCTGTAGCAATTTCTCCAACCAAAGCTTTGAAGACAAAGATTTTTCTAAGGGAGAGGGGATGTTAGGAACCTATGTCAACCCTTCTCTTTACTATGTTAGTATATTATTGTTGGACGCATATGCTTTGTAAGTCGTCCCGTAGTATTTGTTGATCCGTAGTTTATATTAGCCCATAGTATTGACCCATAGTATTGGACGCATATGCTTTGTAAGTCGTCCCATAGTATTATATGTCCCATGGTTTTGACTCATAGTATTGGGCATAGACTTGGTATATAAGTGTGTGTTGAGGTCATTGAAGGCACCGTGAAGTTAATTGTATTGAGCTTGCTCAAAGGAGGTTGCCCCCTTGAAGTGGCCCGTGATCAATATAAAAGTGATTTTGAGTTCTGTTATTTCTAATATCTTGTGTATTTGCATTAATTAATTATTGCAGGTTCTTCACAAGATGCTTCTTCAATTCGAGGACATAATTGAGTAAGGTGATCCTCCCCACAAAGCTTGCAAGGGAATTTCACCTTACGCCTAGGTTTACGATCCTCGCCAGCATTACCACCTTCCCGAGGAGGGTTGGAATTCTCTTTACGAGGAGTATTATGATTGCTATTATTGTTACTTCCATTGTTTCCACCCCTATGATTGTTTCTCCCCTTTTTCTTACCACCAGGTTGCTGGTTACCCGATGGTTTCGTTGATTGCACATTGTGTACATCAGACAATGGAGTGGAAGTGGACAAGGTGTGAACCTGTCCGGGTGCAGACTGGTTTAGCGAAATTTTTTGCATTTGATTAGCTACCAAGTCTACAGGGCAAGTGCATGTGGACCCCACGATGCCATCGGCATGTGGTCTAGGAATTGACGTAGGCTCATGTCTTGCTCTCGGTGCATCAGGAATAATGTCATACAAAATGCCAGACTGAGAATAAAGTAGATCTAACTGCTGGACTTTCAAGATAGCTTGTTCCTCAGTAACAATGCCGGACATCGAAACATCCTTAGCAATATATGGAAGTAAAGACTTGAGGAACCATTCCAACAGGAACTCTGGAGGAATGTTGGCTTTCACTAATCTCTTCCGCTGACGCCACTCTTGAACGTGGTCAGAAATATGTGTGGCCTTATTTTGACGGAAGGTGTACAACAACTCAGTACCAGTATCATAACGAACCGGTAATGGTCTAAGAAAACCAAAGCAATCTCGTTGAATCCCCTATAGGTGTTTCTAGGAAACTCCACATACCATTTCGCGGCTTCCCCCATGAGGGTGCGTTGAAATAGGCGTAATCGAATGGAATCATGATTCAAAGGGTTGGGGGAGCACCAAAGGTGAAACATCGTGACATGATCTCCCGGGACCTCACCACCTTTCCCCTCAAACTTCGAAATGTCCGAAGGGAGCTTGGTAGGGACTGGGGGCCAAGTAGGGTCATGACACACTGGATCATTTGTGAGCTTCGAAAGATCTGGGAGATTCAAGCATGCAAGGAATGGGAGCTGAGGCTAGAAAGATTGATTGTAAGCTCCCATAAAAGGTTGGTTAAACGGAACCGTGTTATAAGATGGACCAAAAGCTTGACCATGAGGATTAAACTGTTGATACTGAGGACCTGACGGCCCATAAGCTTGCCCATGGCCATAATATTGATAACCTCCCCCTGGCTGACCCATTTGAGAGTAAGCAGGTTATGCGTGTTTTGAGCACCATATTGGGGTGGTGGGTGATACTGGTGGCCAACACCGACTGTGTTGTAGTAAGGGGTGCCACCATGAGTATGGGACATGTATGTACTATTCATAGCGGGAACCATGTTGTATTGACCGTAATGGTATCGTATGTTCCCACCCCCAACATTAGGATTAGCTTGAGCAGTCATGTGGTGACCAGAAGCATGAGAAGCATTCCCAGGTCCAATATGGGTGTGACCAGTAGCAGGGTTGGTGTTGTGATGTCCATGTGGATAGGAAATATTCCCACCCCCTACATTAGCATTACTAGTGGTGACAGTGGATGCAAAAGTGTGTGGTATGTGTCCACCCCTGTGGTTGGGAGGAACGATATTGTGTTCAAAAGTAGTCCTGGGTTGATGAGTAGCGATGCATGCATTAGGTTCTGGATGGCGAGTCGTATTCCGAATAGCATTCTGGCTAGGTTGGGTATTTCTAGGAGGTGGTCATGTTTCAACATAAGCATTGTTAGGAATCTGACCAGTCCCCATACTATGCGAGTGGGTGGAAAACGTAGTGCCCCCAGTGGGTATAGTATGGCTAGCACTTTGACTAGTGCCAGCGTGAGTACCAACCATAGTGGAAGGTTCGACAGTATTGTGACTAGGCATACCAAAAGAGAGTGCGGTGGGGTTGATCATAGGGATAGTATCATCATGAGTCTCAGGCCTCCCATATCTAAAATCATGTGGAAATGAAGGAATGGAAGGCTCATCCTGTTTTACATCCTCGGGTAGGTTGGGCATCCCATAAAGATAATTATCCGGATTCGAAGGATCAAATAGATCTCGGTTAAGTGGATTAGGCCAAATAGAACCAGGTTGAGTCTCAGGTGGATCACCTCCCCAATCCTCACGAGGTGTATGGGGATTGGAAGTATGTTCAACTCTACCCGAAGGAGTAGAAGGGTCTTTCCTGATATCGGGATGTGCAATCATGTAGTCTTCAACGTAAGTCTCGTATGGATCTGAAGACTCAGAGGGAGCCCTCCGACGTCCTCTAGTAATACGTTGTGTAACCAGAGATGGCTTTAAACTAGCCAACCGACGGGATCGACGGAGAGTATGGCTCTGCACCACGTTCTCTCCGGAGAGAGACACAACATCTCCTAAAGGCCAACTATCTATAAAAAACAGTAAATCAAAAGCACACACTTAGAGAAACTACAGCCAAGAGCAGACAAACAGAGTGGCTAAATGATCTCCCGACACTAGAGCCGATATGTCTCGCCTAGGAGAGGCTTGAGACTCCCAAACTATAGCCGGAGGTAACAGAATCAGTTATAGAGACACCCAGGCTTCACTGTGTTGACAAGGTCAAGTCCACTACATGAACACAACTGTGTTGTCCAATCCCTATCTGACTCAGGACACAAACAACATAACCACTGCAAGTACCCTATGCGGTACCTAGGTAAGGAAACTATGTTCACCACAATATAACCAATGCTCAGGGGGACAGTCGTAGGTGGGACCCGTCATATGGGCAGGGTAGATAAGCCCGAAGCACAAGAGGACGAACCTCCGGTACCCCTAGATACGAACAAATCCTGGATATATCTCCCACGTTCAGCCAGTATCAGAGGGATATCTCCTCAACCAATCTCCCGTGACCTCGTGCTTAACTGTGGATTGGGTAGAGCTTCCTGAGAACACCGATCTATACCATGGATTCCTCCACTCCCTAGTTAGACACCTAATGTTTCGTCTAGTAGTCTTGGATTGTTAACTCACAATGATCTATTCCAAGTCTCTAAACCTCTGCTAGTTGGTGTACCCTATAAAATAAAATTAGTCTAATAAATTTTAATGATTAAGCGTTAATTTTATTGGCTGTGGTTACTCAAGGGATATGATCGTGAAACTAGTGATGTGTAGACTCAATAGTATGCAAAATCGTCCAATCCTAGACTCATCTATCCAATAAAACAATGACACTAATATGCAAAGTCAACCAACAATTCCGAAATAAAGATGCAATCTTTTATCTTTTCAATGCACAAGAAGAACCTAAGATGAGGGCATCAAGCATTCAATGCAAGATGTAGTACATGAAAGTAAAATATTTTTGTATTTTTGCTTATAAATGAGAAGGAAAATGCAAACAACTAAATGAATATTTTTGTATTTTTTCAATATAAATGAAATGAAAAAAATGCAAGCAAAATCCTACTATTTAGTCACTGAAGTGCCGAGAAGTTCACTAAGACAACCTAGCAGATCCTAAACAGCAAGACTCAGCCAAAGGAAAGAGCTCAAAAGGAAAAAACCAAGAGGTTAAAACCAAAGATTGGTAAAAAACCAAGAAGGCTCAACCAAGAGAAACGAAGAGATCTGGTCACAACCAAGGCATGAAACAGTCAATAAAGAGGCCAACAAAGACTCAGGAACCAACCAAACTCACCCAGCAACAACCAATAGCCATAAACCAACAAAAGTCGGAGTTACACGCTACTGTTGAAGGAAATCCCGCGGGTACCCGCGAGCAGTAGAGTAAACAGAGGCGGGTGAGGAAAAGTAAATGGTCAAATAAAGAGTCCAGAGGCTCAAAAAAAGCAATTTTTCTACAGTGTATCTTAACGGCCAATCAGTGACACAAAGCTTCGATAAACAACAACTCTAATTATGGACTAATGCTCAAAAAATTTCCCAAACATGGATGTTTTCCCCGGTGGAGTCGCCATTTCTGTATTGGAAAAAACTCACTATGGCTTGGGAATACCACAATAGATAGATGACTACCAGAAATCTACTCAATTCTCAAAGCAATGCTATTATAAACGACAATGTTAAGATAATGGAGAAATGTAACCAACCTCGATCTAACGTTTGATGTAGATCCCCATTGGAGCTTTCAATCCACGCATTTGTAAATATGCAAATTAGTCTTGACAGCCAATATCCAACAAGTACATATAATATATAATTGAAATTAACATTATCAATAACAATGGTCCATAATATCATAAGGAAATGCAACCCAATGTATAATAAACAACATTCACACCATGAATGGATGAGAATATGAGTATTTCTATTAATGAACAAGAAGAAGTACAAAGTGATACGACCTCTTGCCGACAACCAATTTGAACCATGATCTAGATCAATCCACTTGTGCCTCCACCACTTCAATCCTCCATGAATGGAAAACTCAAACTAGAGAGGATTTTGGAAGGTGAACATAAATGGTTCACAACTACAAGGATCAATGAGTGCAAACTCAAGATAGGGCAAAAATCCACTAGAGTGCCTTTACTATTCTCTTCTTCCTTCCGTCCATAAGCCATATGTGCTTAGTATATAGTCCTCTCAAAGGTAGGTGAAAGGACACATTGAAGCGTTACTCGGGCATATGGAGAGCCAAAGGTCACCCAATGACTGCTTTTTGGGAGGAAAAAAGTAATTAATAGTGGTTTTTACCATTTTACTTGATATCCGTGGGCTATAGTGATGCAACTCGTGGGTACGCATGCTATAGTAATGCAACATGCAGGTAGGAATAAAAATAGGGAAAACTGGTATCACCGAAGGATAAAAATGGATTTGAGTCACTAAAATGGATCCTACAGGCCAAGGAATGCTGATGCTCACAGGGTGGAAGATTTCTGTGTAACAATGCCATTTGGTCTCAGGAATGCACTTTCCACATTTCAAGGTTTGATAAATTCCATTTTCAAGCCTTTCCTTAGAAATGTTTTTCTAGTATTCTTTGATGATATACTAATCTATATAATGTTTTGGGAAGAACATGTTCAACATGTTGACATGGTACTACAACTACTAAAGGAGAAACAAATATATGCAAAACCTTTCAAATGTTTCTTTGGGGTAAAGGAGGTATAATATTTGGGTCATATTGTATCTTAGGAAGGTGTATACTCCAACAAAATTGAAGCCATGATGGACTGACCAATTCCAAAAACCCTAAAGAATCTTCGAGGATTCTTGGGTCTGACAGGGTACTACTGCAAGTTTGTTCGGAACTATGGAAGAATAGCAGCACGCCTAACAACATTATTGAAGAAAGATGCATTTTCTTGGACTCTAGAGGCAACTCAAGCTTTTGAACACCTTAAAGAGGCAATGTGCAAAGCTCCTATTTTGGCCACACCAGAATTCACAAAAACATTTATTGTGGAATGTGATGGTTTAGGAAATGGCATTGGTGTTGTTTTAATGCAAAAAGGACACCAGCTTGCTTTCACAAGTCATACAATTAAGTTAAATCACTTACATAATCCCATTTATGAGAAAGAAATATTGGCAATTCTACATGCTCTTAAGAAATGATGTCCTTACCTAATAGGTATACACTTCAAGGTTAAAATAGATCATGATAGTCTTAAATACTTCTTGGATTAAATATTATCTTCAGAAGAGCAACAAAAATGGGTAACTAAGATGTTGGGATATGAATTTGAAATCATTTATCGAAAAGGGAAATATAATGTGGTGGCAGATATGCTTTCCAGAAAACAAGAAGATTTCAGGGCATTACTTTCTGCAATTTCCATCCTACAACCTGATTGGGTAATAGTAACAATGGAAGAATGGAAAACTGAACTATCTATGTGGATGCTCATTCAAAAGCTACATGATTATCCAAGTGTATCAGATACCTTTGCGTGGAAAAATGATTCACTATGGTATAAGGATCGCTTATATTTATGCAAAGACTCCCAACTCAAACAAAAGGTCCTCTCAGAATTGCACCCCTCTCCTATAGGTGGGCACTTCAGATTCCTAAAAACTTACCACAGGGTCAAGAAGGAATTTTTTGGGAAGGTCTTAAATATGCTGTTCAACGGTTCGTGGCTAAATGCTTGGTTTTCCAACATAATAAGGTGGAAACAGTTAAGACCCCAGGATTTCTACAACCATTAGACATACCTTACTAGTGTTGGGAAGAAGTCTCAATGGATTTTATCATAGGTCTACCCAAGTCAAAAGGAAATAATTTTATTATGGTGGTTGTTGATAGACTAACAAAGTATGCACATTTTTTTGCACTCTCTCACCCTTTTAATGCAAGTACAGTATCCACAGCTTTTATGGAAACAATTCAAAAGTTGCATGGAAATCCGAAGATTATTGTAAGTGACAGAGATCTAATTTTCACTGGAAAATTTTGGTCTGGATTATTTTCTTGTTTGGGTACCCAATTGGCTCACAATTCATCTTATTATCCTCAATCTGATGCGAAAACTGAGATAGTAAACAAATATTTGGAAGGATATATTCGTTTCTTTGCATATGATAAACAAACACGATGGGTGAAATGGTTATGTTTGGCAGAATGGCGGTACAATACTTCCTTCCATACATCATAAAAAATGTCTCCATTTATGGTACTTTATGGGTACCGGCCTCCATCTATCACATATCCCTTAAAGGGAAAATCTAAATTTCAATCAGTGGAAGATCACATAGAGCACCAACAAGAAGTTCTCCAGATACTTATGGACAACCTAGCTTTGTCACAAAATAGGATGAAACACCAAGCTGATCAAAATCAGAGTGAAAGGAGTTTCAAAGAAGGGGATTGGGTAATTATGAGGCTACAACCTTACAAGCAGATGTCCCTCAAGCAACTAAATAAGGACAATAAATAATCACCCAAGTATAATGGTCCTTATAAAGTGTTGCAGAAGATTGGTAGTATGGATTACAAATTGGAGCTCCCTTCATCTTCAAGAGTGCATCCAGTTTTCCATGTTTCTTACTTAAAGAAGGTAATAGGAGACAAGATCCCAATTCAAACAATCTTTCTTGAGCTTGATGAAGAAGGAAGAGTCATATTGGAACCTAAATAAATCACTGGAATACGGACCAAACAACTACGTAATCAGGATATTACCGAGTACCTCATCAAATGGAAGAACCTGCCAATGGAAGATTCGACATGGGAGTATGAGTCTTTCATACAAAAGCATCCACAACTAATCAAGCATTGGGGAAAACACTTGTCTAAAGGGGAGGGGCATGTTAAGCCCTAAATATTGCCACATTACCCCTTATGTAGTGGCACATTACCCCCTTTATTATGGTGCATTACATATTATTGATGTCAGCTTGGGTCTATTAGTGGGTCTATTAGTTGTTCTTGTACCCCTTTGTCTCCTATATATAGGAATGATACCTTTTCATTTTAGTCATCAAGTTGTATCTTGTCTTATCTTATGTACTTAGTGCATTGTGTAAGGAGGTTCCTCCCCCAAAGAGGATTGTTATTCATCTCAGTTCTTCATTATTAAGGCATGGATTACTTTCTTCTGGTCTATTTCTGCTATTTTTATGCTATATCTGGGACTTGGTTGCATAACACTTGGAATAGTCCATGTTTATGTTTTTTCATATGTCGCATCTCTTGGAATGTTCAATGTTTTGAAAATGTCTATGATGTAAAAGTTGAGGATGCAAATAAAATCGATGGATGATTGTTTCTGGGTATAGATTTGAGGCATGTACATGTTGATATAGTATGGCATAGAGACATATATACAGGTTGCAGAGATAGTGATTGGGGTTTTGTGACAGAGATAGTGATTGTGACAGGTTGACAAACGAAATGATACAATGATGCAGGTTGACAAAGACAATGATACAGTGATACAAGTTAACAGAGACGATGATACAATGATACAGGTTTATAGAGACAATGATACAAGTACTGGTTGACTGAGGAAGTTACAAGTAATAGTGATACAATGCTAGTGGCAGATTGATCTTCTTATTCATATTAGGGTGGCAAGATGGGGCAAGTACAACTTTTATCTTGTGATCTCAGGGAGGTTCGAGTCTCCTTCTAGTTGGTGTTGGTAAATAAGGGAGTTGGAGCTTCCTTTAGGTTGGAGCTTGTAAATCAGTGGGTTGTAGCTTCTTTCCAGTTGATGTTGGTAAATCAGGGAGTTGGAGGTTCCTTCATGTTGGAGCCTGTAAATCAAGGGGTTGGAGCTTGCTTCTAGTTGGTGTTGGTAAATTAGGGAGTTGGAGCTTCCTTCAGGTTTTTTCCTGTAAATCAGGGGGTTGGTTCCTCCTTCCAGTCAGTGCTAGAGAATCTTGGAAGTTGGTGCTTCCTATGAATGTAATCTTGATATATATAAGAAAACATTTCGTGGTTTTCTCCCATTTGGGTTTCCATGTAAATTCTGGTGCACTGTGTATCTATTGTTGATGTGATGCATTGTTGATTAGTACTGCTGATGATATGTATTGAATGCAATTATAAATGATAAATTGCCGAATGGTAACCAATAAGGTTAATTCTTATACATCATGGTTAAAAGTGGTTTAAAGTGCTCATACTAATTCACCCCCTCCCTCTTAGTATTCCAATAGAAATTGCTTCAAGGTTAGCAGATGGATTCAATTCACAATCATATGAGACATCCATATCTTCTACATCACTTGGATTTGAATTATCTACATTTTCTCCATTGTATTGTCTGGTTGAACTTCCCATCCATGTCTTTTCGACTTCATTAATATGGACACTTTCAAGTGTCTTTGTGACTCACTTCCGAACTTTCTGTGAATCTCTAGGTTCCTCAACTAGTGGTGCTTCATTCTATTCAAGATTTAGTCTTCCAATCCTCTCAATCACATCATCCAGTTGAACCTCATGTTCTGGTGAAGTGGAAATAACTTCTTAATGAGGGGCAGATGGTGCTGCAATATGAGATTCCAAAGATTGATCCAAGATAGGGATATCCTCTTCAAGATGTGGAATCTCATTGTCAACTTCATGAAAGGTTTGTACTTGGGTAAATTTTTCTAGATGATTAAGTTGCATCTCAATAGACTCATCATTTTTATTTATTTCAAGAAAAATGACACCTCTAGAAAGAATAAACTTTTATTTACCTCATCATAAAGACGATATTCCTTGGTGGTTTTTGAGAACCCCAAAATTATCCTTTATAACACATCAAGGTCATTTTGAATTGTTGGTGATGCCATTTGGACTTACCAATGCACCTTCCACATTTCAAATCTTGATGAATTCTATTTTTAAACCCTTCCTTGGAAAATTTATGTTAGTATTTTTGATGATATTTTAATCTATAGAAAATATTGGGAAGAGCATTTACAACATGTTGACAGGGTCTTAAAACTATTTGATGAGCACCGAATGTATGCCAATCCATGTAAGTGTGCCTTTAGGGTCCAAGAAGTGGGATATTTGGGTCATATTGTATTCACAAAGGCATCAAAGTGGACCTTAACAAAACTAAGGCTATCATGGAATGGCCAATTCCCCAAACCCTAAAGATTCTTAGAGTATTCTTAGGATTGATAGGATACTGCCACAAGTTCGCCAAGAATTATGGTCAAATAACAACACCTCTAACAAGCTCATTGAAAAGGGAGGCAACTCTTGGACTCAATAAGAAACCGAAGATTTTGAAAAACTTATAGTGGATATGTGTAACTCATGTATTAGCCATGCCTAACTTCAAAAAAACTTTTATAGTGGATGTGATGCCTCAAGGCATGGAATTAGTGCAGTTTTGATGCAACAGGGAAGGCTACTTTCCTTTGAAAGTTGTCAACTTAAAGGGAAAATCTTACTGAAACCAATTTATGCAAAGGAAATGTTGGCCATATTGCATGCAATTAAGAAATGACACCCTTACCTAATATGAATAATTTAAGGTAAGAACAAATCATGACATTCTTAAATACCTCTTGGAACAAAGATTATCTTTAGAAGAGAAAAAAAAAGGGTTATACAGATGCTAGGTTATGACTTTGAAATTATCTGCAAAAAAAGAAAGTAGAATGTGGTGGCAGATGCACTTTCAAGAAAATAAGATGACATTGAGGGTTTACTTTGTGCTATTTCCATTATGCAATCTAATTGGATAAAAGAAGCAAGGAAAGAATAGAAACAAGATCAGAAGGCATGTAAGCTAATTCAACAACTACAGGAAGACCCTAGTTCACTAGATAAAATTGCGTGGAAGAATGACTCACTATGGTACCAAGATTTCCTATATTTATGTAAGAATTCTCAATGACCTTTTGGAATTGCATACTTCTCCTATAGGAGGAAATTTAGGGTTCTTGAAAAAGTACCACATGATCAATGTTGATGTAATTGTAACTTCGGAATGTATTTCACCCATGTATATTGTACTCCTATAGAGATGGTATTATTCCTCTATACGGAAGTGTCATCATTTGTATTGACAAGTGTCGCAACTTGCATGTGATGAGTTATTAGACCACCAAGTGTGGGGTTGGCCCTGATTAGTATAACCATGGGTTATTAGACTGAGTTAGACAAGTCGTCCCTGCTAGGTTATTAGGAAGGTTAGGTCATCTATAAATAGAGTGCGGGAGGCACTCTATTTGATCATCTAATTATTCACTTGTACACTACTCAGAAAGTGGCGCAATAGTGGAGGAGGAGGTTCAACTGCTAGGAGGACTATCTTTGTGTACTTTGGTTGTATCATTTCTCTTTCTATCTCTGAGGAAGTTGTGGGGTTTTTCACCTTTATGGTTTTCCCCAGTGAAACTCCGTGTGTCTATTGTCTCATGTGATTGCTTGGTCTGATTGATATGCATTGCTATGCTTGATATGCTGTACATGTTATTCTCTCAGTAAAGATCCTAAAGTATGTTGAATTAATGCTCAAAAATTAACATGGTATCAGAGCTAACCTGAGAAGAAGACACTATGCAGTTGCGAAAACTCGGGTTTCCTGTTTATTGGGTTTCTCTCCATAGATCTTGAAAGGCAGTAGGGTATTTTGACTCTCCTCAACCAGGTGCATCTTTCTGTCCAATCAGATTTCAATTATGGGCACTTTCATTTTTGGCCCTAAAAATTAGGGTTTCCACAAAAATAGGAATTTTTGAAATATGAGGACATAGCTGGAAGCTCCTTGGAAAAATCAAAGTTTAGAGCTTTGGATTGATATTTTTGGTTGGGTGAAGCTCCGGGAAACTCAAACCCTAATTTAGGGTCCTCCTAGTGAACCCGGGAGATTGAAAATCATTTTTGAAGGGTGGAACTTGCAGTTTTCAATTTCTGAGTATACCAGGCTGATCAGATCATGAAGGCGCATCTTTCTATCCTTTCAGAAAGTTGAAATTCACATTTTGAATTTTTAGGGTTTCTCTGACAAACCCTAATCCAACACCCAATCCAGATTTCTACAAATCAAGTGGTAAGACCTAAATTTTTTATTTCCATTTGAGTTTCTCATTAAAATTTCTCACCACACCAAGCTTGAGGATAAGCTTGAAGGGGATGATAACTTCCAAGCATGGAAGTATAAGATTGGCTTAATCCTAGAAGAAAATGAATTGGACACTTACATAAGTGAAGAGGTCCCTATCCCAGAGGGAGAAGAGGCTAAGGCCTTACATAAGAAGAACTTGGTCAAGGCAAAGAGGATCATTGCTGATTCTATCAAAGACCATCTCATACCACATGTGTCATCTCTAAAGACACCCAAGGAGATGTTTGAGTCCCTAACCAAGCTGTTTGAAGGGAAGAACATAAATCAGAAGATGACTCTGCGTAATCAATTGAAAGGGGTAAAGCTTCAAAATGGAGAGACCATTCAATCCTATTTCTCTAAGGTCTCTCAGATCAAGGAACAACTTGAATCTGTGGATGGAGTAGTGGACAATGGTGAAGTTGTCATGACCACATTGAATGGCCTACCTAGGTCATGGGACTCCTTCATCCAAGGAATCCGTGCAAGAAGGAAGTTGATCTCATTCAGTAGACTATGGTAGGAATTCTCACAAGAAGAATCAAGGCTTTTGGCCCGAGAAAAACAATGGGGAATGAAGATCAAGCTCTCAAAACACACACCAAGGGAAGCAAGTTTAAGAGGGAGCGATCTCATAACAAGAAACATTCTCACCCTCATCACAAGAAGAAAGATCTCTCTCATGTTTGATGTTTTGGTTGTAATGAAATAGGACACTTTGCTTCAAATTGTCCCAAGAAGAAGAAAGACAACAACAACAAATTCAACAAGAAGAAGAGGTACAATAAGAAGAGATTTCATGCTCATGCTGCTGAGGATGATGAACCTCCCAAGAAGAAGGCTAGGGAAGAAAGTGATACTTCATCAAGTGAAGATGAATATGTTTTAATCCCTGCTCTCATAGGTACTATCTCTCATGGATGTAATGATTGGCTTATTGACAACGGGGCTTCCAAACACATGACTAAGTTTAAAGAATCTCTTGCAAATCTATCTGAACATGAGTGACCGCATAAGGTGAAACTTGGGGATGACTATCAATATCCTATCAAGGGAAGTGGTGAACCCTCCTACAACCTAGACTCTGGGAAGTCTTTGAAGATGAAAGATGTTCTATATGTACCTGGGCTCAAGAAGAACTTACTCTCCATATACGCATTGGATGCAAAAGGCATGAGGGTTGCATTTGTAGATGGCCAAGTCCTAATGTGGCCAAAAGGTAAAACTATAGATGATGCAGTAGTGATTGGAGAGCAAGAGGGAGGATTGTACAAATTAAAGGGACAACCTGAACATGCCATGGTACATGAATCAATGGAGCCAAGTGAACTTTGGCATAGAAGGATTGCACATGTGCACTATAGGGAACTACCAATTGTAAGTAAAGCTGTAGAGGGTCTTCCTGAAATCAAGACAAATCATGAAGGTGTTTGCAAAGGATGTGCAAAAGGAAAGAACATTAAGAAGGCATTTCCAAGAAGTGAAAGCAAAGCTAAGGGGATCTTGGAAATTATCCACTCCGATGTATGTGGTCCAATGTCATCCAGCTCTATGAGTGGGTATGTATACTATGTCTCTTTCATTGATGATTTCTCTAGGAAGACTTGGGTTTATTTCTTGAAGAACAAAGATGAAGTGTTTGATAAGTTAAAGGAATTCAAAGCCTTGATGGAAAATCAAACTGATAAGAAGATCAATACTTTCAGATCCGACAATGGCGGAGAATTCACTTCAGGTGATTTCAAGAAGTTATGCAGTGATTCAGGGATTAAGAGGGAGTTGACTGCTCCCTACAATCCACAACAAAATGGAGTTGTAGAAAGGAAGAATAGAACAATCATGGAAGCAACACGAGAAATGTTGCATGACCAGGATCTTCCTATGCATCTTTGGGCAGAAGCAGCTAGGACAGCTGTATATGTGCAGAACAGAACACCTCACAAGATTTTGGACAACAAGACACCAAAAGAGGTCTTCTCTGGTAAGAAACCTGAAGCTAGCCATCTCAGAATATTTGGTTGTCTAGTATACAAACATGTTCCAAAGGAAAAGAGGACAAAGATAGATCATTCAGGAAAGAAGGGCATCTTTGTGGGGTATAGTGAAAGCTCGAAGGCTTACAGAATATACTTTCCAGGGTTTAAGAAGATTGATGTCAGCAGGGATGTAACATTTGATGAAAACTCAGCTTTCATCAAATCAAGGAAGACACATGTTGAAGATCATGAAGAACCAAAGGAAAACAGATTCCAGGACACCACCATGACTGAATCAATTCCAAAAGCAGACCGTGAAGTTGAAGATCCGCAAGAACCTATAGATCCACCCCGTGAGAAGAACTCTCACAAGAGGAAACCTGCATGGGATAGAGAGCTCATTCAAGATGCAAAAAGATATGGCATTCCAGAAGAAGAACACAGAGAAAGGAAGAGGACTAGATCACATACCAGTTATGTTTCCCTACTCTGTGATATTATGAACAAAGAACCTTCCAGTTATGAAGAAGCAGCAGAAAAGAAAGAATGGAAGGATTCCATGGTCGAGGAATACCAGTCGACCATGAAGAATGATGTTTGGGATGTAGTCCCAAGACCTAAAGGGAAGTCGCTTGTGACTTCCAAATGGATCTACAAGATCAAGCATGCTGCAGATGGAAGCATAGAAAAGTACAAAGAGATATTTGTAGCTTGTGGCTTCTCTCAGAAAGAGGGAATAGACAATGAAGAGACTTTTGCTCCTGTAGCCAGGTACACTTCCATCAGATCAGTACTTGCCCTAGCTGCAGTGATGAAATGGAAGATACACAAGATGGATGTCAAGACAACCTTCTTGAATGGTGTAGTCGAGGAGGAAGTGTATGTGGAGCAGCCACTCGTGTTTGAGACACATGATAGAGGGACTCATGTGTGCAAACTGAAGAAAGCCTTGTATGGCTTGAAGCAAGCTCCTAGAACTTGGTATGGTAGGATAGACAGCTTTCTATCTAGTTTGGGATTTACCAAGAGTAAATCAGATTCCAACCTTTACTACAAGGTTGAGGAAAGAAATCCCATGATACTACTTTTGTATGTGGATGACCTGTTTGTAACAGGTGAGGATGGATTGATTGCTGATACCAAGAGGAAGCTTGCTGCCGAGTTCGAGATGAAGGACTTGGGGATGATGCATTATTTTCTAGGTATGGAGGTGTGGCAGAGTGCAGATGGAATCTTCCTTGGACAAGGGAAGTATGCAGTAGAGATCCTGAAGAGGTTCAGGATGATGGACTGCAAGGACATGGCCACACCTATGGCATCAAACTTGAAGCTTCTGCGTGATGCTTCATCTGATCCGGTTGATGTCACTGTGTATTGTCAGATGATTGGGTCCTTGATGTACCTGACGAGCACTAGACCAGATATTTGCTTTGCGGTGAACACATTGAGCTAATTCCTGACGGATCCCAGAGGTGTTCACCTAGTTGCTGTAAAGCCTATTCTGAGGTACCTGAAGGGTACAATCGATTATGGGCTCAAGTATGATGCGAATCAAAAGTTTAACCTGCAAGGTTATGTTGATTCGGATTGGGTAGGTAGTGCTGCAGATAGGAAGAGCACATATGGGTGTTGCTTCAGTATGGGATCAGGTGTGATCTCATGGTTTAGCAGGAAGCAGTCGTGCTTATCACTGAGTACAGCCGAGGCAGAGTATGTTGCAGCTTATTCAGCTAGTTGTGAGGCAGTATGGCTCCGGAAGCTACTGTCTGAGTTATTTGATCTCCCGTTGGATGCTACTGGTATCTTTTGTGACAACCAGAGTTGTGTGAAGCTATCTCAGAACCCGGTGTTCCATGACAAGTCGAAGCACATTGAGATCACATATCACTATATCAAGGATATGGTGCAGAGAGGAGCAGTGAAGCTCTTGTATGTTGAGACAGATGAGTAGGTTGCAGATGTGTTGACGAAACCACTAGCCAGAGTGAAGTTTGAGTACTTCAGAGAGAGGCTTGGTGTTCTTCAGATTGTTGACACTTCGAGGAAGAAGTGATGGACACATTTGCAGAAGCCATTCCAAGCATGGTAAGAGGAGGATCCTTCCCATGGCTGTGGATGTAAGCGTTGGATGATGAGCATCAGGACAATGCTCTAGTTACTGCTTTGTATATGCATCATGTTGGATGCTTGATATGATTAGTTGGATCATGTATTTGTATATGCATCATGTTGGATGCTTGATATGATCAGTTGGATCATGTACTTGTATATGCATCATGTTGGATGCTTGATATGATCAGTTGGATCATGTATTTGTATATGCATCATGTTGGATGCTTGATATGATCTGTTGGATCATGTATTTTTATATGCATCATGTTGGATGCTTGATATGGTCAGTTGGATCATGTATTTGTATATGCATCATGTTGGTTGCTTGATATGATCAGGTGGATACATTGTATGATCAGGTGGATCATGTATTTTATGTATGTATCAGGTGGATACATTGTATGATTAGGTGGATCATGTATTTTGCATATGTATCAGGTAGATACATTATATGATCAGGTGGATCATGTATTTGTATATGTATCAGATGGATACTTGTATGATCAAGAGGATCATGTATTTGATATGTAGATACATTGTATGATCAGGTGGATCATGTATTTTCACATGTATCAAAAGGATACTTGTATGATCAGATAGATCATGTATGATGATATGTATCAGGTGGATGCATTGTTTGATCAGGATGATCACAGACGATGAGCTTCAGGATGTTGCTCCAGATGATATGCATCAGGCTGATGCTATGGTGACGATCAAGATGATCACAAATGAAGAGCTTCAGGATGTTGCTCCAGATGATATGCATCAAGTTGATGCTATGACGATGATCAGGTTGATCATGTGATGATGTACATCAAGATGATGTACGGTGAGTATCAGGATGATACTCTGTGGCTATGGAAAGGTTGTGCAGGTAGCATAGAAAATGTCCTTTAAAATTCAGACAGGTAGAGCGGTGTGCTCGTAAAAGCCTGGGATGCTCTATTGAGATCTGGACAGGTAGAGCGGTGTGGTCATAACATCCTGGGATGCTCTGAGTAGGTTTTGCTACGGTTCCTCATAGAAAATATCCTTTAAAATCTAGACAGGTAGAGCGGTGTGCTTGTAACAGCCTGGGATGCTCTATCAAGATCCGGACAGGTAGAGCGGTGTGCTCGTAACATCCTTGGATGCTCTAAGTAGGTTTTGCGAAAGTTCACATAGAAAAGATCCTTTAAAATTCGTACAGGTAGAGCAGTGTGCTCGTAACAGCCTGGGAGGCTCTATTGAGATCCAGACAGGTAGAGTGGTGTGATCGTAACATCCTAGGATGCTCTGAGTAGGTTTTGTGAAAGTAAAGATGTAAAAGAATCTATAGTCTGCGCTAGGTTTTGTTGACGCACGTAATCAGTCCTAGGTTCCACAGTATGGCCACTGATGATGAAGATCTACAGGAGGTGGGCCTACATCCAGTATGAAAAAGGACTAGCTCTGTAGAACTTCCTATGATGAGTAGATTTGAGATTGATTGAGATAGCAGTGACAGTGACGATGACGATGATTTGAGGACGATGATTCGATGACGATGATCCAGAGAAGAAGACTTGTGCTAGCAGATCTGTGTCGAGAAATACCTTCCTAGTTAAGAGGGAGTGTTGATGTAATTGTAACTTTGGAATGTATTTCACCCATGTATATTGTACTCCTATAGAGATGGTATTATTCCTCTATACGAAAGTGTTGTCATTTGTATTGACAAGTGTTGCAAGTGTCGCAACTTGCATGTGATGGGTTATTAGACCACCAAGTGTGGGGTCGACCCTGCTTAGTATAACCATGGGTTATTATCCCGAGTTAGACAAGTCGGCCCTGCTAGGTTATTAGGTAGGTCAGCTCATGTATAAATAGAGTGCGGGAGGCATTCTATTTGATCATCTCATTATTCATTTCTACACTACTCAGAAAGTGGCGCACTAGTGGAGGAGGAGGTTCATCTGCTAGGAGGACTATCTTTGTGTACTTTCGTTGTATCATTGCTCTTTCTATCTCTGAGGAAGTTGTGGGGTTTTTCACCTTTATGGTTTTCCCCAATGAAACTCTGTGTGTCTATTGTCTCATGTGATTGCTTGGTGTGATTAATATGCATTACTATGCTTGATATGCCGTACATGTTATTCTCTTAGTAAAGATCCTAGAGTATGTTGAATTAATGCTCAAAAATTAACAATCAAGAATGTTTTTTTATAGGAAGGTATTAAAAATGATTTCCAAAAGTTTGTGGAAAAATGCTTGGTTTGCCAAAAAAATAAAGGAGAGACAATCAAGACACTAGGTCTTCTACAACCATTAGCCATACAAAGTCAATGTTAGGAAAATGTCTCAATGGATTTTATCACAAGTCTACCAAAGTTAGAAGAAAAGATAGTCATCATGAAAGTAATGGATCGACTCACAAATCATGGCATGTTTTTCTCTCTTTCTCATCCTTTTAAAGCAAGTACATTAGTTGCAACATTCAGGGAATCAATTTAGAAGCTACATGGAATCCCTAAGATTATTGTAAGTGATAGAGAACCAGTTTTCAATGGTTTTTTTTGGAAGGAAATATTTATTTGCATATTATAAGCAAATACAATGGGCCAAGTGGTTTCCCTTAGCAGAATTGTAGTACAACACATATTTACATACTTCATCAAACATGTCACCATTTATATCTATCATCCTTGTTGGAATATTCTCACCATATTATTTTGGTCTTGCATGCTTTGCATGCATACATGCATTCCATGCAGCACTCCATGCATCCATGCATTGGTGGTTGAGTCTCCTAGCACCTAGTCCTTACTTTGGCCCCCCTATAGCTTCTTTTGTGGCCATCATTATCTCTCCTATCCACTCAGAGCACCTTGTTTACATCCCTGGAGTTCCAATGCGCCCTCATGCATAATTTTAGGACTTCACATAGTCAGTTCCATGATTTGGGGTGCCTTGTCCCCTTGATTGCTCAGTTAACTGACTACATCTCCTATTTTGATTGCTACTAAGTATAGGAGTGCCCTTTTTGACCACTAACAATTAGTTATGTGCCCCATTGGAGTCTCCTCCCCTATTTTGGTTCCCAAATGATTCAATTATTCTCCATTCTACTTCAGTTAACTGATTATTCATCATCGGTGGCCACTGAACCTTATCGGGAGATGGTTCTAATGCAACTAAGCCTAGAATTGAGGTGAATTTGAATCCTCCCAGGTGTATCGAATTCATTCTATTGTAACATATTTTGATTTCCAACTTACAAATGATTAATGCATGAACATCAATTTTTCATCTATGTTTAAGTTTTATGAGTGAATTGATCATTGTTTTCTGCTAATTCTTCTCTGTAATAACAGTGTGAAATTGTGAGGTTTGTTCAAGATCAGTGATCTATCCATGTGGAATTTCACATGGTATCAGAGCTTGTGAGATATTTTGAGAGCATAGGTTGAGAAGCTTCTTTTATTAGTGCACCAGAAGCCTCTAGATTTCCACAGCAAATCATTGTGCCATTGCATTCAATTCATTGGAGAAATCCTTTGAGGTATAGACAGGTGTGAAGGATCCGGATAAAAGTTCCTATTATCCTAAAGAAGTTCTTATTAGATTCAAAAAAAAATCCTCCAGATATTTTTCCATTGTTTTTGCAGGTTATTCCATCATCATAAACGCATTCAGTCATCTACTACGGATCTAACTTTGATTCCCAAGCTTAATCCTTCCAATTTCTTTGAATGGAAGGATCAAATGGAGATCGCATGAAGAGTCTCTACAAAGTGCTAAAGGGAATTGAGTTTGAACCAAATGGTGCTATAGATAATGCCAAGTATCTAAACAAGCTTGATGCAACATATGGATTGCTATGCCTCAGCATTTCCAAAGATCTAATCTTTCATCTCTTTGGTTTGAAAACTCCCAAGGAGGTTTGGACAAAGATCGAATCCTTATTTGCGAAACATGATGATTTGAGAGGACATCAATTGTAAAATAAGTTGATCTAATTGAGCCCTAGCAGTTGCGAATCCATTACAGATTTCTTCACAAGATTCAAGAACTTGGTTGTGCATGTAAAACTATGTGGAATTGAGAAGGAAGACAAGCAACTTATTCTTTCAAAATTGGGATCAAACTATTCTGTGTTTATATGAACCTTCCAAAAAAAAATATATTTCCATCCCAAACTAGAAAATTCCCACTCTATATGCATTCATCCCGTCTCTCACAAATGAGTAGGACAAATTGCTGCAAATTGGAGTAATAAAACCATAAAGGGATCAGACTCTTACTGCAGGAGAACAAAAGAATGTGAATGGGAAATGAAATAACAAGGGTAAGGAAAAGAAACCTTATGAGAACAAGTCAAAGGAGACTCCCAAACAATTAGAGGGAACCTGGAATCCAAAGGGAGTGTAATGTCACTTTTTTGAATTTGATTAAAATGGTGAAATTTTCAACTTTTTCCACTAGTTCGACCTTTGACTAGTATTGGTTTCTTGACCTCCAAATGACTCCAAATGCTCCCAAATTGTTACATAATGCGTATGGATGATATTAGAACATTAATATGAGGTTTAGGTATGCTTTATAGTCTTCAAAAGGATTCTTCAACTCTCCTTTAAGTTCTGTCCAAAGTAGGGATTTTGACTAGCAATTTGGGGTTCAAATACCCCTTAGGTAGATGCTGGAAATGGCTCTCCAAATGATATGGGACCCTCTCTAATTTCTGAAAAAAGGTAAGGGAAATCTAGGGGACCTCAATTTAGGTTCATATACATCTCCATTCAAGTTATTAAGTCTTCTACAACCCTCTCCAATCAGGTACAAAAATACTAGTTTTGACCTTGGGGGAAATGATAGGCAATCCTCTCCAAATGCTAAGAAAATGAACAATATGACTCCAAAATATTATGAAATGCACATGAAACTTTTATAACAGGTTATTAAAATCCCATACATCATAAAATCATCAGTGTTTCACTGGTACATTCTAAAATAACATCATATCATTGGCATACATCAACATAGTGGGGAAATTGTCACCTTTTGCTCATTAATGATCAGTTTTACATATTTCCACTTGGAATATATACCTGAAGATGTTATGAATATTAATAAAATATAATTTACATCAGATGAAAAAATAATGAGGCATTAGAATCTCCCCCAAAGAGTACAATATCTCACCAAGTGGGCCTCTCCTCAAGGATAATGAATATGCCAAGAAGACTGGAAATGGTTGGAGTTATGAGCTAAACTAGAAGATACCATGGGATTCCATATAGCTTAAAAATGAAACATAAGACTCCATTTAATCTCCCATCAAAGGTATGAATGGCCTTTCCCACTACTAACTAGGATGGGAATCTTTCACCCTCGAAATTGGCTAAGGCAAGTAGAGAAGCACTCCACTAGCTATCTTCACAAACGAAAAATTATGAAAATGATAAAAATCCTCTCTCTTAATTCATCCTTGTATTTTATAAAAATCCTTAGTATTATAAGGCTCCAATTCCATCCATATATTCCAAGCCAATTCGAATTAGGGAGTGATTCAAGTTTTTCCACATGTCTTCCACTTCCCAACCTTCCACCTTCCCCCAATTCGAGTAGGCATCTCTTGGCCTTCTATAAATCCCTTGAGTGCTCACTTAGATGCTATTTTTAGGTATGACATTTCATATTGGTCATATTTCAGCCCTCAGGTCTGCAATTTGTCATAGGTGTCATAGCATCTTCATCATTGTTGTCATAGATGTTAGGGAATCTAGCCCAAGTGTCCAAGAACCTCTCATTTGACTCTTCCTCTTGCATGTGAGTTACAATTCCATCCCAATTCGACCTATGATGCATATTTCCAAGTGTATGAGCCTTACAACTCATCCCAAGAACATTATACTTCCCATGGATTCAAATTTACAAGAGGAGGATGCCATGTGGCATAGAAATTCTAGCTTGTGTGGGTCCCACATCCTCCATGTGTCTTCATGATCAATTGCCACTTTTTTTCCCTTGTATTTATTTATTTATCTCATTTATTAAATATTTATGCTAATCTAATGTACAAACATCATTTATTATCCCCCTTATTCCAAATCCCAATGTCTCCATCCAACCTAGGGAAGTAGTAGGATTGGTGGAATTTTCCTTTCATGAACCTATTTGAATGGGGACATTACAGTCCTCCCCACCCAAGATTGCTTGTCCTTAAGCAATTTCAGATTTGGATGCTACAATTTTTTTTCTTCTTCCCATGTGGCATCTTCATTTGGTAGATCCTTCCATTGTACTAAGTACTCTTTGATAGTTCTTCTCCTTAATTTCCTTTCCCTTGTCTTCAAAATTTTTTGTGGAACAAGCATGAGCTAACCTTCATCATCCAAGGGAGGAAATGTTTCTGAAATGACAATTTGCTGACCAATATCCTTGTTAAGGCATGAAACATGGAATACATTGTGTATTTTACTTCCTTCTGGAAGTTCTAACTCATATGCTACTTCCCCTACCTTTCGAACTACCTTGTATGGGCCATGGTATCTTGGTTTTAGCTTTTCTGCTCCCTTCTTTTTCAAGGATGTTTGTTTATATGGCCGCAACCTCAAGTATACCAAATAATTGATTTGAAAGGTCCTTTCTACCGTATGTCTATCTGCATATTGTTTTTGTTGATTTTGGGCAACCTGCAAGTTGTCTTTCAAAAGATTTAAAATTTCTTGGATCTCTTCCACCCAATATTTAGATTTTGGGGCTATACTATCACCAAAGATAAGCTCAACAAAAGTGAGTGCATCATAACCATCTAATTCTTTGAAAGAAGACATTCCTATTGACATATGAAAGGTGGTGTTGTAGCAAAAAGCACCCATGAATCTACTATCTCTATCACTTACAATGCTCTTGGGGAGCCCATGCAATCTGAATATTTCTTTAAAAAAAATGCCAGCCACTTGTGCAGCACTAAAATATGATGTAACAACAAATAAATGAGAAAATTTGGTCAACCTATTCACTACCACATATATGCAATCCTTTCCCAAATATTTGGGCAAACCTGTGATGAAATCCATTGAAATACTCTCCCATTTTTGTTTCAGAATGGGAAATGGTTACAATAGACCAACTGGGCATGTAATTTGAGATTTGTTTTGTTGACATACCTTACGTTCATTCACATATTTCAGAACATCTTCCTTCATCCCCTTCCAAAAACCTTTTCCTTAATTGCCTATAAGTTTTGAAGATCCCTGGATGGTCAACTAGTGGGGAATCATGTGCTTCTTGCAAAATATTGTACTTGAGTTTTGAATTTTGAACCAAATAAATTATGCCCTTATAATATATAATCCCATTCAAAATATTGTAGTTATCATCCCCTTTGACCCCATCTAATACATCACAATCAAATCTATCTTTGGCATATTCAACCATTAGCATGTTTTTCCAATCCTTTGCAATGTCCATGAGAGAAAAGGAAGGTCTTCTAGATAATGCATCTGCTACAATGTTATTCTTCCCTTTAACATATTCAATATAAAAATAAAAATCTTGGATCTTGCTTACCCACTTTTGTTTCTTTTCATTGAGATCCTTTTGGGTGAGGAAGTGCCTTAGACTATTGTGATCAGTTTTCACCACAAACTTGTTTCCCACCAAGTATTGTCTAAACTTGGCCAATGCATGCAGGATGGTCAACGTTTATTTTTCATAGATGGAGTAAAGATTTTCATGTGGCTGCAACTTTATTCTCTCAAAGGCTATAGGGCGTTGGCCTTGCTTTAGGACAACCCCTATCCCTTCACCTGAAGCATCACATTCCAAAACAAAAGGTTTAGTAAAATCATGTAATGCAACTATTGGACAACTACTCATTACCTATTTCATTTTTTGGAATGCCTTTTCAACCTCTTAATACCACTTGAAATCATCTTTCTTTGTCAAATCAGTGAGTGGAGAAGTCAATTTGGAGAACCCTTTCACAAACTTCCTATAATAGGTGCATATTCCAATGAAGCTTTTTAATTCTGTGATGTTTTTTGGTGATGGCCATTCTAGGATAGCCCTTATCTTTTCCATGTGAACTTTCAATCCTTCTTGTCCAATAATGTATCCAAGATACAAGAGTTCCTTCATCCCAAATTCAAATTTAGATAACTTAGAAAACAAGGACTGTTCATGCAAAATTTTCAGCACAACCTCTAAATGATGCAAATGCTCTTCCCAAGTTTTGTTGTAAATGAGAATGTCATCAAAGAAAACCGAAACAATTTTTCTGAGCTGCTTGCAAAAGATTCCATTCATGCATGCTTGGAATGTGGCTGGAGCATTAGTTAACCCAGAAGGCATAACAAGAAACTCAAAGTGGCCATAGTGGCATCTAAAAGTAGTCTTTTGCACATCTTCTTCCTTCATTCGAATTTGATGGTAACCTGATCTAAGATCAATTTTAGAGAAATATTTTGCCCCAAATATCTCATCCACGAGCTCATCAATTCTAAGGATATGATACCTATTCTTAATTGTATTCTTTTTCAAAGCTCTAAATTCTATGCACATCCTCAAGGTTCCATCTTTTTTCTTCACCAACACTACTGAAGAAGCATAAGGGCTAGAGCTTGGTCTAATGAGTCCCAACTCTAGGATTTATTGGATGGCCTTTTCAATTTTATCTATGAATTTTTTTGGATGTCTATAGGGTGGTATTTGGATGGGTGAAGTACCCTCCTCCAAAACAATGTTGTGCTCAACCCCCCTATCAGGTGGTCTACCATGTGGAAGATATCCAAAGACTTTTTCATATTTTTGTAGGAGTTTCTCTATCTCCTTTGGGTTTTCAACAACTTTTATGTTTGGCTTGGGAGAAGTGATGAAACATTCAACATCCCATTCTATGTCTCCATGCCTCAATAGGGATCTCATACTATGGGAGGTCACTACTTGATTCAGATAGGTGTGTTTCCCTCTTACAACCCTTAGTATTCCTTTCGAATCTTGGAATTTCATTTTAGGAATTTGATAGTTCACTGTATGCTCCCCTATAGAGTACAACCATTGCACTTTCAAAACCACATTAGTATCAGCAACATCAACCACATAAAATCTATTGAAAAAATTATAGTTACCTATGGTGATTTGCAGCTTTGGAACCCATGTTTTGCACTCCATAGTGTTGTGACCTGGAATGAAAACTGTGAAGCCATCGAATGGTTCAGTAGGTATATTCCTTATCTCCACCATGTCTGCATAAATGAAGTTATGGGTGGATTCTCCATCTACCAAAACTGAGGCCCTTTGTCCTAGTACCACACCCTTGCATTGAACAATGTGATAATGAGGCATTGCTGAAAGTACTACCATTCTTACTTTGTCAGGTGAGGGATGATTTTCTTCTTGTTTCCCTTAATCCATTGTATCATATCCCTCTTCTTGATCTGAAATATGTCCTTCTTCCTCCATACCCCGTTCATACTCATAATTATCATAAAATACTTCAATGTATTGAGCTTTTCCCTTAGTACATTTATGCCCCGGTGCCCATGGTTGAAAGCATGTGTAGCACAATTTTTTTCTTCTAAGTTCTTCCCTGTTTATTCCCTCTTTCTTATTCTTTTCAAATGCATCCCTTTTCCAATGCTCCTTTTCAAATTCATCTCTTTTCCAAAGCTTCTTTTCAAATCTGAAGTTAGGCTTGGGAGGAAACCTTGTTCTAGGAAGCACATTTTGGAGATCTCTAGTCAAGCTCATAGCATCCTTTAATGTAGTTGGCTTGTGGGATTTAAATAAACCTTTTAAGGGTTCATCCAAACCTTCATTGAACAACAATACTAACCTTCTTATAAATACATCAAGCACCTTGATTGATATTTTTTGAAATTCCATCATCTACTCAGCAGGGATTCCCACTTGCTTCAATTGGGCTAGTTCTTTGAAAGGTAATTCTAGTTCCTTTTGCTCAAATATCTCTAATACCATGTCAAAAAATTCTCCATAGGTAGTAACCCGATCATGTCCCAAATTTTTCATACCATGGAACCACCATTCATTGGAATCTCCATCTAGATGCAAAATAGTCATTTTTAAGGCATCATCTTCCACCATTGGATTTAGCTGAAAATACACATCTAGTTTTTGCATCCAAGTGTTAGCAGAACTTTGAGAGGAACCATCAAAAGTGGCAAGTGGAATTTTACCAATAGGACAATTTAATTCTTTGTTCTGGAATAGGCCCCTATTAGCCTCCCTCTTTTTGAGTTTGTTCGAGACAATAAAGTATTGGTCAAATGGTAGAGTCCTTCTACAATCTTCACTCAACTTTTCCCATTCTTTTACCACTTCATTCATATCAAATTGGGTGTTAGGATCTTCTTTGGGAACAAGAAATTTAGGTGTGGCAGGCCTTGGTGTGCTCTGAAATTCATTAGGTATATTATGGGGTCCTGTGCTTGAGAAAATATGCTCACCCATTGTCTTCTTTTTTTCTGAATGTGAACTATTGATGCCTCCTATTAATCCTTTGCTTCCAAGTTGGCTATCCAAAAATTCAAATCCTTTCATCATCTATTTTTTAATGTCTTCCATTAGTGGTTTCATGAGTTTATTAAATTCTTCCCTATCCTCTGAAATTTCCTTCTCATCCTTAGCCATGGTTTCAGCAAAATGCACTTCTTCTCCTACTTCTTCCTCTTCAACGACAACACCTTCAATTTCAGGTTCTAAGGGTGGTGGGTTATTTATTTGAATCCGTGTATTCATGGATGGTTAAACACATAAGGTTCCAAGACCATGCTCTGATACCACTTGTAATGTCCCTTTTTTGAATTTTATTAAAATGGTGAAATGTTCAACTTTTTCCACTAGTTCGACCTTTGACTAGTATTGGTTTCTTGACCTCCAAATGACTCCAAATGCTCCCAAATTGTTACAGAAGGTGTATGGATGATATTAGATCATGAATCTGATGTTTATGGATGCTTTATAGTCTTCAAAAGGATTCTGCAACTTTCCTTTAAGTTCTGTCCAAAGTAGGGATTTTGACTAGCAATTTGGGGTTCAAATCCCCCTTGGGTATGATGCTGGAAATGGCTCTCCAAATGATATGGGAACCTCTCTAATTTATGAATAGAGGTAGGGTAAATCTAGATTAACTCAATATAGGTTCATGTACATCTCCATTCAAGTTATTAAGTCTTCTACAACCCTCTCCAATCAGGTACAAAAAGAATAGTTTCGACATTGGGGGCAATGATAGGCAATCCTCTCCAAATGCTAAGAAAATGAGCAATATGACTCCAAATATTATGAAATGAACATGGAAATTTTATAACAGGTTATTAAAAGTACATAAATCATAAAATAATCATTGGTTCATTGGTACATTTGAAAATAACATCATATCATTGGCATACATCAACATAGTGGGGAAATTGTCACCATTTGCTCATTAATGATCAGTTTTACATATTTCCACTACGAATATCAACCTGAATCTGTTACGAATATTAATAAAAGATAATTTACATCAGATGAAAAAATAATGGGGCATTATAAGCTCCCCAAAAAAGTGCAATAGCTCACCAAGTGCGCCTCTCCTCAAGGATCATGAATATGCCAAGAAGAATGGAAATGGTTGGAGGAATGAGCTGCACTAGAAGAGACCACGAGATGCCCTGTATATTACACCTACAACATAAGAATCCATTGAATCTCCCATGAAAGTTCTGAATGGCCTTTCCCACTACCAACTAGGATGGGAATCTTTCACCCTCAAAATTGGTTAAGGCAAGTAGAGAAGCACTCCACTAGCTCTCTTCACAAATGCAAATTCTGAAAATGATCAAAATCCTCTCTCTTTCTTCATCCCTGTATTTTATAAAAATACTTAGTATTATAAGGCTCCAATTCCATCCATATATTCCAAGCCAATTTGAATTAGGGAGTGATTCAATTTTCGCCACATGTCTTCCACTTCCCAACCTTCCACCTTCCACCAATTCGAGTAGGCATCTCTTGGACTTCTCTAACTCCCTTGAGTGCTCACTTAGATTATAATTTTAGGTCTGACATGTCATATTGGTCATATTTCAGCCCTTAGGTCTGCAATTTTTCATAGGTTTCATAGCATCTTCATAATTTTTGTCATAGATGTTAGGGAATCTAGCCCAAGTGTCCAAGAACCTCTCATTTGACTCTTCCTCTTCCATGTGAGTTACACTTCCATCCCAATTCCACCTATGATGCATATTTCCAAGTGTATGAGCCTTCCAACTCTTCCCAAGAACATTAGGCTTCCCATGGATTCGAATTTACAAGAGGAGGATGCCATGTGGCATAGAAATTCTAGCTTGTGTGGGTCCCACATCCTCCATGTGTCTTCATGATCAATTGCCACTTTGTTTTTCCCTTGTATTTATTTATATAACTTCTTTATTAAATATTTATGCTACTCTAATGTCCAAACATCATTTATTATCCCCCTTATTCCAAATCCCAATGTCTCCATCCAACATAGGGAATTAGTAGGATTGGTGGAATTTTCCTATCATGAACTTATTTGAATGGGGACATTACAATGAGGCAAGCAAAACTAGAAGGAGAAGACAAAATGTCCATACCGTAACAGAGGTTTTCACCTAGAAAGTGCTTGCATGAAGAAGACCATTGATCTCATGGACCAACTTCTAGAGAAAAACAACCTTCCAATACCTAGAAGTTCTAAAAGGAAAGAAGTTGATCTTAAATCAGAGGATAAAGAGAGGTGTCATGCACTCATGGTTGGCACTTCGAATGCATCCTCCTTTATCATAGATTCTGGAGCCTCCAGACACATGTCTGCATACAAGGACCTATTCCCTAAATTCAAACCTACTATTGGACCTTCTATCCAAATTGGAGATGATTCTAAAGTTCCTTCAAAAGGGATTGGAAGGATCAATTTGGATCATGGATACTTCAATGATGTCCTCTATGTTCCCACCCTGGAAGCTAACCTCCTTTCAGTTTATCAAATGACCCATACATGAGTTCCAAAGAAAGTAATTTTTACTCCTAATGTTGTTGAAATCCAAGAAATCTGTTATTGGAAGATCATTGCACAAGGAATTGCAGATCACCATTCCAAACTCTATGAGTTCTCTCATTTCTTGCCTTACTCAAAACAAAGTGCACTTCTTACTCATGCAGATGAAGTGAGCAGAATTTGGCATGAGAGGTTTGGGAACCTAAACTACAAATATTTGCAACAACTACACAATCAAAAAATGGTTGAAGGGATCCCAAACATCATATTTTCCAAGGGCACCTGTCAAGGTTGCTTGATTGGTAAGCATCCAGAGTACAAGTTTGAGAAAGGAAAGGAAAAGAGAGCCTCTTCTCCTCTCAAGTTGATTCATAGTGACATATCAGGACCTCTTCCTCACCTATATTTGAATAATGAAAGATACATCTTAACATTCATAGATGATTATTCAAGATTCAGTTTGGTATATTTTCTAAAGTTGAAATCAGAAGTCTTTGAATACTTAAATTTTTTTAAAGCTTCTATAGAAAATTTCACTGATAAGAAGATCAAGGTCCTTCGTACTGAAAATGGAGGAGAGTATGTGAAGAATGAGTTTCAGTTATTTTGTGCAGATGAAGGTATTTAAATGCAACACATTGTTCCTTACACACCACAACATAATGGTGTAGTAGAGAGAAAGAACAGAACTTTGAAAGAGATGGCTACATGTATGCTTGAGTCTAAAGCATTGGCTCCTAGACTTTGGGCATAAGCTATCAATTGTGCTGCATACCTCTATAACAGAGTTCCACACAAAGGCCTAAAAGGAAAAACTCCTTATGAATCATGGATGGGATACAAGGAAGATGTGTCCCATCTAAGAGTCTTTGGTTCCAAAGATTAGGCAAGGATTCCTTTAGAGAAGAGGAGATCCTTAGAGCCTCAAAGAAAAGAGTGCATATTGGTTGATTATTCACAAAATGCAAAAGCCTACAAAATACTGGATCTATCTACCATGTAGACCTTCCTTGAAAGAAGTGTCCAGTTTGAATAATGGCCATTGCATGATTCCCACCATGTTGAAGAAGAGAGCTTACCAACTACTCCACCACAACATGTTGAACAAGATAGTGAATCATCCTCTCATGAAAGTTCAGATTTTGACTCAGAAAGTGAAGATGAGTGAATGTTAGATCCAGATCCATAAGATCCTGAAGATCTAGCACCAGAATATCCACCTCCACTTTTAAGATGGTCTGCCAAGACCATTGAATCTACTGGTGATCTTGTTGGAGATCCACAAGATCCAAGAAGAACCAGATCTGAGTTTCAAAATGCAATATTTGCATTATCTCATACAGATCCCTTTCTTCCTGATAGATGTTTTTTGATGATTGGATGAGATCCAAAAACCTTCTTTGAGGCCTCCCAAGATCCAAGATGGATGTCAGCTATGGATGAAGAGTACCAATCTCTTGAAAGGAATGAGACTTGGGATCTTGTTTCTCTCCCTCCTAGAAGGAAGCTTGGGTTTCACTACAATACTCCACCAATCATCCACTGTGACAGTCAAAGTGCTATCAGGATTTCCACAAATCCGGTTTTGAGACATAGTGTAATATCCCAATTTTGACCCTATTGCATTAAAATTGTAAATGATGTAAATATCGTTATTAAATCATGGTGAGGAGCTCAAGACCAAGGCCCCGCCATTGATTTAGCGTTTTATGTATCGACAATTAAAAATCGATGCATATGGTTCTTGTGCCAGCCATGCACAATAGACATTAAGACATCATGTAAATATGAATTTTAATGAAATATCCACAATTGGCTATGCAATGCAACAAGAGATGGGGGCATGATTCTACAAGGAATAGGGAGGGAAATTATTCAAATTATTGAGCCAATGGTGTTAAGCCAAAGGTCAATGAATGAACCCCAACTACCCATCTTGACTTATGCACCCAATCATTTAATTCTTCCAAGAGTTGGTTGAGGTAGTTAATGCCTTGGGAATGGAGAGGTATGGCAGCCAATTTTGTGCATGGGAAAGCCATCAACTTGCGAAATCGTATTTTGGCTTCCGGGACAAGTAAACACCCACAAAATTGTACCCAAATCTATTATTCACCCATTTCCTTGGCTCTCTCACGCAGTTTGAGCTACTGGGTCTTTCTCCTTCACGTTTTCTACCATTTTCCTGCATTTTCCATAGCTGGGAGCTCGTTTCTATATTGCACAGTGGCTGGGAGAAAGGGAGTCAGGATTTGGGGGATTATAGAGGTCTTTCCTTCCCCTTGAATGCCCAAGAATGTTTTTTGAAAACGAAATTGCTTCCTCAGGGTTGATTCCCCATCTACCAGTTCATTTTGGTTTCCCACATTTCTCTTCATACCCAGCACTTGGGATTTTGCTGTTGTGTGCATCCCTGTTTTGGTTTGAAATTGTGAGGAAGAATTTAGGAGTGGAAGAGGATAGAATTGGATGATGAACTAGTGAGGAGGTAACCTCTCAAGAAGATAAAAAAAGCTGGTTTCTCTTCTTTGCACACCTTGAACAACACTAGAATGGAAGGTATGGCCTGAGGGACTATGTAGTAGTGAAGGGAATACTTCCTTGGGTTGGGTGTGTAGGCATTGTGGTTACCAATCTAGATAGATCCTATAGAGGTACCCATATCTTTGTGGTTGAGCCCACTAGCTTAGCAATTCTTCCTTTCCATTGCCTTAGCAGCCTGATAAAACCAACTGTGGATTGGCTTGGATGATTTTGGTGTATATTTGGCTACGTGTGAGCTTGTTGTTCCCTTTCTCCTTGTAGAGATCATGCCGAGCTCAGGGGTGGAAGTTGTGTTGTGAGATTAAAAAGCACAATTGGCCTATGGTTGGGTGGAATGTTGCAGTTGCATAGCCAGTTGCTCGGGATTACTTTGCTTTAAGATAAGTACTCTCTTGTGTTAATTCTGTATTGACTTTAATTGATGAATGACATGACTATGTTGAATGTATGCTAAATGTGTAATTGAATTTACTTCCACTTTGTTTTCATGAATATATATATATATATATAAATGTACATCTGCATATGTCCATTCTTTTTATATTCTGAGAATTATCTTTATTAAGTATGGAGCTAGTTTCCCGGTTTGAACCTCATGTTCTCTCCATCGCACTGGTATGATGGGAGGGGATGTTACAGTGTGGTATCAGAGCCATAGGCTACAGCATTGGACCTCTATGGGACAAATCTGATCACAATTACAAGGGAAGAACCCTTCTTGATAACCAAAGGTTACAATATCAGGCCTAAATGGGCTAAGTTGGATAGTTGCATAGGTAAGATCACCTCCTCTTGAGAAGCGATCACCATAGAAGGAATGAAAAATTTCAAAAAAAATTCTAAGTGTTTTTGAGTCTCTCTGCTAAGTCTGTTTCGGTGCAAGATTTCGAGCCCGATGAAACATTCGGCTCAAGTTAGTGAGTTGGGCCGAAACAGTCGATAGAACGTTAACAAAATATTTGGCGAAAAGGGTGAAACATTTTCGGAAAAATTTCGGCGAAACTTGCTGAGTGGAACCGAAATGGATCGGTGAAACTTGCGGAGTGGAGTCGAAACGAATCGGTGAAACTCACTGAATGGAGCCGAAACAGATCGGCTAAATTCACTGAGTGGAGATAACACAGTCGACGAATTTGGCTGAGTTGTGTCAATGAAGTTGTGGAAGTGAAGAAAAAATTTCAAAAATTTTTCTAAGTGTTTTTCGGCATCAAAGAGGAAATTTCGGCAGAACTTGGCGAGTTGGTCCAAAATGGCGGAAGAACTTATAGAGTTGGTCCGAAATGACATAAGAACTCGACGATTTGGTCCGAAACGGGGAAGAACTCGGCAAGTTGGTCTGAAACGACGGAAGAACTCAGAGAGTTGGTCCGAAACGGCGGAAGAACTTGACGAGTTGGTCTGAAATGATGGAAGAAATTGGCGAGTTGGTCCGCAATGATGGAAGAACTCGGCAAATTGCTCCACAACAGGTTGGAAAAGACAGATGAGTCCGCTGACTGGAGAAACTCGGTGAGTTGGTCCGCAACAGGTCGGAGGAGAAATTTTAATTCCACCAAAAACAAATAATTTCAGTAGTTTTGAAGGGATTCTTCAGGTGTCCGAAGATGGAAAAATTGCCATGAAACTTATGCGCCACAAGGGGGAAAGCCCCCTTGACCCCCGTCGTCCCCCCCTCATATGTCATTGAATGTGAGAAAAGTCTATGATGTGACAAAGTGTCAATATAATATTTTCCCATGTGCATGAAAGTAATTTATGAATTTCTGAGAATATAACGCAGCTAACAGTTGTGTTGATGAACACATTTTGCAGAATCACAGATACATCAGGGCAGTCTTCTAGATAGTGCAGTTGGAAAGTTTGGGTCCTGGTTGGGCCAATAAAATCAACATCATAGATGATGCACAAGATCCCTATGAACCTAAGATAGATGCCATGGGGGAGAACATACATGTTGAAAATGTTGAAACAGAATCTAATGGGAGAAGAAATCAAGAGACTCCCCCAGGTATTGTAGCTGTTGAAAGTATTCAAATAACTGAGAGGGGGGGGTGAATCAGTTATGACTGTGCTTCAATAATCTTACATTCCTTTTCCCTTTTAACTTTGATGAAGTGTGATGACCAATATGATATGAGATGTTCTATGCACATTCCTTTATAGCAGGTATATTGTTATAACAGAATTAAATATAAGGCATATAAACAATGTTCAATCACATAAATATGCAGAGGCACTGATTTTCCCGAGGAAACCCATAAATGGAAAAAAAATATTCTTCTTAGTATGAAAGGAAAGCTCCAACTTCTCTTTACATTCTATTTTATCTAAGCTACAACCCAGATGAGGCTACTACCTCTGTTTCTTTAGCACCAACTGAATGGAAGCTACAACTCCCAAATGTACAAGCACCAACTTGCAAAGAAGACTTTACAGTCTTCCCTTGCTCCTCCCTACCACCCTATGTAAGAAAAAATTCAGTCAATTATATCACACTGGTTCAGATATTTCAGTACATACCCTTTTTTATTTTGTTCTGTGCTGCTACAGCTTGAGTTTCTAGGCATTTTGTTCTTCATTAAATCGAGCCATACTTTTTTGTTCTCATTTTGTTCGAATCACAACTACATCAACAACCACTCCTCTTCATCCTCTCGATTCTCACACAAATTTTTGTTCTCCTCAATTGTTTTTTATATATGTTGAAGTTATATGCCTCGGTCTCTTTAACTTCCAGATATACCAATTCTAAAACTGAAACTGTCTTTTTAACTCCCAATTCAAAAACTGAACTATCTCTTTGACTTCCAGAATTTACACGCTGTAACTAATATTTGAACTCTCTTTGAATTCCAAAATTTACACACTATAACTGACTGATTAAAAAAATAAAAATAAATGTTTGTGAGTCGCAGCTTGTTTGAGTCACGGTTGTTTGAGTCACAGCTGTTTCAACCAATTGCTAATTTGTAAAAACCGGCCGCAACAGTAAATCTGAGAATTACATGTTTAGAGAACCACTTGTATAACTCAAACCGTAGCTTTGTTTGGCGAATTCCTCGACTATCAGGAAAATGAGGCCATTGCACACAAAACCCATGTCCCATATTTTCGAGATTCATCTCCAGTTTCCCGCAAATCGAGACGTGAATCACTGTGTTACTATCTGAGTCATGGCCATCTGAGTATCAGCCGTCTGAGTCACGACCATCTGAGTCACAACTGTCTGAGTTATAGCGTGTCTGAGTTAGAGCTTTTCTGAGTCACAGCTGCCTGAGTTATAGCTTGTCTGAGTCATAGCTTGTATGACTCACAGCTTGTCTGAGTCGCAGCTGTCTGAGTCACAGCTTGTCTAACAACATTCTTTTCTTGTATGAGTCACAGCTTGTCTAAGTCACAGCTTGTGTGAGTCACAGCTTGTCTAACAACATTCTTTTCTTGCATTTAAAAACTCAGTCGTTGCTTTCAAACCATCAATGACAACTGAATCAAAGTGCCAACAATCTCCCCCTTTGGCATTGATGGAAACCTAAAAATTATGATGTTGCAAGTGTAATCACTAACTACTTGCTATCTACAACTACCTGAACTTCTCCCCCTTTGACATCAATGTAAAAGCAATCATGACAATACATCTCCCCCTATCAATATTAACTCAAAAATCAACAAATAAAACATTCTGGAACCATCTCAGAATTACATCAGATATGCAATAAGTACAAAATCCCCCTGCCAAAGTGAACAAGTTAGTTGGAACAAGATATGACACCCAACTTCTGGGGTAGATATTCAAACTGGATCTTGGATAAGGGTTTAGTAAAGATATCAGCAATCTGTTCTTTAGAAGGAATGAAATGCAATTGGACAACTCTGTTTGTAACCTGCTGCCTTAAAAAATGATACTTGATTGGAATGTGTTTGGTCTTGGAATGAAGAACAAGGTTCTTTGACACACTAATGGCACTTGTGTTATCACAGTGAATAGGAATAGGTTTAGAATATTTCACCTCCAAATCAGCAAGAGTTTGTATCATCCATAATACTTGAGTACAACATGTTGCAACAGCTATGTATTCAGCCTCAGTAGTAGATAGAGAGATAGAACCTTACTTTTTACTCATCCATGCTACTAATGAATCGCCTAAGAAGAATGCGCCTCCACTAGTTCTCTTTCTTTCATCCAAATAGTTTCCCCAGTCAGCATCTGAATATGCAATCAGCTGAAAGTTTTGATTCCTAGGATACAAGAGACCATAAGTCATTGTGCCTTTCAAGTATTTGAAAATTCTCTTCACAGCTACCAAGTGACTTTGTTTGGGAGCAGACTGAAATCTTCCTACCATTCCAACAACATGCATAGTATCAGGACGAGTTGTAGTAATGTACAGAAGACTTCCTGTCATTGACCTATATGTTCTTTTATCAACATTTGGTGAAATATCATCTTTGCTAAGCTTGCAGCCAACAATCATAGGGGTAGTAACAGGTGAAGAATCCTCCATCTGAAATTTCTTCAACATCTCTTGTAGATATTTCTTTTGAGAAATAAATAGTCCTTTAGAACTCTGAGTAATTTGATGACCAAGAAAGGATGACAGTTCTCCAATCATGGACATTTAAAACTCAGATTGGATAGCATTAGCAAACCATTGAACATAAGAAGCATTAGTACATCCAAAAATGATATCGTCAACATAAACCAAAACAACTAATAAGTCATCACCTTCTATTTTTATATACAGATTACTATCAACATTGCCTTTCTTGAATCCTTTCTCTTGTAAATATTTATCTAATCTATAGTACCAGGCTCTTGGTGCTTGTTTCAATCCATATAGAGCTTTCTTCAATTTGCAGACATGATCAAGATTGTCTGTTAGAGAGAATCCTTCAGGTTGTTCCATATAAACTTATTCTTCTAACTCTCCATTGAGAAATGCTAACTTGACATCCATTTGATAAATTTTGAACTTCTTGTGACAGGCATACGCAAGAAATATTCTGATAGCTTCCATTCTTGCCACAGGCGCAAAGGTTTCATTAAAATCTTGTCCTTCAACCTGAGCATATCCTTTACAGACCAATCTAGCTTTATTCCTGACAATTTGTCCTTGGTCATTCATTTTATTCTTAAACACCCATTTGGACCCAATCACATTCTTGTCTATTGGCCTAGGAACAAGTTCCCAAGTATCATTTTTTCAATCTGATCAAGCTCTTCATTCATAGCTTTTATCCAATCTTCATCTTTACTGGCTTCATTAAAATTCTTGGGTTCTATGACAGATAAGAAAGCAATGTGAGACTATTCTGAATTATTAAGTAACTTACTTCTTGTTTGAACACCTTCATTCTTGTTGCCAATAATTTGACTTCCAGGATGATTCTTTTGAATAATTCTCGAAGAAGGATTTACTGGTTGTTGCTGTGTACCTGTACTTTCATTTTCTAACTCAGAGTCTTCCTTTTCTGATTCTTGGACCTATTCTTCTTCATCTTCAACTGCATCTTCTGTGTCAACATTGTTTATCTAAATATATTTTATAGGCATATATTCATCAATCTTAATGTCAATGCTGTCAACCATTTTATGTGACCTCTTATTGTAACATCTGTATCCTTTACTATTTGTAGCATACCCCAGAAAGACACCTTCATCAGCCCTATCATCATATTTTCCAAGATGTTCATCATTGTTTTTGATATAACATTTACTTCCAAAAACTCTAAAATGCTTGATTGAAGCAGGTTTCCCAAACCACAATTCATAAGGAGTTTTATCACTGTTAGGCCTTAAGTGAGCTTTATTAAGAATATGAACAGCCGTGTGAATTGTTTCTACCTAGAATGTCTGAGAAATATTTTTTTCATTCATCATTGACCTTGCCATCTGCTGAACTGATCTACTCTGTCTCTCAACTACTCCATTTTGTTGTGGAGTGCCTGAAATTGTATATTCTCTTTTGATTCCTTGTTCATCATAGAATTCTTTGAAGTCCCTTGAACAAAACTCTCCTCCTCTATTAGATCTTACTGCTTTTAATCTTTTTTTTCTGTTTTATTGTCAGTCAAAGCTTTAAATACTTTGAATTTTTCAAATGCTTCATATTTTTCTTTCAAGAAAGCAACCCATGTTAGTCTAGAGTAATCATCAATAATAAACATAAAATAGTTTTGTTTACCTATTCCTTCCTTTCTTGATGGTCCACATAAATCCATATGTACTAATTGAAGAGCTTTATCTGTTGATGTGAAGCTCTTAGATTTAAACTGAGTTCGAGTCAATTTTCCTATTTGACAAGGTTTGCATACAACTTCATATGGTTTTGAAATCTTAGGAAAATCTTTTACAGCTTCATTGTTGCTAAGTTTGATTAAATGATCAAAACTCAAATTTCCAAGTCTTCTATGCCATAACCAACTCTCATCATACTTGCTTAGATGACACTCTTCCTTATCTTCTTTCAAAACATAGACATTATTTTCTGTTCTTATACCTTTGGCAATCAATTGTCCTGAAGATACAGATTCTATTTTGCATTCTTTAGAATTGAATACAAATTTACATCCTCTATCACATACCTGACTGACACTAAGAAGATTATGCTTCAATCCATCCACAAATAATACATCTTCAACTTTTCCTTTACTACTTAGATGTACCAATCCTTTGCCTTTGATTTTTCCTGGAGCATTATTTCCAAAAGTTACATCTCCTGATTTGTGTTCACTCAGAGATAGAAATTTACCTTTATCTCTAGTCATGTGCTTGGAACAACCACTGTCAATATACCAGGAGTCCTTTTGTCTTTGAGCAGAAAGCACTAATCCACATTGGTTGTTTTCTTTCTTCTTCCATACTTTAGCCTTTTTAACAGAAAAATCTATTCTTGAATCTGATTCATCATTCTTTAAACCACAGTCTATGGCCTTGTGTCCAAAATTTTGACAAATATAACATTCTGGTTGATTGTACAAAGACTCAAAAGAATTTATATTTCTAGCATAATCTCTTCTTCTTGCTGGAAAAGGTGTAGTATGATACTCTTGTTTTCTCATTGACTGTTTCTCTTTATGTTGCAGCACTTGATTACTGCTTCGTTGTATGTTTCTAAAGTGAAAAACACAATTTGCAGCTTTATGACCAAAATCAGAACAACAATAACAGTATTCATTGAAAAAAATTTGATACTTGAATCTTGACTATCTTCTTGGAATAGATGGCCATGTCATTCTGTTCTTTAATTCTTTTTCATGTCTTCTTGACTACAGACCAGTAGCTATATCATCTTTTCGACTCATTAGATTAACTTTACTTTTGTCTTTATTTTCTTCAGTTTTAATGACACTTGCTGACTTTGTATATTCTGATTGATTCCTATTTTGAAAGTTAATTACCTTAGTTGTTTCTTTGTTTTCTGACAAACTGCTACTCCCTTCTTCATAATCTAAACCAGTCTTGATCAAAGGAGATCTTTGTTTATTCAGATTGTTATTTAGTTCTTTTGATGCTTTAATACTTGGCAAGTTTTGATGATAGAGAGATTGAAATTTTTCCAATTCTTTTCTAAATTTTACAACTTCTTCCTCTAATGCTTCAAATCTCATCTTTTTCTATGATAACTGTTCTTTTAGAACATCAGTTATTTTCTTTGTTTCTTATAGTTCTATATTTAACAAGCTACAGTCTGTACTCGGTTCTTTAGCTTTCTTTTCATACTGCACTAACAACTATTTTTGTTTCCTCTTCTTTAATCTAAGTCTGTCAATTTCTTCCAAAGCACTAATCAACTCACCTTCCATATCAACAATAGCATCTTCATCATTCATATCGCTTCCATCATCTTCAAGATCTTCTGTGGCCATAAGCACAAAATCATTCATTTTATCTCCAAAAGATGACTCACTATTTGAAACTTCTGAGAGGTCAACATCATTTGCACATAAATTTTTCTTTTTGTAGTTATTATTTTTATTGTATCTTTTAAATGTATGTTTCTCTTCATCAATAGAATTCTGACATTTTTATTTATAAGGACATTTAGATGCAAAGTGCCCTACCTTACCACAATTGAAAGATTTAAAATTCAACTTCCCTTTATATTTTCCTGATCCATTTTTCGGGCTTCTTACAAATTTTTCCTCAATCTCTTCCATTTCAAATTCTATCTATTTATCTGGTTTAAAATATGCTTCTCTAACGGTAGCTTTATCATTACTGATTCTCATTTCATAGGAAGTTAAAGTTCCTAGAAGTTGATCAATAGATAAAGTTTTAAGATCACTCATTTCTTCTATTGCAGAGACTTTTGGATTGAACTTATCAGGTAGAGATCTCAAAATATTTTTAATTAGAGGATCTTCTGCAATCATCTCACCAAGACCCTTCATGGCATTCACAATCTCTTCAACTCTCAAAAAATATTTACTAACAGACTCATCCTCATTCATCTTTAGCTGTTCAAATTTCAGCCTGTAAGTTTGAAGTTTGGCATCTTTTACTTTTTCATTTCCTTCATAGCTACTAATGAGTTTATACCACATTTCTTTGGCAGAATCAAGATGTATTAACTTTACAAATTCAGATTCAGAAAGACCACTCAAAATGGAATTCATTGCCTTTGCATTAAAAATAAACTCTAGCATATCATCTTTGGAATCTAGTACAATAGGTTTTGTATATCCAGTTTCTATCAATTCCCAAACATCAGCACCTAAAGACATTAGGTATGTTCTCATTCTAACCTTCCAAAAGGAAAAATTTGTTCCATCAAACAGGGGAGCTTTATTGGTTGAACCATCATGACTTACCATGTTTAAGCTTATCAGATCTTCCTTAGACTAAAGGGTCTGGCTCTGATACCAATTGTTGAAAGTATTAAAATAACTGAGAGGTGGGGGTGAATAAGTTATTACTGTGCTTAAACAATCTTACATTCCTTTTCCCTTTTAACTTTGATGAAGTGTGATGACCAATATGATATGAGATGTTCTATGCACATTCCTTTCTAGCAGGTATATTATTTATAACAGAATTAAATATAAGGCATATAAACAATGTTCAATCACATAAATATGCAGAAGCACTGATTTTCCCGAGGAAACCCATAAACGGAAAAAACATCTTCTTCTTAGTATGAAAGGCAAGCTCCAAATTCTCTTTACATTCTATTTTATCTGAGCTACAACCTAGATGAGGCTGCTACCTTTGTTTCTTCAGCACCAACTGAATGGAAGCTACAACTCCCAAATGTACAAGCACCAACCTGCAAAGAAGACTTTACAGTCTTCCCTTGCTCCTCCCTACCACCCTATGTAAGAAAAAATTCAGTCAATTATATCACACTGGTTCAGATATTTCAGTACATACCCTTTTTTTATTTTGTTCTATGCTGCTACAGCTTGAGTTTCTGGGAATTCTGTTCTTCATTAAATCGAGCCATACTTTTTTGTTCTCATTTTGTTCGAATCACAACTTCATCAGCAACCACTCCTCCTCATCGTCTCGATTCTGACACACATTTTTGTTCTCATCAATTGTTTTTTATAGATGCTGAAGTTATATGCCTCGGTCTCTTTAACTTCTAGATATACCAATTCTAAAACTGAAACTGTCTTTTTAACTCCCAATTCGAAAACTGAACTGTCTCTTTGACTTCCAGAATTACACGCTATAACTGATCTTTGAACTGTCTCTTTGAATTCCAAAATTTACACACTGTAACTGACTGATTAAAAAAATAAAAATAAATCTTTGTGAGTCACATCCTGTTTGAGTCACGACTGTTTGAGTCACAGTTGTTTGAGTCACAGCTGTTTCAACCAATTGCTAATTTGTAAAAACCGACCGCAACAGTAAATTTGAGAATAACATGTTCAGAGAACCACTTGTATAGCTCAAACTATAGCTTTGTTTGGCGATTTCCACGCGATTCAGGCAAATGAGGCCGTTACACACAAAACGCATGTCCCAGAGTTTCGAGATTCATCTCCAGCTTCCCACAAATCAAGACATGAATCACTGTGTTCTTATCTGAGTCACGACCGTCTGAGTCTCAGCCATCTAAGTCACGACCATCTGAGTCACAGCTGTCTGAGTTATAGCTTGTCTGAGTCACAGCTTTTCTGAGTCACAGCTGTCTCAGTTATAGCTTTTCTGAGTCATAGCTTGCATGAGTCACAGCTTGTCTGAGTCGCAGTAGTCTGAGTCATAGCTTGTCTAACAACATTCTTTTCTTGTATGAGTCACAACTTGTCTGAGTCACCCTTGTCTGAGTTATAGCTTGTCTGAGTCACAGCTTGTATGAGTCACAGCTTGTCTGAGGCATAGCTATCTGAGTCACAGCTTGTCTAACAACATTCTTTTCTTGTATTTAAAAACTCAGTCGCTGCTTTCCAACCATCAATGACAACTGAATCAAAGTGCCAACAATCTCCCCCTTTGGCATTGATGGAAACCTAAAAATTATGATGTTGCAAGTGTAATCACTGACTACTTGTTATCTCCAACTACTTGATCTTCTCCCCCTTTGACATCAATTTCAAAGCAATCATGACAATACATCTCCCCCTATCAATATTAACTCAGAAATCAACAAATAAAACATTCTGGAACCATCTCAAAATTACATCAGATATGCAATAAGCACAAACTCCGCCTGCCAAAGTGAACAAGTTCGTTGGAACAAGATATGACACCCAAACTCTGGCATAGATATTCAAACTGGATTTTGGATAAGGGTTTAGTAAAGATATCAACAATCTGTTCTTTAGAAGGAATGAAATGCAATTTAAAAAATGCTACTTGTAACCTGCTCCCTTAAAAAATGCTACTTGATTGGAATGTGTTTGGTCTTGGAATGAAGAACAGGGTTCTTTGACACACTAATGGCAATTGTGTTATCACAGTGAATAGGAATAGGTTCATAATATTTCACCTCCAAATTAGCAATAGTTTGTATCATCCATAATACCTGAGTACAACATGTTGCAGCAGCTATGTATTCAGCCTCAGTAGTAGATAGAGAGATAGAACCTTGCTTTTTACTCATCCATTCTCCAGCCTCAGTAGTAGATAGAGAGATAGAACCTTGCTTTTTACTCATCGATTCTCCTAATGAATCGCCTAAGAAGAATGCACCTCCACTAGTGCTCTTTCTTTCATCCAAATAGTTTGCCCAGTCAACATCTGAATATGCAATCAACTGAAAGTTTTGATTCCTAGGATACCAGAGACCATAAGTCATTGTGCCTTTCAAGTATTTGAAAATTCTCTTCATAGCTACCAAGTGACTTTGTTTGGGAGCATACTGAAATCTTCCTACCATTCCAACAGCATGCATAATATCAGGACGAGTTGCAGTAATGTACAGAAGACTTTCTATCATTGACCTATATGTTCTTTTATCAACATCTGGTGAAATATCATCTTTCCTAAGCTTGCAACCAACAATCATAGGGGTACTAACAGGTGAATAATCTCTTGTAGATATTTATTTTGAGAAATAAATAGTCCTTTAGAACTCTGAGGAATTTGATGACCAAGAAAGGATAACAGTTCTCCAATCATGGACATTTCAAACTCAGATTGGATAGCATTAGCAAACCATTGAACAGAAGAAGCATTAGTACATCCAAAAATGATATCGTCAACATAAACCAAAACAACTAATAAGTCATCACCTTTTGTTTTTATATACAGATTACTATCAAGATTGCCTTTCTTGAATCCTTTCTCTTGTAAATATTTATCTAATCTATAGTACCAAGCTCTTGGAGCTTGTTTCAATCCATATAGAGCTTTCTTCAATTTGCAGACATGATCAATATTGTCTGTTAGAGAGAATCCTTCAGGTTGTTCCATATAAAATTCTTCTTCTAACTCTCCATTGACAAATGCTGACTTGACATCCATCTGATAAATTTTGAACTTCTTGTGACAGGCATAGGTAAGAAATATTCTGATAGCTTCCATTCTTGCCACAGGTGCAAAGGTTTCATCAAAATCTTGTCCTTCAACCTGAGCATATCCTTTATAGACCAATCTAGCTTTATTCCTGACAATTTGTCATTGGTCATTCATTTTATTCTTAAACACCCATTTGGACCCAATCACATTCTTGTATGTTGGCCTAGGAACAAGTTCCCAAGTATTATTTTTTTCAATCTGATCAAGCTCTTCATTCATAGCTTTTATCCAATCTTCATCTTTACTGGCTTCATTAAAATTCTTGGGTTCTATGATAGATAACAAAGCAATGTGAGACTGTTATGAATTCTTAAGTAACCTACTTCTTGTCTGAACACCTTCATTCTTATTGCCAATAATTTGACTTTCAGGATGATTCTTTTGAATAATTCTTGAAGAAGGATTTACTGGTTGTTGCTGTGTACCTGTACTTTCATTTTCTAACTCAGAGTCTTCCTTTTTTGATTCTTGGACCTGTTCTTCTTCATCTTCAACTGCATCTTCTGTGTCAACATTGTTTATCTAAATATCTTTTATAGGCATACCTTCATCAATCTTAATGTCAATGCTGTCAACCATTTTACGTGACCTCTTATTGTAACATCTGTATCCTTTACTATTTGTAGCATACCCCAAAAAGATACCTTCATCAGCCCTATCATCATATTTTTCAAGATGTTCATCATTGTTTTTGATATAACATTTACTTCCAAAAACTCTAAAATGCTTGATTGAAGCAGGTTTCCCAAACCACAATTCATAAGGAGTTTTATCACTGTTAGGCCTTAAATGAGCTTTATTAAGAACATGAACAGCTGTGTGAATTGCTTCTACCCAGAATGTCTGAGAAATATTTTTTTCATTCATCATTGACCTTGCCATCTGCTGAACAAATCTACTCTGTCTCTCAACTACTCCATTTTGTTGTGGAGTGCCTGAAATTGTATATTCTCTTTTGATTCCTTGTTCATCACAAAATTCTTTGAAGTACCTTGAACAAAACTCTCCTCCTTTATCAGATCTTACTACCTTTAATCTTTTTTCTGTTTGATTCTCCGTCAAAGCTTTAAATACTTTGAATTTTTCAAATGCTTCAGATTTTTCTTTCAAGAAAGCAACCCATGTTAGTCTAGAGTAATCATCAATAATCAACATAAAATAGTTTTCTTTACCTGTTCCTTCATTTCTTGATGGTCCACATAAATCCATATGTACTAATTGAACATGTTTATCTATTGATGTGAAGCTCTTAGATTTAAACTGAGTTTGAGTCAATTTTCCCATTTGACAAGGTTGACATATAGCATCATATGGTTTTGAAATCTTAGGAAAATATTTTACAGCTTCATTGTTGCTAAGTTGGATTAAATAATCAAAACTCAAATGTCCAAGTCTTCTATGCCATAACCAACTCTCATCATACTTGCTTAGATGACACTCTTCCTTATCTTCTTTCAAAACATAGACATTATTTTCTTTTCTTATACCTTTGGCAACCAATTGTCCTGAAGATATAGATTTTATTTTGCATTCTTTAGAATTGAATACAACTTCACATCCTCTATCACATACCTGACTGACACTAAGAAGATTATGCTTCAATCCATCCACAAATAATACATCTTTAGCTTTTCCTTTACTACTTAGATGTACCAATCCTTTGCCTTTGAATTTTCCTGGAGCATCATTTCCAAAAGTTACATCTCCTTATTTGTGTTCACTCAGAGATAGAAATTTACCTTTATCTACAGTCATGTGCTTGGAACAACCACTGTGAATATACCAAGGGTCCTCTTGTCTTTGAGCAGAAAGCACTAATCCACATTGGTTGTTTTCTTTCTTCTTCCATACTTTAGCCTTTTTAACAGAAAAATCTATTCTTGAATCTAATTCATAATTCTTTAAATGACAGTCTATGGCCTTGTGTCCAAAATTTTGACAAATATAACATTCTGGTTGATTGTACAAAGACTCAAAAGAATTTATATTTCTAGCATAATCTCTTCTTCTTGCTGGAAAAGGTGTAGTATGATACTCTTATTTTCTCATTGACTGTTTCTCTTTATGTTGCAGCACTTGATTACTATTTCGTTGTATGTTTCTAAAGTGAAAAACACAATTTGCAACTTTATGACCAAAATCAGAACAACAATAACAATATCCATTGAAAAAAATTTGATACCTGAATCTTGACTGTCTTCTTGGAATAGATGGCCATGTCATTCTGTTCTTTAATTCCTTTTCACGTCTTCTTGACTGCAGACCAGTAGCTATATCATCTTTTCCACTCATTAGATTAACTTTACTTTTGTCTTTATTTTCTTCAGTTTGGATGACACTTGCTGACTTTGTATATTTTGATTGATTGCTGTTCTAAAAGTTAATTACCTTAGTTGTTTCTTTGTTTTCTGACAAACTGCTACTCCCTTCTTCATATCCTAAACCAGTCTTCATCAAAGGAGATCTTTGTTTATTCAGAATGTTATTTAGTTCTTCTATTGCTTTAATACGTGGCAAGTTTTGATGATAGAGAGATTGAAATTTTTCCAATTCTTTTCTGAATTTTACAACTTCTTCCTCTAATGCTTCACATCTCATATTTTTCTGTGATAACTGTTCTTTTAGAACATCATTTATTTTCTTTGTTTCTTCTAGTTCTATCTTTAACAAGCTACAGTCTTTACTCGGTTCTTTAGCATTCTTTTCATACTGCACTAACAACTCTTTTTGTTTCCTCTTCTTTAATCTGAGTCTATCAATTTCTTCCAAAGCACTAATCAAATCACCTTCCACATCAACAATAGCATATTCATCATTCTTATTGCTTCCATCATCTTCAAGATCTTCTATGGCCATAAGCACAAAATCATTCATTTTATCTTCACAAGATGATTCACTGTCTGAAACTTCTGAGAGGTCAACATCATTTGCACATAAACTTTTCTTTTTGTAGTTATTATTTTTATTGTATCTTTTAAATGTATGTTTCTCTTCATCAATAGAATTCTGACCTTTTTCTTTATAAGGACATTTAGATGCAAAGTGCCCTACCTTACCAAAACTGAAACATTTAAAAGGAAACTTCCCTTTATATTTTCCTGATCCAGTTTTCAGTCTTCTTACAAATTTCTCCTCAATCTCTTCCATTTCAGATTCTTTCTGTTTATCTGCTTTAAAAGGTGCTTCTCTAACAGTAGCTTTATCTTTACTAATTCTCATTTCATTAGCAATTAATGTTCCTAGAAGTTGATTAATAGATAAAGTTTTAATATCACTCATTTCTTCTATTGCAGAGACTTTTGGATTGAACTTATCGGGTAGAGATCTCAAAATCTTTTGAATTAGAGGAGCTTCTCCAATCTTCTCACCAAGACCCTTCATGGCATTCACAAGCTCTTCAACTCTAAAAAAATATTTACTAATAGATTCATCCTCATTCATCTTTAGCTATTCAAATTTCAGTTTGTAAGTTTGAAGTTTGACATCTTTTACTTTTTCATTTCCTTCATAGCTACTAATGAGTTTATCCCACATTTCTTTGGCAGAATCAATATGCATTACCTTTACAAATTCAGATTCAGAAAGACCACTCAGAATGGCATTCATTGCCTTTGCATTAAAACTAAACTCTAGCTTATCATCTTTGGAAGCTAGTACAATAGGTTTTGTATATCCAGTTTCTACCACTTCCCAAACATCAGCACCTGAAGACATTAGGTATGTTCTCATTCTAACCTTCCAAAAGGAAAAATTTGTTCCATCAAACAGAGGAGATTTATTGGTTGAACCATCATGACTTGCCATGTTTAAGCTTATCAGATCTTCCTTAGACTAAAGGGTCTGGCTCTGATACCAATTGTTGAAAGTATTCAAATAACTGAGAGGGGGGGGTGAATCAGTTATTACTATGCTTAAACAATCTTACATTCCTTTTCCCTTTTATCTTTGATGAAGTGTGATGACCAATATGATATAGATGTTCTATGCACATTCCTTTATAGCAGGTATATTGTTATAACATAATTAAATATAAGGCATATAAACAATGTTCAATCACATAAATATGCAGAGGCACTGATTTTCCTGAGGAAACCCATAAAGGAAAAAAACCTTTTCTTCTTAGTATGAAAGGCAAGCTCCAATTTCTCTTTACATTCTATTTTATCTGATCTACAACCCAGATGAGGCCACTACCTCTGTTTCTTCAGCACCAACTGAATGGAAGCTACAACTCCCAAATGTACAAGCACCAACTTGCAAAGAAGACTTTATAGTCTTCCCTTGCTCCTCCCTACCACCCTATGTAAGAAAAAATTCAGTCAATTATATCACATTGGTTCAGATATTTCAGTACATACCTTTTTTTATTTTTTTCTGTGCTGCTACAGCTTGAGTTTCTAGGCATTCTGTTCTTCATTAAATTGAGCCATACTTTTTTGTTCTCATTTTCTTCGAATCACAACTTCATCAGCAACCACTCCTCTTCATCCTCTCGATTCTCACACACATTTTTGTTCTCATAAATTATTTTTTATAGATGCTAAAGTTATATGCCTCGATCTCTTTAACTTCCAGATATACCAATTCTAAAACTGAAACTGTTTTTTTAACTCCCAATTCAAAAACTGAACTGTCTCTTTGACTTCCAGAATTTACACGCTATAACTAATATTTGAACTGTCTCTTTGAATTCCAATATTTACACACTGTAACTAACTGATTAAAAAAATAAAAGTAAATCTTTGTGAGTCGCATCTTGTTCGAGTCATGGCTGTTTGAGTCATAGCTGTTTCAACCAATTGTTAATTTGTAAAAACCGGCCGCAACAGTAAATCTGAGAATTACATGTTCAGAGAACCACTTGTATAGCTCAAACCGTAGCTTTTTTGGCACTTTCCCCGAGAGTCAAGAAAATGAGGCCGTTGCGCACAAAACCCATGTCTTAGATTTTCTAGATTCATCTCCAGCTTCTTGCAAATTGAGACGCGAATCACTATGTTCTTATCTTAGTCACAGCCGTCTGATTCTCAGCCGTCTGAGTCCCGACCATCTGAGTCATAGCTGTCTGAGTTATAGCTTGTCTAAGTCACAGCTTGTCTGAGTCACAGCTATCTGAGTCATAGCTTGTCTAAGTCATAGCTTGTATGAGTCACAGCTTGTCTGAGTCGCAGTTGTTTGAGTCATAGCTTGTCTAACAACATTCTTTTCTTGTATGAGTCACAGCTTGTTTGAGTCACCGTTGTCTGAGTTATAGCTTGTCTGAGTCACAACTTGTATGAGTCGTAGCTATCTGAGTCATAGCTTGTCTAACAACATTCTTTTCTTGTATTTAAAAACTCAGTCGCTGCTTTCCAACCATCAATGACAACTGAATCAAAGTGCCAACAATTCCCCCCTTTGGCATTGATGGAAACCTAAAAATTATGATGTTGCAAGTGTAATCACTGACTGCTTGTTATCTGCAACTACCTGAACTTCTCCCCCTTTGACATCAATGTCAAAGCAATCATGACAATACATCTCCCCCTATCAATATTAACTCAGAAATCAACGATTAAAACATTCTGGAACCATCTTAGAATTACATCAGATATGCAATAAGCACAAACTCCCCCTGCCAAAGTGAACAAGTTAGTTGGAACAAGATATGACACCCAACTTCTGGCATAGATATTTGTAATGTCCCCTCCCATCATGCCGGCATGATAGAGAGAACGTGATGCTAAAGCTGGGCATCTAGCCCCATGAAATTTTAAATAAGCATTCACATAATATAAAAAGACATATGGAAATGTATAATTATAAGAAAACACAACGGAAGTAATTTCAATCACACATCCATCATACATTCAAGATATTCATCAAATAAATAATTGCAAAGTTAACACAAGAGAGTACTTATCTTATAACAAAGTAGCCCCGAGCAATTGGCTATGCAACTGCAACGTTCCACCCAACCATAGGCCAATTTTGCTTATCAATCTCACAACACAACTGCCACCCCCGAGCTGGGCATGATTTCTACAAGGATCCAGGGAACATGAGACTCACACATAGCCAAACATACACCAAAATGAGCCAAGCCAATCTACAGTTTTGGTTTATCAGGCTGCTAAGGCAATGGAGAGGAAGAAATTCTAAGCTAGTGAGCTAAAACACAGAGATATGGACACCCTCTACAAGATCTACCTAGCTTGGTCCCCACAATACCTACACACCTAGCAAAAGGAGGTATTCCCTTCACTACTACATAGTCCCTCAGGCCATACCTTCCATTCTAGTGTTCTTCGAGGTGTGCATAGAAGAGCAACCAGCCTTTTTGAGCTTCTTGAGAGGCTACCTCCTCAGTAGGTTTATCAAGCCAATTCTGTTCCACCTCCATTCCTAACTCTTGCTCACCATTTAAAACCAATGCAGGGATGCATCCAACAACAAAAATACTAGTGTTGAAAAAAAATGTGGGCAACCAAAACGAACTGGTGGATGGGAAATAAACCCTGGGAGAGCCATTCGTTTTCAGAAAACGTTTATATGCATTCCAGGGGCTGAAACGACCTCTATAAACCCCCAAAACGTTACTCCCTTTCTCCCAGCCACTGTGCAACACAAAAACAAGCTCCCCGCTATGGAAAAATGCAGGAAATTGGTAAAAAACGTGATGGGGAAAGCCCAACTAGCTCAGACTGCGTGAGAGAGGAAAGACTATGGGTTCATAATGGCTTTGAGCACCATTTCGTGGGTGTTTTCTTGCCCCAGAAGCAAAAGTACATTTTTCCAGGTTGATGGCTTGCCCATGCACGAAACTGGCTGCCACTCCTCTTCATTCCCAAGGCATTAACTGCCTTAACCAATTTCTGGAAGAATTAAATGATTGGGTGCATAAGTCAAAATGGGTAGTTGAGGGTTTATTCATTGACATTTGGCTTATCACCATTGGCTCAAGGGTTTGAATAATTTCCCTCCCTATTCCTTGTAGAATCATGCCCCCATCTCTTTGTTGCATTGCATAGCTAGTTGTGGGTATTTCATTAAAATTCGTATTTACACGATGTCTTAATTTACATTGTGCATGTCCAGCACAAAAACCTTAGGAATCTATTTTTTAATTGCCGATACATAAAACACTAAATCAATGGTGGGGCCTTGGCATTGAGCTCCTCACCATGATTAAATAACAATATTTACATCATTTACGATTTAATTCAAAGGGGGTCAAAATGGGGACATTACAATATTCAAACTGGATTTTGGATAAGGGTTTAGTAAAGATATCAACAATCTGTTCTTTAGAAGGAATGAAATGCAATTGGACAACTCTGTTTGTAACCTGCTCCCTTAAAAAATGCTACTTGATTGGAATGTGTTTGGTCTTGGAATGAAGAACAGGGTTCTTTGACACACTAATGGCACTTGTGTTATCACAGTGAATAGGAATAGGTTCAGAATATTTCACCTCCAAAACAACAAGAGTTTGTATCATCCGTAATACCTAAGTACAACATGTTGCAGCAGCTATGTATTCAGCCTCAGTAGTAGATAGAGAGATAGAACCTTGCTTTTTACTCATCCATGCTACTAATGAATCGCCTAAGAAGAATGCGCCTCCACTAGTGCTCTTTCTTTCATCCAAATAGTTTTCCCAGTCAGCATCTGAATATGCAATCAACTGAAAGTTTTGATTCCTAGGATACCAGAGACCATAAGTCATTGTGCCTTTCAAGTATTTGAAAATTCTCTTCACAGCTACCAAGTGACTTTGTTTGGGAGCAGACTGAAATCTTCCTACCATTCCAACAGCATGCATAATATCAGGACGAGTTGCAGTAATGTACAGAAGACTTCCTATCATTGACCTATATGTTCTTTTATCAACATCTGGAGAAATATCATCTTTGCTAAGCTTGCAGCCAACAATCATAGGGGTACTAACAGGTGAAGAATCCTCCATTTGAAATTTCTTCAACATCTCTTGTAGATATTTCTTTTGAGAAATAAATAGTCCTTCAGAACTCTGAGTAATTTGAAGATCGAGAAAGTATGTCAGTTCTCCAATCATGGACATTCCAAACTCAGATTGGATAGCATTAGCAAACCATTGCACAGAAGAAGCATTAGTACATCCAAAAATGATATCGTCAACATAAACCAAAACAACGAATAAGTCATCACCTTCTGTTTTGATATACAGATTACTATGAACATTGCCTTTCTTGAATCCTTTCTCTTGTAAATATTTATCTAATCTATAGTACTAGGCTCTTGGCGCTTGTTTCAATCCATATAGAGCTTTCTTCAATTTGCAGACATGATCAGGATTGTCTGTTAGAGAGAATCCTTCAGGTTGTTCCATATAAACTTCTTCTTCTAACTCTCCATTGAGAAATGCTGACTTGACATCCATCTAATAAATTTTGAACTTCTTGTGACAGGCATAAGCAAGAAATATTCTGATAGCTTCCATTCTCGCCACAGGCACAAAGGTTTCATCAAAATCTTGTCCTTCAACCTGAGCATATCCTTTACAGACCAATCTAGCTTTATTCCTGACAATTTGTCCTTGGTCATTCATTTTATTCTTAAACACCCATTTGGACCCAATCACATTCTTGTCTGTTGTACTAGGAACAAGTTCCCAAGTATTATTTTTTTCAATTTGAACAAGCTCTTCATTCATAGCTTTTATCCAATCTTCATCTTTACTGGCTTCATTAAAATTCTTGGGTTCTATCACAGATAAGAAAGCAATGTGAGAATGTTCTGAATTCTTAAGTAAATTACTTCTTGTCTGAAATCCTTTATTCTTGTTGCCAATAATTTGACTTTCAGGATGATTCTTTTGAATAATTCTTGAAGAAGGATTTACTGGTTGTTGCTGTGTACCTGTACTTTCATTTTCTGACTCAGAGTCTTCCTTTTCTAATTCTTGGACCTGTTCTTCTTCATCTTCAGCTGCATCTTCTGTGTCAACATTGTTTATCTAAATATATTTTATAGGCATACCTTCATCAATCTTAATGTCAATGCTGTCAACCATTTTACGTGACCTCTTATTGTAACATCTGTATCCTTTACTATTTCTAGCATACCCCAGAAAGATACCTTGATGGTCTTCTTGGAGTAGATGGCCATGTCATTCTGTTCTTTAATTCTTTTTCATGTCTTCTTGACAGCAGACCAGTAGCTATATCATCTTTTCCACTCATTAGATTAACTTTACTTTTGTCTTTATTTTCTTCAGTTTTGATGACACCTGCTGACTTTGTATATTCTGACTGATTGCTGTTATGAATGTTAATTACCTTAGTTGTTTCTTTGTTTTCTAACAAACTACTACTCCCTTGTTCATAAACTAAACCAGTCTTGATCAAAGGAGATCTTTGTTTATTCAGAATGTTATTTAGTTCTTCTAGTGCTTTAATACTTGGCAAGTTTTGATGATAGAGAGATTGAAATTTTTCCAATTCTTTTCTGAATTTTACAACTTCTTCCTCTAATGCTTCACATCTCATCTTTTTTTGTGATAATTGTTCCTTTAGAACATCATTTATTTTCTTTGTTTCTTCTAGTTCTATCTTTAGCAAGCTAGAGTCTGTACTCGCTTCTTTAGCATTCTTTTCATACTGCACTAACAACTCTTTTTGTTTCCTCTTCTTTAATCTAAGTCTGTCAATTTCTTCCAAAGCACTAACCAACTCACCTTCCATATCAACAATAGCATCTTCATCATTCATATCACTTCCATCATCTTCAAGATATTCTATGGCCATAAGCACAAAATCATTCATTTTATCTTCACAAGATGACTCATTGTCTGAAACTTCTGAGAGGTCAACATCATTTGCACATAAACTTTTCTTTTTGTAGTTATTATTTTTATTGTATCTTTTAAATGTATGTTTCTCTTCATCAATAGAATTCTGACCTTTTTCTTTATAAGGACATTTAGATGCAAAGTGCCCTACCTTACCACAATTGAAACATTTAAAAGGCAACTTCCCTTTATATTTTCCTGATCCAGTTTTCAGTCTTCTTACAATTTTTTTCCTCAATCTCTTCCATTTCAGATTCTATCTGTTTATCTGCTTTAAAAGATGCTTCTCTAACGGTAGCTTTATCTTGACTGATTCTCATTTCATAGGTAGTTAAAGTTCCTAGAAGTTGATCACTAGATAAAGTTTTAAGATCACTCATTTCTTCTATTGCAAAGACTTTTGGATTGAACTGATCAGGTAGAGATCTCAAAATCTTTTGAATTAGAGGAGCTTCTCTAATCTTCTCACCAAGACCCTTCATGGCATTCACAATCTCTTCAACTCTCAAAAAATATTTACAAAAAGACTCATCCTCATTCATCTTTAGCTGTTCAAATTTCAGTCTATAAGTTTGAAGTTTGGCATCTTTTACTTTTTCATTTCCTTCATAGCTACTAATGAGTTTATCCCACATTTTTTTGGCAGAATCAAGATGCATTACCTTTACAAATTCAGATTCAGAAAGACCACTCAAAATGGCATTCATTGCCTTTGCATTAAAACTAAACTCTAGGTGTTCATCTTTGGAAGCTAGTACAATAGGTTTTGTATATCCAGTTTCTACCAATTCCCAAACATCAGCACCTAAAGACGTTAGGTGTGTTCTCATTCTAACCTTCCAAAAGGCAAAATTTGTTCCATCAAACAGAGGAGCTTTATTGGTTGAACCATCATGACTTACCATGTTTAAGCTTATCAGATCTTCCTTAGACTAAAGGGTCTGTCTCTGATACCAATTGTTGAAAGTATTCAAATAACTGAGAGGGGGGGTTGAATCAGTTATTACTATGCTTAAACAATATTACATTCCTTTTCCCTCTTAACTTTGATGAAGTGTGACAGCCAATATGATATGAGATGTTCTATGCACATTCCTTTATAACAGGTATATTTTTATAACACAATTAAATACAAGGCATATAAACAATGTTCAATCACATAAATATATAGAGGCATTGATTTTCCTGAGGAAACCCATCAAGGGAAAAAACCTCTTCTTCTTAGTATGAAATGCAAGATCCAAATTCTCTTTACATTCTATTTTATCTGAGCTACAACCCAGATGAGGCTGTTACCTCTGTTTCTTTAGCACCAACTGAATGGAAGCTACAACTCCCAAATGTACAAGCACCAACTTGCAAAGAAGACTTTACAGTCTTCCCTTGCTCCTCCCTACCACCCTATGTAAGAAAAAATTCAGTCAATTATATCACATTGGTTTAGATATTTCAGTACATCCCCTTTTTTATTTTGTTCTGTGCTGCTATAGCTTGAGTTTCTGGGCATTCTGTTCTTCATTAAATCGAGCCATACTTTTTTGTTCTCATTTTCTTCGAATCACAACTTCATCAGCAACCACTCCTTTTCATCCTCCTGATTCTCACACACATTTTTGTTCTCATCAATTGTTTTTTATAGATGCTGAAGTTATATGCCTTGGTCTCTTTAACTTCCAGATATACCAATTCTAAAACTGAAATTGTCTTTTTAACTCCCAATTCCAAAACTGAACTGTCTCTTTGACTTCCAGAATTTACACGCTGTAACTGATATTTGAACTGTCTCTTTCAATTCCAAAATTTACACATTGTAACTGACTGATTAAAAAAAAAAAAAATGTTTATGAGTCACAGCTTGTTTGAGTCATAACTGTTTGAGTCACAGCTTGTTTGAGTCATGACTGTTTGAGTCACTGCTGTTTCAACCAATTGCTAATTTGTAAAAACCAGCCGCAACAGTAAATCTAAGAATTACATGTTCAGAGAACCAATTGTATAGCTCAAACAGTAGCTTTGTTTGACGATTTCCTCGCGTCTCAGGCAAATGAGGCTGTTGCGCACAAAACCCATGGCCCATATTTTTGAGATTCATCTCCACATTCACGCAAATTGAGACGCAAATCACTGTGTTCTTATCTGAGTCACGACCATGTGAGTCTCAGCCGTCTGAGTCACGGCCATCTGAGTCACAGCTGTCTGAGTTATAGCTTGTCTGAGTCACAACTTGTCTAAGTCATTGCTGTCTGAGTTATAGCTTGTCCGAGTCACCGCTTGTATGAGTCACAGCTTGTCTGAGTTGCAGCTGTCTGGGTCACAGCTTGTCTAACAACATTCTTTTCTTGTATGAGTCACAGCTTGTCTGAGTCACAACTATCTCAGATATAGCTTGTCTAAGTCACAACTTGTATGAGTCACAACTTGTCTGAGTCGCAGCTGTCTGAGTCACAGCTTGTCTAACAACATTCTTTTCTTGTATTTAAAAACTCAGCCGCTGCTTTCCAACCATCAATGACAACTGAATCAAAGTGCCAACAGCAGCCACCATGAGGATCCTGAGGGTGGATTTACAAAGCTGTAGAGAAGATAATGAAAGGATGATTAAAGCTCAGGAAGAACAAAATCAGTTTAATGCAGCCATGCTACATAGTTTGACAGACATCCAAAGGCAAATAAACTCTGGGCATCAGACATCAAATCCACAAAGGAGTGGGAGTAGTTCTAAGAGGAATTCCTGCAAGAGGGCCAGTAGCTCAATAAGAGTTTCTATAGAAAGAACATATACTCCAGAAATCTATTCTAGTGGATCATCTGACTCTGAAGAATCCATAGAGGGTTCAAACTCTTCATCTCACAGGAATAAGAGAAAGAGGAATTACAAGAATGATTCAAATGGGGAGTTTAAGAAGGCAAAACCTCCTACATTTGATGGAGAGATAAAATCCAGTCAAGAAGCTAAAGCTTGGCTTCTTGGGATGAGAAAGTATTTCCAAGTCCAAGACTACTCTGGAAATATGAAGGAAAGGGTAGCCATCTTTAACTTGAATGGAAGAGCATATATATGGTGGGATCACATCAGGCAAGTGAGGAAGATCAATGAAAGAAAGATTGTGTGGAAGCAGTTCAAGAAATAATTCAAGCAGAAGTACCTCTCTGATAGGTACTATGATGATAAGATCAAAGAGTTCCATGAGCTGAGATTGGGACAATTGACCATGGAAGAGTATGCAAACAAGTTCTTGGAACTACTAAGGTATGTCGAGCATATTCGAGATGATAAGGTGAAAATTCAACGCTTTCTAAGTGGGCTACCTTAGTCATATAAAGACAGGATTGAGTTTGATGAACCTCGAACTCTAGAGGAGGCGATAAGGAAGGCAAAGTATTGCTATGATCAAAACAAAAGCAAACCTGATTTCCATAAGGCATGGAAGGACAAGAAAAAGGAGAAGTTTGACCAAAGGAAGAAGGCTATCATTTGGAAGAAAACGGACTTCTTAGTTATAACAATAGAGTCTATATTCCAAATGTGGCATATTTGAGGAGGATTGTTATGGATAAAATCCATAAAGCTCCATACTCTGGTCATCCAGGATATCAGAAAACAATTGCTACAGCAAGGAAATATTATTTATGGCTAGGGATGAAGAGGTACGTCGCTGAATACATTTCCAGGTGCATGAAATGTCAGCAGGTGAAGGTTGAACACCAACACCCAGTAGGTTTATTGCATCCATTTCCAATCCGATAATGGAAATGGGAAGTAATTTCCATGGATTTTATTACAGGATTCCCATTGACTGTGAACCAACATGATTCCATCATGGTTGTGGTGGACAAGTTAACAAAGGCAACACATTTTATACCAGTTAAGTCTACATATAAAGCCAATGCCATTGCAAATATTTTCATGAAGGAAATTTTCAGATTACATGGATTGCCTAAGGCAATAATTTCTGACAGGGATACCAAGTTCACTTCAAATTTTTGGAAAGGTATTTTCAAAGATTTGGGTACGCAGTTGAAATTTAGTACCGCATATAATCCTCAAACAAACGGGAAAACATAAAGAGTAAACCAGGTGCTTAAAGACATGCTTCGCATGTATGTAAGGGACAAACCATCCAAGTGGGAGGATTATCTACTCTTGGTGGAGTTTGCATATAACAACAATAAGCAAGCATCATTGTGAATGAGTCCATATGAGGTTTTGTATGGTAGAAGGTGCAGGACACCAGTGACTTGGGACAATCCAGTGAACATAATTGTACTTGGGCCAGAATTGCTTAAGGAAATGGAACAAGGAGTTGCAAAGACCAGGCATAATTTAAAAGCAGCCTAGGATAGACAAAAAATCTATGCAGATAAGCTTAGAGTGCATATGGAATTCAATGTTGGGGATCATGTTTATGTTAGAGTGAGGCCAAGGAAGAGTTCCTTGAATCTTGGGAGTTGTGCCAAGCTATCACCTAGATATTGTGGGCCATTTGAAGTGCTTGAAAGAATAGGGCCAGTTGCGTATAGACTTGCATTTCCTGCTAGCACTAGAGCACATAATGTTTTTCATGTCTCTTTTCTTAAGAAATATGTGCATGATCCTAACCATGTGATTAATTGGGATGTGATCCAGGTGGAACCCGAGGGAGAGTTCCAAACCGATCCATTGCACATCCTAGACCAGAAGGTAACATTACTTCGGAACCGAGCCATCGGACAGGTAAAGGTGCAATGGAAGCACTACAGTCCCGATGAGGCTACATGGGAGCTAGAGGATGCCATGAGAGTGGCATATCCATATTTGTTCAATTTTGAAGAGCACTGAGGACAGTGCTGATGTAAGGGGGAGGGGAATGTAATATCCCAATTTTGACCCTATTGCATTAAAATTGTAAATGATGTAAATATCGTTATTAAATCATGGTGAGGAGCTCAAGGACAAGGCCCCACCATTGATTTAGTGTTTTATGTATCGGGAATTAAAAATCGATGCATATGGTTCTAGTGCTATCCATGCACAATAGAAATTAAGAAATCATGTAAATATGAGTTTTAATGAAATACCCACAACTCGCTATGCAATGCAACAAGAGATGGGGGCATGATTCTACAAGGAATAGGGAGGGAAATTATTCAAATCCTTGAGACAATGGTGTTAAGCCAAATTTCAATGAATGAACCCCAACTTCCCATCTTGACTTATGCACCCAATCATTTAATTCTTCCAAGAGTTGGTTGAGGTAGTTAATGCGTTGGGAATGGAGAGGTATGGAAGCCAATTTCATGCATGGGCAAGCCATCAACCTGGGAAATCGTACTTTGGATTCTAGGGCAAGTAAACACCCACGAAATTGTACCCAAATATATTATTCACCCATTGCATTGGCTCTCTCACACAGTCTGAGCTACTGGGTCTTTCTCCTTCACGTTTTCTACCATTTTCCTGCATTTTCCATAGTTGGGAGCTCTTTTTTGTATTGCACAGTGGCTGGGAGGAAGGGAGTCAAGATTTGGGGGATTATAGAGGTCTTTCCGGCCCCTTGAATGCCCATGGATGTTTTTTGAAAATCAAATTGCTTTCTCAGGGTTGATTCCCCATCTACCAGTTCGTTTTGGTTGCCCACGTTTTTCTTCATACCCAGCACTTGGGATTTTGCTGTTGTGTGCATCCCTGTTTTGGTTTGAACTTGTGAGGAAGAATTTAGGAGTGGAAGAGGACATAATTGGTTGATGAACTAGTGAGGAGGTAACCTGTCATGAAGATCAAAAGGGCTAGTTGCTCTTCTATGCACACCTTGAACAACACTAGAATGGAAGGTATGGCCTGAGGGACTGTGTAGTAGTGAAGGGAATAATTCCTTGGGTTGGGTGTGTAGGAATTGTGGGTACCAAGCTAGATAGATCCTATAGAGGTACCCATAGCTCTATGGTTGAGCCCACTAGCTTAGCAATTCTTCCTTTCCATTGTCGTAGCAGCCTGATAAAACCAACTGTGGACTGGCTTGGCTGATTTTGATGTATATTTGGCTATGTGTGAGCCTGTTGTTCCCTTTTTCATTGTAGAGATCATGCCCAGCTCAGGAGTGGCAGTTGTGTTGTGAGATTGACAAGCACAATTGGCCTATGGTTGGGTGGAACGTTGCAGTTGCATAGCCAGTTGTTAGAAAAAAAGGATCGCAGAGCAATAACAATAAACAAAAATGCAAATATAATCATACACACATTACAATAGAGACATAGATATATCGTGGTTCAGCCCAACTTGGGCTACGTCCACACTGAATTTGTTAGTCATTATTATTACCATCCAGCAAGGTGAAGGGATACAACCTGCAACACAACTGCTACACTTCCTCTTCACTGTCTCACAGTCTCTCTCCTGATATTAGAGATATTTACAATGCATAAAACCTAATACATCAACCCTATCCATATTACATTGTCTTTCTTTTATAGGGAAAATACAATGGGAAAAATACCACGGCATACCCAAAACCATGGGCCCGCAAAACAGCTGGCGAAAACAACCCCAAATTTTTTTCTTGGGGGCATTGCCCCCGAACCCCCATTTGCAAGGGCTTTGCCCCCGCACCCCCATGACTTGGGGGTGTTTCCCCCAAACCCCCTTTTTCGGGGCATTTCCTCGAACCCCTAAAAATGTAGAATGGGTGTATAGTCCTCCAAGGTGCACGGCTAAGACAATATCATCTATGAGACTGGAAGATCTGGTTCCACAACCAACAATCTCTCACTTGGAGGCTGATCACAGCAACTCCACCGCTGCTGCACTTGCTGGACTTGGACTTGGAAAATTTCTCCTCTTCACCTTCATGTTAGAAGGCCAACTGAAACCGAGCAAGAACTCAGTTTCTCTCTGGTCACTACCTTTGTGAACATGTCTGCAGGATTATGGCTAGTATGTATCTTTTTCAGCTTCAATAGTTCATCTTCCAGAACAGAGTGTATGAAATGGTACTTGAGCTGTATATGTTTATTCCTCGAATGGAATGCTGATTTCTTTGCAAGATGAATGGCACTCTGGATGCCACTATACAACCTGCTATCCTTATGCTTCTTACCCACTTCCTCCATAAACCTCTACAACCAAATCATCTCTTTACTAGCCTCTGTAATAGCAACATACTTTGCTTCCATTGTTGAAAGTGAAACAACCTTCTGCAGTTTCAAAATCCAGCTTACTATTGTTCCACCTACAGTAAACACATACCCTGTGGTGCTCCTCCTGCTATCCTTATCACCTTCCATATCTGCATCAAAATATCCCTGTAGAACAGTGTCTAAACCTCCAAAACATAATGCTTGAGTGGTGGTACCTCTCAAATACCTAAGAATCCACTGTACTGCCCTATAATGTTCTTTACCTGTATTGTTCATATATATGCTCACAAATCCCACTGCATGTGCAATATCTGGTCTTGTGCACACCATGGCATACATCAAGCTACCAACTGCTAATTGATAGGGAATCTTGGACATGTAATCTGTCTCTTCCTGTGTTTTGGGACACATTTCCTCACTTAGACTGAAATGGCTGGCCAAAGGTGTACTAACTGGTTTTGCATTCTGCATTTTGAACCTCTACATCACCTTTTGTATGTATCCACCCTGAGACAATGTCAATTTGTGATTTTTCCTGTCTCTTGTTATTCTCATACCAAGGATTTGCTTTGCAGCACCCAAATCCTTCATCACAAATGAATTAGCTAGCTTCCTTTTGAGTACATTTATATCCTGCATGTTAGAACCTGCAACAAGCATGTCATCCACATACAATAACAAGATAATATGTCTTTCATTGTCTAGCTTCTTGAAATAAACACAGTGGTCAGAATGACATCTACTATAACCTTGTTCTATCATAAACCTATAAAATTTTAAATACCACTGCCTTGGAGCTTGCTTCAAGCCATACAAGCTCTTTTTCAACCTGCACACCAAATTCTCCTTACCTTTGACCTCATACCCTTGTGGCTGCTGCATATATATCTCTTCCTCCAAATCCCCATGGAGAAAGGCTGTTTTTACATCTAACTATTCAAGATGCAAATCTTCTACTACCACTAGACTTAAGATAGTCCTATTTGAAGTCATCTTAACAACAGGAGAAAATATTTCATCAAAATCTATACCTTTCTTTTGTGCAAACCCCTTTACAACAAGTCTGGCCTTTTATCGCTTCTTTCCTCCTTCTTCTTCCTTCAACCTGTAAATCCATTTGTTCTACAATGCTCTTTTACCAGTAGGCAACTGAACCAAATCCCAAGTTTGGTTTCCTACCAATGAGTCCATCTCCTCATTCATGCCTTGATCCCACTTCTTTCTAGTTTCCACCTGCATTGCTTCTTCATAACATTCTGGTTCACTAGAATTAGTCATCAATAAATAATATATTGAAGGAGAGTATCGTTCAGGGAGTCTACTTAACCTGGTAGATCTTCTTACAGTTGCAGGAGTTTGAGGTACTTGCTGTTGTTCTTGATTTTCTGGCATCTTTGAAACTTCATTTTCTTGAATTTCATCAAGTACTGTGTACTCTGTGGTTTCCTTTTCCTGTTTCTTTCCTTGCAACTGATCTTTATACATGAACTTTTCATTGAATATCACATCTCTACTCCTGATGATTTTGTTATTTTCATAATCCCATAAGCAATAACCAAATTCATCAACCCCATATCCAATAAAGGTACATTTCTTGGATTTAGCTTCAAGCTTTGTTCTATTTTCATTATCAATATGGACAAATGCTTCATAACCAAACGTTCTCAGAAATGAGTAGTTTACATTTTTATCTGTCCATGCCTCCTCTGGAATACCACCATCCAAAGCACTTGAAGGTGTTTTGTTTATTAAATAAACAACAATATTTGCAACATCCACCCAAAACTGTAAGGGCAACCCTACATGCAATCTCATACACCTTTCACGCTCCATGATCGTTCTATTCATTATTTCTGACACACCATTTTCTTGTGGTGTTCCTGGGACTGTCTTCTCTCTACGAATCCCATGGTATGAATAGTAACTATCAAACTCCTTGTCGCAATACTCACCTCCATTATCAGATCTGAGACACTTCAACCTTTTCCCTGTCTCATTCTCAACCAAAGCTTTCCACTTCTTAAAAGTAGCAAACACATTAGATTTCTATCTAACGCAATAAACCCAAGTTTTCCTCGTTGCATCATCAATAAATGTAACATAATAATGAGAGCCTCCAAGAGATTGTACCTGAGCCAGTCCCCATACATCTGTATGCACTAACTCTAACTTTTCATTCTTCTTCTGTTTCCCAACCCTGAGAAATATGACTCTCTTCTGTTTTCCATAAACATAGTTTTCATAGAATTCCAAACTTACCTGCTTCAAATCTAGCAGGAACTTCCTTGAGTGGAGAATCTGCATCCCCTTCTCACTCATGTGGCCAAGCCTATGATGCCACAATGCTGTATCTGTTCCTGTGGAAGCTAAAGAGATAGAATGGTCAGTATTATGAGGACATAAATACAACGTACCTGTCTTGTCTCCTTTTGCTATCACCACTGATCCTTTAGTGATCTTCCACCACTTTTCTCCAAATGTAGATAGATAGCCGCCATCTCCCAACTTCCCTATTGAGATCAGATTTCTTTTCATAGTAGGAATATGCCTAACATATTTCAACAACCAGTCAGTTCCATTCTTAACTTTTATCCATACCTTACCCATTCCAACAATTTTACATGGCTCATTATCACCCAATAAAACATGTCCAAAATCGCCAGGAACATACTCATGAAAGTATTTCCTATGGAGTGTAGCATGACATGAATCTCCTAAATCTACTACCCAATAATCACTAGTATTATCTAATGCAAGAATCAAAGCATCTTGTAACACATCACCTGCTACATTTGCTTCCTGGGTAGTTTCCTTATGTGCATCTCCTTTCTTCTTTAGAGATATGCAGTCTTTCTTCATATGTCCTTTCTTTCCACAGTTCCAGAACTCTATTTTTCCCAGTCTGGACTTGGATCTGCCCATTTTAGACTTGCCATGATTACCTTGGCTCTTTCCTCTCTCCTTTTGTCTTCCCCTGCTATCCATGGTCAACGCATTACCTGATGTCTCATCTGTGCTTTTTCTTCGCATTTCCTCGCTAAGAATAATACCAATAACATCATCAAATTTCAAGGTGTTTGAACTAGAGACAGGGTTACTTACAGCCATGACTAAGCTATTCCAGCTTTCTAGCAATGAACACAAGATTAGAAGAGCCCTAACCTCATCATCAAAGTTCACACTTACAGAACTTAGCTAATTTGTAACCGTATTAAACTCATTTAAATGATCAGTAACAAATGCACCTTCAGACATCTTCATATTAAATAAACGCTTCATTAGAAATACCTTGTTGGAGGCCGAGGGTTTTTCATATAGCTTACCCAGTGCATTCATCAAACCCTCCGTTGTTGTTTATTTTGAGATATTGAAAGCCACCGACGAAGCCAGGCTCAACCGTATTGTTCCCAGAGCCTTTTTGTCAAGAACCTCCCATTCTTCATCCTTCATGGCTGCCGGCTACTTTGCTCTTCCTCCCAACAGTAGGAATTGATCCTTCTGGTACAGATAGTCCTCCATTTGCATCTTCCATAACTGGAATTTTTGGCCATTAAACTTCTCGACCTTAAAATTTCCTTCTTCCTCCATTGCTCCCACTCGAACCAAAAACCCTAGCTTCCTGCGGGTTTATCTGCCAAATAGACCTTTTGCTCTGATACCAATTGTTAGAAAAACAAGATCGTGGAGCAATAACAATAAACATAAATGCAAATATAAACACACACACTTTACAAGAGAGACACAGATATATCATGTTTCACCCCAACTTGGGCTACGTCCACACTGAATTTTCCAGTCCTTATTATTATTACCGTCCAGCAAGGTGAAGGGATACAACCTGCAGCACAGCCGCTGCACTTCCTCTTCACTGTCTCACAGTCTCTCTCCTGATCTTAGAGATCTTTACAATGCATAAAACCTAATACATCAACCTTGGCTATATTACAATGTCTTTCTTTTATAGGGAAAATACAATGGGAAAAATACCACGGGATACCCAAAACCATGGGCCCGCATGGCTAAGACAATATCATCTATGAGACTGGAAGATCTGGCTCCACCTTTAACACTAGTTGCTCAGGATTACTATGCTTTAAGATAAGTACTCTCTTGTCTTAATTCTGTATTGTCTTTAATTGATGAATGACATGAATATGTTGAATGTATACTAAATGTGTAATTGAATTTACTTCCGTTGTGTTTTCATGAATATATATATATATGTACATCTGCATATGTCCATTCTTTTTATATTCTGAGAATTATCTTGATTAAGTATGGGGCTAGTTTCCTGGTTTGAGCCTCACGTTCTCTCTATCGCACTGGTATGATGGGAGGGGGTGTTACACAGAGAACCAAACACATTGAGACACACATGCATTACATCCGAGGATTAGTGCATGATCGTACCATCACACTCCTCTATTGTCCTTCAGAAGAGAAAATTGCAGATATTTTCACCAAGACCTTTTCAGTGAAAAAGTTCACTCATATATGATCCCTTCTTAAGGTGAGTGCTACCTTGGTTTATTAGTCTTTTTATAGTATATCTTGAGGGGGAGTTTTTTTCCACTAAGTATTCCCTCTTTCCTCATTTTTTTTCTAGATTGTTGTATGGGGTGACCTTTGGTATCAGTAACTAGGGCCCTAATTTCCCTTTATTTACTTATATTTTTCCTTATAGTTCGGCTTAAGGGGGGGTGTTGGAATATTCTCACCATATTATTTTGGTCTTGCAAGCATTTTGCATGCATACATTCATTCCATGTAGCACTCCATGCATCCATGCATTGGCAGTTGAGTCTCCTAGCACCTAGTCCTTACTTCGGCCCCCCTAGAGCTTCCCGTTGGCCATCATTATCCCTTCTATCCACTCAGAGCACCTTTTGTACATCATTGGAGTTCCAATGCGCCCTCATTCATAATTTTAGGAGTTCACATAGTCATTTCCATGATTTGGGGAGCCTTGTCCCCTTGATTTCTCAGTTAGCTGACTGCAGCTCCTAGTTTGACTACTACTGAGTATAAGAATGACATTTTTGACCACTGAAAGTTATTTATGTGCCCCCTTGGAGTATCCTCCCCTATTTACGTTCCCACATGATTCAGTTATGCTCAGTTCTACCTCAATTAACTGATTATTCATCATCGGTGGCCGCTGAACCTTATCAGGAGATGGTTCTAATGCAAACTAAGCCTAGACTTGAGGTGAATTCAAATCCTCCCAGGTGTATCGAATTTATTCTATTTTAACATATTTTGATTTCCAGCTTACAATTGATTATGTATCAACAACAATTTTTCATCTGTGTTTTAGTTTTATGAGTGAATGGATCATTGTTTTCTGCTAATTATTCTCAGTAATAACAATGTGAAATTGTGAGGTTTTTTCAAGCTCAGTGATCTATCCCTATGGAATTTTACAATCCTCTTTACATAACATCATCCTTGAAAGATAAATATAAGGTTCAAGTAGTGGAGGATCATGTAGAGAACCAATAGTAGGTTCTCAAACTATTGAAAGATAACTTGGCTATAAAAAAATACGATGAAACAACAAGCATATCAAAATCGTAGTGAAAGGAAATTTGAACTGGGGGATTGGGTGTTTTTGAGGATACAACCATACAACATATATCCCCAAGTAACAAAATAAGGGCAATAAATTAGCACCTAAGTACTATGGTCCCTATAAGGTGTTGCAGAGGATTGGAAGTATGGATTACAAATTGGAGTTGCATCCATCTTCATCTATACGTCTAGTCTTCCATGTTTCTTTCCTAAAAAGGATAATTGGTGATAGGATCTCAGTTTGGAATATTTTACTAGAGATTTATGAAGAAGGGAAATTGATACTAGAATCTCAAACAATCCTTGACACAAGGACCAATCAACTACAAAATCACGCAATTACTACATACCTAATCAAGTGGAAGAACTTGCCAATAGAAGAGGTGAAATGGGAAGATGAGTTCTTCAGGCAGAAACATCCAAAATTAATCAAGTTTTGAGGACAACACTTGTTTGAAGGGGAGGTGCATGTTAAGCCCTATATATTATAACACTACATTTCTATTATTATACTAGTATTGTCTTTATTAGTTAGTTAGGACCTTGTTGACATGGGAAATTGAAAGTTCTCACAGACAAATTTCTTGACCTCTCGGTGAGCTAAAACAAGAAGAGGCGGGAATGTAACCTTGATTTTATAGCCTAAAATAACATACTCATAGCCTTCATGATCTCCGATGTGATAAAAAAAAGTAACAAAAAAACGCAGAAAAAACCACTTACATTATTACAAACATTAAATAATTAAATTGAGATAATAAACAACAAGGTGACACGATATGTGATGACACATTAAATAGCATAATCACATTAACATTATTTTCTTTTTTATCATATATGTTCACCAACATATGTATGACTTTAAATCTATAAGAAAAGTGTATTACAACATCACATAATCATGACATAAATACCACACTATGAACTTAACTGGAGTAACAAAACTATCATTCTTTTTTATATGTTTAACACCATTTAAGATAAAGGACCTATTAAAGAAGTAATTAAACATAAATAGAGAAAATAAAAAGAAGCAAGACGAATAAACCAAGAAGAAAACAAATATGAATATGTAGAAAGCATCATTTCTTATTTAAAATTGTCATTTTCATCTATACACCAAAGTAATAGTCATAGTGTTCTTTCAAGCTTCTGCAAAATCCTGGACCAAAAATGTGTATCGACATGAACTACTAGTGTTTTCAACACCGCTTGGTCGTTGTGTAAACAACATATAAATGAACTTAACAATTAACAAAGCTGCAAGAAGCCTCAGTGAATACTTTTGAGAGTTGTTATTATTCTCTGAAACTAAGAAGTCAATTAGAGAAGACAATGGAGAATAAATAAAACCTCTTACATCATCAAACAAACAATAATATATACCTCAAGAAGATAGTATGAGTACTTAACGTCTCATTTTTCCATTTAATTAGAACTCTTGCTATCAACAAAACAGTTAAACCCTAACATACTAGTTCAACTAACGAAAAATTATTGTATAGACTAAGAAACTTGCTAAAATCATACCATATCAAGGGTTAAAATTTGAACCTTTCTTCCTGCAGATTGATATATTTATGTAGTTGGTCACTAGAATAGTTAGCAATTTCCCACATCTATAGTAACATTAGATGCTAGCAAATTGACTATAAGTGGTCACTGGGTTTCGTTCAAATAATTGAATTCAAGCAAACATGGGAGACACAAAACACCATCAACAGAACCGACTTTAAATAGGATGATAAAACATATTCAATAAAGGGCGCCCTACCTTTCCATTTCATTTACCACTTGGGGGATGAGCCCCCAAGGAACTAGCATAGGACTCCTTGTAACTCCCTCTTATTACAACATTTTCTACAGAACTATCATACTACCCATCATTTCCAACCAATACACAAATAAAAGTATTAAAAGTATGACACATTCATTTCATATCAACCCCATATATAAATGAATCAAAACATATGCATCAAAATACATTAACTTTGACTCATTCCTTCATGCTATTAACAATATTTTTAAAACAGTTTAATAGTTTGTCATGCATATTATCATGTCTACCAAATTCAACACCTAAAGTGATTCAATAGTCTCAACATATACATATTTCCATGTTCATCAATCATTGTAGAGCGACATAAAATGTAAATTAAACCATCATGAGAACCTTGGATGCAGATATGTAAAAGGGAGTGTGGGCTTGGAAGAGGCTTGGTGCATGCTTCTGGGTGAACTTGGACCATACATGAATTTTTGGAGCAAAATACATTCTCCGCAGCATAATTCTCTTACCTAGTAACCTAGACCTTGACTTCATGACTCTAGTGAGCCAAACCTCACCCATATTGACCACCTGAGTCACCCTAGAGCTTACTTCCAAACTGTAAGAGTCCTAAACTACCTTATATTCCTTTTTTAGAACTCATGAAATCTATTTTGGCATATGAGGGAAAATTCCTTCAATTAGGGCTTCTTTTCCTTAATTTAAGGGCCCCACAATGCAAGTTTGAGTTATGGAGTGAATCTAGGGAGTTTACTCCACTATTCAGGGACTCCATGCACCTATTTTTTAGCTATTATGAGATATTTCCACCCTCCTTGAGTGATTTTAGGGTTTTGCATGTTCATTCAGTCAATTAACTAAGCATCCTTCAGTTAGAATTAGTGGTTGTGAAGTCATGAGTCAGTGTAACTTAGTTAAGGAGAGTAAGCATGGACATCTAAGGGTTATTTGCACTAGTTAAGCTTGAATAGAATTTTTACATTGGATGAGAAATTTGAGTTGCCTCTTGACCTAATTTGAATTGTCTTCCTTTATATATTGTTCACCTCCATTCATTCAATTTAATGAAATACATAATTCTTTTCTTCATATTTGCTTCTAGTTTTTGTGTAATGATCTACGATAAATCATTTGTTACATGATTAATTGTTTTCTGATTTGATTTTCACTATATATCTCTTTAGTTTTTGTGCCTAGATATATATGTTCAAATCTCATATGGTTTCGAAGTAGTAGGGGTATTAAACTAGTTGGTGTACTAGTGATATTTTGTTAGGGATCAAGATTTTGCAGGTTAAAGAAGGGCTTTTGTAGCCATCAAAAATGATTTTTCAGCCACAAAAGAGCTCACTTGAATTTATTAAAGTTATCATCTACAACAATCAAAATGATCATATGTAACCATCAAAGAAGTGCATTTGAAACCATCAAAGAAGTGCGTTTGCAGCCATCAAAGAAGTGCTCATTTATAGCCATCAAAGAAGTGCTCATTTACAACCATCAAAGAAGTGCATTTGTAGCCATGAAAGAGCTCATTTGAAACCATCAAAAAGTGGTTTTTAAGCCATTAGAGAGCTCATTTGTAGCCATAAATATCCTATATCCCCAGCTCAGTTGCTATATAGTTGATATACTAGATCCATTCTTGTTGAAGGAGGCCCCAAAAGCTTCACAACACATGTCCCACAAGGACATATTCATAGACATTGAGAGGATGAAAGAGGCCCTAGAAGCTTTTCAACATATGGACTACGGGGACATTGGTGCATCCATGATCCACCACTCAGCTAAGGAAGAACGTTTACAGGCCCAAAATAAGAGGTGATATACAAATCTATTCTCACCAAATTGAGTTTTGATTACAATATATTTTTTTCTTTCCATTCTACTAAATTGGATCTTGGAGCCTCCTATAATATGCCTTCTTTGGATTCATTTGCAGCCTCTCTCCTTCAATACCAAGATAAGATCTCACAAATGGGCCTCCAAAATACCTCAAAGGTGCATGCAATTGTGTCCAATGAGGATAAGAAGGGTGCAAGTAAGCAAAATCCCCCATACAAAGGGAAAAAGGAGCAAAACCATGGTTTTCTCATGAAGATTTCAACTCCAATGATGGAAATACTGAAGAGGAGCGTCCATGGTGTCCTTACTACAATAAAGGACCACGTAAAGAAGAAGATTGCAAGTACAAAAAAATCTTTGAAGAAAAGGAAGAGAAAGAGCACAACAAGAAAGTTGTCACATCCAACTACGTGTATGCACTTTCAACGGTGTCCATTGTTAGAAAAACATGATCACTGAGCAACAAAATAAATAGAATGCATAAATAAAACACATAAGATCAAAATACAAGAGAGACACCAATGTAGGTGGTTTACCCAATATGGGCTATGCCCACAGAGAAATTTCCAGCCCTTTTATTATTAATCTATCTAGAAAATGAAGCGGTACAACCTACAACACATCCGTTGCAACTTCCTCTTCACTTTCTCACAATCTCTCTCACACAATCATAGAGATCTTTACAATATGATATAGCTACTACACAATTACAATACAATGCCTTCCTTTTAAAGAGGGATTACCATGGGGAAATACCATGGGCTACCCAATACCATGGACCCATAAATCACCCATTATTGACCAAGTCATGACTATGAAATTACAACATTTTACAAGGCATATTTTCCAAACTTTTTGCTATGGGGACCCCCCTGGCGACTATAGTGGGGGGGGAATCCCCCCCCCATCCTCCCATTAGGTGCTGGGATCCAAACATGGCTCAAATATGACCTTTGAATTAGGAAAATTGGGCTCCATAACCAACATCCACTCCATGCATTCTTGATTCACAAGACTTTGAAGAACTTGTCCCAAATCAAGTTCAAATTGTAGAAACCATTGGAGAACTTAATACAAATCAAGTTCTCATTGAAGAAGACCTCAAACATGTTTATTCAATCTCCAGAGCTACAAACTTTGCTCCTACTACTCACCAATTTCAATACAAAAATTTCTGAGTAGATTATATTTTTTACATTCTCTTTTGTGGGGAGGGAAGGGTTCCCATGTGGTTTTTTCTCTCTTTCCTAGTTTACAGAGAATTTTTTGTGTGCATGGGTACCTAATATGGCTACAAATTTCTAGGACCCATTTTTATTTTTTTTATTTCACCTAGTTAGGCTTATGGGTGGATGTTGGAGAAAAATACCTTCTCTATAGTTTAATTCTCCTACCTAGTAATATAGATCTTGAATTCATGACTCTAGTGGGCCAAACCTGTTAGGAACCTATGTCTTTACTTTGTTAGTATGTTGTTGTTGGACGCATATGCTTTGTAAGTCGTCCCGTAGTATTTGTTGATCAATAGTTTGTGTTATTGTTGTTGGCGCATATGCTTTGTAAGTCACCCGTAGTATTGTTGATCCATAGTTTGTAGTGGCCCATGGTTTTGACCCATGGTATTGGTGCCTAGACTTAGTATATAAGTGTGTGTCGAGACCTATGAAGGCACGGTGAAGTTATTTGTATTGAGCTTGCTCATAGGAGGTTGCCCCCTCGAAGTGGCCTGTGATCAATATAAAAGTGATTCTGAGTTCTGTCATTTCTGCTATTTCACATATTCGTATTAATTAATTGTTGCAGGTGCATCACAAAACCTCACTCATATTGACCACTTGAGTCACCCAAGAGATTACTTCTAAACTCCAAGGGTCCTAAACTACCTTATCTTCCTTTTCTAGAACTCGTGAAGTCTATTTTGGCATATGAGGGAAAATTCCTTCAATTAGGGCTTATTTTCCTTGATTTTAGGGTTACACATTGCAAGTTTAAGTTATGGATTGAATTTGGTGAGTTTAATCCATTGTTCAGGGACTCTATGCACCTCTGTTTTAGCTATTGTGAGATAGTTCCACCCTCCTTGAGTGATTTTATGGTTTTTCATGTTCATTCAGTTAGTTAACTAAGCATCCTTAAATCAGAATTAGTGGTTGTGAAGTCATGAGTTAGTGTAACTCATTTAAGAAGAGTAGGCATGGCTAACTAAGGGTTCTTTGCTCTAGTTAAGCTTGACTATAATCTCTTACATTGGATGAGCAATTCAAGTTTCCTTTTGACCTAATTCGAATTGCCTTCCTTTAAATATTGTTCACCTCCATTCATTCAAGTTAATGAAATACATCATTATTTTCTTCCTATCTGCTTCTAGTTTTTGTGTAATGATCTATGATAAACCATTTATTACATGATTAGTTGTTTTCTGATTTTCTTTTCACTATATATATCTTTATTTAATGTCCCTATATTTATATGTCCAAATCTCATATGAATGATACATAATACAATATGCTATCTTCCCATAAAACACATTGTTAAACAAACACTATAAATGTTATATAGATGCCATCATATACACACTTAGTTCATATAAAAGCAATGCAATTGAGTGATATCCTCAACTACTCATTTCCCTTTAATAATTGTCATAATATTGAATGCATTCAATCAATCGATTGGCATATCTCATGGGAAAGAGTGTAATAGAATTCGGGTAGAGACGATGAGTATGGGGTAAGGATGGACAATTGCTTTAAGAAGGACAGGGAAAATAACCAATACAATTTGTAGCATAACTCAAATTGGATGCTTCACTGGAACTATTTCCCATAGCTTGTTAACTATTCCAACTTACTATATCATCCAAAAATCTTCTCACTACAAGATGATTTAAATCAATGTTATCATCGACGCATAGAAAAATAATGGATATAGTTAGGCCTCGGGCTTATATATCTCAACATAAAAGGAAAAATCCTGACAATGGGCTATGTGTTACATGAAATAACATGAAGAGTATTGAATTTAGAGTAATATTGGCCAATATGAGTATGAATGATCCCGCGTTACAATGAACACAACATGACGAGACATCTCATATCTAGGTATGGCCAATATTCCTTCGAATTACGACATGGCTAGTAGAATGGGAAATGTTTGCTTGTTACAGAGAGAGGACCAAAGAGGGTCTTCGACGTGTGACTATCTCATTTTCGGACCAAGTGTAAACCCTCAACATATGATTGGTAATGGTAGGAGGCCATCAACAGTCTATAATACCGACGTGAATGAAAAATGGCATAATAAAACCTCGAAGAGACTCTGAACATGTAACATTTTTCTTGAGGTATTCAAAGCAGAGGGTTTGAAGACGGTTCTTGACACAAAGATGGGGTAACACCAACTTCCATCCAGGTAAATTTGGATGAAAAATGGTCATCCTAAGGAAAATAATAAAATAATAGTAGAAAGAGAATTAAAAAACTATTTTTTTGGATCGTATTTTCAACTTATCTCCATGTAGGTTTGCTTAAATTTCAAGTGGGAGATCTCGTTGGATGCATAATTAAATTCTGCATCCAAAGAGTACCCAACTTGCATCCTTTTAACAACATCCACAACACAGAACCCAAAAAAAAAAACCATGTTTATAGTGAGAGAAAAACATTGTTTTTAAATGTATTTTCAATTTTCCATGTTGTAGATGATGTTAAAAGTATGCATATTGGGTACTCCTTGGATGCATAATTTGATTCTAGTGAGAGAAAAACATTGTTTTTAAACGTATTTTTAGTTTTTCATGTTGTAGATGATGTTAAAAGTATGCATATTGGGTACTCATTGGATGCATAATTTGATTCTACGTCCAACGAGTGCTCTCGCTTGGAATTTGAGTAAATGTACAAGGATATAAGTTGAAAATACGATCCAAAAAAGGTAGTTTTTGTTTTTTTCCTCCAATTTTTTATATGCACCTCTTTTGAATTTTAAAACATTTTGATTAGCTAATACATGATGACATGGAATTTTAATTGAGGTTTGGCAAACCATTTTTCATTCAAATTTTCCCTAATGACAATTAGTCTTCCAAGTCATTTCTATGGAAGCCAGGCGACGATAGAGTAAGAGCATAGTCACCTCAAATTGAAAAAAAAAACAAATGGACTATGCCAATTAAACCATAAATTTCACAGGTGCATACCTTATACAACATAGATTACAAAGATCCACTTTTGCAGGTGTGTCAACCACCAGATTCACTACGAGATTAGGCCAACATTTTCGTTGACCCTCTTTAACTATTTTTAACCAATTTATTTGTTTCTTGAGTAGTGGTTCATAAATAGAATTTTGACAAGGAATGAATGTTGATCTAAGATTTGGTCCCAACAAACGACCAACGAAACAAAAAAAACTTCCAATGCAAATAATGTAAATCGACGACAAGTCAACCAGATCCAGGGTTAATTTTAAGAACAACCTCAAAATTTATATGTATAATAAATGGGTGAATCTCGTTGATATACGAGAAAAATTGAAGGTTATTTTATCAATAATATAATATCTATATATAATTTTTTGGCTAATCTTTCATTCTATTATAGAATCTTGTAAATTCTTGGCAAATATGTCACTAAATGATAAGATATTGTAAAATCTTGGCGAATATTTCACCGAATTATAAAACATTGTAAAAACTTGGCGAATCTTTCATCGAGTTATAAAACCTTGTAACATCTTGGTGAATATTTTTCCAAGAAGACTCAACTTTTTATTCTATAGATTACTAAGGTAGTGCAATAGAAGAGCATATACCAAAGCCCAACTCTAGACTCTCTTGTCTCCTAGGCTCTCAAATGAAAAAATGCATGAATGAGGAGAGGAGGGATTTATTTATACATTTCACAAGAAGTATTTGGTCACTCACAATTGAAGGTGACGATGAAACACAACTGCACTAACTAGATTCAGGGAAAGTGGGGACTCCACTTGTTATCTCATCCCTTAATTGCCCAATGGACATGTGTGGACCCAAAGCTTGACAGAACGTCAAATTGATAGAATCAAACACTTTACACTATGGAGTGATTATGGCGCCCACAAACCATTATTACAACATGGAGTCCTATTGAGGCCCACAACCTTAATATAGTGTATGAATTCCCAATTAGCTTATTTTCCAAGTCTCCCATTTTTAATCTACCGTCCAAGAAAAGAAATAACCTGCTTATTTGTTTATAGATACGAATACCACTTTTTTTCTTTCTTTTGTTGACGATCAAAATCTAAATTATGTCATTTGATTTAGAATTTTTAGAGTTAGTTAGAAACTTGCAATGGTTGTTAGAAATAAGAACATACACTAACATGAATAGAAAGAAAATTATTGCATCATCATGCGTATCATTATATCTACTCCATTAAAGACTACTTTTCTTAGATAAACCGAGGTGGTGTCTGTATCCATGTCCTTTAAATTTTTAAAGCGTGAAAAATGCGGTAAAATTGTTTTAGCATCCTCATTGAATGCAAAAGACGAGATATCAAAAAGTGTAATTTCTACATCTCAATTCAAACATGTCATGTACATATTATATATAATCATGATGGAATTAAAGTATGTTGTTCCAACTGAATCATATATTCATCATACATAACTAGATCCATTTCTGGATGATGATAGCAATCACACATCAAAACAAATCACCCAAAAACATTTTACTTCTCAATGACTGTTACAAAAACAAAATACCATAAAAAAAAATATCAAACCCAGCAAATTTAGGTTACAGATAAAATTGATGAACTTGGCGATATTGATAATTTTTTTTACCAGTCACGAACTTATCAATACAAATAAAAGAATCTACCAGAATGCTTTGGATAACTCTACAGGAAGACAATGCCAAAATAATGACCATTCCACTGTAACCCCACCATTATGATCAGTGTGCATTCATTTATATTATAAACATCACAAACATCAAGAATAAAAGACAAAAGTATGAACATACACACTCTCATGAATTCCTCATATTCAATAATATTTGTAGAGCAAGATCCTAATAAAAGCACAATTTAAACAATTGGGTCAAATTTAGGTTGAATATATAAAAAACATGTGGCATCTCTCCATCAAGAGTACCATCCACTAACAACGTATAAATGTCAGTCAATGGTTTAAACATGACAAGGCATGAAATAAATCATATATTTTGAGCTCTATAACACTTTCATGAAACCAATACTCCGAGGATAGATTAAAACCATAACAACATTGAATGATCCCTAAGAATCAAGAGCACCCTAGAATTCAACAGGCCTTAGAAAGAATCCATGATAAAAGCAAAATTTATAGCATAATAATCTATTGTAGTTGCAGATAAAAAGCATGATAAAAATCATATCACATTAATTATTGGATAAAAAGCATGATGCTAGTAAGTATTCTCTGATATATTTCATGTGTAGTGTGCCCCTTCAAGACTAGAGCTTTTGGCAATGGAGATGTTGCATGAACTAGATTAAAATGTTGAGAAAAATAAGAATGAAAAGTGGAATCACATAAACCATAACTTTCACCTTGAAAGTGCAATCCGTGTGTGTGAACCATGAATCACTACAACCTTTATATAGGACAAAATCGCTCCTAATTTTCCCACCATATTGGAAACCGAGGGATCAAAGAAGGTATAGACATGAAATTGACTAAAAATATGGGCGAACCATGCAACTGTACACTTGAATTACAGGGAAAATGTAGGGCAAAATAACCCTTGGGAGCTTCCATTACTAAAAATTGGGGGCAAAGGAATGATTTCACTGGAATTTCTCTAGAAATCGGAGGCGAAAGATAGATTAGAGGGAGATTTTTCTCGGGCAAAAATAGTTTTTTTCATTTTCCTCATAAATATACAGGAGGCTATTCATTTTGGATTAATATTTTTTCTAATAAATATTGGGTGAATCTATTTTAGCTGAAAAAACCCTTTTCATATAAGAAAATGAGCTAGTAAATTTTTGCAACCCCCTTAATTTAGCCCATGGGATAAATTTAGCCCCTAAAATTATTCATGACCAGATCATCCACATTAAATCCTAGAGATTACAAGATAATGTGGAGTGGAGTGGTTGTATGGTCTTTAACCTTCACAATGAAAAGTGTAGTGAGATCAACACATTGTTGACCTCAATGTTTAACTCTCCACCATTGAAAATGTTATATCAACCCGAAGTAGATATCAAGTGCTCAACAGATCCCAACAACAATAAATTCATAATCAACGACTTTATGTCTTCACCCAGGTGTTTGTATTTGCATCAAACCATAGTTAGGGTTTATCAAACGAACAAATTCATCTCAGAAATATTAACCATTATACCAAAACCATAAACAAGAGCCGAATCACAAAATCTTGTTATGTTGCATATTGTGCAAGTCATATTGGAGTACACACAAAGTAATCGTGACACTTATAAAGAAAATCAAACACCATTGTTCATAATGGTCACTAGTCATACTTTGCAATAAAATGTAAAATATGTCTCTCACTCATTGCTAATAACACTTACAAGCATGCACACATAATATATATAGTGCCAATGATGTTTACTATGCTTTTCTTTTTTCTTGTTTACTTGTATTACTTTTTTGTTTTCAAAATACAAAACACCATAATACTGTAATAAATCAAATGTTCAATTGGCCATGGAAGGCAATGCCATGATGATCATAATGGTCTTTGGATCTATGCCTCATAAAACTTATCAGCATGTTCATTTCAACATTGTGACAAATTTGAAATGATCTCATCATTATCTACGAAATCAACTTATCACTCTAGAAGCTTAGGTGTGGCCCCATCGACATCAATTTAGGAATAAAACAATAGGGTTGAGTGAAGCAATCGTGATGTTTGCATTTTTTTTTGTGAAAGATGGCATAAAAAATAATGGAGGGCAAAAATTTACAAAATCCACATGTTGTGCCAATTGGGGCATAAAAAAATGGAAACTCCACATGCCAAACTTAAAATATTTGGTTTCACGAAAACAACAATACTGTACCACGATAGAACTCAACAAGATTCAATAATAGAACACAAATGTATGGATGGAGTCTAACATATGCGACTATATATTTGGAAGATATGTGAATAGATGTAACAGTTTCAAAATTATAATTGATGAGTTGTCCCTTTTAATGAAAAATAGAGGATCAAGTCTGTCTTATTAGCATCGAGTTGTAAAAAAAAGGTTATGCTGAAATAATTGGTAGATTACTTACTAGAGAATCATATTCACATTGGCCGACAGATCGTAGCTTTGTCAAATCAATTACCATGGTGTATAGATACAAAATAACATAAGAAATCTAAAAATTCTTTTTAAATGCTCACATATGAAATAATACAAAATATCTCAAAACAAATCATGAAGAAGAAAATGACTAAAAGAGTAAAGATAGTCAAGCAAAAAGTGACTAATCCTACAAACTTGTTTTTATTGCTCTGAGTGGTCATGACCGAGGTGACGAAAATACATAAGTCATGGAAATCGAAACTAAAGCAAAGCAAAACTAAAAGTGAATAGAGATAAAATATCAAAGACAAGACGAGGACTAAACGCGTGCAAATAAATATATCAAGACTTGCTAGAAAATATATCCTCTTCCATATCGTTGACATAGAAGTCAAAAGAGTCATCGACCTCTTCTTCATCCTAAAAGATTCCTTCTTCTAGATAATCATCAAAGAGTGGGTTGTATGAGGTAATATCCTGATCTAAAACTAAGGTTCCTTCTTCGCAACGCTCCCCTTCAACGAGAGCTTCCTCGTGTAAAACATAATAAGAGGGTTTCTTAGGGATCAAGTTACGGGACTTAGGATGTTGGTCTTGGATTCAAGGCTTGATATTAATAATATCTTGTTCACAGAAAGAAAGATTGTGTATAGGATCATGATTAGTTCCAAAAATAGAGTTATCAAATGGGAAATTTTCAAGCATATCATCTTCTTCAACCAAGCAAGGATCGGTGATGGCCTCTTCATAGGGATTGTGAGGCACAAGTTCAATGTTGACATATTCCCATCTGTGTGAGATGGAAGAATCATAAGGATTGTTGTTTACTTGCTCTGTAAAAAATAGTCTCTTGCATTGATGTGTGGCCTTTAACAGTATCTTACAAGTCAAGGGATCGTGAGGGCTATCACAAAGATCGCACCAAGGAGGGATGGGAATAATTTTAGGAAAAATTTCAAAGTGTTGAGAGACGGGTAAAGGGGGGGAGTCGGAAATGAACTTTGTGAAAATAGGTGATCCTGCAAGATTAGGATTAGGTGTTATGGATCTATACCAATCTAGTTCTTTATCATGAAGAGTAGCAAGGAATAAATAAGAAGAAGTGAGGACATCTTGAAACCCTACAAATCGGCAAAACAAAAATAACCCATTGATGTGATCTTTAGAGGAATCCTGAGGGTAAACTATAAAGATAGAGAAGTAAAACATAGACAAGCTAGCAATCAAATCAAGATCAGGGTTTCTCATGATAATGAAAGATTATAAATGCAGTGCTGAAAGAAAAGGAGGGAATTAAATCAAAACTGGGAAAGAACCATTAAACGGTCCTCCCTAGTATGGTTGCTAGAAAATGTTGATGCAAGAAATTGAGATTTCTCACGTCAACTTCTCGACCTCTCAATCGGCTAAACCAAGAATAGGAGAGAATGTAACCCTAATTTTATAGCCTAAAATAACATACTCACATCCTTCATAATCTCCAGTGTGAAAACAAAAAGTCATAAAAAAAACACAGAAAAAACCACTTACGTTATTACAAACATCAACAAATCAAATTGAGATAATAAACAACAAGGTCACATGATATGTGACAGTTCATTACATAGCATAATCACATTAACATTCTTTCCTTTTTTATCATATATGTTCACCAACATGCGTATGCATTTAAATCTATAAAAAAAGTGTATTACAACATCACATAACCATAACATAAATATCACACTATGAACTTAACTGGAGTAACAAAACCATAATTATTTTTTATTTTATATGTTTAACACCATTTAAGAAAAAGAAACTATTAAAGAAGTACTTGAACATAAATAAAGAAAAGAAATATAAAATAAGCAAGCAAAATAAACCAAGAAGAATATAAATATGAATATGTAGAAAGTATAATTTCATATTTAAAAGTCATTTTCATCTATACACCAGAGTAACAGTCATAACGTTCTTTCGGGATTTTGTTAAGGCTTGGACCATAAATGTGTTTTTGCACGAACGAATAGTGTTTCCGAGACTGCTTGGTCATTCTGTAAACAACATACAAATGAACTTAACAATTGACAAAGTTGTAAAAAGACTCGGTGAATACTTTTGAGAACTAGTATTATTCTTTGCAACCAAGCAGTCAATTAGACAAGCCAATGGAAAATGAATAAAACCTCAAACAAACAGTAAGATATACCTCAAATAGATAGTATGGGTACTTAACCTCCCTTTTAATGAGAACTCCTACTATCAACATAACAATTAGACCCTAACATACTAGTGCAACTAGAAAACAAATGATTGTATAGACTAAGAAACTTGCTAAAAGCATACCATAATGAGGGTGAAAATTGGAACCTTTCTTCCCGCGGCTTGATATCTTTATGTAGTCAGTTACCGAAACGGTTAGCAACTGTCCACATCTATAGTAACATTAGATGATAGCTAACTAACTATAAGTGGTTACCCGGTTTCGTTCAAATAATTGACTTCAAGCAAACCCTGGAGATACAAAACAACATCAATGGAACCAACTTTAAACATGATGGTCTAACATAGTCAATAAAGAGGGTCCTTCTTTTCCATTTCATTTTCCACTTAGGGGTTGAGCCCCCAAGGAACTAGCATAGGACTCCTTGTAACTCCCTCTTATTGCACCATTTTCTACAGAATTGTCACACTATCCACCATTTCGAACCAATACATAGTTGAAAGTATTAAAAGTCTGACACAAACATTTCATATCAACCCCATATATAAATGCATCAAAATACAGTATTTTTGAAATGTTTCTTCATGTTATTAACTATAATTTAAAAAACAATTAACAGTCTGATGTGCATATTTTCATGTCTACCAAATTTAACACCTAAAGTGCTTCAACAGTCTCAGCATATACATATTTTGTTGCAGAGAAAGGACCAAAGAGGGTCTTTGCAAATCAAGTGTAAACTTTCAACATATACTTAGTAATGGCAGGAGGCCATCAACAATCTACAATGCCCATGTGAATGAAAAAAAGCATAATAAAACCTTGAAGAGACTCAGAACATGTAACATTTTTCTTGACGTCTTCAATGCAGACGATCTGAATACAGTTCTTGGCACAAAGGCAGGGTAACACCAACTTGATAGCTATTCTTTCCACTCGTTGCTATGGAAGGAATGTGGTAATAGGGTAGGAGTTAAGTCATTTCAAATTGAAATAAAAAACAAAAGGACTATGCCAATTAAACCATGAAATGTCACAGGTGCATACCTTGTACAATGCAGATTGCAGAGATCCACTTTCACCGGATTGACTACAAGATTAGGCCAATGTTTGTGCCAACCCTCTTCAGCTATTTTTAATCAATTTATTTGTATCTTGAGCAGTGGTTCATCAATAGAATTTTGATAGGGTTTCCCTTGCAGAGCTGAAAACTAGAGGAACAAATTCCAAGCTAAGCTTTGATCCCAACAATTGACCAATGAAACAAAAACAACTCCCAATGCAGATCAACCATATTATCTACATTAACTCCTAGATATTACAAGATAATGTGGAGTGGGGTGGTCGTATGGTCTCTAACCTTCACAATGGTCTCTAACACATTGTTGACATTGATGTTTAACTCTCCACCATTGAAAATGTTCTATCAAACCAACCTATATATCAAGTACTCAATAGACCCCAACAATATAAATTCACAATCAACGGATTTAGGTAGTCACCTGAGTTTGTATTTGCATCGAACCATATAAGTTAGGGTTGATCAAACCAACCATTTCTTCTCAAAAATATATAATTTTTTTTGTGGAATCAGAGGAATCGTCAACGACGCCAGTCTCATACTCGCGTGACATGGGGTTGATTTCGACGGCTATCACTATAACCACTAGGTGCGACCAGCTAGGGACACAACCTTCGCACGCGTTTCGTTGAGGTTCGAACTAGTGACGTGCTTAACAACCTCTACACCTTAGTAGAGCACGCAGTTTCCAATTGAACTACACCCCCTCCCCATCTTCTAAAAAATATTAATCATTATGCCAAAACCATATACAATGGCCCAATCACTAACTCTTGTTATGCTGCATATTGTGCAAGTCATATTGGAGTACATACAGAGTAATCATGACACTTATAAAGAAAATCAAACATCACTATTCAGAATGGTCACCAACCATACTTTGCAATACAATGTAAAATTTGTCTCTAACTCATTGCCAATATTACTTACAAGCATGTGCACATAATATATATAGTGCCAATGATGTTTACTATGCTTTTATTTTTGCTTGTTTGCTTGTATTCCCTTTTTTTTTCAAAATATAAAAAACCATAATACTGCAACAATGCAATAGCTGAATGCTCAATTGGTCATGGAATACAATGGCATGATGATCATAATTGATGGCCTTTGGATCTCTACTTCATAAAACTTATTAGCATGTGCATTTCAATGTTGTGAGAAATTTGAAATGAGCTCATATTTATCTCTGAAATCAACTTATTGCACCAAAATCTTAGGTGGGGCCCCATTGACGTAAGTTCAGGGATAACACAATAGGGCTAAGTGAAGCAATCATGATGTTTGATTTTTTTGTGTGAAATATAGCAGCGAAAATAATGGAGGGACAATTTTTGCAAAACTTTGCGAAATCCACACATTGTGCCAATTGGGGCATCAACAGAGCTTACTTGTAATTTTATGGTCAACTAGAATTGTAATTGTACCCTTTGTCTCTTATAAATATACCAAGGACACTTAGCTTTAGGATCATCTCATATTTTCTTGTGTATATTGGATACATTGTATAAGGAGGTTCCCCCTCGAAGAGGCTTCTTATTCATCTTTTTTCTTCATTCTTAAGGCATTGGATTACTTTCTAAATTGTATTTTATGTTCTTTTGGGAATTTGGTGCATAACACTTAACAATTTAACTATGAGACTATCAAATAGTTTAATGTTCATTTTGAAGTTTCTTGTAATAAGATTTGTGCTAATGTCAACCCTACCGATCATTATATTTTATGATACTACATAAATCTCTTCCACTTATATGACTATTTTATTTAAAGATGGAGAGAGGAAAGTGTGTAAGTAATGTTATTATAAACCAACATAGATCCATCTTAAACCTAGATCTATTAAGAATCAAGAGGGATCCAATTTCTTGAGGTGTAAATTTTTTCTTGATGTGTAAAAAATTTAAGATAAAAAAAATTACACCTCAAGAAATTGGATTCCTCTTGGTGCTTAATAGATACGGATTTAAGGTGGATCTATGCTAGTTTTATTTTATTTTTATGAGCTAACATGAATTTTTTTAATTACTTTTTATTTTTGATAAGTTATGAGCTGACATGGAAATGTTACATAATGTGACTAACGTGACAAATGTGAAAAAATCTCCCCCATTCTGGGTTGTAAGCACCTTGCTACTCTCGGTGCAAAGAAAACGACATTGAATATAAACTTCAAGAGTCCAACGTAAGACTTTGTATCTTGGAATAATCTCTAGAATTATCCATGGAAGATATTATACCATATTGATCATTATGTTCATATTCTCATGGTAGTTTAGACAATTGTGACCCTTATTAGAGACATAAAACGTTAGTCACATGATAGTTTTGTGGAAGGGGTTGATCCAAAAATCAACAAAAGGAAAGATGTTTTCCCTCTAATTATTTCCATACATCCAAAATGAAATCATAGGTGTATCTAGTGCACCCTATAATGAACTTCTCAATCTCTAAAGAAGATGGGCATGATCTAGAAAGTAATAATGTGGTACAAATTTAGAGACAAGAATTTTGATGATGCCAATTTGTGTGTTAGAACTAGGATAGGAATTGTCCTAAAGTCACCAAATGATTAAATATGGGCATGAATTTCCGTTCCATTTGAGTCTTTCCTACACCAATAATGTTGTATGATATGAGGCTTTATTGTTGGGTCTCTATCAACCTCATTCCTATATATTAGTCAATTAAAAGTCCTTGATGATGTTTAACTAATCATGTAGAATTGAGGTGTTCAAATTCATAGAGGTTGTATAATGGTGCACCAATATGTTTGGTTCTAAATAATAGAGAAGAAGGTTGGATGAGGAAGATAAGGTAGATATTATGTCACTAAAAGAAATGACATCATAAAAATCATGATTAAAAGAAATGGTGTAGAAATTATTGCTTTGGTCAAATTTTAATTATTATTAGATTGCAACTTGATTGTTGTATTTTTATAGTAATTTTAAATTTTGAATGGGTAGGGATAGGTGAATCAATATCTGTTAGATATTGATTCAAATAGCGATGGTAGTTCTGAAGAAAAATAAGCAGGGAAAATGTCAAGCAATGCATCAAGAACCACTATAGGTGGTCATGTTAGAAGAAACTTTAAAATTAACATGGATTTATTTCTTGTTGAAGGAGGTCCATGTTCTTAGGATACTGATACTGACATAGATAAGGTAGTGCCATTGAAATGCATGGATTATGTGAATAACTGGGAACCAAACCCACTTCATGAGTTGGACACTAATTTTTTTATTAGTGGAAGAGCATATTGAAATGCTCCATCTAGTTTACATGGGTTGGGGCTATCTTAGAGGGATGGTGTAAACATTCCATACAATTTTAAAGTTGAATTAATGGACTATGTTGGCCCTACGTATGATTATAAACATTCGTTATGGCTATCCCAATAACTACAGGGTTTGCACAAATATGGAATTTGCGCAAATCATAACAAAATGAAAGAAAAAAATCAACATAAAGAATATTTTATATATATTGATGGAAGGCGAAAAGCTTCAGGAAATGATGTCGAGTTTATAAATAGTGCACATCCTGGCATGAACAAGCTACCCAATTGCAGGTTTCATGAGGAGCATGATGGAAATACAATTGTGGTTTGTGCAATAACACCAATAGCTGAAAGGAAAAAGTTGTTAATCAATTACAATTTGAATAAAATTAATGAACTAGGTAATTATGATTTAATGCTTATATTCATTATTTATTGAAGAATGTTTGAATTTTATGATTGCAATAGTTTTATCTTAGGTATAGTTTATATAATTAGCATACCCTCGTTCTACATATTGGATATTGAAAACCCTATTTGCAAATATTTCCTCTTTGCACATTAGAAGAAAATGAAGAAATTTGTAGATCCATCATGAATAAATTCTCACCAAAGTCCTATTATGCATATTGTTCTCCTTATGATATTTATGTTGATTCAACACATATTCTCGTCGTTCAAATTAACCATGGACAATGGGAATAAAAAACAATATGATTGCATACATGCTTTTGAATGTGCCATGCACATGTACATTCATCATTGCCAGATTTATCCAATACACCAATATAATTTTTACCAACCTCCTTGACACATACTTCCCTATCAACTACAACTAGAAGAGCATGCTTGGAAATGAAATGTTCGTGGAAAAGTGAACCATAGATGCCCCATGACATCATTTTAGTTTGGCCACTTGACCAAAATTGGAAATGCCTCAAATGAAATTAGAAATGGCCAATCATCCATTGTGTGGTCGGATGATAATTCAAGTGATAGGCCATTGGGTTGAACCTATGGGGAAGATGACTCTATGTGTTTGAATAATGATATTTAGGAATGTAATTCATATGAAAAATAATAAAGTACATTGTTAATTTTCTTGACTAGGACATTTTGAGTCTCTTTCAACTCTAGTTTCTTTTAAAGTAGAAGCTCTACCTTCTCTATTTTTTGTTGAAACCACATAGCTCAAAGGTAACTCTTATCTCATTATGCAATCAAGTTTTTGATCTAGTGTTTGTCTTAAAATGCAATTTACAAAATGAGAATGAGTGGAATTTAAAACATTTATTCGTATTTGAATATATGCATTGTTGATCTAGTTAATATACCATTGTTTATCTAGTTAATATACCATTGTTTATATTATCAGAGTAACTATTAGATGACTTTGATCTATTTTCCATTTCATAGGCATATGATTGAGGTTTGTGGCATTGATGGCCGGGGTGACCAAGTATCTGCACAATACCTACATTGTGTCTCTTTTACTTGTCGATAATGGTTATCACCTCTTGTTTTTATTCCTTCCAATTTGCGTTCTGTGGCTTTTGCTTTATGTCTTGCCACCTCTACGTTAGGTATGTCGTGTAACTTTAACTCTTTTTGGAGGTACGGTTTAAGACCTCCTAAATAGGTTTCAAGTCTTTGCTTGTCAGACAACCCAAATACTCATGTCGACAAGGATTCCCATTGATGTGTGAATTCCTCAACACTTCCACCTTGTTGTAATCTCGTAAGTTTACTGAAAAATTCATCTTCCTTGATTCCTTGAAACCTATTAAAAGAATCATTTTTTAACAAGTTCCAGGTGTAGGCAAAATTGTCTCTCTTCCACCATAAGTACCAATTATAGGCGTACCCTTCCATATGCATTGACGCATATTTCACCTTCTCCTCGTCAGATTGAATATTGTAAATGTCGAAGTATTCTTCTGCTTTGTTTAGCCAAGCAACGCATTGGTCTTCACTTCCATTGTATTTCAACAACTCTATTTTTGCCTTAGGTGGGTACACTATGTAAGGGTGATATTGATTCCCTTTTGCTTTATGGTTTGATGGTGTATCAGAACTACTAGACGATGTAAGTGACATATTTGAACTGCTTCGTTGTTCGCAGTGATTTTTATCTTTTTTATTCTCTACTATCTTACTAATAGCTTCTATTTGGATGTTTAATCATGCCTCCATATCTGGCAGTACTTTTGTTTCTATCTCTTGCTTAAGCGTCGCATTGTTAATCTTTATTTCTTTTTGCAATTCTTCTTGATTCTTGGCAAGTGCTTCCTGTGTGAAAATATGAAATGAGGCATCTAGTATGTCTGGACTACTGACTTGGTATGTCTTAAGCATTAGTATTTGTAACGCCTCCATTAATGTATTATGGTTCTACGTCATGGTGCTCAAGTTCTGGGTTATGGTGTTTATGTTTTGAGTCATAGCACTCATTTTGTCATCCAAGTTTTTTTGTTTTTCGTTCAGAGTGTCAAATTTTTCACTCAACCTTTTTTCTAGTACCAGAACAACTTCATCTTTGATTTCTTTTTTAAGCACGGCATTGTTATTTTTCATCTCTTCCTTTAAATCTTCTCAAAACACTTTCTCAAGTTCGTCCATTCTGGAGTTTAGACCTTCGACGATTTTTAAATCTCTAATTTGGTCTTTTTCTAATTTTTCTAGTCGGTCTCGTAACTCGACCATGGTTCTTGACTTGGTGTGGGGAGGTGAATATTTGGAATCGATTTTGGTAGGACTAAATTAGTTAATAAGAATTATTGTAAAGACAATAATTATTATATGGATAAAATAAATAAATATAATAATTATTATATATAAATATTAAATATATATATAAATATATATATTTTTAATTTGGAAATCTAATTTTTAATACAATTAAATATTAATATAATAATATTAATATAGTATTTAATTTTTATTAAAAATTAGGGTTACGGAATGGTGGAGCGAAGGGATGGCCTGGCGATGGAGATGGAGTTGGACGGAGGAGGGTGGCGCGTGGGACGATGGGAACGTAGAGCGTGGGGTGGAGTTGGGGGTAGAGGGGAACACATTAGCGCGGGGGAGACCTGTGCAGGGAGCTGCACGGGAAGGTCATGATGGAGGGAGGGAAGGTGAAGTGGAGGAGGGAGGGAGAAGAGTATGTGGAGTGGAGGAGGGAGGGAAGAGATGGGTTGCAGGTCGCGTGGAGGAGGATGGAAGGCGGAGATGGGAAGCAGGTGGATATGGGAGCTGGATTGGAGGATAGAGGATGAGCGGTGGCGGCTGTGGTAGAATTGGAGTAGTGTGAGTGGGATGATGTGAGTAGTTGATGAGCTGAAGTAAGTTGAATGCAGCGGAATGGAGGAATGAGCTGAGTCCGAGCTTTACCTAAGGAGGAGCAAGTCCGCTCCGATTTTGAGCCGAATCCAAGCTGAGGTCGAAGGAGCCGAATCCGGCTCTGATACCAAATGCAGTGAACGTATCCGTTCACTAAGTTAACCGTGTCTGGTTAAGGGTTAAGAAGCGATACCGTCTTCCATATTTGAGATAAATGATAATGATATATTGATTGATGGTGATAAAGTTACAATAAGCTCACCTTTATAGGGCTTGAGCAAGAATAACGAAGGGTTACACCCTTTCGCTTATTAACCTAATAATCTATTTAATATATAAATAACAATATTAATTAAATATTCATAGCAGGCTCTCAAGAAAGAATTTGGCAGCATAAGGATAGGATGAATGTCAATGAATAGTTCCCCTATCACCTTTTTATAGTTTTTTGGTGATGGAGAATACAACCATGGTTTGAGGAAACCAATGGTATTGCTAAAAATGGTTTAGGCCTCTTTTTCCCTCTTTTCCCTTTTTTGAATATTTTTTGAATATTATTCCCTTTTAATTGATTTTTGGGAATTTTGGACCCTTTTTTAGGGTTTTTTGTATTTTTTGAGGAAAAATAAATATTTTGAGGAGAAAAAGATGTAGTTTGGTCTTTTTGGTGACCTTTTGAAGGTTTTAGAGGCTAAAATGGTAGGAAAAGTTGACAAATGGGTCATGTGAATAGGGGAATGAGCTAATGAGCACTTTTTGGGTGTTAACAGATTGCCCCCTGATGTGTGACGGTAGGAGCTCATCGTATGGCCAATAGACATCATAGTTTCTTTGTATTTTTCCTAGCGTTTGGAGGAGAGAAGAGACTGATTAGAGACTGGAACACCGGGCCCATGCAAAATGCACAAACTAAAAATACATGCCCTCAAAAAATGAGTGAGGAATAATATATGATAATAGAGAAGGTGGGCCTACCCATGCTCATATCAAGACATATAAATAACAATGAGGCCCAAAAAGGGGACCTAAACAATACATATAAACCTGCTATGTACATCATAATGGTCCAGAGGGGACACAATGTTGGGACATACTCATGGTCATACCATGACTGATATGAAGAACTGATACACTGGAAAAGAGCCACAACCGTTCTGAATGAGGTGTCTGAAGGGTTGATGAACTATTGGATCTGAAGGTGTCCAACAACTGTAGGGACTCAATAAATGTGAGTCAACTTCTGAAGAGTATATGGAGCTATATACTCGAGGGAGTATAATACTGGGGTACTTCTGAATACTGTCGCCAAGCGCAGCCCGAATGTCTAAAGGAACATGTAACTAGTTGTTTCCTCAAGTAGACTCACAAATGTGCTAGAGTCAGGTGACATCCGGGGTCTTCCACTAATAACTGAAAGGACTAATACCTTGTACAAATCTCAACGATGTGATCAAGGTGTTGACGTCGAGCATGTGAGAAACAATCATTTGGAGAGGCAGTAAGGATTTCTTTCAAAATGATCCGTAGGAACTCACTAGTAATGGTGATGAGTCCAAGGCACAAGGACCTCTGGGTCTATCCTTTGGAATAGATTGGTTGGCGTCAATAGAGGGAGACCTGTAACTTATTAAGGCAATGATGTTTCCTTAATAGGAGCGCAAGGTGTACAACAAAAATGTGATAATACTGATCGTGGGATTGACATACTGTGGTGATGGGGAATAACTGGGGTCGCAGAGTGGGGGGGGACTCAAACTTCCTTTATTCAGAGTATGATGGCATAGATGACCTGGAAGCATATGAAATGGACTTTTAGGTATGGGGATCATAGCTTAAGGGGTCAAGAGTATGTACTGCAATGGGAGAGACTCAGGGGGACAAACTGATGCATGGTATTGGGGAACTCTCAAGGTGGTATATCGCATAATACTCTGAACAAAAGCGACCAAATTTGGGAAGCTGCCATAATATGTGATTATATATGCTTATGGCATCAAGAGGCACCATTCGTTCCTTCTTCGTATTTTAAGGAGCTCAAAAAAGTGTGCTAAAAAATGGTACTATTGTGTGGATTTGTATGAGCCCAAGACAGTTCATACTCGTGGTTGCTTTCAATTTTTGAGAGTCTGAAAGAGATAAGTAGACTCCAAGGGGTTTCTTTTTCGTGTGTTAGTCTCCAAGGCCCAAAAAAGCATAAAAGGATGCAATGAAAAACTCTTCTAGCCGATGTGACTAGAGTATTCATTTTTCGTAATTAGTCTACAAGATCCGAAAAAGGGGTAAACTTATACCAGGTAGATGCCCTTTCAAATACAATTAACGAGCATGAAAGGAAGCAAGGTTGCTCGACAATCTTTTTATTGTTTTATGAGCCAGAAAAGAGCTTAAGAGAAACTCCCTAAGTGCCTTTTTCGTAACGGAATTGATCGGCCCGAAAAATGGATAAAATTATACCAAACAAAAGTAATGGTGAGGCAAGGAGGAAGTGTTCAATCATGGGATGAGTATGGTGATCAAACATAGTGATAGGAGGGGGGGGGACACTAATGGGGCCTCCTTGCGGGTTGATGAATGATAGCAAAATAATGCTATAATTGCAGTATGGATGGAGCAAAGGGCTAATGTATAGGTTGTGATGGACAAATTTTGTAAAATCTGACAGCTGCCGATGTGGCACGCAAATCAAGGTGGTAAGATGTGAGGACAATGTCAAAAAGGGTTTCTAGTGAGATCGAGAAGTGATCTCAAGCACGAAAAACTGAAACTAGCAATATAAAATTTGTCAAAAACGGACAACGACCGATGTGGCATGCAAACCGAGGCGACAAGGGGCATGTGAAAAGTGCCCTAAAAATATGGTGGTGAGAGTGAGAAATGATATCAAGCATCATCTTGGGCACGAATATCTGAATCTGGTGGTGCAAAGTGTGCAAAAAATGGAGGTCAAATGACTTTGGAATGGTCAAAGGAAAAAAAATGGGGTTAAAAATGGCTATAAATAAAGGTGAGCCCACCAAGCCAAGGATGTAGTGGTGGGGAGAAATGATGACCCGCGGGGGCGAAATACTAGGTGTATCAAATCAAATCAAATAACTAAAAAATGGTTGAGATCACGAATGTGAAAAAGTGAGCAAGGTTAATAACCTTCCCCTGTGCTATGTGCATGGGGTTTGTGATTGTGGATCACATATGTGTTGGTTTGAATGATGGGATCAATGAAGTGCTGAGATAGATGTGATGGGGTAGGGTCAAAATGATTGATCATGCCCCCTATCCTAGGTTTGAGGTAATCTATTATGCCCCCAAACTCAGAGGTGTCAATGTGGTGTAGATGTTGTCTTAGAGAGGGATCAACAGGGCATTGATCAACTACTGGAGGGGGGGGTGTACCATGAGGTTGTGGGTTGTGGTGGCATACTGAAGTGATTGAATGATGATGGGGGATTCCCCTTGTGGGGTGGATGCCCCTGGTATCACCGACGAGAATGATGATGATGATGAGTAGGAAAGGTTTCGGGCTAGCCCCCATGCTGTGGACATGTGGTTTCCTCTTTGATTTGAAAAGGTTGAATATGTGGGTCGGAGGGATCAATGGAAGGGGTCGACCGGATAGAGGGGTATCCATTGGAAACCATGAAAATTGTGTTAATATCTTCCAAGGGGGAAGATGGTGGGGGATGAATTTCCTCAATAAGAGGAGGGGATGTCTCTAGGTCGGCATTATTCAGTTCGTATAGATCTGCTCTATAATCTGGGAGATCGGGGCAGTGATGTGAGTAATGGTCGTAAATGCCACATATTGCACAAGGGTGATTGGTACGTAGGGATTTATCACGAGGCTGAGGGGGGATGTTAAGTTTAACAACTGGGATGTTAGCATCATCATCCAACATTTGCATGTGTTCTTGAAGTGTTGGTAATTGTGGACATTGATGGGTAGCATGGCCTATATTGTTGCACAAAGAGCACTTGGGGGGAGCACAGATTATTGGGGGAGTCTTCACCAACTTAGGAGTTGGTGGGGCAGTCCGGGTTATGGGTCCAATGGTGTGGGTTGGTGGGCCTCTACCCCCATTTTAGCGGAGTTGAGGGGGAGCATTACTAGATGTTGATGCAATGGCTCCTGTTGGAGATGGTCGGTTTTGGATGTTCGCTACACCAAGTGGTGGACGGTTAGAAGTATTGATGGGTTGCACTGGTTGTAAAATGACATTTGGTGTTGGGGGAGGGGTTGGGGCTGGTAGGTACCACATAGGGAGTCCTAAAGTTAACCCTAGAATATTGAGTGTGGCCATTACTGGCTTGTTGATGACTCCTGAGGGAGGAAATAAAAATGGGATAATGTGAATCGGTGTTGCTCCAATATGACTAGGCACTGTGGGTGGTTGTGGCAGTAATGGTGGCTGTTGAGTAGGTGGCTATGTGTTGTGTGAAAGGGTGCACAAATCAGATATTTCAGTTATCTGTAAAGGGGGTGGGATAGATTGGAATGTGGAGGTCATGGGAGTATCTGAGTATATCCCGAGTCCAACTGAGGAGACGAACGATGTGGGTGCACTTTGAACGAGTTGTTCAATCATGGGAAGAACATTCTTAGGAGCAGCGGGGGACGTTGGGATCATAGTATGTGATTTGATCGATTTTGACTAAACATCCTTCATGGGGAAACATCATGAGGCAGAAAACAGAAGAAGCGACAGCTTTCATTTTATACATGTAACTTCGTCCTAATAGGAGGTTGTAATCAAGATGGGCATTGATGACCTCTATATCTATGAGAACCGTTTTGCCACCTAATTGCACGGGTACATTAACTAAAAGGCCCTATGGTTGAGTTGAATGACCATCGTAAGCTTGTAATGCGGTAGTGGATGGCTACAGTGTGGGGGATCCGAGTTTCTGCCAGAAAAAAAGTCGACATTACGCAGGTGAAGGAACCTTCATCGATGAACTACAAGGTTTCGAATGGATACAGAGACCTGAAAAGCTAATGTAGAAGGAAAACGTGGTTCGGCTTGATCTAAGTCGAATGCCATCATTCATGAGTCGTTAGGATCTATTGCGCCAATGGTGGACAATAGTAGTTTTCTCTGTGTTGGACAGTTTTATAAGACTTCCAAGGCAGACATAGTAGCTGGGGACTGAGCAAGATCATCTACAATATTATAATTTGAGGTGGCCTGAGCATTAATGTTATTGTTGTTTCATCGTAAGGGCATGCGGGGGGATTTAGGGCCCCCATCTATTGGTATAGTAGGTATCCGTAGAGGTTGATCTATTGGAAGGGTGCTTGTGGATGGATCAGATGGGGTGGTTTCAGGGGTGAGCCATATTGATTTCTACAAGTTTGGAGGTTGATATCATTGGATGACATCATTAGTAGATGGTGAGTTCCTGACTCCGCATGCTGGTAATCAGTTGCAGCATAGGTGATTTGTTGATGTGGTGCAGCGGATCCTTGTGGGGGATCCATTGGACGGGTTTTAACAACTCCTTGGTTGGGTAAAGGATTCTGCAATATCATGGGTTGCGGTTGAGGAGGTGGCATTGGCTATGCAGCGTTCCCTTGGCATTGGGCGTCATCGGTCCAAATTTGACGTGCTTTCTCCAAATGGGGGCAATTATGTGTGTAGTGTCCTATTGGCACCCCAACAACTCCCCTTGATTTTTACAAAATAAAGGGGCCCCCATTAGAATTTTTGTAAATATTTAGTCTTTAGTTTCTTTTAGTTTTTCTTACTTGGTTTTTTTGAAGATGACTTTATGGATTTTCTTTTCTTTGATCCATCATTCTTTGCACTTAGCTTGGTTTTCATTTCATAAGGATTTCAGGTGGTTTTGATCTCTGTCATTTCATTATAATTGGATCTTTTAGTTTATAAGGAGGAAAATATCTTTTCATTGAATATTGAAGCCACTATTTAAAACCTTTAATTCTTCTTATGAATATAATAAATTTGTTGGTTTTAATAAATTTAAACTTATCCTCTTTGTAAAAATCTTACTCCTAAATGAAGATTATATTAAATTATTCCTTTGGAGAATAAGTGTTCACTTTCGCATGCAACTCACATATACGTTCTCTAAATTAAATTTATTTCTTTTTGAGAATATTTATTATATCATTAAAAGTGAGGTTAAATAAAGGTGGGGTTACATATTGATTCCTCAAACTTTAGAGTTTTAGAGTTTCAATATCACGAGGTAACTAAACCTTGTGAGGAATAAGGGCAATAAAGGAAATTTAAAGGGTTTTTCTAAATGAGATCATTTACTTTTCTTTTTCTTGTATTTTCCTTTAAGTAATGAGATAAACCTTGAAATCATCAAACTTCATGAAATGATGTGCTTAAAGTGAAAATTTATGGATAGAGAATAAACATTGGAAGCTTGTCATTTTGTTATATCGTTTCTTACATCATGATATTATTTTATACTTATATTTTATGCCTCTTTTTTGTAATAAGGTATGAAAGGTCTTAGAAATTATGGGAAAGAGTAAAACCAGAATTTATATAATGCTGCCAAATCAAATCAACAACATGTAGAAAGAAACTCACCGGATTGCCAGGATACCATTGAGTTGAGTAATTGATGCAGCTACAGCATTATGTGGCCAAAATATTGTTACACCGAGATCCTCGAACTACTATCACCGCCTCAAGCATTGATTGCACCAAAATCTTAAAATGCCACGAGTTTGCTCTATGTGCTGCGGATCTACATCCAGGGTTGTTTTTCATATGCCACATCATAAAGACCGGCACGTTGATGGAGAGATTTGCTACAGAAATTACCATGCATAATTTGTTTTACCAAATCACCCAAAATTAGCCCAGTTTCATAATACTCTGGAATTTGGATCAAAGTTTTCACTTGCTGCAAAGTTGAAGAAACCGATCACCGGGTTATTACGCACAGTAAAATTGGAAATCCGTTTCGTCATTCGGTGGCACCGTTTCTTTATCCAGGGAGTCATCAAATATTTTTTATTTATTTTTCATTTTGAATCTCAATTTTTCATTTTAGATCGTAGCATATTTCTGAGTTTTTAATTTAGATTTCTTTATATGCTTGTGTATATTTGCAGGTATTTTCTTTAGCGATGGCATGCTTTACTCTTAAATGATATAATACCAGGTTAAATACCTCTATTTACCATTCCACTTGAATAAGTAACCAACCTGTAAGATCTATGAAGTTAGGGTTGCCTGTAATACTCCATTTTGCCCTTGATGTAAATACTGCTTATGTACAGTATGTGTAAAGGCCATAGTATGGAGCTCAAGGCCAAGGCCCCACTAGTGGATGTTCCAGTTTATTGCTTAGACAAGTATTGATACAGTTTGATTATTCATGAGCTGCTGAGCCATGAAGAATATAAATGATGTAATTATTACTGAATGAATAAAATAACCAAGAAGCTAGCTAAGGAGACAACGAACGAGAAGGGGGCCGAGTGTATCCACTAGGGAGAGGTGAGGGGGTTTGGGATTGGTTGACCATGTTGCCACATGTCTGATTAAGAACCCGTTTGAACTCCCTGCTGACATTAATGCGATTTCAGAGAGTGGTTGAGAACCAACTGCTGAATCTGATGGAGTATGGAGCATGCCTGCGATTTTGTATGGCAGGGCATGGCTCTGATCACTTGTGCGTGAAGGCATCGAACTGCGTGGGGAAAAAATCGCAGAGCCTGTTGTGAACATAGAGGGGGGGGGGGGGGGGGAGATTCAAACACACTCATCCATTGAGGAGTCACGCACTCGGTTCCTGGTTGGAATGCTTGCGCTACCACTATTGAGACCATTGACCCTCGGAGAGGATTCACCTACGTGTTTTCCTGTAAGTGGCGTGCCCCTGTGTGCGAGAACTACCCAAGAATGAGCAGCTGTGACACCCTTTGTGTAGAACCCTGGTGCAGCAACGGGCAGAGTCAATAGAGAAGGTTGCAGAACAGTTTGCGCAAAGAAACCATGGGGAAATCCCAAGCTGGAATATGTTTTGCTGTAAACTGTGGGAGAAAGGTTGGATTGCTGGAGAAACTCAATGAAGGCTATAGTCTCAATGAACTAGTGAATGGACCTTTCTATGCCCATCCTGGAATAGCACTGGAAGGGAAGGACCTTGTGAGACTGTACAGCAGTGATAGGATCTTCCTTGTGTTGGATGTGGTAGGTATTGTGGGTGCTAGGTCGGCTGTGAGCAACTAGACCTTTCTATGTCAATCCTGGAATAGCACTAGAAGGGAAGATGCCTTGAGAGACTGTGTGATTGTGCAGTAGACCTTCCTTGTGTTGGATGTCATAGGTATTGTGGGTGCCAGGTCAACTGAGTTCTGAGATGCCTACAGTTCTCTGGTTGAACTCACTGGTTTAGCAATGCCTCCTTGTTATCCCTGTGTGTTGAAGAACCCCTGTAGGTCGGCTTAGCATGGGTAGGTGCCCTGGAATGCTTGGTAAACCCAACTATAGACTGGTTTAGCATGTGAATGGAGCCTTGAATGTGAGAGAACCTATTAGCCCTCCTTAGTGGATACACTGCCCAACTCGGGGGTGATCTCTCAGCCAAAAGAGTTTAGGCTGGACAAAGATCTAAGGTTGGGTGGAACGTTGCTCTCACTTAGCCAGTTGCTTCGAAATTCAAAGATAAGTATTCTATTATGGTAAATGATGTGGTTTCATTATTATGATATATGCTTGTATAGTCATGGAATTGTTGTATGTATGGTTATATGAATGGTTGACATGAAGTCATGTACAGGCCTGAGTAACAAGCTGAATCCACTGTGTGTATTTATCTTGTATCGCAGGAACGAATGCTTATAATTCCTGCATATGATAGATGTGTGAGTTAAGTCTGTGGATGCATTTTATATGTGATGATGTATGATAGAGCTCCATTGTTTTGGTAATGAATGTGATGTGTACTAACCCTGTGAAGGAAAGATGTATCTATATTGATCCTTGAGAAGTTAGAGAAGCCCTGAAAGTGGTTTCAAGAACCTCTGTGGATCTGATAGCAAGAAGGGACCTTGGCAGGTTGAAGGTTGGAATGTTCAAGTGTGGATAGGAACATAAATTCAGAGAAGGAAATGAGGTGGTTAGGTGACTCACCTGGTCAAGGGGATGCTACCATTGGATAGAGTTCTCCATGAGCTTTCTAGTGGTACCAACCTTGCCTCATTTGGATACCGGAGGGAGGAGTTACACCCCTTGGAAGATTGATGAAGTTACCCTTGTAGAAATAGGGTTCCGCACACATGATTCCGCAGGTTGCGGGTATGCCAAATCCGCGTTGAGAGTTTTGGGCCTCCCGCAATCTCAAACCCAAAAGTAGTGGGTTTTGGGTTTCGGGTTCATCAAAACTCACACGACGGGATTTAGGCCTCCCGCAACCCCGCACTTGACATTGGCGGGTTTCGGGTTGCGGGTTCGTCAAACTCGCACCACGAGATGTGGACTTCCCGCAACCCCACACCCGACAATGCAAGTTTCGGGTTTCAGGGTGATCCACCCCGTGGTGGAGCAGTCGGATTTCGAGTTTCATGTTTACCAAAACTCGCGCTAAGTGTTTGGACTTTCCACAATCCCGAACCCGAAACTATGGAACCATTGTGGCGAGATGTGCATTTCGGGATTCATTGTTGCGGATTTGAGTTCTCCGACTGAGTGTATGGGCGCTCAGTCAATGGTTTTGGAGAAAAAAAATGGATCACGGTCTCCCGCTGGCCAGGTGGGTCGGAGGGGATGTGACAGAGTGGTATCAGAGCTTCAATTGCAGCACTGGGAGCCGTTTGGACCGGACGGCATATGAATTTTGGTCAAGAAATGCGCCCAGCGAGTGATTTCTCTATGAACTTAATTGCTTGATTTATGGCTCAAATGAATAATTTCTAGTTTAGATGAGTATGATACCGTTTATTTTCATCTTTATGATGTCTAATAGAATGTATGTGATATACACAGAATTAGCAGCAACTGTCAGACAATTGTATCACAGTGCAGCACACAGTACGAAGTGAGAATGGTTACCCTGAATGATGCGCAGGACCCATTTGGGCCGGAAGATGATGCATTGGGTGAGAATGTGCAAGAAGCATATACAGAGGCCGAGTCTGATGGAAGAAGGGAGCAAGTAATGCCCCTAAACTTAGCGGAAACTATGGTTAGCTTCAATGAGTGGATGATGAAAGCGCAAGAAGAGCAACATCAGCTCAATGCAGCCATTTTGTAGAGTCTCACGGACTTGTAGAAAAGGATTAATGGTGGTTCTAACTTGAGCCATTGAGGCCGAGAAGGAAGAAATGCAAAAATTCAGTCTAGGGGTCGTTCCATGAAAAGAAATCCAAGCCCTAGAAGGGGTTCTGTGGGCCGGAAGCATAGGACACCCTCTCCTAAGATTTCTTCCAGCAGGTTAGAGGATTCTGAGGGTTCTCAAGAGAGCCCAGGATGCACTGCCAGTAAGAGTAAAGGCAGGAAGAAGCACAAAGGTATTCCACAGGGTGAATTCAGGAAGGCTAGGCCTCCTACTTTTGATGGTGAAAGTAAAGAAAGTCAAGAAGCAGAGGCATGGCTTCTTGGGATGAAGAAGTACTTCAGAATGCATGAGTATTCAAAGAATGAAAAGGCTAAGGTCGCTATCTACAACCTTAGTGGAAGAGCTTCTATCTAGTGGGATCACCTCATGCAGCTGAAGGGAATCAGTGAAAGAAGAGTCAACTGGGGTAGGTTCCAAAGGTACTTCCAAGAGAAATATCTATCAGCTAGATATTATGATAGTAAGAGGAAAGAGTTCAATGAACTCAAACTTGGACAGAACACTATGGATGAGCATGTTCACAAGTTTCTGGAGTTACTGAGGTGTGTAGACTACATCAGGGATGAAAGAGTGAAGATCCAATGCTTCCTTGGTAGTCTGCCACAGAATTACAGAGATAGGATAGAGTTTGTAAATCCACCAAGCTTGGATGAAGCTATCAGGATGGCAGAGCATTGCTATGAGCAGAATAAAGGTAAGGCAGAGGCACAACCACCGTGGAAAGGTAAGCCCAAGGGGAGGTTTTATCAAAAGAAAGGTGAGTCTAAACCACCATTTAGGGATCAGCCTAGGAGACCTCCACAGGGCCAGCAAGCAAGAAGAGAATTCAGGCCAGCAATGAACAGGACACCAATGGGGCCACTTCAGTGTTGGGGTTGTGGAGAGAACCACAGGCTCAAAGATTTCCCAACTGCAAAGAAGAACCCTAGGGTCTTGCACAATGTTAGAAGAGAAGCTACAGTAGGGGATATGGCCAGAGCAACACCCAGGATTTATGCAGCACTGGATGATCACCAAGCAGACCATCAATCAGCAGTAATAGAAGTTGCAGGTAAGATTGCTGAGCAACCTATTTCTGTTTTGATTGATCTAGGGTCTATTCACAGTTATGTATCTCCTAAGGTAATTGAGAGTTGTTCCCTTGGTAAAGTGAAGCATGACAATGCTTGGTTAGTTCAGCTAGCCACCGGTACCAAGAGAAAGGTTAGTGAAATGGTGAAGGAATGTCTTATAGAATTGAATGGACTCCTCACACATGCAGAATTGAATGTCTTGCTACTGGGGGTCATACGATGCCCTGATTGACATGGACTGGTTGGAAATGCATAGAGCCAAGGTGGACTGTTACAATAAAGCATTGGAATGTCTGGATGATGAAGGCAAGCCAAGGTTGGTTAAAGGGATTCCAAAGCATGTTTTAGTAAGACAGATTTCAGCTCTGCAATTGAGGAAGTTTCATAAAAAGGGTTTCCAGTTATATGCTGTACATATATCAGGTTCAGCAGAGGATAAGGGACCTAGGTTAGAAGACTTCCAGATATTGCAAGAGTTCCAGGACGTGTTTCCAGATGAGGTTCCAGGATTTCCACCTAAGAGGAACATTGATTTTTCTATTAATCTTGTTCCAGGAGCAGCACCCATCTCCAAAGCTCCTTATAGAATGAGCACACCAGAGTTGGTAGAGTTGAAGATGCAACTGCAGGAATTGATAGACAAAGAATATGTTAGACCGAGTGTATCCCCATGGGGTGCACCAGTATTGTTTGTTAAGAAGAAGGATGGAACATTGAGGTTGTGTATTGATTATAGGAAGCTCAATAAGGTGACAGTTAAGAACAAGTATCCCTTGCCAAGGATTGATGACTTGTTCAATCAGATGAAGGAAGCTAAAGTATTCTTCAAGATTGACTTGAGGTCGAGGTACCATAAAGTAAGGATAAAGGATGAAGACATTCATAAGACACCCTTCAGGACTAGGTATGGTCATTATGAATTTACAGTGGTGCCGTTTGGTCTTACCAATGCACCTACTACATTCATGTGTCTCATGCATAACGTCTTCAACAAGTATCTGGATAGGTTTGTGATTGTGTTCTTGGATGACATTCTTGTGTATTCCAAGAATGAGGAATAGCATGATGAGCATTTGAGGATGGTGTTACAAGTCCTTAGGGAGCACCAGCTATATGCTAAAGTAAGTAAATGTAACTTCTATCAATAGAAGGTATAGTATTTGGGTCACATTATATCCGCAGAAGGTATTGCAGTAGATCTTGAGAAGATTGAGGCCATTATGGATTGGTCCACTCCAAGGAATGTAGTAGATGTTAGATATTTCATGGGCCTTGCTGGTTACTACAGAAGGTTCATTGAGGGCTTCTCTAGGATAGCCCACCCCATCACTTCATTGCAGAGTAAGAACATTAAATTTGCATGGTCTGAGAAATGTGAAAGAAGTTTCCAGCGGCTGAAGGAGTTGCTTACTAGTGCACCTGTTTTGAAGATCACAGATCCAAGTAAGGATTTCATGGTATGCACAGATGCTTGCATTGAGGGACTCGGTGGAGTGCTAATGCAAGAAGGTTCTGTAATTTGTTATGATTCAAGGAAACTGAAGGAGCATGAAAGGAACTATGCCACCCATGACTTAGAGCTAGCAGCCATAATTCACGCTCTCAAGAGATGGAGGCATTATCTTTTGGGAAGGAGATTTGAGCTCTGAACTGATCACATGAGTTTGAAATACTTGTTCGACCAGCCAAACCTAAATGCAAGGTAGACTAGATGGATGGAGTTCCTTTGCGAATTTGATTTGGAGATCAAGCATGTCAAAGGTAAAGAGAATAAAGTTGCTGATGCACTCAGCAGGAGATTCCATATTACAGCCATAAGCAGATGTGAATCGGATTTGAAAGAAAGAATTTTAGAGGCTCGGGATAGTGATGAAGTCTATCTCCAAATTAAAGAGAAGTTGAAGCAGAACATTATAGAGGAGAAGTATGCAAGATATCAGCTGGGTAAGGATAATGTTCTCATCTATCAGAACACCAGGCTGTACATTCTGGATAGTGCAGACTTAAAGAAATTGGTGATGGATGAGATACATCAGAAGCCATACTCAGGACACCCAGGGTATCAGAAGACTATAACAGCAACAAGGAAGTAGTACTTTTGGCACGGTATGAAGAAGGACATAGCTGAGTATATTGATAAATGTCAGAAGTGTTAACTGGTCAAGGCAGGGCATCAACATCCAGCAGGATTGTTGCAGCCCTTACCCATTCCAGAGTGGAAGTGGGAAGTGATTTCCATGGATTTTATAACAGGACTGCCCATGACAGTGAGGAAGCATGATTCAATCATGGTTGTGGTGGACAAGCTATCAAAGGTATCTCATTTCGTCCCGGTCAAGTCCACTCACAAGGCCAATGACATTGCAAATATCTTCATGAGGGAGATATTCAGATTGCATGGATTGCCCAAGGTAATAGTTTCAGATCATGACACCAAGTTCACATCCAATTTTTGGAAGGGTTTGTTCCAAGAGTTGGGAACTCAATTGAAATTTAGTACAACCCATCATCCTCAGACAGATGGTCAGACTGAGAGAGTGAATCAGATCCTTGAAGATATGCTAAGGATGTATGTGATGGATAAGCCATCTAAGTGGGAAGACTATCTACACTTAGTGGAATTTGCTTACAGCAATGGGCATCAGGCATCATTGAAGATGAGTCCTTTTGAAGTGTTGTATGGCAGAGGATGCAGGACTCCAGTGGGCTGGGACAGCCCAGTGAACAGAGTAGTGCTTGGACCCAAGATGGTTGAGGAAATGGAACAAGAAGTTGTTAATATTAGGCAGAATCTGAAGGCAGCATAGGCCAGGCAGAAGAGTTATGCAGATCTGAAAAGAGTGCATAAGGAGTTTCAAACTGGGGATCATGTCTACTTGAGAGTGAGACCTAGGAAGAGCTCCATGAAATTGGGAAGTTGTGCCAATTTGGCACCAAGATATTGTGGTCCATTTGAAGTCCTTGATAGGATAGGGCCAGTTGCATATAGAATTGCATTGCCTGCTAACATGCAAGCTCATAATGTTTTCCATGTATCTTTACCTAAGAAATATGTATATGATCCTAATCATATCATTGATTGGCATGTAATACAGGTGGAACTAGGGGGAGAGTTCCAGGTGGAGCCTACGTGCATCCTCGACAGGAAGGTTACCTTGCTCCGAAACCGGGCCATAGGGTAGGTAAAGGTGCAATAGAGGCACCTTAGCCCATGCGAGGCCACGTGGGAGCTGGAGGATGCCATGAGGGAGGCATTTTAATTTTTGTTCAGTTTTGAGAACACCGAGGACGGTGTTATTTTAAGGGAGAGGGAGTTGTAATACCCCATTTTTCCGTTGATGTAAATACTGCTTATGTACATTATGTGTAAATGCCCTAGTGTGGAGCTCAAGGCCAAGGCCCCACTAGTGGATGTTCCGGTTTATTGCTTAGGCAAGTATTGATACAGTTTGATTATTCATGACCTGCGGAGCCATGAAGAATGTAAATGATGTAATTATTACTGAATGAATAAAATAACCAAGAAGCTAGATAAGGAGACAACGAACGAGAAGGGGGCCGAGTGTATCCACCAGGGAGAGGTGAGGGGGTTTGGGATTGGTTTACCATGTTGCCACATGTCTGACTGAGAACCCGCTTGAACTCCCTGTTGACATTAATGCGATTTCAGAGAGTGGTTGAGAACCAACTATTGAATCTGATGGAGAATGGAGCATGCCTGTGATTTCGTATGGCAGGGCATGGCTTTGATCACTTGTGCATGAAGGCATCGAACTGCCTGGGGAAAAACTCGCAGAGCCTGTTGTAAAAAGGGAGGGGGGGGGAGATTCAGACACACTCATCCATTGAGGACTCACGCACTCGATTCCCGGTTGGAACGCTTGTGCTACCACTGTTGAGACCATTGACCCTCATAGAGGATTCACTTGCGTGTTTTCCTATAAGTGGTGTGCCCCTGTGTGCGAGAACTACCCAAGAATGAGCAGCCGTGACACCCTGTGTGTAGAACCCTCGTGCAGCGATGGGCAGAGTCAATAGAGAAGGTTGCAGAATGGTTTGCGCAGAGCAACCATGGGGAAATCCCAAGCTGGAATATGTTTTGCTGTAAACTGTGGGAGAAAGGTTGGATTGCTAGAGAAACTCAGTGAAGGGTATAGTCTCAATGAACTAGTGACTGGACCTTTCTATGCCCATCCTAGAATAGCACTGGAAGGGAAGGACCTTGTGAGACTGTACAGCAGTGATAGTATCTTCCTTGTGTTGGATGTGGTAGGTATTGTGGGTGCTAGGTCGGTTGTGAGAGACTAGACCTTTCTATGCCCATTCTGGAATAGCACTGGAAGGGAAGATGCCTTGAGAGACTGTGTGAGTGTGTAGTAGGTCTTCCTTGTGTTGGATGTGGTAGGTATTGTGGGTGCCAAGTCAACAGAGTGTTGAGATGCCTACAGTTCTGTGGTTGAACTCATTGGTTTAGCAATGCCTCCTTGTTATCCCTGTGTGCTGAAGAACCCCTGTAGGTTGGCTTAGCATGGGTAGGTTCCCTGGAATGCTTGGTAAACCCAACTACAGACTAGTTTATCATGTGAATGGAGCCTTGACTGTGAGAGAACCTACTAGCCCTCCTTAGTGGATACACTGCCCAGCTCGGGGGTGATCTCTTAGCCGAAAGAGTATAGGCTAGACAGAGATCTAAGGTTGGGTGGAACATTGCTGTCACTCAGCCAGTTGCTTCGGAATTCAAAGATAAGTATTCTGTTATGGTAAATGATGTGGTTTCATTATTATGATATATGCTTGTATAGGCATGGAATTGTTGTATGTATGGTTATATGAATGGTTGACATGAAGTCATGTACAGGCCTGACTTCACCTGAATCCACTGTGTGTATTTATCTTGTATCGCAAGAACAAATGCTTGTAATTCCTGCATATGATAGATGTGTGAGTTAAGTCTGTGGATGCATTTTATATGTGATGATGTATGATAGAGCTCCATTATTTTGGTAATGAATGTGATGTGTACCAACCCTGTGAAGAAAAGATATATCTATATTGATCCTTGAGAAGTTAGAGAAGCCCTGAAAGTGGTTTCAGGAACCTCTGTCGATCTGATAGCAGGAAGGGACCTTGGTAGGTTGAAGGTTGGAATGTTCAAGTGTGGATAGGAACAAACCTTCAGAGAAGGAAATGAGGTGATTAGGTGCCTCACCTGGTCAAGGTGATGCTACAATTGGATAGAGTTCTTCATGAGCTTTCCAACAGTACCAGCCTTGCCTCATTTGGATACCGGAGGGAGGAGTTATGCCCCTTGGAAGATTGATGAAGTTACCCTTGCAGAAATAGGGTTCCGCATGCATGATTCTGCGGGTTGTGGGTATGCCAAATCTACGTTGAGATTTTTGGGCCTCTCGCAATCCCCAACCCGAAAGTAGCGGGTTTCGGGTTTAGGGTTCGTCAAAACTCGCATGACGGGATTTAGGCCTCCCACAACCCCGCACCCGACATTGGCGGGTTTCGGGTTGCGGGTTTGTCAAACTCGCACCACGGGATGTGGACTTACCGCAACCCCGCAACCGACAATGCGGCTTTCGGGGTGACCCACCCCGCGGTGGAGCAGTCGGGTTTCGGGTTTCGGGTTTGCCAAAACTCGCGCTAAGTGTTTGGACTTTCCGCAATCCTGAACCCGAAACTATGGAACCATTTTGGTGGGATGTGCATTTCGGGATTCATTGTTGCGGATTCGAGTTCTCCGACTAAGTGTATGGGCACTCAGTCAATGGTTTTGGAGAAAACAAAACTTGATCACAGTCTCCAGCCGGCCAAGTGGGTTGAAGGGGATGTGACATTGCCAAAGAAAGATATTACTCGATCGATGAAAAGAATAAAAGACAGCATGATCGATAGTGAATTTGATAAACATGCATTAGAATAATTTTAGAGATGAGATCTCAACAAACAAAAGTAGTTACGTTGATTGAAGATCATTGAATCTAGAACCCGAGCTTGTAGCAACAATATTTATCGATTCGACAGTCGTTGCACCAGAAAATGAGATCGCGCAGTTTTATCTTGCAGAGACTACGACGCTTACGCCATTCATGAATATGATCAGTGATGTGTGTAGCGGTGTTCTGTCTAAAAGACAGTAAGATTTCCATTCCCACATCATAGCAGACAGGTAGTTGAAAAAACTATAGGAAAGTCGAGGCAAGGGATGTAAACGTAGGGTGTGTCCCATGGGGTTGCTCAATATACCATTTGGCTGTCGATCCAGTGAAATTTCTTTGAAACAAACGTAGACGAATGGAGTCATCTACTATGGAGTTTGAGGAACACCATAGATGAAAATACATGATGTGGTTTTGTGGGTCTTCACCAACCTTCCCTTCAAACTTGGGGATGTCGGATGGGAGTTTAGTTGGCATTTGGGTGCAAGTAGGATCATGTCTAATAGGATCATTTGTTAGTCTTCCAGGTCTGGTAGGTTAAGACTAGCCATAAATGGCAGAATGGCCAAGGGGTGTGACATGGTCGCTAGGGCATAAGTGCTAGTGGTATCATTATGGATCGGGCCACTGCCCCCAATGGGAATATTAGCTGTAAAAGGGATGTGCCCTCCACCCAAAGGTGTGTGAGAAGGGCCTGCGCCCCCAAGTGTAACATGAGTTCCAGATGGGTTTGGGTTGGGTCCAGCGCCTCCAAGTGTAACATGGGTCATAGATGGATTGGGATTAGGTATGGTAACTGTTGGGTTTGGTACAGTAGCAGGGATAGTAGTTGTATGTCCCGTTGAGGGCATGCCTAGGGTATGTCCTATGGAGGTCATACCCAAAGTAGGTGTGGGTCCCATAGTGGGCATACCTAAAGTGGTTGTGGCTACCGTAGTGGCCATTGTGGTGGCGGGGGTGGTTGATGTTCCACCAACAGTCCCTGCGATAAAGGAGTCAAAAGGCATACCAGCCATAGGGCTAGTGGGTGCGGTGTATGTCAGATTTTTGGATTCTTCCTCAGAGTCAGATGTGAAATGAGGTGCGTTAGAATTGGATGATGGGGCCCTATGCCAATGACGTGTGGAGTCAAGTGACAATTCCCTTCATTTATGACGAGTGGTGTCAAGTGAACCATATTGTGGGGGTTCACCCCGGAAGCGCCAAGAACGTCTTGGAGACTCAATGGTGACAACCGACTAGTAAAATCACTGGGTGGTGGTGAGTGGCAAGCTCAAAAAACCCTAATGCAACCGTGTGTGCAGGAGGGGAGTACAAAAACAATGGCACTCAGGCCAACAACCAAACTCAAAACACTTGCTATAACAGTTGTGCTATAGTAAGTGGAGTAATAAAAAAATGTGGTCAAAATACCAACAAGCAAATGGCTCCTAAAAATGAAAATGGTGGACTCACTAAACCAAGGGGAGGTAGGAGAGCATGCAAGCACCTAACTAAGAAAGGTATTATGATTCAACAAGACGTATCCTCTGTAAGGTGATGAAATCCAAGTCAAACAATATGAATTGTAGAACCAAAGGCTAGATACCCCCCTACCGAGAGGGACACCTGATAGACAATCCTAGAAGATAGGCCACTAAGATACCCCATTCATGACATGTCTAGAAAGGTGAATCTGCAGCTCATGTTCTATCACCGCTGTACTCCCATACGGGTAGTACACGGAGAACAATGAGTAGGTATCCTTCGGTGACTGAATGGATTGCGGTAGTCCACTCAGGCCTCCGGAACTAGTCTTGCTACTTCAACCCTCCTAAGGGAGAGACATTTCCGACAAATTGGTTTGAAACCGTGCCAATAAATACTAGGGGATTTTGGTACCCTAAATGCCAACCACTATGTCTCAAAATGAAAGTGAGTGAGGGGTGTTATTTGGATACTTATCCCCTCAGTCCTACCTATCTACAATATTCTTTTGATGTTCCCCAAGTGGTTAGAATGTTGGTTGAATTAGGAGGATTTTAAGGCTCACTTTGATTTATTAGTGATAGCGTATGTGCATGTGTGGTTATGTACCAAAAAATGAAATGCCTCGCTTGGGCGAAATATTAAGCAAATTAAAATTATGATTTCAACTTTGCAAAATATGAAAACAATTTAAATGTAAATGCTTTTGACAACTTTTCAAAAAATATGTGAAATTCTTTAAAATGTTAAGGTAAAGAAAATAACATAAAAAATGAGTGAATCTCTAATGCTAAAAAAATAAAATAGTAGGATGTCCAAAAATTGCACGGGAGATGGATGGAAAATATGTGCCAAAAGGAGCAAAAATTAGAAAAAACGAATCGGACGGTATAGGCGAAATCGCAACTGTCTGAGGCAAAAGTCGCGATCCGGATCGCGGCTTTTAGGCTAAAATCGGCGATCCGCGTCGCTTCAATATGGGCAAAAGGCACGATGTGAATCGCAGCTCATGGGGCGAAAGGCACGATGTGAATCGCAGCTATAGGGCTGAAAGCTGCGATGTGGATCACAGCAAACAGGTAGAAACCCGCGATGTGAATCACGGCTGTGAGTGCTAAAAAAGAAGATTTTACGGACGGAAAAAGTCGCCGAAAACAAACCCAAAAATTGAAATTTTGGGCTGTTGGGGCTGCAGAAAAGGCCAATGGCTAGGGCAGTAAGTAATGGGCTTAGTAGTAGGCCAGATCTACAACTGTAAAGGTAAAAAACAACTAAAAAATGAAGAAATATAGATCTAAATCAAAGATTCAAAAATTCGAAACGAAGTGGAGTCACCAAAAATTGTTGCTTGGGTTTTCACCCAAGCATGTGCGAATGTGCACCTACTAACTTGTAGGAGCAGTCTCGATTAAAACAGTAAAAGTAAATAAATGTAAACAGTAAATCTTGATCTAACATATGCAAGCAAATAACTCTAGATTAAAAAGATTAAACAAAATAGATCCATGAGAGACAAAAATAAAAGCTTGAATATTTTCTATTACCTCAAAGGTTGAGGATGGTTGAGCTTGAGCAGCTACAATGGTGAGGTGCTCCAAAGCTCCAATGATCTCTTCTTCTCCAAGATGCTAATGGGGATCTTCAAACTCAAAAAGGAGGCAAGGGCTCTCAAGAAAGAATTTGGCAGCATAAGGATAGGATGAATGTGGATGAGTAGTGAGGAGCCCCTATCACCTTTTTATAGTTTTTTGGTGATGGAGAATACAACCATGGTTTGAGGAAACCAATGGTATTGCTAAAACTGGTTTAGGTCTCTTTTTCGCTCTTTTTTCTTTTTTGAATATTATTCCCTTTTAATTGATTTTTGGGAATTTTGGACCCTTTTTAAGGGTTTTTTGTATTTTTTGAGGAAAAATAAATATTTTGAGGACAAAAAGATGTATTTTGGTCTTTTTGGTGACCTTTTGAAGGTTTTAGAGGCTAAAATGGTAGGAAAAGTGGACAAATGGATCATGTGAATAGGGAAATGAGCTAATGAGCACTTTTTGGGTGTTAACAATGGGTGAATGGAACTGATATGTCACTGTGAATCAGCTCAAGAGGTGCTTAGATTCGCTCAGTTTTGTCTCTTTTAAACTTATGCTTAGGGTGTTTTCCTGGGATGGATCTTTGATAGACTCATTTAGAAAACTTGATATTGGGAAGCCCTATGACCATATCCTTCTCATGAAGTTGAGAGAGATACTTGCTGTTGAGATATCCAAATCTCTCATGCCACAAATTTATTGATTCATTGGCGTGAGTAAGTAGAGCAGAAGGTGATGGAAAAGGCACAAAGTGAGAAAATCTATAGACTTTTGAGCTATGGTCAGCAGTACCTAAGGAAACAATTCATCCTGTGGAGATCTTAGAGATTTCAACATCATTAGGTGTAAAGACAACCTTTTTGGGAGGCCCAGTGTGATTCATCTGGTATATTGACAAGATATTTGCAGCAAGAACTGAGACATACAACACATTAGTGAAGGAACCATACTCTAGATCAACACTTCCTTTACCTTTGCAAGTAGTTTCAGAATCAACACCCAACACAATGGTTGGACCACCAAAAGAATAAGGAGAAGATAATGTCTCTCTTGTAGACACATATGCCTTGAAGCTATAGAATCTATGATGAAATAGGTAGGTTTGGGTGTGCTTGCCATCAAAGCATTAAGTCTCTTCTTGTCTCCATAATTGTATCCTCCTTCCTTCTTCCTTGCGCTCTCAGGAAGAGGGATGTTGGATTTCTCAAAGAGATGATACATTTGATCAATGGTATTCTTCATGCATGAGCTCTCGGGATGAAATACCCTATTTCAGTAGGTGCACTTAGCCTTCTCTTTCTTCTTTTGAGAATTCTTCTTGGAATTTGAGAAGTCTTCTTGAGCTTTTTGCTTGTATTTCTTCTGATCAGGTGGTTTCTTGAAATTGGCCTTCTTCTTGCCTTTCGAATTCTTTGAATATCCAGTAGCCAAACAATGATATTTTTATGGATTTTTTATTGCTCCCATCAAGACCAACTTGTCTTTCTCTTGTGTGATATATTCCATGAATTCTTCCAGTGAAGGACTCTTCCAATTTCGAACTGCTATTCATGTAGCATGAAAGGTTGAAACAAAGACTGAGTAATATGGGCCAAGATGGAGATGATGCCTAAGATCAATTGCTCATCTTTATATTTAGTTCCACACTGATTCAATTGAATAAAAAGAGCCTTAAACTTTGAGAAAAATTCTTGTAGGTTCTCAAAATTATTTGGACTTGGTGAAAGAAGTTCATTCACCAATTGGTGGCCCCTCAATTCATCTGTCTTAGAAAATAAAGTTTGGAGCTTTCCCCAAACTTCATTAGGAGTGGTAATACTAGCTATATGGAAAAGAAGATCCTTGGATGTGCCGAGACACAAGATACCATAAGATTCATCTGTTCTATTGTTCCACTTTTCCTTATCAATGATAGCAGTAGGCTCAGTTTCAGTTGCCATAGTCACCCTGTAGAGGCCTTTGATCCTCAAAAAGATCTCCATTTGTGCCTTCCAGTCAAAATAATTGAATAGAGTGAGGATGATTTGATGTGACTGATCCATGGAAGCTCTGAAATAATCTTTGGAGTGGTTAGGATGTGTCCCTGAGATGCTTAGTTGCGCCCTCTAGGTGATTGAATGTGCCCTCTGGATGGCTGGATGCGCCCTCTCTCAGACTGGTTTGATCCTACAGGACAAAAGAAGGAGAATAGAACAAATTTATAGCTTTGATACCATGTGAAATTCTTTTTCACACCAATATATACTTAAGCAATTACAAACTCTCACAAATTGCCTTGCAAAAACTAGTCATAGAACACAGAAATCAATCATGAATATGATGCAAACAGTAAAACTCTATTGAATAAGTCTAAATCAGCCAAAATTGGGCAATGTAATGGTTTTCCAAATATATAATTACATCATATATTTGAAGGCCAAAGATGCCATTCGAAATCCTCACAAAAGTAGGCTTACTAAATCTATGAAAAGCCATTCTAGGTGTAAAAAGTGCTCTTCAAATCACCTCAAAAGCTCACAAATTGGTAAGAGAGTGGTTGGATGGTGATGTAGGATATAAAATAATCCTAAGTACATAATTTAGGAAGAGGAAACATCATGGAGGATGAGTTGGTCAAAAAACCACCAAGGCAAGTCAACTAGTTTTCACCTTTTCACAAAAAGCAGTTAAAATAAGTAAAAGCAGGAAAGCGCCCTTCTATTCCAAGATTGGATAAAATCTACCAAAACCTCAAAATATCTCAGTAAATCTTATCGAGAATCTCAAAAATGAACGCAAGTGACTCAAGATAGCTTGTGGTCCACACAATTCATTTATTTTGGCCAACTAACTAGTCTAACACCTAGGAATTAATAAAAAATGACTAATAATGATATCCTAAGTATTAAATGGACATGGATGGGTTTTAAAATACTCCAAATATTTCTCCAATATTCCTCAAATATAATTTTTTGATCCATAATTTGAATTGGGAATTATTTGTGGCTTAGTTGTCCTTTTAATAATTATTTTTGGACCTTAGGATAATTTACTTAAGCAATTTTAATTATTTTAGCCACGATGTTGATTTTATGATTTTTTCCTAGGTGACCTTAGCAAAATTTCCATAGGCCAAAATTGGGGACATGACATTCCTCCCCTCATAAGATTGCTTTTCCTCAAGTACGTTGGAGTAAAGTAAATCATCCCAATCAATCTCATGAATACCCGTCTCAATAATGTAGCCACACCAATTCTCGTCGTGGGTCTCTATCAAACAACTGCTTGGAAATGAACATGAATACATCATCATCAGTCCTCCAAGGAAACAACCATTCACAATATTTCACATGAAATACTATGAATACAACATGAATGTTCCCAACTATTCCTGGAATCCCCAACTACACCTTGAGAGAAATCACGGATTCTCCCAAAGAATAGCTCCATTTTCTACCACCATCCAACCTTGTACTTAGTGTGAAAAATAAGCACAAATGATACCAGGATCCCAAATAATCCACAAAAACACAAAATACAAGATACATCCTCCAAGGAACCATGGAAGAAAACCTCAAGTATATCCAAATAAATGTTCCCCTGTGTAGGAAAAAGGAACATGATACAACGTAGATGAACTCATGTGAAGAAAGGTTAACTTACTCCATCAAGCCAACATGAAAATAGTTTCTCCAAATACAAGCAATGCCAGGGTCCCATTGCTTGCATTGCAATCCCATCAGTGAGAGTTCCATCCAAAAAAAATCCTCAGGATAAAGTATGTCTAGATCCCACTGCCTCCACTTCAAGTATCCATGTGGCAGTATCAAAGGTGGAAACTTGACATCCCAAGGAATGCCAGGATCCCACTGTCTAGAATGTATCCTACCAAACATCATCAAAGCTATGTATAGGATAGCACAATGAAGGGTACTAGGAATCATGAAAGAACCATCATGAGGAATGAAAAGATCATGCAACCATATTGAAAGTGTGTCATCCTCAATCCTAGTCTGAATCATAGAGAGACCATCCACCATGAAATATGCATCCTCAGGGTAGGGACGAACCCAAACAAGTCTCTCCAAGTGAACAAGAAGGTTTTTATGTGTCCAATGCACACAAGAATCAAAGATGACATCAATGAAGTTACATGACAAGGGTGAAAGTCCCATGTCCAACCAGAAGAAAGGTAGGCATCATCCAACAAATAAGGATTCCCATGTTGCTCACAGGAAAATGATACATCAAAGAAATCTCCAAGACTACAAGCAGGAAATACAAACATGTGTCTCGTCATCCAACAAGGGAATGGAAGGAAAATCCAATGAACTGATCCAAGTAGAAAGCAAAGTGATTCCCCATATGAAATCATCCAGTGATTCAAATCTCTTCCACTGATCCAAGGGTGAAAACCTCCAATGAATGATCCAATCAATGAAGATAGGTGGAAATACAATGCACCTATATACATGGAGGAATCAAATATAGGCATAGGATTCCTCAACTGTTGATGGGAAGGGGATGGTGCAATCAAATCAATTGGAACGAATGTATGAGCCTCTTGCTCCTCCTCTGGAACCAATAAAAAGAAAACTTGCATCCATTGCTCACCCTCAAATGTGTAGGATGGGGAAGGATGAACCAACTCTCTGCAACAAGTATCCACCAAATATGTGGATGCATCAACTCCATCAAGGGCTGGTCCAACACTAAGGAGATCTTATGACTCTTCAATGGAAAGAGTACTCACTCCATGAGAGAGCTTAGTTTCACTCTAGAAAGTGACATGTGCTTGGAAATCATCATCTGCATCCCAAAAATCCTCAAGAAAATGCATGTCATCATGCACCTCATGAAACACCATCTTATGAGGTTCCTCCATAGAACTCTGAATGTCATCAAGCAAAAGATAATGACTTACTTGAATGCAGGAGGGAATATGTGATCTCTGCAACTCTTGGTGAATTTTATCTATCTTCTTTTGAGACTCTAAGAAGGCACTTTGCGTGCATCTAAAAGAATATTGGGTGGCCATCAAATCATCTTTGAGATTCTAGGTATCCTCTTCCTTCAAGGGGGATCCATACAACACCTCTACAAACCCAGACAAATCATCTCAGTTAGAAAGCATTTGAAGAAAGTTTCTTTTGATGATGTTCAATGATTTTGTATCCTTCTCCATGGCTTCAAGAGAAGTTTGATCTTCCAATGATGCATCTCTCCAACAATGATGTGACATAGAAGCATGCATGTCATGGAGAATATGTAAGGCCTCTTTGATCTTCTTTTTGCTAATCCTGAATGGCCTTGCAAGACAAGAAGGTTGGGAGTGAACCTCCTCATCATCAAACAATGTATCAACATCATGAAGCTCATGTGGCGATGGTGATATTGATCATGGGACCTATTCTTCTACTACAAGATATTCATGTTATTCAAGCACAAGGGAACTTGTGCTTGCAATAGTCTCCTCAATAGAAATATCTATGTCACGAGCATAGAGGGATGGACATCCATTAGTAGATGTCTCCAAGCAAACTTGGTACCCATCAGTAGGAACCACATCAACCCTTAGGAACCCATCAATAGGAACCACATCAACCCTTAGGCACCCATTAGTAGGAACCTCACCATGACACACATAAGTAAGTGTCTCAGAAGTGCTTGAGAAACCATTAGTAGTTTCTCCACCGATACCACTGTAATGTACCAAAATAAGAAATTTGGCACACTAACTCCAAAGTCTCAAAACTAGGCCAAAGAGAGTTAGGGTCAAGGGTAGAGGAAGCTTGGGGAAAAATTACGATAGGTTAATGGACTATTTAATGCATGTTTGTGGGTTTATTTAGACAATAGAAACTTATTTGCAGAGTGGGAGTGGTTCGGGAATGATTTGGAGTGAGTATGCCAATGTGGGATAGCACAGGGTAATGATTTCCAAACGGCCAAAAAAGGTACCTAGGAGACTCAATTTTATGTAAAACCACTTGGGATGGATTTTATAGATTCTCAGGTTTCTGCATCAACTTATGGTTTGTGATTTGTACCTTATAGGAGAATGTTAGAGCTGAAAGAGTGAGAGATAGTCAAATTTGACTAGTGAAAGAGTAAGGGTGATGAAGATGGTCATGGATGGAATGGTTTTGTACAGGTAGGGGAGAGGATCTTCAGCACATGGTTGTAGGTAGTATGCATAAATGTACACAGATGCAATGATCAACATTTCTCCATGTATATCATTGGTGAAGAGGTGGATTTCCTAGCACATTGACCATTGACACTTTTGGGAGTGCATCACGCCTTGGAAGCCTCCATTGGTTAGACCAATCGCTACAACATGTCGACCCTAGGACTTGTGTGGAACCTCATCTACTCCTGGTGTTCAATGGGGTGCTACTAACAATCACATGAATGAATGGAAGCAAGTTTGGGAAGTAGGATTGAAGAATTGGAAATTTTGGCTTAGTGGGGAAGCTAGTTTCCAAGGGCTTCCAAATGGTGTATGGCCTTAACCAAATTGTACAAGGAGGGTATATGCAGGACACATTTTGAGTTCGCTAACCATAGGTAACATCATATTGAAAAGTGAATGCGTTTTGGCCATTCAATTAAGCTTAATTCCATGATATGTCAATAAACATGTAATTATATGGAGACAGTAGGAAAAATAGAGAGACACGATATGAACAAAGGGAGATTTATTTTATTGATATCAATAGTATGGACCATGTACATTAGAATGTATGCTAAGAGAAGCAATGATAGCAGCATAGAGAATATAAAGAGGAGAGAGAAGATGATCTACAACAACCAAATCCTCTGCATAACATGTGATCCAATGTTGAAGCCGTAAATACACCTACATGAAAAAAAAAAAGATAAAATGTGTGGCACTAGCCCAGGAATGCAAGAATATGGAGGTAGCTTGAGTATGGAATCTCAAATACAAGAAGTAGCTGATATGACCACGAGAGAGATGTAGAAGACCTGCATAAATTGTGATCATGTAGCACAATCAAACCCAGCATCAGTATTGGATCAATACAACACCATGAGAAGAACAGGATGCTCAAATCCACTTCACCAATGCCTTGGTTACTTACGAATAATGGGTCCATCACCCAAATTTTTACAAGGGGAGCATCACCCAGGTCTAGGTAGCACTAGGATTCCCATCAAAATCAATAATATCCAAATGCATGCCTTCTTCCTTGTGCCATCTTGTATATATCATTAGAGGAAATATGAGGTCTAAAATGGGCCTAATAAGAAAACGAGCCATCATATAAGAAAAATAGCCAACCATAATTTCTTGATGAGTTGGAATTCAAGAACCAATAGATTTTCAATAAAATTAGTCAACCATAATGGTTGACTTTAGATATTTGTCATAAAAAAAATACTTTTTTTGTTCGTATTTTCTATATATCTCCCTGTGTTTTTACTCAAATTTCGAGCGGGAGCACTCGTTGGATGCGAAATTTAATTCTGCATCCAACGAGTACCCACACCGCATAATTTTGACGGACCCCGCTTCCCCAAAAACATGAAATTCCTGGAAAAAAAAAACGTGATCATGAAATTAGAATTAGACTCTATATTTATCCTCATCCAACCATTAATTCCGAAAACTTATTCAACTCTCTATCACCTCTAAATGCTAAAATATATCACTTACAAGACATTATTTCTAAGCTTGATGGTGAATACACTGATGCTCATCATGAGAAAGGTGAAGACCAAACTTCTAAGGTGTGAATCGAAGAAACGAAGTCGACATCCCGTCGCATCGAGGTTAGCTCTGGTTGGGTGGGATTAGATAAGAGAGATCTTGCTCAAGGCTGCGAATTCTTTATATATACATCATCACGCTTTTTCATTTATTTATTTTTATTGTGGTAGTGGGGTCCATCAAAAGTATGCAGTGTGGATACTCATTGGATGCGGAATTAAATTCCGCACCCAATGAGTGCTCCCACTCAAAATTTGAGTAAAAAAGGGGAGATATGTTGAAAATACGAACAAAAAAGTATTTTTTCTTTCTTCCTCCAAAATTAATAAATATTATTTTATTATTTTAACTATTATTTCATTATTTTAACTATTATTTTATTATTTTCCTTAGGAGGCCCATTTTATACCTCAAATTTATTCTAATGTGATCCAATTTCGACCTCCTTAGCTCAAACCACTATTTTCTCCATCAATTTAAACATTAACAAGCTCATAATCACCTCCATAATTTCCTTTTACCAAGTTGACCATTTTTCCTTTTTAACTGGGCTAATGTGAACATGGTATGGACCATTATTTTTAAATAAATTTTGTTGGGTGCCAAAAATGCCCCTTTTTGCTCACTTCCATTGAGACCCTTTTTCCCCGTTTTTCCCTATTATTGTAACCAAGTCGTTATCTTTCCCAAGGAAAAGCATGGATTCGAACAGGTATAATTTATTATTGCTTTGTTATATTAATGCTTGAAGATTGCTTGTGGTTATGGAATTAGTTCCTAATTGTGTTGACTTGTGAAGGATCAATGAAATTAATTCAAGACTAGATGGGATTCGGGTGTATCAGCTTGCTGATACATGTGGATAAAGAAGTATGTGGCTAGCAGTCATGCTTTTCATGGATTTGGTTCAAGTTGTTATAGAAACAGCTCAAGCATATATCCACACGACCAGTTGAAACTTGCTTGGTATCTGATCAGTTGGATTGTGAAGAGCATTAACGCCTATGAAACATATTTTATCCCAAATGTAATTATGAATGTAACCATTTCTATTTTTGATGTATTGATTCGACAACCTGAAGATATTCGATCTTCATGGCTATCCAAATTAAGAGGACCTTAATTGTCTTGTCTAGTATTTATAAAGAGATGAGAGGGTTCAAAAGGTTAGGCTTACTTTGAGTGAATTTGTAACAAGAGTGGGAGAACTTTATAATTGAATTTATTCTATCAATGAAAGAGGCAATATTTTCCTGATCCATTGTGCACTAAGTTCTAGTATCCTTTAGAAGCATCTCTGTTAGAATACAAGGGCCCACCTTCTCATAGAGTTGCCGAGTTAATTAGTTGTTTAATTCCTTTACTTTGTTTGGTGTGGAATTTCTCTTTAGATTTCTTGAAGTGCTGAAACAGTTTGATTATTAAGCGTAGGATTTCTTAATTTCTAATTTCTCTTTGTTGAACAATGTGAGCGTTAAGTGTAGGATTTTCCATTTATAGCTTTTCTGATTAGCTGAAACAGTCGACTGAGTAATGCATACTTTCTCCTTGCAAGTGTGTTATTTATTACTATTTTTACAGTTGTGCTCTGTTGCTGCATATCACTGATTGCTTCATTCCTTTCATGAATTGCTGAACTAGTAGATGACATATAATTTACAGAGTAGAAAGCAAACTGATTTCCTTTATGGTTAAATATTTCAATTATGGATTGAATCTCTTTAATGATGATGATTTAGGGTTTAAATTCTTGCAAAATCAATTTAGCTAATTTATTCTTGAAGCATTTAATTCTAGAATTGATACCGTAGAAGGATTGTGAACCCTCTTAATATTGGACAATCAAATTAGTAATTGAAGTTGGATTGAGTAGTAAGCAGAGCATAGACTTCGGCAATTAGGTAGATTGGGTGACTTATAATTGATTGATCAATTACTGAAATGTTTATGCATATATTTTGCTTGATTACCTTTGAAATAATCAGACTTCCCTGGGTTAACAATTTATATTGAGCACTCTGTTTATTAATTTAAATTAATAGGAATATATAGTGACCAACATTTTAGCGTCGTTGTCGAGGAAGGTAATTGGTAGACATAGATTGTAGCTGATTAGTTTGTTTTTCTTTAGCTATCTTGATTTTTGAGGTTGTGGGGAAAATACAATGCATTGAAGAGCTACGCATCCTTCAACAGACCGAATGGGTTCCTACCCCAAAAATAAGGTATGATTATTTAAGCTTGCATGAATACAAGAAGAAAAGAACGTGAAACCCCCCAAAGCACTAACTTTGCAGGTGGAAGAGGTCGTGGTAGTAACCCAGGTCTAGGAAGAGCAACATTTACTGATGAAATGATTGCCAGAGCTTATACCTCTATTGTATTACCATAAACATCTTCAAGAAGAGGAATATTTATTCTCCCCAAGCTTGATTCATCAATATCAACTGTGGAGAAGGTAATGGAAATTTCAACTCCCACTTCTGAGAAGCAACCTCCAGAAGATAAGGGAAGTGTTGTGGGTACAAGAAATCTAGAGGAGATTTATCGAATTAACAGGAAGGAAGTAACTAAGGAGAAGTGGTTGGATTATCGACGAGAATTGGAGGAAGAAAGGAAAAGTAAGGAGAAGGAGAATGAGGAAGATATGAACAACGAAGAAAACAGATAACTCTGGGAGCACCCTAATGATCATGAAGAATATATGGGGGACAACGGTAATAATCAACATGGAGAAACAATTGCTTCACTTGAATCCCCATTCAACGGATGCTTGGGGTGGCTCCTATGAAGAATATTTCACCCTCGGTATTGCCAAATTTTTATGGTAATCCCACTGAATATCCAGACAAGTTCCTTTTTGAATTTGACATTCTCTGTCGAATATATGACTACACCTCCAGTGAAAAAAAGTAAAAATTATTTCCTTCTACCTTAAAGGGAAATTCCCTACGTTGGTTTATGAGTTTGGTTGGTGAGACTGTTACAACATGGAACCAAATGAAACGAGTATTCCTTGCTAAATATCAGGATTATTGCAGAACCAAGGATAGGAGGGAAGAATAGTTAAAAATGGTTCAGAAAGAGGATGAGAGTTTGGAGGATTTTGTAGAAATAATCTTATATAATTTGCAAAGATTTGGCCATGCTAACATTGGAAAAGATGTCCTTAAAATCATTTTATTGCGAGGAATTAGAGAAGACTATATAGATATGCTTAATCTATTGGGAAAGGGGGATATCTCAAGGGAACCTTTTAACCATATTATAGATCTGTGTCAAAAATACTCTAGGGGATATTCTAGAACCAACATAAGAAATCGAGATGTCCTTACAAGGGCACAAAAGTCAACCAGTGGTGGAGCTACACGAGCAAAAATATGTAATCTTCTAGAAAACTTTAAAACTGATATGATGAGTTCTATTTCCTCACAATTGGATGTTTTTAAATAAAAGCAGAGGCAGGAAGATGAATATTTGGAACTGGGTATATTTTGTGCTAAATGCAGAAAGAAGCACCCATTAAGGGAATTCCCACTTGACAAGGTAGTGGTATGTGTTCTATGTGATTTGGATCACAACACTCAGGAGTGCCCTTCATTACCAAAATTTAAGGCAGTCCTTCAAGCATCTAGCATGGACATGTAGCAAGCTTACTTCATTTCACAAAATAATCCCTGGCAATCTCGTTCTCCATGTATGAATCTAGATCCCACATCGTTTAATTCTTGGAATAATATGAACAATCAATTTCATCCACAATATTCTTTTTCCAATAATAAATGGAATCCATCCACTCAATCTCCAATGCAATATCCTACTCCATGGATGTCATGGGAACCTCATCCAAATCAACAAACCCCTTGGCCTCTGGGTTGGAGAAATCCTTTTCCTTATCCAGGGAATCAACTTTCTCGCAATCAATTTCCTCACCAACAGTATCATCAACCACATCTACAACTCCCTTCTAATGCTGCACCACTATGACCTCAACTACTTGCTCAACCTAATCCTAACCCCAATAATAAGGCAGTGAAACAATTTGAAACATCAAACATGCCAGCTTATTCTATCACCCCTATCCCATGTAATGAATTACATCTATGATATGGGAGGGTGGTAGAACCTATTGTCATTGAGGATGTTCCATCCCGTGTGACTGAAGAAAGAACGAATAAACAAGTTGAGATCCCAATCAGTGCAGCAATCCCCATCATTGAGAATTTTGAAACACCGGCTGAAACATACATTTAAAATCCCCCTGCAAGAATTCCAAGAAGTCCACCGTACCCTGAGCAATTAATTTTACAGAAAGCACCAGAGAAACCATGTTTTAACCTTCTAGCGGAATTGAAAAACCTTTATGTTAAAATTCCATTATTTCAAGCCCTGCACGATGTACCCATTTATGCAAAAAATATTAGAGATCTGTGTGTGAATAAACCAGGAAGAAAACCTAAGGACCCTCTTACAGTTCACGTGGTCGGGAAGTTGTCTGAATTAATGATGGGAAAGGTTCCCTTGGATAAATATGATGATCCAGTAAATCCCATTGTTATAGTACATATTGGGTATGCTGAGATTCCCAATGTTTTATTTTATTTGGGTGCAACAATAAATGTGGTGACCATTGAAACCGTAAAAAAATTGGGGCTCACCAATATCAGACCAACCCCCACGGTATTAGAATTGGCTAATAGATCCACAATTAGACCTGAGGGAATTTTGGATGACTTGGTAGTCTCTGTTGATTCATGCGAATACCCTACATACTTTTTTGTTCTACAGCCCAAATCTCAGTTTGGGGGACATCAACTAATTCTAGGAATGCCTTGGTTGGATACAACAGATGCATACATTAGTTGTAGATGAGGGTCTATGAAAATATATGATGGAACCGATACCAAAAGCTTGACCCTATATCCTCTAGCTAAACCAAGTTTAGATGTTGAAACTCCATTATGGGTATATATGGAAGAAGAAGAAATCACTCATCCTCTTCTTACTATAGTGAGGGCCTTGACTTTTAAAAATGAAATTGAGGATGAAACCATTAGAAATTTCATTAGTGAAGCAATGACAGTTACCAAACAGGCATATCATATTTTGGATAGTACCTTGAGTGAATTTGAGCAAGAATAAATTACCGAGGAGAACCTAACTAAAAGTGTTGAAACTGTTCCCATAATTGAGAATTCAAAGAATGTTCCAATAGAGACCGAGACTGGAAAAACCTTGAATGTTAATCCCAAACTCACACCTGATGAATTGGAACGTCTGACTACACTACTGAAACAACATAACGAATCCTTTGTGTGGGAGTACACCTATGATAGGTATTCCCTTTGAGTTGTGTACTCACCACATTTACATTAAGAATGATTGTCATCCCATATGTCAACCCCAGCGTAGAATGAATCCAAATTTGAGAGACATCGCGAAGGAGTAAATTCAGGAGCTTTTAAAGGCAGGATTTATTTACCCCATTTCAGACAGTGAATGGGTTTCTCCATTAGTGATTGTGCCTAAAAAAAATGGTAAATGGCACATCTATGTGGACTACCAAGAGATGAACAATGCTACACAAAAAGACTATTTCCCTTTTCCATTTATCGATCAAGCATTGGATACCCTGTTTGGTAAATAATTCTTCTCCTTTCTAGATGGATTTAGTGGGTATAACCAGATTCAAATTGTCCCTAAAGACCAAGACAATACCACATTCACATGTCCATGGGGAACTTTTTCATATAAGGTGCTCCCGTTTGGATTATGCAATGCACCCACTGGTGAGCTCTTAGAATGGATTCCTAATGAGGGCAGCTAGGCAAGGAGCCTACTTTAATTGTCAACCCGGGGGACGTACAAACTTCAGAGGTGCAGGAACTATATGTGCTCTTATAGGATAGTCTTTGTCATGGTTGGGTGTTTGTATCAGTGTTTAAGGTTTTCCTAAAAAGAAATCGAATGAGATGGGAACGGATTGCCTAATCTATGAATGCAAAATACTTATGCTAAGAAGTTTCAAATGCTGAAAACAGTAAATCTATATTAGGGAATTTAAATGCTGAAAATAGTAAATATATTCCTAAGAATTGACTTGCTGAAAATAGTAGCAGATCTATTCTAAAATAATGAAAGCTGGATCTTTAATCTAAGAAGCAATTACTGTAAATCAAATGCATAAAACTAGAAGTCTGGTCTAATTTATTCAATTCCCAAAACCAAGTTCAGAATGCAATTATCTAATGCTGTGAATTAATCATCAATTAACCAAAGTACTGAAAGTAATCAATCTTCATGAGCAACTATAATAATCGGAAAGTGCATGAGCTTCCAGATATGGGTCACTGTTTCATAGGTAATGCAAGCACATAGGAAAATAAGTGTTGAAATATGTATTGGCAGATTGCTGCTATAGGACTACTGAAATAGTATTACCGAACTACAGAATGCGTTGTAAACTACTACGGAATTAAACTGGTCGCTTTACTACAGAAATCAAATAGTACAATTTAACACCATTCAAATGCTTTCATATTCAATATAGATTTTAGTCAATGTAAAGCACATAATGAAAAATACATTAACAGTAAGATCTCCTGACTTACGTGTTGGAGGGGACCTCCCCAACCCGTACTCAGGAGTGGAGAAAAATTATATACATTGAATCGAAAGCAACATCAATTCTTTTATTCAAAATAGAAACTCCATAGTTTAACAAAAAGTCTGTAACTCAAAGTATCTCGACACTATAAAAAACGTAAAACAATGGTTCTCAAAAATGGCAATAGGATCCTCTCGCTAGTCGAGAGGCCCGTATATATATATCTCTAATGCTTAACCTAACTTATATGTCTAAATGCCGATTCTATTTGGACAAGTGTTCTCTCTAGAAATCAGGAAAAAGGCGCTGAGCTTTGGTGGTGATCTTTGAGTCCTCTGCTGGATCTGCGTGTTTGTCCCTTAGTGTACCTAGACCTGCTCATTCATACTCGATTTTCATATCATTAGTTTATTGAACACGCATTCAAACATACAAGAATAATCTTTAAAACAACTTCATTAAATAATCAAGGTAAATCATTTCTCCCGCAAAACAAGTGTACTTCTTCACCCTTTCATGTGCTTTATTGTAGGGAAAAAGGCTATAGATACCTGTAACTTGGACTCATCATTCTCCCCCATACTTGAAGGATTCACCCATCCGTGGGTGACATACTCAACTCTTCGATGACTTCTCTAATGTCCCATGCTACCACCCTGGGGGTCCCTGCCTGCCTATAGTAGCCCATGCTTTGATCCTCCTTGACCCATGCTCTCCTCTCTTCTTCCTCATTAATTTGTTCCTTAATAATTGGGGGAAGGAAAAATGGGGGATTCAGCCTCACTCCAGTCCATCTGAGTTGATTCCTTATCAAGGATTCCCTGTAGAGTTTGGATTTGAAAAGAGCAGCTTCAAGTCTGAGAGGGGAGTGGAGCTCTCTCCTTTTGAGGTCATTTTCCACTCTACGCCATCTTTCATTAACAGACTCATTAACTTCTTTTTGTGTGCTTTGGAGAACAACATCAAAGTGTGCCACAGCCTCCTGTTGCTTTGCAAGGAGAATGGGGATCAGCTCCTCATCCTAGGTGAGGATCCTATGGCTGTAAATTGTTCTTTCAGGGTGAGTCACCTCTGCCCTGACCATTAAGGGAGTTTGCCATTTTGATGCAACGTAAAGGTGGTAGTTCTGAGCTCGTTCAATTTCGTGATTCATCCATGAACACAGTTCCCTCAACTGGAAATCACCCATGTAAGGGTTTGGCGACCAGTTGGGTGAGCTAGGAACTACAAAATTGTGCAAGAAGAATTCACTTAGTTGGTCCTTCTCCAACTCTGTAGAGTTTAGAGATGCATCCATAAATTATTTGGGGATTTATCTCTATCAGGTCCCTGTTTTAACCTTTGGAGCTAGAATTTGCTCCACTTTTCTTGTAGATAAACTGCATAAACTGTTGATGGCGGCCTGAGGTCCCGTAGTTGGTCATATATTCTAATGGTAGTAGCCAAAACATCCCTCAATTGAATAATCTCCTGGTCCTTTTTGGCCAAATCTTCTTGCACCTCAACTAATTTCTCTTTAAGTGCCGAATTTTTCTGCTCAGTTAGTTTTAGCTCCCCTGCATGATGCATTTTCAGAATTTGTGTCTTTTCAGGTGTAAACGGGGGTGATTTGGGCTGGCTTCCTAATTCAATCCTCAATGTTTCCAGCTCCTTTCTAAGCTTTTCTAGTTCTTCCCGTGCTTCAGCAAGTTGGTCGACGACCCCAGGGTTTCCATTGTGCTCAGGAGGGTTCCCCTGGAAGTTGTCTTGCTCTTCTTGTGCATTTTGTTCTTCTTCTGCATTTTATCCTTCTTGTTCATCCTGCTCTTCTTTTGTATCCTGCTCTTCTTCTTCATCCAGCTCTTCGGGTGTAGTGGGATCTTCCTGATCTACCCAAATATCATCATCCTAATCAGACACATTTTGAACTAGGGGACTGGGTTCCCTTTTCTCTTCCTTCATAATTCGGATTCTGGATGCTTGAGTGAATCTTTTACTCTGTCTCTTTAGCCGTTGATTGCTGGTAGAAGTCCCTGGATTGGTTTTGGGAGAGTCATCTCGTCAATGCTTTATCTTCACCAGGGTGTCAGCCACACTGTCCAGGTCGATTTTCCTCTTCATCCCTGAGGTAGAGGCGGTATTTCTCTTTGATCCAGGAGGCAAGGGTACGCCAACTGTGGGTGTACCCTTCATTCTTTGAACATCCTCAACGGATACCAACACGAATTATTCTCAAGAAAGCTCTGGAATCTACACTTTTAATTCTTCACAAACAATTAATTTGATCAACCCATGATGGGCTAAAGCATCCTCTTTTCTGTTAATCACTTTCTTGCTCTTCTCTACCAGAGATAGGAGCAGATAGTATGAAATGATAATGTTGTTGTTTGGTGGAAGATGGGCCCTGTGCCTCAACAGCTCTAGAATTTGAAAATGAAAAATGGGGACATAACTTAACCTACCAGTGCATGTAATGTATTTCTGGACAATTGCAGCCATATCATCCCATGGTGCAGGCATGGAGAGTCTTTTGAATCCATTTTTATCTTCGTCATAGACCTCTCCTTGCTCGAAAAATGTTGCCTTTGCTTCATGGTTTGCCTCCCGGTCATCCCTGCTCCAATGCATACCCCTCTATAGACCAATGAATTTGGCAATCACATCATCATCCAACTTTATACGTAACCCATTCACTCGGGTGACAAACTGTTCATCCTTGATATGTTTTAAATTTCTTTCAAACTCCAGAGCCACCCCTGCATTGTATCCTTTCAATCCTAGGATGAAAGGCATCCATCCCGCATTGCGGATGATTATTAAGATTCGTGGAGTTTGGTAAATTGTATTGTGCTCCTCTGGTTTGCTTTTCTTGAAACCTTTTGTCATCCTGAAATTCTTTACTATAACAATAAACCAGTACCTAGAGCATGGTTATCTTTCCTCAAATGGTCAATTTTGATTACCGGTTCGAGGGCAGGATTGTTGTCTCCGTGACCACACTATCTTCCAGTTTCTTGCTTCTGGAGAGTTCTGAGAGGTTTCATATATGCAAAACTAGGTTTTCTTTTTCTTTGGAAGGTTATGCAGCCTTACTTAACTGCCTTTCTTCACTTATCCTCATTAACATTTGTTGTACCCACTGTTTGATCAAGCCCTGCTTCTCGCTTCATGAGTGTATCTTGCCCCACTTGCTCTGATTATTTGGAGGTATGGCGGCTAGATGTAGGCTTATCATTTGTTGATATGACAAAGGTGGTAATCATGATTTATTGAGGCTGATATGACTTGGGTAGCAATCATGATTTATTGAGGTCATTCTGAATTGAACCATGCCAACGAATGAAGATGTAAGTTGTCCTCAGCTTCAGAAATCAAATGTTTTGCGGGATAATGATTTGGCCTTAAAAATAAAACAAAGATGTTTAGAGATTACCTCGTTATGTTTTAGCGTACCTGAGATCATGAGCTGGACCGATTTTTATGCATGGTGGATTCTGTAGTAGATTTGGTAATGTCTGTAGTAAATTTTGGCATGTCAGTAGTTACATGTGCTTGCTGCTTTTTCCTTTGGCTCATTTGAATTTGCTATAGTGGCTGCTTTTGATCTTTGTGCCATTTTCTGATTCGACTTTGTGATGATGGTTTTGCCTTGGGTATCGGATCCTCTTTGTATTGTTGTAATCTATGCTGACTCTCTTGAATAGATGGCAGGCTCGCGTGAATAAATTGCAGATGTGAATAAATAGCTTGTTTGTTGGAAATGAATTTTGTAGTAGCTGTTACCTTTTCTGTCTTCGCTGGTATACGTGGCTGGCTTGCTTATATTGGGATGACCGGCTCGCTTGAATAATAGCATATTTTGATTAATTACAGGCTCTCTTGATTGAATTCTATAGTATGATATCCTTGCTGCTTCTTGAATACATGACTGGCTCATTTGATTATTCAGTGTTGGCTCGCTTGATTAGATTTGTTTGAATGTGTATGCTGGCTCTTCTTGGGGTTGCATGATGCCTTGCATTTTACCTGTGCTTACCTGATTGTATCATTGCTGTACTATGGAATTTTTCTGATCCTTCCTTCTCATGTGTTTTTTTTTTCTTATCAAAATTATTTTTTCATTTTGCTTCTTTTTCTTTTATCTTTTCTCTTTTTTTTTATATTTTTATTTTTTATTTTTTAGAACTGAATTTCAGTGATTTTCCATGTTCTCTATCACATCAGTTGTTGCTGGTAGAGTACCTGTGTAAATTCCTCCTTTGACTATGGATTCTTGTAAAGTTTTAACCTATGTCCATTTACTATCATGGGAAATTCTTCTTCATCAATTGTAATAATCCTTACAGCTCCATTTTCATAGATCTTTTGAATTATGTAAGGTCCCAACCATCTGGTTGTTAGCTTTCCTTTGAATGTATGAAACTTGTAGTCATAGAGTAGTGCCCAGTCACCTTCCTTGAATTTTTTATCCTTTAGGTGTTTTTCATGCCACTTCTTCCTTTGTTGTTGGATGATTTCAGTATGGGAAAGTGCTTGCTGGCGTTGCTCATCCAATTGATTCAATTGTAGTATGTGTTCTTGTTGTATTTCTGATAGTTCCATATTTAACTCTACTGCAATTCTTAATGTCTTTATTTCAAATTCAATTGGAAGCATGACTTTCTTTCCATATACTAGTTCATAAGGTGTGAATCTTGTTGTTGTTTTCCCTGTGGTATTATAGGCCCAAACTGCCTCACTTAGCCTGTCTGCCAAATCTCTTTTGTGGAGCTGGATAGTCTTTGTCAAAATCCTTTCCAATTCTATGTTTGTTACCTTAGCTTGACCATTGGCTTGAGGGTGATAGGAGGAGGACTGTCTGTGCTTGACATTGTTTCTTTTAAGTAAGTCATCTATTAGATTTGATGTAAACTGCGGGCCTTGATCAAAGACTAGTTCTTTTGGTACTCCAAACCTATGAAAGATCTGTTCAGTGAATAATTTTGCCACCTTGGTTTCATTGGCTACAGCAAGTGCTGCTAGCTCTTTCCATTTTGTAAGGTAGTCAGTGCATACGAGGATGTAGATTTTTTTATTAGACTGTGGGTTAATTCGACCAATGAAATCAATTCCTCATTTTTTGAATGCCTCCAAGGAGATCTGTGGATGGAGTGGAATTTCTTCCTTTTGTGTTGGTTTCCCCATTCTTTGGTAGTCATCACAATGTGAAACATGTTCATAAGCATATTTGTGGAGTGTTGGCCAATAGTACCCTGTTTGCAAAATTTTATAAGTTGTCCTCTTTGCAGCATAATGTCCTCCACATGGTTCATTGTGAGTGGCATGCATTATGTCATGCACTTCATATTCTCTAATGCACCTTCTGAGTATGTGATCTGGTCCTTGTTTGAAGAGCATGCCGTTTATCCATGTGTATGTGGCACTTTGCCTTATTACTTTAGTCTTTTCTTTGTAACTGTAATATTCTGGAAACTTCCCAGACACTAAATAGTTTTCTATGTCAGCAAACCATGGGCTTCTTGTGGATATGGAAAAAAGGTGCTCATCTGGAAAACCGTCATTGATTACCTCACTATCTTGTCCATGTGTGAGCCTAGATAGAAAGTCAGCCACCACACTATGTTTACCTGGCTTGTCTAAAATAGTGATGTCAAACTCTTGGAGTAGTAGCAACCCTCTAATGACTCGAGCACTTGTGTTTGGTTTGTTCATTAGATACCTTATGGTTGAATGGTCTATATGAACAAAAACTTGGTAGCCAGTGATATAGTGCCTGAATTTATTAATGGCATGTATGACAGCCAAAAATTCCTTCACGGTTACAGTATAATTTAATTCTGCCCCTGCCAAATTTTTACTGATATAATACATTGCATAGGGCTTCTTCTCTTTTTCTTGTCCAAGGACAGACCCGATTGCCTTATCTGATGCATCTGAGTGGATGTGGAATAGAAGTGCCCAATCTGGTCCTTCGAGTACTAGAGTTGTAATTGTTTTATCCTTAAGGTTATCAAATGCTGTCATGCAATGGTTTGTCCATATGAACTCAGTGTCTTTTGTGAGAAGGGCAAACATTGGTGCAGCAATCCTGCTATAATTTTCAATAAATCTCCTGTAATACCTTGTTTGTCCAAGGAAACTTCTCACATCCCTTTATTTAACAGGTGGTGGCAGCATTCTGATCGCTGAAACTTTTGCTTGATCAACCTCTATCCCTCTTTGTGATATATGGTTCCCTAGAACGATTCCTTCTTCCGTTAACATTCTCTATTTGTCATTGCTCAAACATAAGCTCATCTCAATACATTTTTTCAATATTAATTCAAGATGGTTCAATGCTTGATCAAATTTTTGTCCATAGGGTGTGAAGTCATCCATGAAGACTTCCATTAGATCATTTATGAAATCAGAGAATATGCTTAGTATGGCTCTTTGGAATGTTGCTGGAGCATTACATAACCCAAAGGGTAGTACTCTGTATGCATAAGTACCCCAGGGGCATGTAAACATTGTCTTATCTTGATCAACTGGGTGTATTAAAATTTGGTTGTACCCACTGAAGCCATCTAAAAATGAAAAATATTTGTTCCCAGCTAATGTGTCTAGGACCTGGTCTATAAATGGCAGTGGAAAGTGATCTTTCTTTGTTGCTTTATTTAGCTCTCTGTAGTCTACACAAATTCTCCATTTGCCTCCTTTCTTAGGGACTATAACCAGTGGTGAGACCCATTCGCTGTCAGAGATGGGATATATGAACCCGGCATCTAATAACGTCTGTAGTTCTACTTTAACAATGTCCTTTAATGTTGGCTTCATCCTCCTTTGTGGTTGCCTGATAGGAATAGACCCTTCCTTGATGTAAATGTAATGTTTGCAGATATCAAGATGTATACCTTTCATGTCTACATATGTCCATGCAAAAGCCTTATTTTGTTCTGATAGTACTTTCATTAACTGTGTTTCTTGTTCTGGCTTGAGATTGGAATTAATGTTGACTGTCTTTCCAGGCATAGTTTCCATTGTCTTTGCTTTTTCTGATTGTTATTCTAGAGATAGCACTTCTGTCCACATTTTATTTAAGTTCCAGTTTGAACTTTGGCCTTCTTGTTGCTGGTATGTGTTAAAAAATATTTCAAGCCCATGATTGTTAGAATATGCATTTTGTATGAACCTATCTATATGACCATCTTCATCTATTGTTTTTAATGATAGTGCAGCATCAATTGTTAGGACCGGTTGTAGGTTTTGATTTGGTGTGTCATTATAATCATCATTCCAATTTTGATATTCTAAGTCTAAAGATTTCCTTGCTGGTGGGTAAATAGTGATTTTCTTCCTGGCATGTCCACTAGTGATAGTCATGTTTCCTGATATGCAACCTACGTAAGCATTTGCAGTTTCCAACCAGGGTCAGCCTAGTATGATTGGATAACCACTAAGTTTGTTTTTGACTTCAATGACTATGAAATCAACTGGGTATTCCCAGGATTCAATATTGATCATAATGTCTTCGAGCATCCCTTCAGGTTTCATAGTGGATGTGTCAGCTAGCTGGAGTACTGTAGTTGTTGGTCTGACCATTGATTGGAGCCCTAGGTATATCATGGTTTCCTTAGTCATCACATTGATAGCGGCTCCCAAATCGACTAAGATTCTATTAATTTGTCTGTTATTGATGGTGACATTTACTACAGGACTGCCAGGATCAAGATATTTAGGGTTAATAATAATACCCAGCATTGAATCAGCTAATTGTCCCACTACATTTATGGTTGGCAGGTCTCACTTCCTCCTCATTGGTTTCTTCAGACAATTTTCTTTAATAAATTTTGTACAGATGGGCACATCCCTTATGGCTTGTAAAATCAGAATCTGGATGTTTAAGTGTTTCAATTCGTTTAAAATCACATTTTCTTCTTCCTCTTTTGTACTTCGTATCGGTTTCTCTGGAAATGGAGGATTTTTGTTTCATGTGAGTGGTTGAGTTTCTTCCTCCTGAGGGTTTGGTTCATCTGGATGCTGAATGTAGGGTTGTGTCATTTGTGCTTGAGCTTCAGGTTCTTGGATATTCTGTGTAGGTGTATTTTGCAATGTTTTCCCAAACCTAAGGTTTATTTCATTTATTTCCATGGTGTCTATTACATAGGTAGGGAATTGTGTGATTTCAGCATTATAAGTCTGGTGCTATTGTGCAGGTCTGTTATTATTAGGGTTTGGGATGGGTTGGGCTGGAATTGGTGGGGGTCTGGGTGGTAGTTGAGTTTGTGCGGGCGTCATAATGAGGGGCTGTTGTAATGGGGCTCTCCAATTTTATGGATGGGGGTATTGATTTGCATAATTCATGGTTGATGGAGGAAAAGGTGGGGGATATGAAGGGTAAGATGGTGGGTAATAAGATTGTTGATAGGGTGGTTGATAATTTTGTTGATTCTGATGATGAGTCTGCTGATTTTGCTGCTATTGGTTTTGATTTGGCTGTGCTTGCCATGGAGTTGGTGCAGAGTTCCAATTTTGCTGGCCTTGATTATAGTAGGGTTGATTGCTAGGTTGATATGGTCTGACGAAATTACCCCTTCTTTGATTTATAAAACAGAGTTGTTCTATTGCTCCTTTAGTTGCAGGATCTTGAATCGCAGCCTTACATGAGGGTAAGAGGGGACATTTATCGGTGGAGTGATCCTCAGTGCAAAGACCACATATTTCTATGGAGTTTAATGTGCACTGCCCCTTCTCATATTTTTTTCTAGAACGAGGACAGAATACTGCCAATGCTTGGTTAATTTCATCCTGCTTCTTCTTTATTTGGAGTGCATCAAGTTGCATGGCCAGTGATTGTAGGATGTCAGTTTTCATGTCATCAAGGAGGTTCCCTAGATCAGATTTTGTAAGGTTCGGTCCTACAGATGATGATTATCATCATATGGATAGATGTGCATCTCTTGTCCCATTTTTTCTTTTCCTAGACCTAGAATGGTTTTTGAATATATGTAGTATCTGGTCATAATTTTTCTGGAATATGTCTCCATCCCAAGAGGTTTAAGATCTCAAAATTCTCCTCTTTGATCCCTCTAAGAAGGACAAGTTTCAGCGATTCAGGGTCTAGGGTGCAATGGTTAGCTTGTTTGTAGCTGAGCTGGAAACGTTGGGCATAGTCTTCTAAGGATTCACAGCCCCCCTATTGCATCCTAAATATTTCATCCCTTGTATCCTTTACTTTGCAGTAGTCCCTATATTTTTCTAAGAATTCCTATTTTATTTGGTCCCATCTTAAAATACTATTTCCTTCTAAACTCATGAACCACCTAAGTGATGAATCTTTTAATGTGGAGGGAAAAAGCCTCAGCTTTTGTGCATCCGTAGTGTAATCAAAGGATCTGCAAACTACCTCAAACTAAAACAGGAATGTGTTAGGATCTTCTGAAGTCAATCCATGGAAATTTGGAAGATTGTTAGGGTTTATATTCTTCATCCTGGCATCTCCAATAGGTATGCTAATGGGAAAGGTGAATAGCTCCCTAGGTTCCTCTTCTTCATCTGCCATAGTGGTGTTTGAGCTGGAACTAGCAGAGAAGTTGTCTTTGATTGGATCGTATGTGGAATCAGTTTCGTTTTCAGAGTTTGGGAATTCAAACTGAGAGTGGTTAGAATTGTTGTTACCGTTGTTGCTCATGGGATGCCTAGGCAGAAAGCGTCCAAACCTATCCCTTTGCCGACGAGGCATTCATTGGTAAAATATTTATGTTGTTGTTTTCTTTTTATGTGATTTTTTATTTTCTCTTTGTTTTGTTTTGAAGATGTCTCCTAAAATATTTACCACCTCCCCGGCAACGGTGCCAAAAAGTGGTGAGCTCTTAGAATGGATTCCTAATGAGGGAAGCTAGACCAGGAACCTACCTTAATTGTCAACCCGAGGGACGTACAAACTTTAGAGGTGCAGGCACTATATGTGCTCTTATAGGATAGTCTTTGTCATAGTCAGACCAACCCCCACGGTATTAGAATTGGATAATAGATCCACAATTAGACCTGAGGGAATTATGGATGACATGGTAGTCTCTGTTGATTCATGGGAAGACCCTGCATAATTTTTTGTTCTACAGCCCAAATCTCAGTTTGGGGGACATCCACTAATTCTAGGAATGCCTTGGTTGGCTACAACAGACACATACATTAGTTGTCGATGAGGGTCTATGACAATATATGATGGAACCGATACCAAAAGGTTGACCCTATATCCTCCAGCTAAACCAAGTTTAGATGTTGAAACTCCATTATGGGTAGATATAGAAGAAGAAGAAAGCGCTCATCCTCTTCTTACTATAGTGAAGGACTTGACTTTTAAAAATGAAACTAAGGATGAAACCATTAGCAGTTTCATTAGTGAAGCAATGACGGTTACCAAACAGGGATATCATATTTTGGATAGTACCTTGAGTGAATTTGAGCAAGAGTAACTTACTGAGGAGAACCTAGCTAAAAGTGTTGAAACTGTTCCCATAATTGAGAATTCAAAGAATGTTCCAATAGAGACCGAGACTGGAAAAACCTTGAATGTTAATCCCAAACTCACACCTGATGAATTGGAACATCTGGCTACACTATTGAAACAACATAACGGATCCTTTGCGTGGGAGTACACCTACGATAGGTATTCCCTATGAGTTGTGTACTCACCACATTTACATTAAGAATGATTGTTGGCCCATATGTCAACCCCAGCGTAGAATGAATCCAAATTTGAGAGACATCGCGAAGGAGGAAATTCAAAATCTTCTAAAGGCAGGATTTATTTACCCCATTTCAGACAGTGAATGGGTTTCTCCATTAGTGATTGTGCCTAATAAAAATGGTAAATGGAACATCTATGTGGACTACCAAGAGATTAACAAGGCTACACAAAAAGACCATTTCCCTTTTCCATTTATCGATCAAGCATTGGATACCCTGTCTGGTAAAAAATTTGTCTCCTTTCTCGATGGATTTAGTGGGTATAACCAGATTCAGATTGTCCCTGAAGACCAAGACAAGACCACTTTCACATGTCCATGGGTCACTTTTTCATATAAGGTGCTCTCGTTTGGATTATGCAATGCACTCTCTGGTGAGCTCTTAGAATGGATTCCTAATGAGGGCAGCTAGACCAGGAACCTACTTTAATTGTCAACCTGGGGGACGTACAAACTTCAGAGGTGCAGGCACTATATTTGCTCTTATAGATAGTCTTTGTCATGGTTGGTTGTTTGTATCAATGTTTAAGGTTTGCCTAAAAATAAATCGAATGAGCTGGGAACGGATTGCCTAATCTATGAATGCAAAATACTTATGCTAAGAAGTTTCAAATGCTGAAAACAGTAAATCTATATTAGGGAATTTAAGTGCTGAAAATAGTAAACACGTTCCTAAGAATTGACTTGCTGAAAATAGAGAATTTATACTATGAAATTGAATCCTGAAAACAGTAGCAAATCTATTCTAAAATAATGAAAACTAGATCTTTAATCTAAGAAGAAATTACTGTAAATCAAATGCATAAAACTAGAAGTCTGGTCTAATTTATTCAATTGCCAAAACCAAGTTCAGAATGCAATTATCTAATGTTGTGAATTAATCATCAATTAACCAAAGTACTAAAAGTAATCAATCTTCATGAGCAACTATAATAACGGGAAATTGCATGAGCTTCTATATCTAGGTCACTGTTTCATAAGTAATGCAAGCACATAGGAAAATAAGTGTTGAAATATGTATTGGCAGAATGCTGCTACAGGACTACTGAAACAGCATTACCGAACTACAGAATGCGTTGTAAACTACTATGGAATCAGACTGGTCGCTTTACTACAGAAATCAAATAGTACAATTTAACCCCATTCAAATGCTTTCATATTCAATATAGATTTCAGTCAATGTAAAGCACATAATGAAAAATACCTGAACAGTAAGATCTCCTGACTTACGTGTTGGAGGGGCCCTCCCCAACCCGTAATCAGGAGTGGAGAAAACTTATATATGCTTAATCAAAAGCAACATCAAGTCTTTTATTCAAAATAGCAACTCCATAGTTTAACAAAAAGTCTATAACTCAAAGTATCTCGACAGTATAAAAAACGTAAAACAATGGTTCTCAAAAATGGCAACAGGATTCTCTTGCTAGCCGAGAGGCCCGTATATATATATATATCTCTAATGCTTAAGCTAACTTATATGTCTAAATGTCGATTCTATTTGAACAGGTGGTCTCGCTAGAAATCAGGAAAAAGGAGTTGAGCTTTGGTGGTGATCTTTCAGTCCTCTACTAGATCTGCGTGTTTGTACCTTAGTGTACCTGGACCTACTCATTCATACTCAATTTTCATATAATTAGTTTATTGAACACGCATTCAAACATTCAAGAATAATCTTTAAAACAACTTCATTAAATAATCAAGGTAAATAATTTCTCCCACAAAACAAGTGTACTTCTTCACCCTTTCACGTGCTTTACTGTGGAGAAAAAGGCTATCAGATACCTGCAACTTGGACTCATCACCTGCTACATTTCAACGAGCTATGATTGAAATTTTCTCTAAGATGGTTAATGATTGTATGGAAATTTTTATGGATGATTTCACTCCTTATGGTAGTAGTTTTGATGAGGCTTTGAAAAACTTGGAAAAGGTCTTAAAACGCTGTGATCAGACTCACCTGTCCCTCAGTACTGAAAAATGTCATATGATGTTGAGTGAAGGTGTAGTCCTTGGACATTCTATATCTGCTACAGGAATACAAGTGAACCCTGCCAAATTAAGGTAATTATGTACATCCCTATTCCTAGGATGAAGTAGGTACATAGTTTTCTTGGACATGCTGGTTATTATAGACGTTTCATTGTTTTTTTTTCTAAACTAGCATCCCCTCTATTTACATTACTAATGAAGGATGCACAATTCAATTGGACAGATGCATACCAGACAACATTTGCAGAATTAAAGAAAAGAATATCTATAGCACCTATTTTGCATGGTCCTAATTGGGCCTTATATTTCCACATTTATTCTGATGCTTCAGATACTACTATTGGGGTTGTGATGGGACAGTAGGAAGGTCATAATCCATATGTTATTTATGATAACTGAAAAAGAATTCCTTATTTTCATTTATGCCATCAATAAGTTCAGGCACTATATCACTGGGTACTTTACCTTTATGCATACCGATCACCCAACTTTTATATATTTGATGAATAAACCTGTTACTAACGCTCGAGTAACTAGGTGGTTACACTTATTACAATAATTTGATATCACTATTGTTGATAGAACAGGAAAAGAAAATGGTGTTGCTGATTTTCTTTCTCAACTAACCAAAAATGATGATGATTCACTAGTTGAGGATTCTTTTCCTGATGAACATATATTTGCAATCTTAGTTCACTCACCATGGTATGCAGAAATTGCTAATTATCTTGTTGTAGGGAAGCTTCCAGCTCATCTATCAAAAAGGGATAGAAGAAAGATTGTACATCGAAGTGCTTGGTACTGTTGGATAGAAGGATATCTCTTTTACACAGGACTAGACTTGGAGATTAGACGATGTGTGAGGGAAGATGAGGTCAGTAGTATCCTGAAAGCATGTCGTGATGAACCTTATGGGGGGAATTTTTCTGATAAAAGGACTGGACATAAGGTGTTAAGAATGGGTTATTTCTGGCCAACTTTGTTTCAAGATGCAAGAAAATATGTGCAAGCCTGTGATAGCTTCCAAAGGATGGGTCATCCTAATAGACTGGATGAGATTCCACTCCAACCACAATTAGTGGTTGAAAATTTTTAGAGATGGGCCTTGGATTTTGTAGGACCCATCAACCCTCCTTCAAAACAAAAGGTTTACATTATAGTTTGAATAGATTATATGACTAAATGGGTGGAGGCCACAACCCTCGTGAGAGACACTGATCTAGATGTTATAGATTTCTTGTATGAAGAAATATTTACTCACTTTGGAGTGCCAAAATAAATAGTAACAGATGGGGGATCACTGTTTGTATCCCATAATATTGAAGCTCTTCTATGGAAATATCATATCCAGCATCGAATAACTTCACCTTATCATCCACAGGACAATGGCCAAGTGGAAAGCATGCATAAAGTTATTGAAGCTATTCTTACAAAGACTATGAAGAGTCATCGTATATATTGGGTTGAAAGACTCCCTGAAGCATTATGGGCATATCGAACTACATGGCGTAACACCACAGGATTTTGTCCTTATGAATTGGTATACGGGAAAAATGTTGTCTTCCCTATTGAATTCGAGATTAAAACCTTGAGGACTGCTTTAGAAGCAAACTTGGATCTAACAGAAGCTCAAAAGGACTAGTTGAAACAGTTGAACGAACTTGATGAGAAACGCGCAACTCCTGTACATCAAACTTCAGTAATTCAGCAACAATGTTCTAAGTGGCATGACAGGTTTATTAAGAAGAAGATGTTCTGTGAAGGAGACTGGGCCTTATTATACAATTCAATGTTCAAGAAGGAATTTAAATTTAAATTGCACACCAGATAGTTGGGGCCAGACAAAGTGGATACAGTGTTCGAAAATGGAACTATTCGATTGACCACAATCGATGAATATCAAACCCCATTATTTTCCAACATTCATCGGTTGTGGCTCTATCATAATCCACTCTGGAAGGATGCATTTGCTTCTCATGTTGTTGTTGGATCCAACTGTCAATTGGTACAAGAATAGGAATCTCCTCATGTTTCCTCAACTCCTTAATCTGTTGTGCATTTCTCACAGAAAAGTTGTACATAAATAACTCGTTTTATTTTATTTATTTTTTATTTGATTTCAATTGTTTGATAGGTTTGATAGATTGTTTGATGGTTTTTATTTTTCGATTATTCAGCTTTGATTGGTTTGTTTAGAAAAATTGTGTGCAGGAATAGATGCATAGGACACAGGAGAAAAGGAGAAGTTGTAACCAGCTAATTGACTGTGAAAATTATGGGTGGTCCTCTGTAATTGTTGAATAATCCTTTACGAGGATAGGTGAAGGAAATTGTGGAATTATGTTAATATCATTGGAATTCATTTGGGAACTGCTGAATTTTGTCATCGATCGAAACTCTGTCAATATTTTTGTCGAAACTCCGCCAATATTTCAGCTGAAACTCTGCTAAACGTTTTCCGAAAATCCGCCAAATTTTCCACTTTTTGACGAAATTCCACCAATATTTCCACTGAAACTCCACTACATCTTCGGCCAAAATTCCGCCAAATTTTCCATTCTTTTGTCGAAACTCTAGCAATTTTCAGCTAAAACACTGTCAATCTCTCTGCTATCCGCTGAACCACCGCTATCTTTCTAATTTTCATCCTGCATCAGTTATGAAAATCATCGGCTTTCCTCGAAACTAGTTAAAATACACCTTGCAATTTTATCTGAGGAAGATTTCAATGGATTTGGAAGCAATCTTACCTTGTCATTTTTTGTAACCGATATTATGCCTGCTACAGTTTTCCAAAAATGAAGCCAAAAATCTACCAAAGTTCCCACTCCCTAATACAATTAATTCTGACATGGACACATTCAATTATCTTATTGGATAGAGGCCAACCGACTGTATGAAGCCATGTGACGAAGGATACCTTCATCAAATTGATTTGACAGCAAAAGTAGGCCTCCTCGGAAGCTAACAATCCATCACAGTAAGCACAAAGTTACGAATTCTAATCACGGGTATGACTAGGCATAAATTGACAGAGTAATCATGATTATACTATGTTTGCATATCCTTGTCAACAAATTTTAGCCAATCTTTCCAATCAGATGGACACATCACCTCCAGTTCCTGTACTTATTGACCGTCGCCATCTTGTCGAATCCATGTAACAACTTTTCACACGATCCCATTTCATAATTACGTCACCTTTCCCAAAATAGCCAATGGGATCCCCATTGTTCATCGTTGTTTCTGCATGCTGCAACTCCAACATCTGAATTGAGAATTTTTTTCTTACATCGTCTGAGATCAATGAAGAAAGACATCATGGGGGGTTTCCCAGTCCGACATGAACCTGAAACAATGGATGCTTTGCGCCAGAATAGAGATGTTTTTAGCATCTTTGAACAAGCAGGATGGACGGTATATTTCGAAAGATTGAATGGATTCAATGAAGGAATGGCATTACAGTTCGCCCATAATTTGACAGGAGACCATTCAAAAGTTGGGGGATTGAGGTGTTAGGAACCCGTGTCAACCCTTCTCTTTACATTGTTGTTAACACCCAAAAAGTGTTCACTACCTCATCTACCACATTATATGGCTCATTTGTCCATTTTCCTACCATATTTCCCTTAAAATCCCAAAAAATCCCATTAAAATGCCTCCAAAAGGCCTAAAATGCCTCCAAAAGGCCACAAAACCATCAAAATAGCCTAAAAAAGGCTAAAAAAACCCCCTTTTCCTCCAAAAATAGCAAAAACCCCTAAAAAGGGAATAAAAAATATAAAATAATGAGGAAAAGGAGGAAAAAACCCTATACAGCTGCTCTAAACCATGTGTTTCCTAAAACCATGGGTCAGCACTCCACCACCAAAAAACTATAAATAGGTGATGGAGATCCCTTATTCCATATCCACAATCACAAGCACCCTTACTCTGCCAAAATCTCTCTCGAAACCCTAGTTCCCCATTGAACTACTTTCACCTTGAGAGCCACTTTTGGCCCATTCCCACCATTGGAGAAGGAGAAGGAGCATATTGAAGCTTGGAGCATCCTCTTGGACACTGCAAAGGGCTTCATCAAACCTTCTCATTGAAGGTAATATCAATACAAAAAGCCATTCTTTCAATTTGATGTTTATGTTTCATGCTTGTTTTAGAAGTAATTTAATTTCTGTTTTAGCTTAATTAGTTTAATATACTGAACTGCTACTAAGGAGTCCATTCTCCTTAGTAGGTGCTCATTGGCACAAGCTAGGGGTAAAACCCTAGCTACAGTTTTGGCGACTCCCCTAGATTTTGAATTTCTGGTTTCCGTTTTGAATTTTTTACTTTCGGCTGTCCCTTTCGGCCGCCGCATACCGCGTCTTTTCCCTCTACAGTCGCGTCCCGACCGCGCCTTTCAAGCCTTTACCTGCGATCCGACCGCGGCTCTCAGACTGCTTCCGACGCCCCGCCGGCGGATTCAAGTCTGTTACCTGCGATCCGACCGTGGCTAATCAGCCTGTTTGCCGCGATCTGACTACGCCTGTCGGCCTTTTTCCCGCGTCCCGACTGCGGCTTTCTGCCTCTTTCGTGCGTCCCGACTGCGCCTGTTAGCCCTTTTGCCGTGACCCGACTGCGTCTTGTTCCCTATTTCCTGCGTCCCGACTGCCTCTGTTGGCCCGATAGCCGCGACCTGACCGCCGCTGATTCCCTCAAACCCGCGGTCGGCCTGTTCTGATTTGCCACAGACCCGTGGTCTGATTTCTGCTCTTTTCCTGTTTTGAGCCCAGCCCCTTTTGCTGCAATATTTTCTGCATCTGAACAGCCCTCTGTCCCACCTGGTTCCTCACTACCTTACAGCCTTTCTGCAATATAATTTCTGTGCCCTTTACAGAATTCTTTTAAAATTTCGTTATTTTTAATTCAGAAAATTTTGCAAGTTAAAATTTCAATTTCAGCATTATTGATAGTTGGAAGTTGCACCCCTTGTGGCACTTCTATTTTGGGTTCATCACCTCACGCGCACACACTCTGTCATATAAATCAAGTGAGCCTTAAAAATTACCTAATTGAACCAACATTCTAACCCCACTTGGGGAACACAAAAGAATCATTGTAGTTAGGTAGGGTCGGGGGGATAGGCTTCCAATAACACCCCTCGGTCACTTTCACTTGAGACATAGTTGTTGTCCAAATAGGGAACCAAAATCCCCTATTACTTTTTGGCACGGTCACGACCAGTTTGTCAGAGGGCCTCTCCCTTAGGAGGGTTGAAGTCGGGAGACTGGTTCCGGAGGCCTGAGTGGAATACCGCACTCCATTCAGTAACCGAAGGGCTACCTTTCGCGGTTCGCGGGATATCCCTGTATAGGGGTATTGCGGTCAACGAACTAAATGGCAGATTCACCTTTCTGGACGTGTCATGAACGGGGTATCTTAGTTGCCATTCTTCTAGGATTGACTACCCGGTGTCCCTCCCGGTAGGGGGATATCATAGCCACTTGGCTTTCCTACTCATATTGTCTGACTTGGATTTCATCACCTTGCAGAGGATATGTTTAGTTGAGTCAGAATACTTTTAGTTAGGTGTTTGCATGCTCCTTTACCTCCCTTTGGTCTAGTGAGTCCACCATTTTTTCTTTTTTGGAAACCTGCTGCTTGTTGGTATTCTGACCATCTTTGTTGTTACTCCACCCATTGTAGCACAGCTGTTGCAGTGGGTGTTTTGAGTTGGTTGTTGGCCTGAGTGCCTTGCTTTTTAGCTCTCCTTCTGCACACTCGGTTGCATTAGGCCTTTTTTGAGCTATTTTTACTCACCTCAACCCACAGAGATTAGACACCATCTGTCACCATTGAGTCCCCGAGACATTCTCGGCGCCTCAGGGGCGAGCCCCCACAGCACGGTTCTCTTGACACCACTCGTCATAGATTCCGATCATCATCCGTTGATACCACCCATCACAGATCTAGAGCCTTGTCACTTGACTCCACTCGTCAGTGACGTAGGTCTCCGTCACCAGATAGTGACGCACCTTACTTTACCTCTGATTCTGACGAAGAGTCTGAGAACCCTATTTATACTGCCCCTACTAGCCCCATGGCTGGCACGAATTCCACTCCGTTTGTCATAGGGACCATTGGTGGCACATCCACCACCACACCAGTTACTACACCTGTTTTGGGTATGCCCTCCATGGGGCCCCCATCTACCGTTCCCCTCACGGTACCTATTCCCGCAGCGGGAATACCTATCCCCACTACGTCAGTGGCTCACACTACCAATGGTGGTGCTGGACCATCCTCCACTACCTCAGTTCCCCCACTTGGGGGCACCACCCTAAATCTTGTCCCTCCACTTGGGGGCACTGGCCCCAACTTGGTCCAACCCACTACAGTGTCACATCCTTCTTCCAGTTTTCCATTCATGGCTAGCCTCAACCTACCTGACCTGGCCCGATTGACCAACGATCCTATTCGACACGACCCTACATGGCCTCATATGCCTACCAAACTACCCTCTGACATCCCTAAGTTCGAGGGTAAGGCCGGTGAGGACCCACAAAACCATATCATGTCTTTCCACTTATGGTGTTCCTCTAACTCCATTGTGGACGACTCTGTTCGCCTCCGTCTCCTACAGCGCACCTTCACTAGCTCTGCAGCCAAATGGTATATCGAGCAACCACATGGGACCCATGCCACCTTTGCTTCCCTGGCTTCGACCTTCCTGCAGTTCTTCCAGTTGCCTGTCCGCTATGACGCGGGCGTTGAGATCCTTCTATCTTGTAGACAAAACACGGCTACCCATATCACGGACCACATCCATGAGTGGCGTCGACGCCGTAGCTTATGCAAGATTAAACTAGACGACCGTATCTTCCTAGATTGGTTCCTCAAATCCCTTCTCCCTGTTATTGCTAAGGATGTGGCCTCAGAAAGACCCCAGTCTGAGGAAGAGGCCATCCTTAAGGCTCAACAGTTCGACCTCATTTACGCCCAATCGGGTTACCTTTATACCATTATACCTGATGCCCCTCGCGGCGAGTCCTCCCAGCATGATGCGCCGGGGGCATCCCACGCTGCAGATGGTATCATTGGCCGTGTTTCTTCACATCCCCAACCATTTTCTATAGCACGTCCTACCCCTGTCCCCGACCTGTCGCGGGCTACTTCACAGTCTGGAGCAACCAACTCGTATGCTCCTATGACACATCACCATTCCCATGGACCCTCATGTCCACCTCAGTGCTTCGGGTATGCGACTCCTGCTTATGCTCCTCCAGTCGCCCCTCAGCCTTACTACCATCAGCAGGCTGCCTCAGCTCCTGCGCCTTCACAAGCCCCACCAGCTTATTATCCGCCACAGGAAGCCCCTGCAGCACATCCACAACCTGCTCCGCAGTCCTATCAGCAACCCCCTCAAGTTGCTGCACCTGCTCAGCCTCAACCTACATATCATCCTCCGCAGCCTGCTCCAGCACCAGCGCAACCTCAAAATCCACCTGCTGCCCAAGGGCAAGTTTACGCCCAACAGAACCCGCAGCAAAACCAGAATAACCAACGAAACCAGGGCCAACAGAACCGCGGCAAGGGCCGTAATCGGGGAAACAACCAACCTGCAGACCAAGCTGGTCAATCGGCTAATCCCCCTGACAACAACAATGCGGCCCCCGCTAATCAAAACCCTGATCGCCCGCCTAAGCAGGCTAAAAACCCCAATTTGCGAACGAACCACCCTTGTTCTATTTGCGGGGTCTATGGACACTACACCCATGCTTGCCCACACTTAGAGCGAGCTCGGCAACTCTGGGTTGACGAGGCCCATCGCCAAGGGCATGCGGATCCCCAAGCGCCGCCCAACCCCCCCCAACCTCAACAACCCCCTTTGGTGCTGCAAAACCCCTTACCGACCCAAGGCGTAGTGAACACTCAGCCGTTGGCTCCCCATCAAGCCAATGCGCCACAGCAACAACAGATCACTTACGCTGCTCCTGATCAACCCATGTTTGACTCAGGTACCCACCACTTACTGATGATGTCATCTGCTGACGTCAATCTCCAGACCCGTCGGAACCAATATGGCTCCACCTCTGAAGGCAATCCCACGGATAAACCTACTAACGCCCATCCCACCGACCAGGCGTTACGTATACCTCCGCCTCCCATAGACGGCGCTGCAAAAGCCCCTCGTTTCCCACTTCGCCGAATCAACAATAACCCTAATGCGCGCGCTGCGTCAAACTACAACATTGTAGACGACCTAGCCCAATCTCCCGCAGCCATGTCTGCATTAGAAGTCTTGAAGAACTGCCCTTCCAAACGCAAGACTTTACTTTCCGCCATTGGGGGGATTGACCCAAATGATTCGCATTTGATGGCATTTGATTTAGACCAGTCTGAACCACGCCTACCTTCTAGCTTAGCATTCCAAGTTACTGTCTCCGTTAGGAATCTTGTCATCCACCGGTGCATCATCGATGAGGGTGCCTCCACATGCGTTATGTCTACATTCGTATGGCAGAAGCTAGGATCCCCTCCTCTCCAGCAGTCCACCACTGCGTTACGTGCCTACGACGGTTGTTCGGCCCAGCCCCAAGGCCTCCTACCCAACGTACCCGTCCAGTTAGGTGGTAAAACCGTCCTTATTGACATAGAAGTAATCAATGCCCAATTGGATTACAACCTTTTACTTGGCCGCAGCTACATGTATGCCATGCGGGCGGTTGCCTCTTCCGTCTTTCGCACCATGATGTTCCCCCATGAGGGACGCGTGGTTAAAATTGACCAGCTCACATACTATGATCCCAGTGCTCCCGCGGCACCTGAAAACGTTCTCCCCATGGTTGAACAACCTGTTTCTCCTGCCACCACTTCGTTTGTTTCCTCTTCGGGGCCTGGAGTCTACTCAGACACGCCGAGAACCTCCACCTTTCAATCCATTCCCCCGCCGTCATCTACGCCCGAAATGTCTGACTTATGTACTTTGTCCCACGACAGCCAACCACCTAGCAATCAACCACCCTTGTTGCCTAAACCACCATTGTTACCTAGCCACATTGGTGTTACACCGATCCATACGATCCCCTTCCTAGTCCCTCCATTGGGAGTAGTAAGCGCCCCGGTGATGGCTACCCTTAGCCTCCCTGGGTTAACCTTGGGATTACCTGTATGGTATCTTTCGCCTCCCGTTCGCCCCGCCGACACCAGATGTCGTCCTCCAACCGGTGCAACCCATGGCTACTACCACTCAGCCACCTCCCGGTGTCTCTACCCCTTCGTCCTCCACAACGCCCCCTCCTCCTCCCCAACCCACTGGGGGCAGAGGTCCACAACCTTACACTGCTGTACCACCTCCCAAGACAGTCAAAAACCCTCTAGTATTTCGTGCTCCTCCCAAATGCTCGCTGTGCGATGAGTTAGGCCATGCCACTCACCAATGCCCACAGTTACCAGCCTTGCAGAAGCACATGCAGATGCTCGACGATGACCCTAACATCCCAACTGTCGAACTCAACCCCACTCCCAAGCCTAAAGATAAGTCCCTACGTACCAACCACTCCTGCGCCATATGCGGTATTTACGGGCATTATTCACATCATTGTCCCGATCTCCCGGATTAGAGAGCGGCTCTCTATGAGATGAACAATCTGGATCTTGAGACGGCACCACCTACCATTGAGGAGATCTACCCCCCAGACTCTTCACCTTCTGGAGAGATTAACACCATTTATATGATCTCTTCCACTACCATTCCCTCGTCAACCGATTTGACGACGCAAACTTTCCGTACTGATGAGGAAGTTCTTGAGGCCCTGACTGCCCCGGATTATCCCTAGGACGACATGCACCATCGTTCCTATTTCATCCCAGAAGAATCCTCCTCTAGCACAGCTAATCAATTCACAGTTGAGTCTAAAGACTTCCTCCCCACCAAGGTCGACTGGTTCAAGGACCCTATCCCTGCTCCTGATGCCTTCGAGGAGGGTAACATGGCCAACATCTCACCTGTCATCCAAGTTGATATCGCTGCCCTAGGACGTTCCCCTGAACTCATCACTTTAGGAGCATTCTGCAGTAAACAAGAGATTGAGGACTACATAAACCTTTTCAGAGAATTCCGTGATGTCTTTGCCTGGTCCTATACCGAAATGCCTGGTCTTGACCCTGCAATTATAGAGCACCACATTGACACATGGCCTGATGTACCCCCCGTTCATCAGAAACAGCGTCCCATTCATCCCTCACAGTTCTCAGATGTTAAAGCTACAATTGGGACCCCTGAAGTCATCACTTTAGGAGCCTCCTGCAGCACGCAGGAGATCGAGAACTACCATCAACTCTTCCTAGAATTCCATGATGTCTTTGCTTGGCCCTCTCCCGGCATGCCTAGGTCCAATCCCGCCCTTCTCGAACATCACATGGACACACGGCCAGAGGAACTTCCTATTCATACTGAATCCAACTCTGAAGGCCTTCCTTTGCACAACCCCCATGCTGGGTTGTATCCTACAGAGTCTCTATCCCTAGAATAACTCGCGGCCTCATTGATCCGCATTGTACAGTTTGCTCTCTTTTTGTTTTTCACATTTTTTACCATCATCTTACATTCATCATTTCTGCATGATTACAGATGGACCACCTTCCACCTTGTTACACTGGCTTCGCTGATGGCGCAAGCCGCTGGTCTCCCAACCTGGCTTCTGCAGCATGGGTCTTGTACTCCCCTTCCAACGAGATGATTCACCTTGACGGGATATGTATAGGCGCTGCTACCAATAACCAGGCGGAGTATGATGCTGTGACCGGTCTCTTGACTGCCGCCCTCCAAATGGGCATATGTCACCTTCATGTGTTCCTTGACTCCCAGCTACTTGTCTCCCAGCTCAACAACTGCTACCAGGTACAAATGACACATGTCATGTTGGACCCACCACTATTTATAGTCAGTTGACTTTTTATTGTATTGGTCATTCTGGCCCCATACGGAGTCCGTTTTACAAACCGTTTCCACCACCAGAATCAGCACGACGAGACCGTCATGATGGCGCCTCGTTGCATTATTTTCGTTTCGTTATTTTTTGCCCATTTTTCAGACACCACTCGTCACCTCGGTTTGCGTGCCACATCGGCCGTTCTCCGTTTTTCACATGTTTTATATCATCGGATTCATTTTTCCGAGCTCGTGATGATGCTTGAGATCATTTCTCGCTCTCACCTCCAGATTTTTGGGTATTTTTACAAAAACGCCCTCGTCACCTCGGTTTGCGTGCCACATCGGCCGTTACCCGTTTTTGACATCCTTTATATTGCCGGATTCATTTTTTCGAGCTCGTGATGATGCTTGAGATCATTTCTCGCTCTCACTTGGTACAATTTCCACATTGTGTCCCCACACCTTGCTGCCTCGGTTTGCGCGCCACATCGACCGCCATCGGATTGTTCCACTTTTGTACATGAGCCATTCACTCCTGTCATACTGCAAATGTCTCGTTATTTTGCCACCATCTCATTTACCCCGCAAGGAGGCCCATCAGTGTTCCCCAACACCCTCGTTCTTGGTCACCATTATTGATCCTTGATTGAACACTTCCTCCTTGCCTGGCCATTCCTTTTGTTCGGTATAATTTTATCCCTTTTTCGGGCCGGACAAGTCCTTTACGAAAAAGGCACTTAGGGAGTTTCCGTTAAGCTCTTTTCTGACTCCTAAAAGAATGAAAAGATCGCCGAGCAATCTTGCTTCCTTTCATGCTCGCTAAAGTACCTGAAAGGGCGTCTATCTGGTATAAGTTTAACCCTTTTCAGGACCTGGTAGACTAATTACGAAAAAGGAATACTCTAGTCACACCGGCTAGAAGAGTTCTTCATTGCATCCTTTTATGCTTCTTTGGGCCTTGGAGACTAAATCTACGAAAAAGCAACCCCCTGGAGTCTTCTTACTTGCTTTCAGACTCTCTAAAATTGAAAGCAACCACGAGCATGAACTGTCCTGGGCTCGTAAAATCTACACGACAGTACCATTCCATTACTTCAGAGTCTTCTTATCGCTTTCAGACTCCTTAAAATTGAAAGCAACCACGAGCATGAACTGTCCTGGGCTCATAAAATCCACACGACAGTACCATTTTATACACACTTCTTCTAGTTCCTTAACCCATGAAGAAGTTTTCCCCCGTGCCTCCTGGCACTTTGATCTATCATCTCGGCAGCACCCCCAATCAGGTCGCCTTTGTTCAGAGTATTCTGCAGTCTCCTGCCATTGTGCCCCAGCTTGAGTCTCCCTCAGCCAGTTATCCTCCCAGATCCATTACAGCTATGATCCCTTTCCCCTTAGTCAGTTTCATATGCTGCCAGATCATTCCCATTATCATACTCTGAACAAAGGAAGTTTGAGTCCATCCACTCTACTTGCCCAGTTGTCCCCCCACAGGTTATCACTCCTGCCATCAGCACTATCACATTTCGGTCTTGTACCTCGCGCTCCTGTCAAGGAAACATCATTGCCTTGATAGTGGCAGGTCTCCCTCTGTCGACGACAGCTCCTCTATTCCAGAGGATAGGCCCAGAGGTCCCTACGCCTTGGACTTATCACCATCTGTGGTAGGTGCCTACGGATCATTCTGAGAGGAGACATCATTGCCTCTCCGAGTGGTTGTTCCTCACATGCTCGACTTCAGCACCTTGATCGCATCGTTGAGGATCGCGTAGGATTATATCCCATCAGTTTTTAGTCGAAGACCCCGGATTTCCCCCGACTCTAGCACATTGGTGAGTCACTTTGGAACGCCCAGTTATATGTTCCCGTGGATGTCCGGGCTGCGTTGGCGTTTGTATTCGGAAGCCATCCAGTTACATGCTTCCTCGAGTACCCAGTTTCAGTCCCAGATCAGTTCCAGTTCAGTGTACCATGGAGAGTATGACCCCAGTCACTATGATCCCGCAGCTCATCAGTTCCTTTGGTACCACACTTAGTAGCACTGTTGATTGTTTCAGTGCACCAGTTCTGCAGTTCACACATGATCCGCTCAGTAGTATGTCCCAGCTTTGTGTCCCCTCTGGACTCTTATGATGTACACAGTGGTCATGTATCTTACAGGTCCCCCTTTTTGGGCCTCACAGTTATGTTTATGTATCTTGATACGAGCATGGGTATGCCCGCCTCGTCCATATATTGAGATTATTCCTCAGTCAGTATTTGAGGTCATGTATATTTCAGGTCCCCATTTTTCGGACCCCATTGTTATTATGTTATATCCTGATACGAGCATGGGTATGCCCGCCTCGTCCATATGATCAGATGATTCCTCATCCATTATTGAGGTTATGTACTTTTAGTTCTTGCAGTTGTTCGGGATCGTTGTTTCGGGCTCCAGTTTGTTTCTTCTCTTCTCTCCACATCCTAGGAAAACCATTCATGACTTATGATGTCCATCGGCCATACGATGAGCTCCTGACCTCGCACATCAGGGGGCAATTTGTTAACACCCAAAAAGTGTTCACTACCTCATCTACCACATTATATGGCTCATTTGTCCATTTTCCTACCATATTTCCCTTAAAATCCCAAAAAATCCCATTAAAATGCCTCCAAAAGGCCACAAACCATCAAAATAGCCTAAAAAAGGCTAAAAAACCCCCTTTTCCTCCAAAAATAGCAAAAACCCCTAAAAAGGGAATAAAAAATATAAAATAATGAGGAAAAGGAGGAAAAAACCCTATACAGCTGCTCTAAACCATGTGTTTCCTAAAACCATGGGTCAGCACTCCACCACCAAAAAACTATAAATAGGTGATGGAGATCCCTTATTCCATATCCACAATCACAAGCACCCTTACTCTGCCAAAATCTCTCTCGAAACCCTAGTTCACCATTGAACTACTTTCACCTTGAGAGCCACTTTTGGCCCATTCCCACCATTGGAGAAGGAGAAGGAGCATATTGAAGCTTGGAGCATCCTCTTGGACACTACAAAGGGCTTCATCAAACCTTCTCATTGAAGGTAATATCAATACAAAAAGCCATTCTTTCAATTTGATGTTTATGTTTCATGCTTGTTTTAGAAGTAATTTAATTTCTGTTTTAGCTTAATTAGTTTAATATACTGAACTGCTACTAAGGAGTCCATTCTCCTTAGTAGGTGCTCATTGGCACAAGCTAGGGGTAAAACCCTAGCTACAATTGTTAGTATGTTGTTGTTGGACGCATATGATTTGTAAGTCATCCTGTAGTATTTGTTGATCCATAGTTTGTATTATCCCATGGTATTCACCCATAGAATTGGACGCATATGCTTTGTAAGTCATCCCATAGTATTATATGTCCCATGGTATTGACCCATAGTATTGGGCATAGACTTAGTACATAAGTGTGTGTTGAGGCCAATGAAGGTACCGTGAAGTTATTTGTATTGAGCTTGCTCAAAGGAGGTTGCCCCCTCGAAGTGGCCTGCGATCATTAAAGCGATTTTGAGTTCTGTTATTTCTGCTATCTCGTGTATTTTCATTAATTAATTGTTGCAGGTTCACATCTGGTATCAAAGCACTTTCTTGGGCTCGCTGGGTGAAATTTCTGCCAATTTTTTTTTCGCATCTGTTGCAGGTTCAAACCTGGGAATAATCCCTATCCGTTTAACTGTGGGAAGTACATGGGAATAATCCCTAAAAATCATTGTGATGAGTACCATAGGAACCCGAAGTAGATGGCCCCTTCAGAGGACCTGCCAGCGAAAAGGGAAACAACCCCTACCCGATTGACTAGTTCCCACCCGTGAGGTAAACCAAGAGCTTTCATTTGTGTCAAAGCGGTTATTAGTTTTACCTGAGTCGTGGAGTGAGGGGTACTTCCCTAATATGCAATTCATCAAACAACATTGGTGGTTGAGTGAATCCCCTGAACCGTTAGGAAACCAAGCATACCTGGGGTCCATATCTATTTTCAGCTGATAAATCGTAGATTTCCTCTGCCCAGAATTGTTGCTAATCACTTCCGTGTCATTGTAGATCCATCTGTTGTCGATCACTTCTGCGTTGGTGTAGATCCATCTGTTTTCGATCACTTCTGTGCCATTGCAGATCCATCTGTTGCCAATCCCTTCCACGCCGTTGCAGATCCATTTCTGGAAAAAAAAATGTTTTTCCACCATATCTCCCTTGTTTTAACTCTGTTTCCCTTGAAACTTCCCTAACACCCTTGCAATCCCATTCTACATATTTCATTCCTGAGGACCATATCCCAGATTCCCCTTCCCAATGCCAAAAATTCCACACTTGTCTATTTTTAGGGTTTGCCATAATTTCTTCGATTTTCACCCAATCGCCTTCAATTTTTACCACAGTGTTCATTTCATATTTCTGCTTCTTTGTCCCTCTCTGCCAAATTTTCTGATTATTTCACCCCGCTTCTAAAATCCCCCTTTTCTGCTTCACTATCCCTTTAAAAGTATACAAAACCTAGTCAAACCCAAATTACCCATCAAATTTTTTCCCAAATCCCGATTTTCCTTTACTAAAACAGTTTATGTTTTTGTTTATCTACCCACTCAAAAAAAAAACTCTTGGTTATGGTTGTCACCCGCGCAAGAGAAAAAACCATGGAGGAAGCACTTGCATCCATCCAAACCAAACCCCAGGATCTGGATGAAAAATTTCTTCGCCTCCATCTTGAGCATTCAGCCATGAACAACAAAGGACAATCTAAGTCTTCATCAGACAATCAGTTCTCTTCTTCCAACAATTTCCATGGTCCGAAGCTTGATTTTCCTCGCTTCGATGGTACTAATCTGACTCGATGGATCTATTGTGTAGAATAGTATTTCAGTCTGAATAATACTTTTGATGTCAACAAAGTTCCACTTTCATCCTTTCATTTGGAACAAGAAGCTCTTCAATGGTATCGTTGGAACATCAAGGCTCATGAAGAGCCAAAATGGCCCGATTTTTGCCAACTCCTTTTGCAACGATTTGGTCCTAGTGCTTTTGATGACTTCACAGGAGCACTCACTAAACTTCGCCAATATGGCAATGTGAGAGAGTATCAGACAGAATTTGAGAAACTAGCCAATCACACAGAAGGATTGTCTGATGAATTTTACAGGAGTTGTTTTATCAGTGGTCTTAAGGATGAAATCCGCTCAGAGGTCAAAATGTTCTGTCCCAACATAATGATGGAAGCCCTTGGGTTGGCTAAGTTGGAAGAAGACAAGATTGCAGCCCAACAATGCTCCAAACCCGCTTTTGTTCCCTTTAGAAATATGAGTTCTCAACGACCTCCCATCCCGCCAGCTCCTCGACCAACTCCTATCAAGCATTTGTCTGAAACAGAGATGTGGGAACACAGAGGAAAAAGGGCTTTGTTATAATTGTGATGAGAAATTCACTCGAGTACATAGATGTGTTGAGAAAAAGCTCTATCTCTTGGATGTGGATTCTCCGCCTGCCTCTGGAATTGGTGAAGAAGCTCCAGATACAATAGATGACCAGGTCGACATTCAGGAGCCGCCTATTGACCCTCCGTCTCAGGACGACTAGCCAAATATATCTCTCCATGCTTTAGCCGGAATCACCACCGCCCAAACAACGCAGGTCAAGGGTTACTTCAAGAAGATCCCTCTTACAATACTCATTGTTTTTGTCCATCAAGGGTTACCAAACAGGATGATTGTTTTGTCCATCCTTGCTTCAACTTTGAAGTCATGATTTCCAATGGGGGCACCTTACCTTCCAAGGGGAAGTGTCACAATGTGCATATCTCTCTGGAAGATTATAACCTGCTCTCTAACTTGTTTTCCTTGTCCTTAGGAGGATGTGATGTGGTTTTGGGCGTTTGATGGTTATGCACTCTTGGCCCCATCTTATGGGATTTTGCTGAACTTTGGATGCAGTTTTCAGTCAATGGGAAACAACACAAATTTATGGAATTAAAACCAGGTTCTCTCCACATCATCAGTTCACATCGCCTGGAAAAGATCCTTAAGAAGAATTCACATGCTGGCATCGCTCATCTCCATTCCATTCAGATGCACCCATCAACGGTCTCCATTACTTCCTTGGATAGATATGCAGGTATCTTTGTTGAACTAGTGGGCTTGTCGCCTTCAAGAGACCTTTGCAGCTCCCTAGTTCAGGCCATTGAATCGGTTCTTCGAAACCATGATCAGATTCTTCTCATTCTGCAGGACAATGTTCACATGCAGAGAATTCGACTAAAACAACAAGCTGATCAGCACCGTTCTGAGCGCACTTTTCACGCAGCTAATATGGTTCTTCTTCATCTCCATCCTTCCAAGCAATCCTCCCTAAAACTCAAAAGGCGTCATTGGCCAAGAATGCAACCCGAGGATGCTACAAGGGAACCACTCCTTCAGATTCTGCATCAATTTCCACATCTAAAGCTTTGAGGACAAATCTTTTTCTAAGGGAGAGGGGATGTTAGGAACCCGTGTCAACCCTTCTCTTTACATTATTAGTATATTGTTGTTGGACGCATATGCTTTGTAAGTCGTCCCGTAGTATTATATTTCCCATGGTATTGACCCATAGTATTGGGACTAAAATTAGTATATAAGAATGCGTTGAGGCCAATGAAGGTACCGTGAATTTATTTGTATTGAGCTTGCTCAAAGGAGTTTTCCCCCTCGAAGTGGCCTGCGATCAATAAAGCGATTCTGAGTTCTGTTATTTCTTCTATCTCATGTATTTTCATTAATTAATTGTTGCGGGTTCTTCACATGTGGGTTGGAGTCTCGGAGCATATTTTAGTTGAATTTATAGGATTTCCTAGGATCGGGAAGAGTTGGCTCGTCCGGAAGGTTCCCAACCCAAATTCAATAGAAGACTTCCTCACAGCAAGAGAGAACATTCAACCAAGGGGATGAGGAACAACATTAGAAACTCTGCCTCGCCCATGGGACCAGGTTTTAATATTCCTTAAGAAATATATCACCTGCGAAGGTAGCTCCTGAGTCATCTATTCCTATGACTTTATTTTTCTCTCTCACCTGTGTCAAGACACATTAATTAATATTCCCTATTATCTTCCTAGGACCCTGCAAAACATGGCACATGATGCAAGGGGGTCTCAATATCCTCAAGCTTTCTTCACTAACCATGGCCTCATCAAGTTGCTAATGTTAAGAGCACTTGAGAAAAGACATCAATCTTGGGGGAAATGTTTTGTTGGGGATGTTGTATACCATGTGGCTATGGAAGAAAGTGATAATGAAAGTGAGGAGGAAGACGAGCGGAGCCTGTCAGATAGAGTTGGGGGGGGGAGATAGGGAATATGAAGAAGCTGATAATGATCAAGAAAGGTTTTTATAGGAAGCTGTAACTGTAGAGGATCTTCAAAACATAAACCCCCAGGAGCCTATTGGAATCCCAGTCCGACAAACATAAGCCAATGTAGAATAAATGAGGGAGGAGACTGAAATACAGACTAGATTAATTCAGGAAATTGAGTCTTCTACTGAACAAGGAGGATTTATAATTCAGGAGGTTGAATTTTATACTGAACCAAGAGAGGGAGATAGTAAGTTAAGGGAAGAATCATCACGAAAGGATGATTCTCCTTTTTCTATATCAGAGGAATTCAAAATACTCCCAGAGGGTTCCACTCCCTCTACACCACGAAGAAATAAAAAGAATCGTTTACCCATAAACAGTCGGCCAATCCATCAAAAAGAATAAGGACCCTAGCTTCTATTGAAACAAAGGCAGCACAAGTGACCAAGGCAAATATTGAGATCCCATATTTAAAACCTCGATCACCCCCTAAAACACAAGAACCAAGGGGTAGCCCAAATTCAATTTTGAATTCTTCCGACCCACAAGAACCTACTGCAAGATAGGATCAATTTCAAGTACAAAATATGATCTTAGAGAATGGCCTGCTAAAGAAGGAGGTACATGTGCTCAGGGAGGAAGTTCTAAAGAATCAGGTAGTTCAAATATTGATCACATTAGCTGAATTTGTTGATCAAATGGGAAGTGTACCCTCCGTGTTTCAGAAAATCTGGAGCATGATGAGTTTGTGTGCCCAGGATGTGGGGACATCTTTGAAAATGCAGGATACAAGGTCACAATCATGGTACTTTCATCCTGGAGGCTTGGACAATTGAGACAAGAGAAGAATGGGACATCACAAGCATATCCAATGGTGGAGGATGAGAAAAATCAGAACATGGAAGAAACTCATTCAACCATGGACAATCAAGAATTTCTGGGTAAGGAATCCGAGGATAACATTGCACAAGAAATTGTTAAGGTCTTAGAACCATCGATCCAAAAAGAGGGTGTTGAAACAAAAGAACCAACAACCCAAAAATAGGATGATGAAAAAAAGAATTATAAATCCAAAGAGAGGCCACTATAACACAAGAACCAGTGGCACATGAAGTAATTGTTTAGGTCCTTGAACTAGAGGGTCAAGAAGAAGTTGCTTAAACAGTGGCGTAGAAGAAACTGCTGAGATCCCTGAACAGGTGGGACAAGAAGAAGCTACTGAAACAGTGGCACAAGAAGACACTGTTAAGATCCCCGAACTATTGAGTCGAGAAGAAGCTGTTGAAACAAAAGATCTAGCGAATCAAGACCAACCTCTACCTAGGAAAATTGATGATAGAGAAAAGTCCCAGGAACCTCTGGATATTATTGAGTTGGATACAGAAGATGAAAAGGACACAGAAGATGAAATAGGTTAGCAGATTGCATTTAAGGAACTTTCTCTGCTTAATCTTGAAATAAGTAAATGGAGATATCGCGCAGTGCTGTGCGAGGAAGGAATGGTTTCCCTGCATGAACATAGGAAATCCATTAAAGAAATCAGAGAGAGATGGTCTGAAGAATTAATCTTCCAGAAATTTCACTGGGAAAATCTCTAGGAAGAGTTGAAGGAACTAAGAAAGTTGAAGGCCATGAAGCAAGAGAAAGAGAAATTGTATAATATGATTTAGGAACTTTTAAGCTCCAGGGCCCCATCACCATCCTATTTAGTATTCCTTTATAAACAATTGAATTTGTTTAAGATTAAAGCTCTGAAGGAAAAAAAACCCCATCAGTTTATGACAACCCATCAGTTTATGAATACCTTTACCTAGAGTGACTTCTCTGGACAAAATTTACTGTGTGAGTTATATTTGCATCAATTGGCATGTTTCATAGACCTTTAGTCTAATCTTGTTCCTCATATAGGTGACATTCATCTGAGGGAATTCACTTCCTTTGTCACCAATCATATGAACTAGTGGAATTCCTCCCAGACTATTAAAAAAAAATGAGGATACTTCTATTCTCTGGATACGAGGTGAACCTCAAATCCTTGTGACCCTTATTGCAAGACATGGAAGACATATCTCCTCTCCTCGAAATGCTAAGCATATAGAATCATTTCAACAAGATATCATATCTACATGTGTCAGAAGGATCTCATAGCAATAGCCTTATGCATTGGAAGGAAACAAGAACAGGTGGGAATCTTCTTCTAAGCCCTTAAGAACAAGAGGCCCTTACTGTTTTGAAAATTTTAAATATGCTTTGTCTTGAGTGCCAAAATACGTCAATTGTATGCAGATATGTGGGCCAAGCTGGATAGGATTAATATTTAGATTCCCACTCATATGGTTACCTGAGAGGAAATACATGAGTATCTATAAATTTACCAAGAAGGCAGAAAAGAAGTGTTGGGCACAGTTGGTTGCTTGCAAGGGGTTTATAAACCATGGAGAGAATCCCGAATATTCCTTCAATTTCACTAACTTCCACAAGAAAATTTTTGAGTTAGACTCACATTCAGATTAGTTGGAGGTTGTTTCATGAGGACATGCAATTGGACAGCTGGGGGGAGATGTTGGGTGCCAGAAATGCCCCGTTTTGCTCACTTCCATTGAGACCCTTTTTCCTTGTTTTTCCCTATTATTATAACCAAGCCATTATCTTTCCCAAGGAAGAGCATGGATTTGAACATGTATAATTTATATAATTTATTATTTCTTTTTTATATTAATTCTTAAAGATTACTTGTGGTTATGTATTTTGTTTCTAATTTTGTCGACTTGTGAAGGATCAATGAAAGTAATTTGAGACTACATGGGATTTGGGTGTATCAGCTTGCTGATACACGTGGATAAAGAAGTACATGGCTAGTAGTCATGCTATTCATGGCTTTGGTTTAGGTTGTTACAGAAGCAACTCAAGCATCTATCCACATGTCCAGCTGAAACTCGCTTGGTATCTGATCAGTTGGATTGTGAAGAGCATTAACGCCTATGAAACAAATTTGATCCCAAATGTAATTATGAATGTAATTGTTTCTATTTTTGAAAAATTGATTCGATAGCCTGAAGATCTTCGATCTTCATAGCTGTCCGAATTAATAGGACCTGAATTGTCTTGTCTAGTATTTATAGAGAGACGAGAGGGTTCAAAAGGTTAGGCTTACTTTGAGAGAATTTGTAACAGGAATGGGAGAACTTTGTAATTGAATTTATTCTATCAATGAAAGAGGCAGTATTTTCCTGATCCATTGTATGCTGAGTTCTGGTAGCCTTTAGCAGCATCTATGTTAGAAGGAAAGGGCCAACCTTCTCACAAATTTGTCGAGTTAATTAGTTTTTTAAGTCCTTTACTTTGTTTGGTGTGTAATTTCTATTTAGATTTCTTGAATTGCTGAAACAGTTTGATTATTAAGCGTAGGATTTCTTAATTTCTAATTTCTCTTTGTTGAATAGTGTGAGCATTAAGTGTAGGATTTTCCATTTATAGATTTTCTTATTTGCTAAAACAACTGACTGAGTAATGCATAGTTTCTCCTTACAAGTGTGTTATTTATTATTGTTGTGACAGTTGTGCTCTATTGCTGCATATCACCGATTGCTTCATTCCTTTCATGGATTACCGAACGGGTAGATGACATATAATTTACAGAGTAGAAAGAAGATTGATTTCCTTTATGGTTGAATATTCCAATTGTGGATTGAATCTCTTTTATGATGATTATTTAGGATTTAAATTCTTTCAAAATCGATTTAGCTAATTTATTCTTGAAGCAGTTAATTCTAGAACTCATTGTTACAGAGAAAAAATTCCTATGGATCGGGGTAGACCACAACAAACAGATGACTACCAGAAATCAACTTAATTCTCAATACAATGCTATATAAATGTAAATCCTAAGATGTGGATAAATGACCAACCTTCAACCGGATGTTCGAAGTAGATCTCCATTGAGCTTTCCCAATCTCTACACTTGAACTTGCATCTTAGTCTCAACAACAAATACAAGCAAGTGCATATAATATGTGAAAGATATTAGCATTAACAATAGCATGGTCCATGATATAACAAGAAAATGTACCCAATGTTAATTAACCATTCACAACATCAATTGGATGAGAAAATGAGTATTTCTATTAATGAAACAAGAAGTACATGATACAACCTCTTGTCGAAAACTCATCTGAACCGAGAACTAGGTCCCTCCACTTGTGTCTCCACCACTTCAATCCCGCATGCAATGGAAAACTCAATCTATGAAGGAGTTTTGTAGGTGAACATAAGAGGTTTACAACAACTAGGATCAATGGATGTAGACTCAAGCTATGGAAAAAATTCAATAGAGTTTCGATGCTCTCTCTTTCTCCTCTCTCCTCCCTGCATGCATCATATGAGCTCAATATATAACCCTCCAAAGGCTAATGAAAGGTTGGATCAAGTCGTTTCAATATTCATGGAAGGCCAAAGATCACATTGGCCACTTTTTTGGAGTGAAAAATGGAGATTTTACTCTTTTTTACCAAAAAGGACGATGTACGCAGGCTGTAGTGAGACAACCTGTGTATACGCGAGCTATAGTGGAGCAAATTGCATATAGAAGGAAAATGTATGCGGGTTGTAGTGGGACAACCTGCGTATATACACGGGATATAGTGGAGCAACTCATGTATAGGAGGAAAAGTATGGAAAAAAGGGGTTCAAGGAGAACCACAAGTATGGTTTTGAGTCTAAAAGTAGGTGAGGGAAGCCAAAGAGTATAAATGCTCACAAGGTGGAAAAATACGCTGTAACAGATGCCCCCTAATGTGTGAGGTCAGAGAAGGTACTACGATGTCCAAAATACATTATAAATGTTAGTTTTTCAGAATTTTCAACCTGATCTAAGATCTTAACTGAGAGAATAACATGTACATCATATCTACAGCATATCAATCATGGACACAATAATGCAAGCACACAAGAGACACAGAGTTTCACCGGGGAAAACCAAGAAGGTGAAAAACCTCGCAACTTCCTCAGATATAGATAGAGCAATGATACAACCAAAGTACAAGAGATAGTCTTCTCCTAGCAGATGATCCTCCTCCTCACAAGTTTGCCACTTTTTGAGAGAGATAGAAGTGAGTAATGAGTGATCAAATAGAGATCTCCTGATCTCTATTTATACTTGTCCTGTCCTTCCCAATAAAACTAATGGGGTCGACTTGTCTAGCTTGGCCTAATAACCCATGGTTAACTTAATCCGGGATGACCCCACACTTGGTGGTCTAATAACCCATCAAGTATAAGTTATGATACTTACAATATAAATGACGACACTTCCGTATAGAGGAATAATAACATCTCTATAGGAATACAATACACATGGGTAAAATACATTCCGAAGTTACATATACATCAACACTCCTTCTTAACTAGGAAGGTATTTCTCGACACAGATCTGCTAGAACAAGTCTTCTTCTCTGGATCATCATCAATGAATCATCATCCTCGAATCATCGTCATCGTCATGGCTGCTGCTATCTCAATCAATCTCTGAATCTACTCGTCATAAGAAGTTCTACAGAGCCAGTACTTTTTCATACTGGATGTAGGCCGACCACCTGCAGGTCTTCATCATCACTGGCCATACTATGGATTCCTCAGGACTTATTACGTGCATCAAAAAAACCTAGCAAGAGCATCCTAGGACTGATTACGAGCACACTGCTCAACCTATTGGATCTCCCAGGGAGTTATTACATGTGACCAAGGAAAACCTAGCAAGAGCATCTCAGGACTGATTACATGCCCAGCACAACCTACAAGATCTCCCAGGGAGACATTATATGCTACTAAGCAAAACCTAGCAAGAGCATCTCAGGCCTGATTATGTTCCCAGCACAACCTGCAAGATCTCCCAGGGAGAAATTATATGCCATGGACAAAACCTAGCAAGAGCATTTGCTAGATCTCCCAGGGAACTATTATATGCCAGCGAAAAAACCTAGCAAGAGCATCTGCAAATATCCCAGGGTGGTATTATATGTCCCTCCAAGCAAAACTTCGAAAGAGCATTTGCCAGATCTCCCAGGGAGCTATTATATGCCAGCGGCAAAACCTAGCAAGAGCATCTGCAAATCTCCCAGGGATGGATTATATGCTTATCTGCACAACCTGTTCCACGGCCACAGAGTATCAACCTGATACTCACCATACACCATCCTGATGTATATCATCACATGATCATCCTGATCATCATCACTGCATCATCCTGATGCATGTCATCCAAAGCATCATCCTGATACTCATCACACATGATCATCCTGATCATATGATGTATCCACCTGATACATATCATGCATCCACCTGATGCATATCACATACATGATCCACCTGATCATACAATGTATCCACCTGATACATATCATGCATCTACCTGATGCATATCATATACATGATCCAACTGATCATATCCAGCATCCACCATGATGCATAAACATATACATGATCCAACTGATCATATCCAAAGCAGTAACTGGAGCATCATCCTGATGCTCATCACACAACGCTTACATCCACAGCCATCGGAGGATCCTCCTACCACCATGCTTGGAATGGCTTCTACAAATTTGTGCATCACTTATTCCTTGAAGTGTCATCAATCTGAAGAACAACAAGCCTCCCTCTGAAGTACTCAAAATTCACTCTGGCTAGTGGTTTCGTCAACACATATGCAATTTGGTCATTCGTCACAACATACAGGGGCTTCACTGCTCCTCTCTGCACCATATCCCTGATATAGTGATATTTGATCTCTATGTGCTTCGACCTGTCATGGAACACCGTGTTCTCAGACAGCTTCACACAACTTTGGTTGTCACAAAAGATACCAGTAGCATCCAACAGGAGATCAAATAGCTCAGACAGTAGCTTCCTTAGCCATACTACCTCACAACTAGCCGAACAAGCTGCAACATACTCTACTTCGTCTATACTCAATGCTACGCAGGACTGCTTCCTACTAATCCAAGAGATCACACCTGATCCCATACTAAAGCAGCACCTGGAAGTGCTCTTCTTATCTGCAGCACTGCCTGCCCAATCTGAATCAACATAACCCTCTAGGTTAAACTTTTGATTTGCATCATACTTGAGCCCATAATCAACCGTACCCTTCAGGTACCTCAGAATATGCTTTACAGCAACCAAGTGAACACCTCTGGGATCCGTCAGGAACTGGCTCAATGTGTTCACCGCAAAGCAGATATCTGGTCTCGTGTTCGTCAGGTAGATTAAGGACCCAATCATCTGACGATACATAGTCACATCAACTGGATCAATTGAAGCATCACAAAGAAGCTTCAGGTTCGATGCCATAAGTGTGGCCATGGCCTTGCAGTCCATCATCCCGAACCTCTTCAGGATCTCTACTGCATACTTCCCTTGTCCAAGGAAGATCCCATCTGCACTCTGCCACACCTCCATGCCTAGAAAATAGTGCATCATACCTAAGTCCTTCATCTCGAACTCGACAGCAAGATTCCTCTTGGTATCGGCAATCAATCCATCCTCACCTGTAACAAACAGGTCATCCACATACAGAAGTAGTATCATAGGATTGCCTTCCTCAACCTTGTAGTAAAGGTTTGAATCTGCTTTACTCTTGGTAAAGCCCAAACTGGATAGAAAGCCATATATCCTGCCATACCAAGTCCTAGATGCCTATTTCAAACCATATAGGAATTTCTTCAGTTTTCACATATGTGACTCTCACTCATGTGTCTCAAACCCGAGTGGCTGCTCCACATGCACTTCCTCCTCAACTACACCATTCAAGAAAGCTGTGTTGACATCCATCTAGTGTAACTTCCACTTCATCACTACAACCCGAGCAAGTACTGATCTGATGGAAGTGTATCTGGCTACAGGAGCAAAAGTCTCTTCACAGTCTATCCCCTCTTTGTAGGAGAAGCCACAAGCTACAAATCTCGCTTTGTATTTCTCTATGCTACCATCTGCAACATGCTTGATCTTGTAGATCCATTTGGAAGTCACAACAGACTTCCCTTTAGGTCTTGGGATTGCATCCCAAACATCATTCTTCATGATCAACTGGTACTCCTCGATCATGGCATTCTTCCTGAATCCTGGGAACTTCAATATCTTCAATAGATAACTTTGTTGTTGAACAAATGTTGTAGTCCTTCTTTTGTAGGTGATGGTATACGATCTTTCCTACAAAACAAGTTAAATTGCATGATGAGAAACATCTCATAGTTTTCAAAAAAAATTCTTACACATAAAGAAATATGTCATACAGTCATGCAATTATTTTAGCCAATGCTTCAATACAACATTTATCCATATCCTGTAACTTTCTAGATGCCTTCCAATCTCTAGCAGAACATTGTTAAGAGTTTGCACTACTCCCAACATGTCAGCAAAGAGTTTTCATTCTAGATAAGTAGCAATGGAATGTTGTATAGTGCCATAGGCAACTTACCCGTTACATGGATATTAGTGGTATGCTGTTCATTAATGCAATTATTCTAATATGCCAAAATACACAGCCTACATCATTGAACAATATTATTTAAACAATCAAATATGCAATAAATGATAATTCAAATACTTATCTTTGTTTTTTTGTTGGGTTGACTCCCTCTCAGTCTTTGCTTCCTTTCTGCAACTCCATTCTGATGTGTATTGTGAGAAGTGGTCGACTCCCTCTGAATATTTGCATCCTTGCAGAAACTACTAGAGTGTGCTCCCTCTTGATCTTTGCTTCCTGGATTACCTGTCCTTGAACTTATATCCATCCTCGATCACTATGCATGCTTACTAGTATCATCATTGTGTTACCATTGAAATCTCATACATAATCATACATTAATTAGTATAATCTCAATACTATCAAAACACAATAATCTTAAACATGTATAGTCATGATCATTTCAAACACAGATAATAAGCATTAGCATTCAATGTTTTAGGGAAGACTTCTCTTACTCATGCATATTCATATTTGACCAAAGGACTTTCTTGGTTAGTCATATCATCAATCAAGGTAAGAGACATAATATGCATAAACCCTTGATTACTTACATTTCTAACTTTATGAATAATCATTATCAATAATACAACAGTATAAGATCCTAACACAAGGTAGGATTCTAACTTGATATAGGAAAAACATACATGGATTAATATGTTAGTTGGTTATGTCTAATGTACCCACATGATGTCTTCTTGTTCTCTTAAATGACTTGTGCAAGTAACCTGCATATCTCATAGGTTAATCATTATAGAACCAATTTATACATACCTCGTAAGTAGATCTTCTATGTGATCCATGACAATGGATGAATCTTTGTCTTCATGTCAACCTAGTCATATGTTCTTTGAACTAGAACATGATTTGTCTTTCTTGATGTACCTTTCATGTTAGCGAACAACATCAACCTCATACAACACCACAATGCATTAGTACAATCATAAGTGTCAAAACCCTAATCAATGAATATCTACATTCATAATTTTATTAAGGTGATACGACAAGTCTAAAGTTAATCAAGATTGTACTAAACTTAATGAAGACAAACATACCATAAACTTAATCATGAACAAATCTCGAAACATACCTGGATAAGTCATACCTGTCGAGATTGCTTGCAATCTTCTTATGTAAGGCCTTAGCCTCATCTCCCTTTGAAACTAGAACTTATTTACTTATGTAGGTGACCAATCCATTATCTTCTAGGATTAACCCAATCCACTTGATTTGTAGAAACTAGATCTGGAGCTAGATTAGGGTTTGTCAGAGAAACCCTAAAAATTCAAATTTTGAATTTCAACCTTCTGAAACAATAGAAAGATGTGCCATGATGAGCTGATCAAGCTGGTATACTCAGAATTTGAAAACTGCAAAGTTTCACTCCTCAAAATTGCCTTTGAAAATTCTGAATCTTCTGGACAGGATCCTGAACTAGGGTTTGATAAAGCCCACCCTTCTTCCCAACCAAAAGGTTCAATCCAAAGCTTTAAACTTTTATTTTTCTGAGGAGCTTCCAGCCGTGGTCACAGACTTCAGAAATTCCAACTTTTGCAGAAGCCCTAATTTTCCACTTTTCCGATCAAAGTCCCGAACTAGGGTTTGATCAAGCCCGGCCTTCTACCCAACCAAAAAATTTGATCTTGGTCTCTAAATTTCAATTTTGATGAGGAGCATCCACCCGTGGTCTCTGAATCCAAGAATTTCAACTTTCTACGAAACCCTAATTCCCGGATCCATGAATGAAGGTGCTCAAAATCCAATTCTGTTTTGACATAAATATGCACATGATTGTTTCTGGTGTAACTCCGAAATTACGAATCCAAAGGGTATGAAACTTCTACCTATGGTAGCTAGACCTGTCTTCTTTCCAATGCCATAGGTCTGACCTCAATGGGATTCTCTGAGAGAGATTTATGCCAAGTGTCGCAACGTGACCTGTTTATGGGATAAAACAGGAGAGCAAACTTGTACGGAGTTCCACGTGTCACTAGTTCACTTTCGGACTCTGAACCTTTGGCCTGTGAAATTGCAGTCCGTGCCCTACCTGTAAAGTTTTACGAAATTTCATTTGGAGCTTCCTGTCCCAAGTTATGACCTTTTTTCGTAGGTCACCTATTTATGTCTCGAATCTGGAAGAGGCGAAAACCCTAGATTGTACAGATCATAAAACACAAAGTACAATGAATTAGAATTTTTCCTTTGGACACAAGGTACATGGGATCTGATATTCGACTTATAAAAGTTTCAGATCCAAAATTTTTTCCAAAATGGATTTATAGCGAAATTTCTACGATGACTGGTTTTTTCTATATCAAGCCCTATCGTCGCAAGTGCAACAAGTGTCATACATGCCATACCATGCCTTCTTTCAGGCTAGCTCTGATACCATGTTAGTTTTTCAGAATTTGCAATCTAATCTAAGATCTTAACTGAGAGAATAACATGTACAGCATATCTACAACATATCAATCATGGACACAATAATGCAAGCACACAAGAGACACAGAGTTTCACTGGGGAAAACCAAGAAGGTGAAAAACCCCACAACTTCCTCAAAGATAGATAGAGCAATGATACAACCAAAGTACAAGAAATAGTCTTCTCCTAGCATATGATCCTCCTCCTCAAAAGTGCACCACTTTCTGAGAGAGATAGAAGTGAGTAATGAGTGATCAAATAGAGATCTCCCGATCTCTATTTATACTTGTCCTGTCCTACCCAATAAAACTAATGGGGCTGACTTGTCTATCTTGGCCTAATAACCCATGGTTAACTTAATTTGGGTCGACCCCACACTTGGTGGTCTAATAACCCATCAAGTATAAGTTATGATACTTACAAATATAAATGACGACACTTCCGTATAGAGGAATAATAACATCTCTATAGGAATACGATACACATGGGTAAAATACATTCCGAAGTTACATATACATCAACAATAAATATCAGAAGTGGGGTGATGGAAACACAAATGGAAGGAGTAGCCCACTTGTCATAATACAATGATCTCTCTGAATACATATCGGTACAATATATAGAAATCTGATACAATGGCCATGAATAGGCAGTATATGGTGAATACATGTCATAAGTGATCATAGCCATGACCCAATAAGACATGGTCTCCTGTTGAAGAGGAAACAACTGATGCAAACTAAAGGTACCAACTACTGATGTATGAGACTGATCTCTCATAAGCATAATCATGATCACCAGTAGCATACTGAATGCCACTGAATTCTGGGGTCTTCTACACAAATCATCTGTGGTGCATGCCCTATCAAGCAAATAAAGGTGTTGATGTCTAACCTGATGTGGCATCATATGATTACCGGTCATTGATGTATAACGTTAACAGACGCGAGATAACCCACCAATAATGAAAATGGGCATCAAGGCACGGAGTACATTCATCAAAGTGTGAATAAAGGTGTTTAGGTCGAACACTGTGACAAATCCATCGATTAGGAGGCATTGATGAATCCCAAACTGTCGATGGTGAGAGAACCTACCACTAAGTATTGCAAGCCTCAAGGTACTCAATGGAATCTAAGTCTCAATGCCAAAATAAATGGGTTGGAGTCAACAGAATGAAACTCGCTGGAAGGAGGGCATTAATGCATCCCCCATCAGTCAGCACGAGGTAACCAGCTACGCTGAAATATTTGGAAGAACTCGGATGAATAGATTGGACTGTATGGGATGGACGACATGCAATAGTAAAGAGATATGAGGAGTGGCTAACTCTAGTTTCAATACTTCCTTTGAACAAGAGCATGAGAAGATGTATAGACTCAGGAAGCATAGACTCAATGACTAGATGATAATAAAACTTTGCGACAGAGGAGGCATCAGCAAAGGCTCCACAATGACTGGAAGCTTAACCAGTTGGTGGAGTAAGATCTGAGAAATGAGTACAGCTCCTAAGGTCCTACTAATGTCCCAACTCATGATAAATGGAGTGGAAATGAATGCTCTTTTCAAAGGCGATACGACAGCTGCCAACAAGAAGTAGTAAATATTTTATGTCCATCTTTTTGAATTATTTGATTTTTTTGTCTTTTTCATATTAGGAAAGCTTGAAAAGGAATAAAATTGCTTATAGTACAATGAGTGAGGGAACGAGTGTCAAGTGGAAGCAAACTAGTTCCAATCAGTGGAACATACCTATGATCAATGCAAGGAAGTATGTGCAAGATGTGGACACTCGGGGGGTGTTCCCTCAAGGTAAGGGGCATCAAGCTGCAAAAGATAAATGGAGGCTCTGCTTGGCTCGGAAGGTAAATTGCTCAGCCACATGGAAAATAACTGCGAAAAGTGGGAGCTGGCACAAGGCTCAAAAGGAAAGCAGGATAATGCAATGCAATTACAACTCGACATAAAAGGGGAGTCCTTTTTCGTAAAGTTAGTCTCATCACCCAAAAAAGTGTAAAACAATGAGAGAAGCACTCTTCTAGTCATGTATGACTAGAGTATACCTTTTTCCTATTTAATCCACAAAGGTCCGGAAAAGGCGTAAACTTATACCTAAGTGAATGTCGCTTCAAATCCTTTAACGAGTCTAAAATGACAAGTATACTCGGCAATCTTGTTTGATTTGAAAAAGTCTAACAAGGGCTTAAAAAAGACATTATAAAAATCTTTTCCGTAAAGGTTTAACGAGCCCGAAAAAGTAAACTCATGACCTCCTTACTATTTTTAACGATCTCAAAGGAGAGATGGAAGAATGCTCATCACCTCCTTATTGTTTTTAATGAGCTCAAAGTAAATGTGTAAGAAGCTCGTAATGGGAGCAGACGAGTGTCAGGGACATGCGAGAGTAGTTCCAAGCGCATGGAACAAAGCTATGCATAATGCAAGGAGCATGAGCAAGATAAGGACACTCAGGAGGTGTCTGCGAATTTTGATGGAAAAAGATTCAAATGCATCATAAAAACGGGGAAGCCTAAACCTATATGCAAGGTTTTGAATATGCCTGCCATGATCACACCAAATGTCAAAAAGGACCGGTAAACAAGTATAAGTCCATCTAAGAGTCTTGTCTCCAACAAACATTAGTACCAACATCATATCTAAAATGTATGTAAAGACAAATCTGATACAAGTCACTATGGGAGAAATACTTTCAAATTCACTATTATCAACCCAAGATATAATGCACGCAGAGATCACCAATGAAGACTCTATAGTACCAAAGCCTGAGGGATTACAATCAAAATGATCAACATTAGTATTAAGACCAAAGTTGAAGGACGTGGAAGAATATGCAAGAACAAATTCATCATCACAGGAGTTGAAAGCTCTAGAATCAAACTTAGCAGGAACACCAATTTGCGGATCTATAGGGGTGTCCAAAGACTCAACATCAGGAAGATCGGACTCAAATGTCAAACCGGGGCTGGGCCCAACTACAACTAGATCAAAATCCAAATAGATGGCAGACTGTACTATAGACTCATCTTGTTTGAGAATATCAAGGGTGGGAAGGAAATGAGATCTATGATGGAAATCCCCCCAAGGCTTGTCATTTCCAATCATGGCCTCAACAACAACTTCATCCAAAGGTAAAGCACCATCAAGGCAATCATGTGAGCAAGAGAGTCAAATTCCCACGTGGGAAACATAATGGGGTCTTCTTCTTCTATCCGTGAAGAGGAGAGATCCGGCTATGCAGTGGCTTGTTGAATATCATGATAAGAAAGATCAGTTGCAGACCAGGGCATAGCCATCCCGACGTTCGAAAGGTCTCCATACGAGGAACTCGTGGAAGGTTCATCCCACGGATCACTAAAATATGATATCCGGAATGGTACATTATGCAACGAGGAAGGGGAACTATTGTAAATGGTTCCTATGAAGGATATTGGTGCAACAAAGTTGAAAGGTCCCATCAAAGAGGAATACAATCCTACACCAATATCCCAGTTTCTGGCTGAGAATTTTTTATCTAGGGAACTTCCGTTCTTGGTGATGCAATGGTATTGGAACTCGTGAAATCAAGCTGATCGACCATCACAATCTTGCCTTTGTGTGGAAAGAAGATAACTCTAAACACAGAGGACGCGATCGCTCTCATAGTGTAGATCCGATTTAGACTTAGTAAAAGGTTGTAGTCGATGGGTGCATCAACCACCTCGACTTCAATTGGCATGGTATTCGCACCCAAGTGGACCTCAAGGGAGGGGATAATACCATGCAGTCTGAATGAATGACCATCGAATGCATTCAACATGGTCATAGATTTCGACAAAGGAGGGGATCCTAGAGCCTTCCAACAAGCTAACGACATAACTGACGTAGAAGCACCTTCATCAACCACGGTACATTTAACGATTTTCTATAGGCACCTAACATGGACTTGAAAATTTACATGGTAGGGAAACCGAGGCTGAACATGAGTAGTGTCAAACTTCATAATGTTTGGGCTACATTGATCCTGGACACCCAAAGCACATAAAAGGGTGGTCCTCTGAGAAGGAAAATCCTAGAGAACCTCTAGAGCTGACATCGCACATGGAGTCTAACCCAAATATTCTACAATGGAGTAGTTTTGGATGGCTCGAGCATTGGGATTGTGCGTCGAGCGCTTAATAACACCTTTCGGTATCCACGGCATAGAGTTAGGCTTCTCGATATGCAATGGAGTATCAGGTGGAGGAGTCTCATTCCCTAACGGAGGTTCCGGAGCTCCATAATCACGAGAGCGAGTAGCAACACTAACCTCTGATTTGACCATATTAACGTATCTGTAACCGCCAGTAGGGGTAGAGGACGTCGAAGTTTCATAGGTCCCACTATTGGCGATCGAAGCACCCGAAGCCATATTTTGGTGATGAGGAAGGGGATCCTTTAGCACAGCTGGGCCCTATGCAATGTGCTTCACGGCTTCTTCAAGACGAGGACACAAATGTGTAAGGTGATCTTCCATGCAAAGATTACAAGGGAATTTCACTTTATGTCTAGTTTTGCGATCCCCACGAGCATTTTCATTGTCCCGAGGAGGGTTGGCGTTTTATTTCTTAGCGTTATTGTTTCTATTATTCCCACCCCTACGATTGTTTTTCCCCTTTGTCTTCCCACCAAGTTGTTGGTTACCTGATGAGTTCGTCGATTGTATAGAGTGAGCCTGTCTGGGGGTAGATTGGATAATGGACAGATTGTGCATTTGATTCGTAACCAAATCTACAGGACAAGTACTTGTGGATCCAACAATACCATCGGCATGTGGTCCAGGAATGGGCTTGGTCTCATGTCATGACCACGGTGCATCCGGTATAATATCATATAAGATACCAGACTAAGCATAGACTAGGTCTAGCTGTTGGGATTTGAAAATAGCTTGTTTTTCAGTCATAATACCGGACAATGAAATGTCCTTCAAAATGTAAGGAAGTAAAGACTTAAGGAACCACTCCAACAGAAACTCTGAAGGAATGTTGGCTTTCACTAGCCTCTTCTGCCAGCACCACTCCTGAATATGGTTAGAGATGTGTGTGGCTTTATCCTGACGGAAGGTGAATAAAATCTAGGTACCAGTATCATAATGAACTGGCAACTGGAAGTGATCTAGGAAAACCAAAGCTAAATTGTTAAAACCTCTATATGTGCCCCCAGACAACTTACAATACCATTTTTCCGCTTCCCCCGTGAGGGTGTGTTGAAATAGCCTCAAACAGATAGAGTCATGGTTCAAGGAATTCGAGGATTGTGACACATCGGATCATTCGTGAGCTTCGAAAGATCGGGTAGATTCAATCTAGCAAGAAAAGGGACCTGAGGCTGTGAAGCTTGATTATGAGCTCCCGAAAGAGACTAGTTCTGTGAACCGTAAGGTGGGACTATATACATCGAAGTTGACACCTGTGGTGCCGACGAACTCTAGTAATAAACGTGACTATGATTATAAGGGTAGTAACCTCCTCCAAACTAGCCGATGTTAGAATACACAGGAACATGCGTAGCAAGGATTCCGTAGGAAGGATTAGGATAGTAGTTAGGACCAACTGAAAAGCCATGAGAATGGGGTCCCATATGCCCACTCAAGGAAGGAATACTAGACGAGTGAGGGTTGTATGAAAATGGTATGTGCACACTCCATGGAACCGAAAAGTTAGTAGGAGGAGGGTTTTGTGGAATCACAAAAGCATTCGAAGGTACAGGCATAGATGCATGCCCATACCATATGAAAAAGGACTTGAGGTCGAAGGGACGGATTGTGATAATCTGCAGTAGGATCTGACAGTTGTAAAAAGCCTCACACAAACTCTTAAGAAGTGCAGAGAAGAAGAAAAGAATGCACTCAATAATCACTCATGACAACAGAAAATGGAGAATAGAAGTATCATACATCAGTTGTTAGATGGCACTGTGAATAATGAATACAATATAATAACTGTGATTGAGAATTCAAATTAACCAAGGAGGTCATTCGAATCATACTCAAAGTCTAGCTTGCAAAACATTGGAGACATTGTCCAATCAGTAGTATCAGTCATAAATGGTCAAATGTCAATCAAGTGAGTCTAACTGAGTCTAACATAAACATCTAGACATGAATCAGGGGATGGAGACTCCAAGGAGGGCGCATGAGGCTTTCAGAAGGTCAAGTGGCACTCCATAACTATCCAACTAGGAGCTACAGGCAATTAGCATGATCAATCAGTGGAAGAACTGCTCAATCAATGCTCTAACTAAATGTCAGAAAACTGGTAGGTGAGATGAGGCACTCTAACTGAAAGATAACTGGTGGTAGGTGAGCAAAGGCACACATGTCATGCAGAAGAGTCAAATAGGGTGCATTAGGTAGGTAGGAGGGCTACTGGGGGATGAAGACAGGCTCTAGGGCGCTGAAATTAGGCTCTAGGTGCTGGGAGGACCATCAAAATGATGACTGGATGCATGCAGTTGCATGCAAATACATGCATGATGACTGGATGCATGCAGTTGCATGCAAATACATGCATGATGATTGGATGCATGAAAAATGCATGCAGACATACAAATATGAAAAATGATGGGGATAATATTCCAACACCCCCCCTCAAGCTATACTATGAGGAAGTAACTGAAAACTGAAAAATAGGGCCCTGGTGACTGAGACCAAAGGTCACCTCGTACAACAATCTAAATAATGAATGAGGAAAGAGGGAAAACCCAGTGGGAAGAAATCCCTCCCTCAAAATAGACTGAAGGATGCTAATGTAGCATGTCATCACTCACCCCAGAAGGAGACAAGTGTCCTTGTTTTCCGAAGAAGGATTGATCGATCTTAAATGGATTAATAACATGAGAAGGATGAAACTTTCCATTCTGAAAATCTGATCTGGTTCTTCTCTAATCATGTGGATCACCAACCAAATCACCGGCAGATCAAAGAGTAATGGATGCCCATTGAGGAAGAGGAGGATCATCAGGTTCTCTTGGATATGGATCTCCCATTCGCTCATCTTCATCATCATTTGCAAGACCTTTAGGCTCTTATGGATCCGGATCTAGCATTCCCTCGTCATCATCCCCATCATCATATTTTGAATCTGAAATCTCATGTGATGAATATTTTCACTCTTGCTCATCATCACTTCCAAACTCTGAATCTGAAATCTCATGTGATGAAGCTTCGCTCTCTTGATCATCAATCAAAGGAGGAGGTATCTTCCTCTTGGGAAGAAGCGGATCATGCTCCAAAAACATAATATGAAGATAATTATGGAGCATGTGATTCGAACCAACCGAGGTAGAATCAAAACCATGAATGTGTAGATAGTTCTTTGATATCTCCTTTGAACTAACATAGGTGAGATCATAATCGAAGGAAATATGACATGATGATGGTATCTTGGACTTCAAATCAGATCCAAGAATTGGAAGATGGTTTCTCATGATCTCCTTTGAAGCAACAGAGGTGAGATCAAAACCAAAATCACAAAAAAGTGGATGAGTCATGAACCCAAGCGAATGATAGAGTCTCCCATCTTCAGTGAAACTCTAAAAACATGTGCCAGTGACCAAATAGGAGTCCAAAGAAGGCATTTGATCAAGGAGGGCGAATGCATTGCCTCCCAAATCTGATTTTACCTCTAAAATACTCAGTAGGCCATCATCTTGCACATCAACAGGTTCATCAACTCCATGAAAGTGTATGTAGTTCTTTGATATCTCCTTTGAAACAGTAGGGGTGAGATCAAAATCAAATGAACCATGACATAATGGTGATGACTTGAAATTCAAATCAGATCCAAGAATTTGAGGATGGTTTCTTATGATATCCTTTGAACCAATAGGGGTGAGATCAAAACCAAATTTAATCACAAGGATATGCATGAGACTTGAACCCAAGCGAATGATAGAGTCTTCCATCTTCAGTGAAACTATGAAAGCATGTGCCAATGACCAAATAGGAGTCCATAGGAATATTTTGATCAAGGAGGGCGAATGCATTGCCTCCCAAATCTTATTTTACTTCCAAAATGCTCAGTAGGTCGTAATGTTGCACATCGCAGGCTCATGAGAAGTAGAGATTGTGAAGGTCTCTTCAACTTCTAGAGTAGTAATTGACATATTTTGCTCATAATTTGAATCAAAAGATGGATCAACTGAAACCATGTGTTGTATTTTGACTTTATCTTGAACAACTTCATCATGGGAGATGATGGAGACCGAATCATGAATAGAGAGAGCACTGAAGGCAGAACTATTGGGCTTGTTCTCCAAATGGACATCATCCTCTTCCTTCTTTCCAAACAAACTGTTCAACCTTGTCCAGTTATCACTTGGATGTTCATCAAGATCAATGAGGTATTCCATATTGTCAAACATAGCAGTAAGTATTGTTGCTGAGGCTCTTTCACAATCAACAAGCCAATCTTGTTCCTCTTCATAGGAATCAAAATCTCTCTTAACACAAGTACACATATCCAAGAGACCATATCTCTTCAGGTATGCTATCATCTTGGGTTTCCATTCTTAATAGTTGTATGAAGAGAGAGAAGGAACTGCTTTTAGATCCATGGAAGATGTTGTTCAATTCGAATCTACTGGTGTGTTTCTGGTGCAGAAAGCACTAGTGCAGAAGTACAGAATCACTAGTGCAGAATCACTAGTGCAGAATCATCAGTGTAGAATGACTAGTGCATAATCACCAGTGCAGAATCCCTAGTGTAGAATCACCAGTGCAGAATCACCAGTGCAGAATCACTAGTGCAGAATCACCAGTGCAGAATATTTTGAAACTGTTGTAACTCCAGGAAACATCTGCAACTACATAACACTTCGAATAACTTGCAAAAACAATGGAGATCCATAATAGTTGCTGAATTCGAATCTGTTGAAGAGGGATTCGAATGGATGAATAAACCTGCAAAACAAGAAGAGTTAGTTGATGGAGATTTGCTACACTTAGAATGAACACTGCCTTAGGAAACTTAGCACATATGACTTAGTCCTTCACACATAGCTATACCTCACTAGATTGCTCCAGTGAATTCAAGGTAATAGAATCGGGATTTGATGTGGAAACTTAGAGGCTTCTGGTGCTCAAGTAAAAGACAACTACTCAAAGAAATGCTGCAATGGCTGCAATTCAAATAGTTGTTGTCAGCTCTGATACCATGTGATAATCTGTAGGAAGATCTCACAGCTCTGATACGATGTGATAATCTGCAGAGCTGTAACAAGCCTCACACAAACTCTCAAGAAATGCAGAGAAGAAGAAAAGAATGCACTCAATAATAACTCATGAACACAGAAAATGGAGAATAACAGTATCATACATCAGCTATGAGTTGGCACTGTGAATAATGAATACAATACAATAATTGTGATTGAGAATTCGAATTAACCAAGGAGGTCATTCAAATCATACTCAAAGTCTAGCTTGAACAACATTGGAGACATCATCCAATCAGTAGTATCAGTCATAAATGGTCAAAGGTCAGTCAAGTGAGTCTAACGGAGTCTAAGAGAACCATCTAGGCATGAATCAGGGGATGGAAACTCCAAGGAGGGTGCATGAGGCTTTCAGAAGGTCAAGTGGCACTCCAGAACTAGCTAACTAGGAGCTACAGGAAGTTAGCATGAGCAATCAATGGAAGAACTGCTCAATCAATGCTCTAAGTGACTGTCAGGCAACTGGTAGGTGAGATGAGGCGCTATAACTGAATGATAATTGGTGGTAGGTGAGAAAAGGTGCACATGTCATGCAGGAGAGTCAAATAGGGCACATCAAGTAGGTAGGAGGGATACTGGGGGCTGAAGACGGGCTCTAGGGAGCTAAAATTAGGCTCTAGGTGCTGGGAGGACCATCAAAATGATGACTGGTGTTGACTCAAACCCAGTCGACAGGGTTTCCCATCACTGTTGACACCAACCCACCATGATCTCCTTGAGCACCGGCCCAGACAGGTTTTACCCTTCCCAGCAACACCTATAGAGCAGATGAGGTCTCACCCGAGGAGATCAAGGGAGAGTGGATGGAACCATGTTTCCGCCGAATGAAGGAGGATGTTGCGGCATCAGCTAGTTAATCTTATTGCAACATTCAGCAATAAATCTATGCATTCACTTTGACATTATTGTACTCATAGCATCATTTACTAGAAACATTCATTATTGCGGCATATTATAATAGTAAGCGACTATTGCATCGAAGAAACATTGCATTACCATCAAAAGACAGAAGACACACTAGGATTGCACAGAACCGTTTCATCACATCATATTATCGCTACAAAAACCCAATATAATGCCTCTACAGATCACAGACTTCAGCAATATCTCTCGATCTCAGAACATACGCACAAAACACATATCAAAGCTCTCCACCTGATCTCTCTATTACGACATGCAACTTTATGTCTATATATAAGCTTCCGCCTTTACAATGTTTATCCACTTACTAACAACTTCCTGACTAACTCCTGGACAAATGACCCAAAATCTAACTGACATGGTCCAAATGACCCCAAAACCCGCATTCTGCAGTACAAACGACTCAAAATTACATCTCATATGGTCCAATGACCCAAAAACCCGCCTATTGCAGTAGAAACGACTCAAAATTACATCTCATATGGTCCAATGACCCAAAAACCCGCGTATTGCGTTAGAAACGACTCAAAAAGTACATAAACTAATAGAGCCTTTTTCCTTCCACGTCCTCGTCTGACGTGTCGCAGCATCGGCGATGCTGTGATTCTTCCTTACCAAACCGCCTGCCAACAAGCCTCCAACACAATCTTGTGGCTTGCCCTCGAGCCACGTCAACTGGACATGTGTACTCTATACTCTATCATGGATGAACTATAGTGCTGCAACTGTTCTTGCTGTCTAGATCGCGTGGTGTTGTCCTACTCCTTCTTCTACACTGATCATCTGCTCACTGTCATGTACTTCTTCCCCAAAAGTGGACGTTTTCCGGCTTATTGTCACAGACCTTGCAAACTCATCCTCCAGTATCGAGAGACCGATTGTAAATGGAGAGGAATTTTTTGAGCAACGCCAGGGTGTAAAATAGGCCAGTGGTTCTAGCACATCTGTTTCGCACCAATAAGCACATGTTATGGGGATCTGGGGGCGACGCCCCCCCCCCCTTTTGTGTGGTCGCAGGGACCACGACACTTCGAACCATCACCAACTGCCTAGACATCTCGAACGAGACTTCATGCTTGTAACCCTGGAGGGTCTGAGGCGCAGCTTACTCCAAACGCTCATGGACACTCATGGTTCAAGCCCTCAACGCACCTGGTGTGCTACCGTATGAAATAAAATGGATCATTTCCACAACCTCCTTGGAATTCCTAACTTAGCTAGATGCCTGATCCTCTCATAACATAACCCCTCATAATTGAAACAACCTCTATGCTCTTACTATCCTTGGGTCTTATATTTATACATCACATTCAGCAGTTTGTCTGCCTCGGCAATCCTTTGCACCACCTACTCATGCTCCAGGGCAATCATAATATTCCACTGCTCCGTGTGAGTATTAGCTGGACTCCGGAGCAATCATACTTCCACCTGTTTCCCTACGTGCAAAGAATGTGCGAAGCATCCCTTTGGCCATGCTGTCGTGGTGGATGCCTTGTGCCAACCATGCAAACCATCCCTTTAGGTGCCATCGGCCATACTGCATCAGTGTATTCCATATTCCAAACGTGCACAATCTGAATCGACTAATGATCATATCTACCCAAAATGAAAAAGTCCCATTTGCATAATGATTTCTGATGTGACCCAATCACAAACGTTGCCACTTGTCGCAGACCACTCCAAACGTGCGGCAGAAGCCTCCCTGGTTCCGCATTCCGTCCCTGTTGGTGCGCCATCCTTCGACCAATCAATCTACACTTCTTTTTTTTCCCGATGCGACTCAGGCATCACTCTATTCCAAACCCGATCGATAGGGCTTCAACCTGCTACCATTAATCAACTTGGGGAGCATCACTCCATCCAACTGTTGTAACTGTACTGCTCCTCCTGAAGTAATGTTACTAATGCGATATGAACCAAGCCAATGCATCTGCAATTTTCCTAGAAGTTTCATAAACTTGTTGGCATACAACAACACCAAATCACCCTGTTGAAACTGTTTGTTCTTGATGTGGTGATCATGCCAAGACTTCTGGTGATCTTTCTCCACACCCTGATGGAAACCGGCGATGAAGTGATCTTCCTCCAGCTGTATTAACTATGCAAGACGTTCCTCTAATGCTGCCGCATCATTCATACCAGTTGCTGCTGCTATGCGCAGACTCGGAATGATATAGTCCATAGGCATAACCACCTATTTCCCATACACTATCTTGAAGGGTGTCTTCCCTGTAAACCTTTTACATGTGGTGCGATAGGCCCACAATACTACTGGGATTTTTAGATCCTAGTCATCATGATTCACATTGCACACCTTTGTTAGTGCATGCTCCAATATCTTATTGAAAGCCTCCACCGTGCCATTCGCTTGCAGATGATAGGGTGTACTCTTCTTATGTTGTATCTGCAATTCCTCTGTCAATGCGCTGATGGTGCGATTGAGAAAGTGGCTGCCTTGATCGCTCAACAATATCTTGGGGTAGCCAAAGCGAGTGACAATATGGTCAAATAGAAATCGCGCTACTGTGGCTGCGGAAGAATCAATGACTGGTGCAGCTTCTGCCCATCGTGTCAAGTAATCTGTCATCGTGATGATATACCTAGCACCAGTGCGCTTACCCAATGGATAGATAGGTCCCACAAATTCGACATCCCATTTGTCGAATGGCTGCAATGTCAATTGAGGCATCAACGGCATCTCATCCCGTCGGGATGGATTTTCGGTTCTATGACAAATGTCGCAGGACCATGCATAATCTGTAGCATCATTGTGCAATGTAGGCCACCAGAGCCTCGCTCGAAGCACCTTCCTTTCCGTCACACGGCCACCATAGTGCCCTCCAGCCACTCCTGCATGTGCTTCAGAAAGGATCTGCTCTTGCTCATGTGGCAAAACACACCGTCGCAATATCTCATCGGCACCCATCTTGTATAGCGCTCTTGCGATTAGCTGGAAGTCTGCAGCCTTGACTACCAACTTCTTATTCTGACTAGTGGTGAATTCCTTTGGTGTGGTACCAGTCGCCAGAAACTAAATGATTTCTTCAAAATATCCATCAACAACTCCAACTTTAAATAATTGCGCATCAAGCAACCCATCTTCAATGTTAGTTAGCTCCTCCCCTATTTCAATCTGGGAGAGATGATTCGGGCCAGCATTTAACCCCCCTAGCTTCACAATTACTTCAAAATTGAACTCCTAAAACAAAAGTAGCCATCGATAGATCTTCCCCCCCAACACAGGCTTATTGACCAGGTATTTTAATGCAGAATGATCTGTGAACATCTTGAAATGGCCTCCCAGTAAATAATGGTGAAACTTCTGCAATGCGTAAACCATTTCCAGACCTTCCCTCTTCATAGTAGTGTAATTTATTTATGCAGATGAAAACTTCCAGCTGGAAAAAGCAATGGGGTGATCAAGATCCCCCTCTCTGGGATGGGCCAACACTAATCCCAGTGCAATCGATGAGGCATCAACATGAACATGGAATTCCTTACTCCAGTCAGGAAATACTAATATCGGCGCCGAAGCCATCTTCATCTTTAGTGTCTCAAAGCTATCCTGAAATTTAGGGCTCCACTGGAATACCACATCCTTCTTCAGCAACTTCTCCATAGGGGCAGTAATCGTAGCATAACCCTTGATGAACTTGCGATAATACCCCGTGTGTCCCAACGTCGCCCGTAACTGCTTAACAGTAGTCGACGATGTCAAACTCAAAATGAGGGAAATATTTGTTGGGTCGAACAACAATCCTTGCTTACACACAATATGACCCAACAGTATGCCAAACTGTGCATAGAAGATACATTTCTTTAAGTTCAACGATATCTGGTGCTGTCGACATCGCTCCAACATCAACCGCAGATTCGCCAGATGATCGCGGACCAAACCATAGACTGTCCAATCATCCATGTATACCTACAAAAACTTCTGAATGAAATATTTGAATGCAGCAATGACAAACCGCAAAAATATCACAGGTGCATTCTTCAAGCTGAACGGCATCACGATGTACTGAAAGCAGCCCCATTCGGTAACAAAAGTTGTCTTATGGCGATCTTCTTTTGCAATGCAGGTCTGATGGTAGCCAGAGAACCCGTCTGTGAAAGAGTACATCTCCTGGCCACCCACACCTTCGAGCACTTCGTCAGTAAATGGGGTTGGGAACTGATCGTGCAAACATGCATCATTTAGCTTCCTGAGGTCGACGCAAATGTGCACCTCGCCAGTCTTCTTATCCTATACCACCATAGGACTGATCCATTCCGACTCCTCGACTGGTTCAATGATACCGGTGTCCAACATGCAATCCAATTCTACCTTGACCCTCTCCTTATGTCGTGGATTCAATCGATAGGGTCTCTACCGGATCGGCTTAGCATATGGTTTTAACGGAATCTTCATCTCCCCTAAGTCACCCAGAATCCCCTTCATGTCAAAAAAATTTGTGGGAAATACATCCTGAAACTCATGGAGAAAATCAGTGACCTTGCTTATCAACTCATCATCCTAGTAATCACCGACATTGGCGAACTTCGGATTGTCCTCTGCCCCAATGTTAATCTTGCGGATCTTCAGTGGCTGACTGATCGGATCACTTGGTGCATCCGGTGGTACCACAGCACGACTTCCCTCTAATTCTAGGATATTCAAATTTCGTGGATCATCGCCATCTTCTGGTCCACCACTGATATTGAAGCATTCCATGAGAGACTGCATCTGCCAGTGCGTATGCGGATCCGCAGGATATGCCACCGAGACAACCTGCAGAATTACATCACGGATGAGCTGTAATGCATTATTGACTTCTGGATCGGCATCCGCAAAACTGAATGTATGGGTAAAACACACTGTGAGCTCCAACCAAGTATAAATTTCTCCTCGCAACTCAGCTGCAGTATACCATGATCGTGGCATCTCATCCAATGTATGGATAAAAGCATGGACCCATTCATCTCTTGGTCACGATAACCATAACCACTGACACTCTATCAAGTGACCACCAGGATCGTTCTGATCATCATATCTCCCATTTTGGTAAACCTCGGTATCATCGAAGCGTACCATCATCAATCTTCTGCATTTCGACCATCCATCAATTGATGCCTTGTGTGTCTCCCACCAACGTGCTGGAGCAGCCTTCAGTGCTTCGTTCAATGCCAGCAACCGCTGTGGTTCAGAAACTCGTTCCTCGAACTCTATCAAAAAGTCAAATAAGCCAAGCAGTCCTTCATATATTGGTAGCGTAACCGTTTCAGTTGCGACATGGCATAATGATTGTATGATCAACGCACACTTACATAGCAACACCTCGTGCAAGCAGTTCTGCCAATATTCTAGCGCATCATCAGAGTTGGAAGACACAGATCTGTCACTGCGCCATCCCAGCTCACCGTGGGTAGTCAGATGGATATAATCTTCAGAGATATTGAATGCATGGTCCCATCCGTTCGGATCGTCATCCTTCACTGGCTCTATGTAGCGGCGTCCTTCAGCCGAATCCAACGGGGCGATAACTCTGAGATCGCGATTTTAAAAAGTCATCATCTGTTGCTTGAAGTTGATTACAGCTCCACTATCATTAGCCCATCCAATCCCCAATAGTGCTGGATAAGAGCTTCCTCCCTCGACTACTTCTATTACATCAAAGTCGGCATATGTTTTCATTCCCTCAATGTCCACCACCATTCATGGAACTCTCCCAATCAGTGTCACCTTAGCGTGATTAGCTAACCGGAGCTATACAGGAGACCAGCTCAATGGGGGACTCCCCATCTTCTGCCAAGCCTACTTGGTCAAGATGTTGACATCCGAACCAAGATCCAGAATAATTGAATCAACATCGTAGTGCCAATTTGAATATTCATCTGCATCTCCTTACCCGTCTTCCGTCGTTGTAAGGAATTAACCGCAAGCTCTTGTCGATCCTGGGTCGGTCGTCGCAACAAAGCTTCAATCGCAACAAGAGCGTCTGGATCTCTTGCTAGAGATAAACAATGTTCCAAAAATGCTTGAAGTGTGCTGGACCACTGCAACGGGCCAGCCTCCGAAGTAGTATCAAAAGTAGCGGGCATGTCGTACACAATAGCTTTACCTCGGTCATTTTCTAGTGCACGACGCGCTTGAAGAAATGCTTCCCGCTATGCATTAATGTCAAATGATACCTTCTTTTGTCTGGGTAACCGGATCAGTGAGCTGTCTTCTCCAGTATTCTTTCCTCAGCGAGTGACCACAGCAACAGAAGCATCTTGCGGTCTTGGCTCTACAGATTTGTCGCGATATTCGCACCTTGGGTCTGGTTCAGTGGCGGATTCCCGAGTGGGTTCACATTCTGATTTTGATTAGGCCGCATATTCTGGTTCTGCACTGGTTGCTGCACTTGGTTCTGGGCAGCCTACTATGCCTGGGGATGGTTCTGCAACTAGGCAATATTTCCTGCTTGCCATCGTGCAATCAACTGCGGACAATTCTCAACCATGTGATCTTTAAAAAAATAGAATGTACACTGGTTCTGCAGCAGTGGACAGTCTCGCTGGTAGTGTCCCCATACCGCACAGTAATAGCATTGAACAGGTCCGCGACCACCTCGTCCTCCTCCATGACCAAATCCTCCGCCACGTCCTCCCCAGAATCCTCCCTGCCATTGGTACTATGGTTGGTTGAGTTGTTGCTACATTGGTGTCGGTTGCATTCCTTGCCCTTGTTGTGCATACTGCGGTTGTTGTACATACCGTGGCTGCTGTGGAGACATCTGCATTGGAGCATATTGCGGCATGAACTGCGGCGGTTGTTGCTTCTGTGGTACAAACTGCATCTGCGGTTGAAGTAGTGGTTGGGCTACCTGTGGCTGCGGTTGCAACTATTGTACGGCACACTGGTCATCCTTTACATAGAATGCATCATGCATTCTCTCTTGTAGCAACCCATATGCACAGCAATCCTTATCATCGTGACCCACCGATTTGCAAAACATACAATAAAGATTCCTTGGGGTTGTGACCATTTTCTGCATACATGGGAAATTGTCATGGTTGTGCCCGTATACATGGTAGACGCGACACCACGGCATGCTACCACCATTCAATGGATTTGACGCTCTAGAAACCAAATAATTGTGGAAATCTGGGAAATTGTCCTTTGTATGCCCTTCTCCTCGACATCGCGTACACCATACTTCTTCACGCTACTCCTTGCCCTTCTTCAAATCTTGTAGCTGTATAGTCAAGTTAGCGAGCTGTGTTTGTATCTGCGACATCCCGACTTCATTTTCTCCAATCGACAACACCTCCAATTGCATTGCAATTTCCAGAGCTTCACTGGGCGTCGAGATGTTTTATTGCATCAATGGTAGTCGAATATGTGGTAGCAATGCCGCGATGAACCACTCTTTATGTTAGACGACGCTCATATCAAAACTAACCCTTGCCATCAATGTCTTGAATCGTTGGTTGAAATCCCACACCGTCTCATTGGGATACTACTTAATTTCTTTCAATTCCGTAATATATTGAGCCTCATACTTGGGCTTTCTGAATTCTGCAATCAGCCCATCCCGAATCTCATCTAGTGACTTCTCTAGGGCTCCTGTAGGAACTAGAACAAAATTCATAAACCAATCTAATGCACGACCTCGCAGGGTTGTTGATAACTGTCCTTTCTTAGCGGCATCATCGGTGATCTATTTTACGGTCCAAACTGCTACACACAAAAACCAATACTGTTCTAGGTTGTCCATCCCACTCCCGTGGAACAATGGTAACTTAGCATCATCGCCCTCCATTCTGGTCTTCCTTCCTCCTTTCGCTGTACTACTACTGATTAACGTCTACAGTATTGACGAACTTGGCGGTGTCGAAGTGGCATTTCTTACTATCTGAGAGATAGTGAGCGGAGGTGTGGGTACATTGGTGCTGGGGTTTGGTCCTGCCTCTATCCTGGGCGTAGCCTAGTTGTCCTTGTCAGGACTATGAATTCGCTTCATCCCGTGTGGTATTCCTTCACGGCCTTGCGATTCGACCGTAGCAATACCTTCTCCCATCCTCTGCCTCCTTTCCTGTCGGAACCTCGCTCCTCCCCTCGTAAGACCACTTTCTTCCTCGGCTTCACTTATAGTCTCATCATGACCTGCACGCATCTACCCCTTATCATTCCATGTACTGCCCCCCAACTGTCGCGGTACCCACGGACTCCGCCCACCACGCTTTCTACTGATCAAGATGCATCTTCAATATACCCTTTTCACAAATAAGCATCTTAATCAACAATTGAAATGACAACAGAAACCTACCCCAGTCTTGGATTGTTAACTCACAATGATCTATTCCAAGACTCTAAACCTATGCTAGTTGGTGCACCCTATAAAAGATAAAATCGTTTCTAATCAATTTTAGATTAAGCATTAATTTTAAATGGCTGTGATTACTCAAAGGATATGGTCGTGAAACTAATGATGTGTAAAGACCCAATGATATGCACACCCGAAAAATGCTAGACTCATCTATCCAAAAAAAGATATGCCACTATATGACAGTCAAATCAACAGATTCAAAAATAACAATGCAATCTCTTTATATTTGCACCGAGAGGCGCTCTACAACCCAGTATGAGGGAGATCTTCTAACGCGGATGTACCGTTACATCTAATAAATCGTAAAAATGTAGTGTTACATCTAATAAAACGTAAAAAGTTATAATATGAGGGAGATCTAATAAAACGTAAAAACTAATTAATATTTAGTCAGCCATTAAAAGGAACGTGTATTTTCAATTGAAAAACACGGTTGACATCAATGCCTATATAAACAAAAAACAACATAAAAAAATGATAAAATAACGTTTTCAAAAAAATAAAATGTAAAAAGTGATAAACTGTAAAAATTAATAGTATGGGGGAGATCTTGTAACGGATGTAACATGTAAGGTTTGTAACCTTTGTCGGCCATTAATAAAATTTAATATAAAGTAAAAAATTATAATATGAGTGAGATCTTTTAATGTTACATGTAACGTTTATGATATTATTGTCGGCCATAAACAAAAATGAATAATACAAACTAAAAAGTAATGAATATTATGTCGGCCGTAAACAAAAAAGAAGTTAAAAAAATATTATAGTGGATATGAAAAGTAGAAACATAATATTATACCCAACATAAAATAAAGAAGTAAACAAAAATGTAAAAAAATATATTATAGCCGACATTAAAAATAAAAACATAAGAAGTAAAAAAAAATATTATAGCTAACCTAAAAACTAAAAACATAAAAAGTAAACAAATAAAGAAGTAAAAAAAAAATATTATAGTGGACATAAGAAGTAGAAACCAAAGAAGTAAAAAGAATATTATAGCCGACATAAGAATAGAAAAGAAAAGCAGCCATAATAATAGTTAGATTTGCTAACTAATAATTACATTTGATAACTAAATATAACTCCAAGCAAAAAGAGATTTGAATCTTGGTCTCTAGGTTAAGACAAGCCCAATCACCTCACTACTCACCAATAGATCACACAGAAATGGTGTTAAAAAAAAATGCCATAATAATAGTTAAATTTGATAACTAACTATAACTCCAAGTAAAAAGGGTTTTGAACCTTAGTCTCTAGGTTAACACAAGCCCAATCACCTTAATTCCTACCAATAGACCACACACAAATGTTGTTAAACAACAAAAGATGCATATTTATTTCATTCGTTGCATTGATTTCAGCAAATCATTTTTTTTGTTTTTTACATGTATGCATTGAATTTATCAATTTAATAAATAAAAAAATCTTTCATTAATTTCAACAATGCATTGTTTTTGTTATTTACATCTATATATTGAATTTATCAATTTAATAGAAAAACTACTCTGCAATGATTTCAACAAATTAGATTTTGGTGTTCTCTATTTCAGGGTATATCGTGGATCCTCATGATAATATTGCAAATAATGAAGATATTGATTATCAAAGAAGAAAAGTACGACAAATGTATAGAATATTAAGATAAAAATAATCTTTGTAGCAAGATTTATGTGGTTGTTGATTTCAGGAGGTTTTGGAGAATCCATAGTATCCATGTTCTTTAGTCAACGTTTCGAATCCACAACAGAAAAAGAAGCATCAAAACATACAGAAGAACAAAGAAAACACGACCGTGAACTAAAGAGATCGTGAAGAAGTGTTATTTGTGCAAAGGGATTCTCAAAAGCATGAATGGGAGATTATTTCAGGGTTATATAGGAATCAATATAACTACCAATGAATATGGCATACTTGGATACATGGAATGTGATAACAATTTACTCATACTTATTACTTACATTATTATAATCCTCATAATTCTTTCTGTGTTTTCAACTTAACATGTTCCTTACAATGTTGAAATTTTTTATTGCATATTTTTCAGTGTAGATGTTATTCCGTGGACGAATTGATTTTAGTGTATGGACGCATATATTTCAGTGTATGGACACATTGATTTCAGTGAATGGACGCATAGATTTCAATGTATGGATGCATTGATTTTAGTGAATGGATGCATTGATTTAAGTGAATGGATGCATAGATTTCAGTGTATGGATGCATTGATTCCAGTGAATGGACGCATAGATTTTAGTGTATGGGGTTTTTTATTGCATATTTTCTAGTGTAGATGTTATTTTGTGGACGCATTGATTTCAGTGTATGGACACATAGATTTCAGTGTATGGATGGATCGATTTCATTGTATGGACGCATTGATTTCAGTGACAACAAAAGAACGAGAAAAAGACTTGAAACGAAAAGCAGGCGAACAAAAAGAATTTCGAAAAAGGAAGTTGGAGGAAATGATAGTACAAGAAATAGAAGAACGAAGAAAACGAAACACGGATCAACAAAAAGAATATCGAAAAAAAAAGTTAGACAAATTGATAGCAGAACAACGAACGGAACAAAGAAAACGAAACGTTGATTGACAAAGAGTGTATCGAGAGAGAAGTTGAAGCAGTTGAAAGAACAAATAAATCAAGTTGCAGAACAACAAATAAATCAAAATGTACGAAATGGCGAAATGTCGGTAGAAGAAGGAGAAGAACGAACAAAACAAAATGCAGATCAACAAAAAGAAAATCGAAAAAAAAATTTAGGCGAATTGACAGCAGAAGAACGAGAAGAACAAAGAAAAAGAAATGTTGATCGACAAAGAGCGTATCGAGAAATAAAGTTGAAGCAATTGGAAGAAAAAAAAAATCAGTTTGCAGAACAAAAAATAAATAAAAATGTACGAAATGATGGTAGAAGAAGGACAAGAACAAACAAAACAAAATGCAGATCAATAAAAAGAGAATAAAAAAAAAAAGTTAGGTGAATTGTCTCTATTTTCCAGTTTAACAATTTACTCAATCCTTAATACTTATTACTTACATTATGATAATCCTCGTAAATGTATCTGTGTTTTCAACTTAACCTGTTCCTTACAATGCTAATCAAACTCCAATTTTGTGTCACTGCCCATGACTGAAACCATCCTAGATCCAAATCCTAGGCTCTATCAAGTGCCGAGAGGGATCAAATATCCCCAGGTGAAAACCTCTTCTCAGGTATTGCACTCAAGGAGCTTTTCGAGGAGAGGTTTGCACCTTGGGATATTTGATAGAGCTTAGGATTTGGATCTAGGATGGTTTCATGCTCAAGCAAGTCCTAATGAAATCATAAGCACTCTAAATGCAAAATGCAATGACATTAAGCAAATATTTTTGTGCTGAGAGGCGCTCTACAACCTAGTATGGGAGAGATCTTGTAACATGATGTAACATTAGTAACGCTTGTAACATTAAAGTAAAAAGAAGTAAAGTAATAGTGATAGTGAATATTATGGGAGAGATCTTGTAACGTGATGTAACATTAGTAATGTTTGTAACATTAAAGTAAAAATAAGTAAAGTAAAGTAAGTATAGGGAACATGTTGTAATGTTTGTGATGTAATGTTTGTTACTAACAAATAATTAAAAAAATTCATGTGGGCTCATAAAATAAAAAATTATGGAAAGTATTTAAAAAAAATCCATGTGGGTTCGTAAAATAAAATATTATGAAAGGCAATTAAAAAATATATGTTCGTTTATAAAATAAAAACTTAAAACTTAAACCCGGATCTATCAATCAAGAGAGATCAAATTTCTTGAGTTTAAATTTAAAAAAAGAAATAAACCTCAATAAATTGGATCCCTCTCAATGCTTGATAGATACGGGTTTAAGGTGGATCTATGATGGTTGTATTTTCACTTATAAATGAAAGGAAAATGAAAAACAATGTTTTTTTGTATTTTTTCAATATAGATGAATGAAAAAATGCAAGCAGAACCAGAACTCTTCAGAAAAATGTAGAGCAAGCAAAGCAAGCAAACCAGCAGATCCCAAAAAGTCAGACTCAGGCAAGCTAATGAGCTATAAAAGTGAAAAATGGTTCAAAACCAAAAAGCTAAAAAACTAAAGAAAGAGGAGTTTTTGGTAAACAAAGAGACTTAGAACAGTCAGAATACAGGCCTACTAAGACTCAGGAACACCCATAATTAACCCAACAACAACCAAAGATCAAAATAAAATCAATCCTGGAGTTGTACGCAACTGTTCATGGAACAGTAGCAGGTATACGCAGGATACTATACTAACAGTATCACATCCACGCGGGCTAAGCAAGGCTGAACCGCGTATAGGGAAATGTAGGTTTACCAAAAACAGATCAAACATCCAAGAAAAATCAGGATTTCTTATGCAGATCCTAACATCCAGTCAATGAAACAGAAGCTCGACAAAACAGAAACTCAATCAAGGAAAAAAATGCCAAAAATCCCCAAAATGGAGGTTCATCGCCATTTCTGTTACAGAAAAAAACTTCATATGGCTCGGGGTAGACCACAACAGACAGATGACTACCAGAAATAAACTCAATTCTCAATACAATGCTATATAAATGTAAATGCTAAGATGTGGATAAATGACCAACCTTCAACCGGATGTTCAAAGTAGATCCCCGTTGAGCTTTCCCAATCTCTACACTTGAACCTGCAGCTTAGTCTTAACAACAAATACAAGCAAATGCATATAATAGGTGAAAGATATTAGCATAAATAATATCATGGTCCATGATATAAAAAGCAAATGTACCCAATGTTAATTAACCATTCACAACATCAATTGGATGAGAAAATGAGTATTTCTATTAATGAAAGAAGAAGTACATGATACAACCTCTTGCCGGCAACTCATCTGAATCGAGAACTAGGTGCCTCCACTTGTGTCTCCGCCACTTTAATTCCCCATGCAATGGAAAACTCAAACTATGGAGGAGTTTGGTAGATGAACATAAGAGGTTCACAACAACTAGGATCGATGGATGTAGATTCAAGCTATGGAAAAAATTCAATAGAGTTTTGATGCTCTCTCTTTCTCCTCTCTCCTCCCTCTTTCTCCTCTCTCCTCCCTCCATGCATCACATGAGCTCAATATATAACCCTCCAAAGGCTAATGAAAGGTCGAATTGAGTCGTTTCAAGATACATGGAAGGCCAAAGATCACATTGGCCGCTTTTTTGGAGTGAAAAATGGATATTTTACTCTTTTTTACCAAAAAGGACGATGTACGCAAGCTGTAGTGAGACAACCTGCATATACATGGGCTATAGTGGAGAAACTTGTGTATAGGAGGACAATGTATGCAGGTTGTAGTGGGACAACCTGCATATATACGCAGGCTATAGTGGAGCAACTCGTGTATAGCAGGAAAAGTATGGAAAAAAGGGGTTCAAGAAGAACCACAAGTATGGTTTTGAGTCTAAAAGATCCAAAAAGTATAAATGCTCACAAGGTGGCAAAATACGTTGTAACACTGATACCGTAGAAGGATTGTGAACCCTCTTAATCTTGGACAAACAAATTAGTCATTGAAGTTGGATTGAGTAGTAAGAAGAGCATAGACTTAGCAATTAGGTAGATTGGGTGACTTCTAATTTATTGATTAGTTAATAAAATGTTTATGCATATATTTTGCTTGATTACCTTTGAAATAATCAGACTTCCCTGGGTTGACAATTTATATTGAGCACTATGTTTATTAAATTAAATTAATAGGAAATTATTGTGACCAACAAATTTAACTAGGAAGGTCCATTTCGAATGTCCTCTTGTGGATACGTAGATAAGGTCCCAATCCACCAAGTGGTGACCATAAATGCTCCAAGAGTGGTGTAATTTTCCTAATACCACATTTCCCATTTTTAAGGAACCCAACCAATTTGCTAGTTGGAAATATTTAATATTTTACCACTTATTCAATTTTCCAACCAAGTTTGTCCACATTTTGTTTTTCCAAGTTTTTCCACATCCTTATATTATCCCCGCTAACTCCTTGGGTTCCCTTTGACCCATTTATTGCACAATTAGGCCATTAATTTCTCAACTTCTTCAATAACCACTTAGACCAATAAATATTAATTTTTTACTTGAATAATTATTTAATTTGCCAAGTAATTTCTCCAATATTCCTCAATTATTCCCAAATATTATTTTTTTATCCATAATTTGAATTGGGAATTATTTGTGGCTTGATTATTTTGGACCTTAGGATAATTTACTTAGGCAATTTTAATTATGTTAGCCACCATATTGATTTTATGAATTTTGCGTAGGTGACCTTAGCCAATTTTCCATAGGCCAAAATTGGGGACATGACATGGCACCAACATTTGGGTCATATGAGCAAGAAATGGCTTAAGACACTTGTAGATCGTAAGTTACTTCCTAGATTAAAAACTCTGAATCTTAATTTTTGCAAGTGCTATATGTTTGGAAAACAGATTAGATAGTAATTTAAAATAGGGAAGAATATTAGTAAAGGTATCCTAGATTACATCCATTCTGATGTTTGGGTGCCAACCACTATGGTTTCTTTTGGAGGTTCATCATATTTTGTTACATTTATAGATGATACTCTAGAAAGGTATGGATCTATTCAGTCAAAAGAATGGTTGAGGTATTTAATGCTTTTAAACAATTTAGAGCTTTCATGGTCGAAAAGAGCACTAATAGGTCAATCAAGTGCTTAAGAATAGATAATGGAGGTGAGTTCACATCTAAGTAATTTGAAAACTATTGTAAGGAATCTGGGATAGAAAGACATAAAAGAATGGCTTATACTCCGCAACAAAATGGTGATGTTGAACACATGAATAGGACACTTCTAGAGAAAGCAAGGTGTATCCTCAGTAATGCCAAGTTGCATCAGGAATTGTGGGGAGGATCAGTGCTTACAACATGCTATCTGGTAAATTGATCACCATCATATACAATAGATGGTAATATTCCAGAAGAGGTATGGATAGGTCACCCCTGTGATTATTCAAATCTTTTTGGTTGTGATGCTTATTCTCTTATTCCCCAGAATCAACCTTCTAAGTTAGATTTGAAATCAAAAAGGTATGTCTTTGTTGGGTATGTTCATGGAGTTAAGGAATACAAATTGTGGAATCCTATTGGCCACAAAATCATCATTAATATATATTTTGTATTTGATGAATTGTCTCTCATTAAGTCAGACATGGTAGATAGTGAAATAGAGCATGCAGAAGTACCACAGATTCAAAAAATTCAGTTGGAGACTTGATCATCTAAAAGAGAGGAGAAGCGTGAAGACATTCATGAAGAACCTCCTACAAAATAAGATGAGGTTTCAAAAAAATTCCAAGAAACTGAGGAATTGCCGTAGAGAACTCTACGAAGATCTACACGGGTCAAAACTTTTCCAAAAAGGTATGAAAATTATGCTTCATATGTTTCTTTGATTTCTAATGATGGGGAACCTAGTTGTTATCAGGAAGCAATGGAGGTATTTGAAAGTGGTAAATGGAAAGTAGCAATGAAAGAATAAATGGATGCCTTGGAAAAGAATAAAACATGGGACCTGGTAGAAATTCCAAAGGACAGAAAATTTGTTGGTTTCAAGTGGGTCTACAAATTGAAGAAAGGTGTTGATAATAAAGATGATAAGTACAAAGCAAGATTGGTAGAAAAATGGTAATCTCAGAATAAAGGTATTTATTTCCATGAAATCTATTCACCAGTTGGTATTGATTTCCATAAAAAAAATCATCGGTTGTTAAGCTTGTTTCTATTTGGTTAGTGTTAGCACTAGTTTCTTTATTTGATCTTGAGTTAGAGCAGCTAGATGTTAAAACTACATTTCTACATGGATATTTAGATGAGGATATATATATATATATATATATATCTATATATATATATATATATATATCTATATATATATATATATATATATATATATATATATATATATATATATATATAGATATGGAACAACTAGAAGGGTTTGTTTAGAATCACAAAAGAAGGTTTGTTTGCAAAATCAAGAAGTCATTGTATGGCCTGAAGCAATCACCTAGGCAATGGTACAATAAGTTTGATTGCTTCATGGTGAGCCAAAATTTTACCAGAAGTGAATATGATTAGTGTGTTTACTTTAAAAGGTTGGAAAATGGAATATTTATTATTTTGGTGTTATATGTTTTCGATATGCTTGTAGCTGTTGATGTATATGTAACTTCGGAATGTATTTCACATATATGTATATTGTATTCCTATAGAGATGTTATTATTCCTCTATATGGAAGTGTCGTCATTTATATTGTAAGTGTTGTAACTTATACTTGATGGGTTATTAGACCACCTTGTTGGGGTCGGCCATGTATAAGTCATGTGGGTCAAAGGGTTATTAGACCACCCTATTGGGGGTCGGCCATGTGGGTCTAAGGGTTATTAGACCACCCCATTGGGGGTCGGCCCAGTCAGCATTATGTTATGTGGTTAAGTTCGAGCCTACATGAGTTAGGTAAAAAGGCAAGTCAAGTCAAGTATAAATAGAGTGCGGGAGGCACTCTATTTGATCACTCACTTCTCACACATGCACTCAAGGAGGAGTGGCGCACTTATGGAGGAGGAGGATCTGCTGCTAGGTTATGGCTATCTCTCTTGGTTGGTTGTATCATTGCTCTATCTATCTCTGAGGAAGTTATTGGGGTTTTTCACCTTTATGGTTTTCCCCAAGTAAATCTTTGTGTCTCTTGTGTGCTTGCATTATTGTCTCCATGATTGATATGCTGTAGATATGCTGTACATGTTGTTCTCTCAGTTAAGATCCTAGATCAGATTGAAGTAAAGCATGTTCTGAGGTACCTGAAGGGTACAGTGGATTATGGGCTCAGGTATGAGGTGAATCAAAAGTTTAACCTGCAGGGTTATGTTGATTCAGATTGGGCTGGCAATGCTGCAGATAGGAAGAGCACATCTGGGTGTTGCTTCAGTATGGGATCAGGTGTGATCTCTTGGTTTATCAGGAAGCAGTCCTGCGTAGCACTGAGTACAGCTGAGGCAGAATATGTTGCAGCCTGCTCAGCTAGTTGCGAGGCAGTATGGATACGGAAACTACTGACTGAGTTATTTGATCTCCCGTTGGAAGCTACTGGTATCTTCTGTGATAACCAGAGTTGTGTGAAGCTGTCTGAGAACCCAGTGTTTCATGACAGGTCGAAACACATAGAGATCAAATATCACTATATCAGGGATATGGTGCAGAGAGGAGCTGCGAAGCTCCTATATGTTGCAACAGATGAGCAGATTGCAGATGTGCTGATGAAGCCACTAGCCAAGGTGAAGTTCGAGTACTTTAGAGAGAGACTTGGCGTTCTTCAGATCGAGGACACTTCGAGGAAGAAGTGATGGACACATTTGCTGAAGCCATTCCAAGCATGTTGGAAGGAGGATCCTTCACATGGCTGTGGAGGTAAGCGCTGGATGATGAGCATCAGGATGATGTTCTGGTTTCTGCTTGATATGATCAGTTGGATCATTTTTATGTATGTATGTACGCATCATGTTGGATGCTGGATATGATCAGTTGGATCATTTATGTATGTATGCATCATGTTGGATGCTGGATATGATTAGTTGGATCATGTGTACGTATTTTGTATATGCATCATGTTGGATGCTTGGACCATGTATCTGTATTTGTATCAGGTGGATACATTGTATGATCAGGAGGATCATGTATGATGATATGTATCAGGTAGATACTTGGTATGCATCAGGTAGATGCATTGATGATCAGGTGGATCATACAGCGGGATGTTGCAGTGATGATCAGGATGATCATAGATGAGGAGCTTCAGGATGTTGCTATAGATGACATGCAGCAGGATGTTGCAGTGATGATCAGGATGATCATAGATGACAAGCTTCAGGATGTTGCTCCAGATGACATGCAGCAGGATGTTGCAGTGATGATCAGGATGATCATAGATGACGAGCTTCAGGATGTTGCTCCAGATGACATGCAGCAGGACGTTGCAGTGATGATGATCAGGATGATCATGGATACATCAGGATGATGTATGGTGAGTATCAGGTTGATACTCTGTGGCCGTGGATCAGGTTGTGCAGATGAGCATGTAATTCGGTGCCCTGGGAGATTTGCAGATGGTCTTTCGAGGTTTTTCCTATGGCATGTAATTCGGTGCCCTAGGAGATCTGCAGAATGTCTTTCGAGGTTTTGCCTATGGCATGTAATTCGGTTCCCTGGGATATCTGGCAGATGCTCTTTCGAGGTTTTGTCCTATGGCATGTAATTCGTTTCCCTGGGAGATCCGATAGGTTGGGCTGTGTGCCCGTAATCAGTCCTGGGATGCTCTTGCGAGGTTTTTCCATGACCACATGTAATTCGTTGCCCTGGGAGATCCTATAGGTAGAGCTGTGTGCTCGTAACAGCCTGGGATGCTCTTGCGAGGTTTTGTGGTGAGGTCACATGTAATTCGGTGCCCTGGGAGATCCTATAGGTAGAGCTGTGTGCTCGTAACAGCCTGGGATGCTCTTTCGAGGTTTTGTGACGCACGTAATCAGTCCTGAGGATTCCACAGTATGGCCAGTGATGATGAAGACCTGCAGGTGGTGGGCCTACATCCAGTATGAAAAAGGACTGGCTCTGTAGAACTTCCTATGACGAGTAGATTCAGAGATTGATTGAGATAGCAGCAGCAGTGACGATGATGATGACTCGATGACGATTATCCAGTGACGATGATCCAGAGAAGATGACTTGTGCTAGGAGAAATACCTTCCTAGTTAAGAGGGAGTGTTGATGTATATGTAACTTCGGAATGTATTTCACATATATGTATATTGTATTCCTATAGAGATGTTATTATTCCTCTATATGGAAGTGTCGTCATTTATATTGTAAGTGTTGTAACTTATACTTGATGGGTTATTAGACCACCTTGTTGGGGTCGGCCATGTATAAGTCATGTGGGTCAAAGGTTTATTAGACCACCCTATTGGGGGTCGGCCATGTGGGTCTAAGGGTTATTAGACCACCCCATTGGGGGTCGGCCCAGTCAGCATTATGTTATGTGGTTAAGTTCGAGCCTACATGAGTTAGGTAAAAAGGCAAGTCAAGTCAAGTATAAATAGAGTGCGGGAGGCACTCTATTTGATCACTCACTTCTCACACATGCACTCAAGGAGGAGTGGCGCACTTATGGAGGAGGAGGATCTGCTGCTAGGTTATGGCTATCTCTCTTGGTTGGTTGTATCATTGCTCTATCTATCTCTGAGGAAGTTATTGGGGTTTTTCACCTTTATGGTTTTCCCCAAGTAAATCTTTGTGTCTCTTGTGTGCTTGCATTATTGTCTCCATGATTGATATGCTGTAGATATGCTGTACATGTTGTTCTCTCAGTTAAGATCCTAGATTAGATTGAAGTAAATTCTGAAAATTTAACAGTAGCAAGAAAAATCATAATTGAAATCAGTAGGTTGAAGGATCACTTGGCTAGGACATTTGATATGAAGGATCTAGGAGAAGCAAAACAGATCTTGGGCATGGAAATACACAGATTTGGGAAAATGTCATGTCTAAAATTTGGAATTGGGTCACAATGGCCTAATCACATTAGCCATATTCATTAGAGTTTGTAAAATTGATGTTAAGGGTCAAATAATTGCCAAGGAGGAAAATTACTAGTTTCCTAGGTTTGGGGTGGAAGCTTTGGGATTTGGAATAAGGGGGATAATAAATGATGTTTAGACATTAGAAGGGTTCAAGTATTTAATAAATAGAGTGAATAAAGAAATTCAAGATAAATCCTAAGTGACAAATGGTTTTGGAGACATATGGAGGATGTGGGACCCACACTAGCTTGATTTTTCATAATACATGGTATCTCTCTTTTGCAAATTCGAATTAATGGGAATGTGAACACTCTTGGGTGAGTTGGTAAGTCATAACACATGTAATTGAGCATATTAGGTCGAATTTGGAAGGATTGGTAACCTCCATGGAAGATAAAGAGTCAAAGTGGAAGTTTGTGGACACTTGGGCTAGATTCCCTAGCCCCTATGACACCAATGATGGAGAATATATGACAACTATGACAAATTGCAGACCTGACCTCTGACATCTGACCACTATGACATGTCAGCCCCAAAAATAGGCTCAAAGAAGGCGAATTTGGGAGTTGGAGAAGCCAAAGAGACTCAAAATCGAATTTGGGAGAAGATGGAAGGTTGGAACTAGGAGACAAGTGGCAAATGTGGAATATTTCCTAAATGAAAATCTATTGAATATATTGAGAGGATTTCGACCCTTAGAAGGCTAATGTTGGTTATAAAATGTAGAAATGAAGTATGAGAATGGCTTTTGATCATTTGTAGAATTTGCAATTGCATTTGTGAAGAGGGAGAGCTAGTGGATGACTAGTTTCTTGCCTTAGCCAATTTCGAGGGTGAAAGATTCCCATCCAAGTTGGAAATTGGAAAGGCCATTCAGACCTTTCATTTGGAGCTTTAATGGAGTCTTTATTTGCAGGTGTAAGCTATAGGGAAGCTCATGGTTTCTTCTATTGCAGCTCGCTCCTTCAACCATTTCCAGTTTTGATGGCATATTCTTGATCCTTGAGGGAGGGCGTTTTTGGTGAGATATTGTACTCTTTGGGGGAGATTCTAATGCCCCCTTTCTTTTTTAATATGAATTAAATACTCTTTTCTTCATCTCCATAAAGTTTCAGGTCGAAATTCCAAGTAGAAATGTATAAATCTCATTTTTAATGGAAGAACAATGCCATTTCCCCACTACCTTGTTGTGAACCAATGTATTGATGATGATTTCGAATGAATGGATGATTCCCTGATATATTTGTGATCAATATACTGCCATGGATGTCTTCTACAATTTTCATGTACTGTACTTGAGCATTTGAAGCATTTTTACTCAGTTTAGTTGTATTGGGAGGTGAAATAGTGCCATTTCCCTAAGGGTCGAATTGGGGATTTTTGCAGTTGAATGGGAGAGGGTGAGAACAGTTGTAATAAACCATTAATGGTGCATATGAGACCTTAATAACATACTTAACACATTACATACCTCTGTTCATAAATTTGAGTGGGTTTGGAGGCATTTGGGAAGCCATTTTCAGTACTTACCTCAGGGGGATTTGAACCCCAAATTACTAGTAAAATTGCATACTTGGTCCAGAATCTTAAGAGAGTTTGCAGAGGTCTTTTGGTGGCCATATGTTATCCCTGAACATCATATTCAATTCCTAATATCATTCATAAACCTTCCTTGAAGATTTGAAGGCATTTGGAGTCAATTTGAGACCTAGAGACCAATACTAGTCAAAGGGAAATCACTAGTAAAGTTACCTACATTGACCAGAATTGAAAGAGTATTTGTAGAAGTGTTTTAAAGGTACAAAGACATCCCTGAAACACATATTTATGTTCTAATATCATTCATATACCTTCTCAGAATATTTGGGATCATTTGGGGCAAATTTGGGACCTAGAGATCGAAACTAGTCCAAGGTCGAACCAAGGAAAAAAAGTGGAAAATTGCAATTTTAATAAAATTCCTAACAAGGGACATTACAGAAAAATGGTAAGTTGTGCTTATCGCAGGTGAAGTAGGTGGATAAAATACTTCAGAGATTCGGTATGAATAATGTGAAACTAGTAAATATCCCTTTGTCTTCCCATTTTAATATTTCTTTAAGTTTGTGTCCTAGTAATGATGAAGAAAAGCAGTACATGTCTCGTGTACCATATGCTAATGTAGTAGGAAGTTTGATGTATTTGATGGTCTGTACCGAACCATATATTTCACATGCAGTTGGTGTTGTTAGTAGATACATGGAAAATCTAGGTAATGATCATTGTGTAGTAGTGAAATGGGTGTTTCAGTATCTTAGAGGCACAAGTAATTATTGTATCACCTTTAATGAATGTAGTGATGTAGTGTGTGGCTATGTCGATTCATATTTTGCAGGTGACGTGGAAAAAGGGAGATCCACTTCAATATATGTCTTTACTCTTGCAGGAGTTCCTATTAGTTAGATGTCAAAGTTTCAAAACATCGTTGCTTTATCCACTACAAAGGAAGAATATGTATCTGCTTCACATGCTTGCAAAGAAGCAATATGCTTGAAAGGTTTGCTGGGTGAGTTTGGAAGGATACAAAATAATGTAAAATTATTTTGTGATAGTCAAATTGCTATTCATTTGGCTAAAAATCTATCTTATCACAACAAGACAAAACATGTTCCTATTAAATACCATTTTGTAAGACAGGTTATTGATGAAGGTGGAGTAGTTCTTGAGAAATTCCATACTCAAAATAATTGTGCATACATGTTCACAAAACCAGTAAAATTAGAGAAGCTATGGTTGTGCTTGGATTCTCTTGTCTTGCAGGAAAGGTGATGAATAAACAATGGGAAAGGTATCAGGTAAATTGTTGTCAAGGTGGAGATTGTTGGAAAAGGTGACAACTAATTTCCCACATATGTGGATCTAGGCATCTTCTAGATCCCTATTATTCTACTTTGTGTTGAGAACAAATAGCCCATGTTAGAATATGGATAGCGGTGCACTTTAATTGGCCAGTTTTTGTAACTATGTAAGAAGTGCTATATATCCATGTAATCCCGTAGATATAAAAATGAATCCGAGAGATGTGAGGAATGGTTGAAAGCCTGTATGGTTGTTGTCATCTTCATTGTTGAATAATAATATCACCGATACTCTTTCCCCCATGGATGCTTCCCTTCTAAATGGTTTTACCACATAAAATATCTATGTTCAATTCCTATGTTTTCCATTATTTCAATTCTATATATTTTGAATGTTCGATTTCATGCTTCCAGTACCAACAAACATCAACATCAACATGAAAAATGTAGTGTGTGTGTGTGTGTGTGTGTGCACGCGTATGTATATATATATATATATAGATATAGATATAGATATATATGAACAATAATATCAAACTCATGATACATGCCAAATATACATCTCAAGTCCAATAAATTCTATGAGATAACTGGTCCATATCCATAACCAAAGGCATCATTACCTCTGCCAATAGATCCAGAGGCATCAGTACCACTTCCAGGAACAAAATCACACTGGAAAGCATCATGTATATCTCCCTGGATATCAATTGCACTCAATGTGACCATCCTATCTAGAAATTATATGAGTGGAGTGCGAGATCGTGTATAGTCAGCTCACTAAGGAGGAGAAGGTGGTCAGCCAACTTTTGGATGAGACGAAGAGGGTGGCCAACAAACTTGTGGATGAGATGGATAAGGTGGTCATCCGACTTGTGGATGAGATGGAGATGGTGGTGGGTTGGCTGGGTGTGGAGGAATAGATGGTAGTCGGTCTTCATGGTGAGGGAGAAGATGAGGAGGTGGACGAGATGATGGTCGGTTGAATCGGTGAAGAGAATAAGTAGGTGTAGGAGGAGGATCACCACCCTTATCATATGAAGTAGAGGAATATTGATTATCATGGCCATCCTTCCTCGTAGCTAGAAGGTTGACTAAAATGATGATATGACTCAACAATTTCATCATATCATGAGGACGAATCCTCCATATCTCTACTAGCTTGGGCTCTCATAGGATATCATGAACCCATATAAGATATCCTTGTTAAGCCAACAATGCAGATAATTGATATGCCAACTCTTGTAGGAATCTAGCATCTGGCCTACATCGCAAGCCAATCTGAGTGAACTAAGGCTCTACCTTAGCCTCATCCATATCCTCATTTTCTACTAGGGGAGGCCCCTCCCAAACATAGGTGCCAATATCTACAAAATATATAGTACACAAGAATAATTAGACAATTTCATTAAACAATTTAAATAAAATGTTAGAATAAATTTTCTTTGCATTAAGTAAGACAATAAAATGCAACTAGATTAATTTAAACATAACGCTAATTTTACCAATGGAATACAGTGTCTCATCCTGGGTGAAAGGATGTTATGACATCCTATCTGGTCCAACCCCACGTAAGGATACGGTACAAGGTCTAAATTATGATCATCCTCGCTAGCTAGTAACTCGAGTGTCTCTGAGGTGATCCTAGTTGGGAACTCTGACTAGCCCCTCTTGGGCAGCATCTGTCCCCACATATGCATTTGCACCTCGATCATCTCCCTAGGATGGTTGCGATCAAGTGATAGACTCATGACCAAAAGCCTATCAAAACATAAACAAATTAACTCTAAAGCAAAAGGGAGTTTGACCCTTCCCTCAAACTGTGAACATCATCAATCCAGAGAAAAACAAAACTGCCACAAAAAAATGGTAGACCACATGATACATCTCTGCACTAAAGAATGTACATAAAATAATAGAGGGAAACTAATGTGTTTCCCATCAATGGTGAAGTGCATCACCATTGTAACCAAAAGTGAGAGGCACCTAACCTCCTTTGAATTGAAAGAAACAATTTGCGTTTGTCGACCATAAACCTGAAAATAAGAAGCATCAGTAATGTGTTGACTAATATATCTTTGAGAGTATGCAAGTTGAATCTCTACTACAAAAATGGGTGGGAAATTAGGGAACTGGGGAAAATCTACCCCTCTCCTGGATATCCCATTGATGAAGTATATGTCCTCCTCTGTGGGATGGAACCACAGATTGAGACAAAGACAAAATAACTATCTACATTGATCCCAAAAATGGATCAACTACATCAACAACATTGAGTTCCCCTTTAATTATGTAACTTCCTCATATAACTTGAGGAGGTATTCAACCCTCAATAGGGCTTGGTTTTGTTTTGTAATTAGGTGAGGGTACAAATATGTCTCCCTCTCTTTGGCCTCCCACTTCTACACAACATTGTAGAGGTCCACCTACGCTTGTTGCTCCTGCTGTAGATCTAACCACTAAAATATCTTATCCACATATAACTTCCATCAATATCATCCACATATATATAAAACATAAAAAATTCATTAAATGATCATTTTATTTATTATTTTATTAAATTCATGTGCATCCATATAATAGTAACACACCATGTGCAATGCTTTCTGTATTTACAACGCATTGGGCCCAGTGCACTAAACTAATATAAAAACATATACAAACATTACAACATTGGAGCCCTATCATAACTTTAACCCCTGATGTGTTACAAACTACATAAGGACTATGAATAATGCACTAAGGTGACCATAACGCACCCTCCTGTAGAAAATTAATTTGACAATAAATATAAGAGGTACGCTTTCTAAATTGAATTCACCATTGCATTGTGAGACAAATAAACATTGTTGATGGTGATTATTTGATACTGAACCCACATTTGGGAGCATCAATACTTTACAATTGGGTGTCTGCACCACTAACAATGTGCACAGTTATTTAGAGCGCATTGCAATCGGTGCGTCTATGTGTGAAAATAACACAAAATGCAGTGACAAAATCATTTTTAAAGGTGATGTCAATGTGTATGTTAAACATAAGTGCAATGACCTAACGGTATGGACATATTATTACGATGCACCAGTATATGTGGTGAAAAATTAAATTACTTTTTCATTAGTGCTCTTGGTGGTGTGTTATGTGTCTATCAACACATGTGCATTAGTATATATTACCGCACCAACGATCAGTGCTCTATGGTTTATGAAACGAACTAAAATCAATGTTGTGAAATTATTTTATTAAGTTATAGTGGTGTGTTATTAAAACTATGGCGCACTATCCAAGCGATGTGCTATAGTTTAATAACACAATGCTCTAGTTTCACCCTATAAATTTTCAAGGAGTACCAGCAAGGGCGGTGCGAGCCAAACAACTCAAATGCGCCACGCAAATTTTTTAAATTTTTTGTTAAAATGTGTAAATTTAAGGTGAATTTCAAATTTTAATCTGTTAAAAGTTTAAATTAGAAGGAAACAAAGACATTACCGAGACATTTGCACGTTGGGGAGGCATGGTTTCCACATAGATGAAAAAATCAAATTTTCCCACTATTTGGCAAAATTCAAAAGCCACATAGGAAGTAATAGATGAGATAAATCCAACAACGTGGAGTACCAATGGCAAGGCACTTCAAGGAATCAACTATATCACTGGTGCTTAGGTGGTCTACAACACTAAAGAATGGTATAAAGGGTTTCTCTATCCAGTGATTTTTTTATTTTACCTTGTTGCAATGCACCTGATAATTAGACACACAAGTGCATTTATGTGACATGGCCACACTGGTAATGAATATAAAAAATAAAAAAGTTTTTTGTCCCATAATTTTGTAATTTTACCCTAATATGGTGTGCAATATAATGGGACACACCAGTACTTTTAGGATATATAAACACACTGTCAGTGAATATAAAATTATTAATAATTTTTTCCATATGGTTTTTTCCAAGTTTACCCTACTTTAGTGCTCAAAAGATAAAAACGCACCATTAATGAATATAAGAATATAAAAAATAGTTTCCGTCAAACAATTTTTTTAATGTTACCCTACACTGGTGCATAATATTAGACAATGCACTAATGCGTTGGAGGGATATAAATGCACCTTTATTGGATACAAAAATATTAGAAATAGTTTTCCGTCCGACAATTTTTTTAATTTTTCCGTGCTTCGATGCTCCTTGTAACACGATGCATCAATGTTGTTCAAATATCAAAATGCATTGTTAATGGATCTAAAAGAATAAAAAAATATTTCCACACTACAATTTTTTTAATTTCACACAACATTAGTGCGCCAAATTAAACAACGCACTAGTGCATTATATTATAAAGAATGCACCGTAATTATTTTTCCTTAAAAAACATATTTTTCCAAACAAGGGGGTTGCATTTTTGGCCGAAAGAAGTGCATGAATTATGTTGATGCACCGATGCATTCAAGTATTTTAAACACATCGGTTATTGTTGGCGATAGAATAGAAAAGAAATATTGTTTCTCCCCATTGAATAGAGATTTTTGATATCGATATGTTTTGTGTTTGTCTGCACTGGTGTGTTTATTCTAGGGGCACCCCGATGCATTTGGTATGTATAAAATTATCAAAAAATCATCTGCTAAAACCTTCACCTCTGCTAGTGACCTCCTCTATAAATGAATATCTGGGATCTTTTTAGAGGAGAGCCCGCTAGAGGGTGTTTTCCTTGTAGTGTTTTTTCATTATATATTTTGATTCCATCTTGATCTACAGTAAAACTTGGAAGCCCCATGTCACCCATATGGATTAGGTCTTCCAATTACTTATTGATGATCAACTATTTATTAGAAGGTCCAAATGTGCATTTGGTGTCTCTAAAGTGGAATATTTGGGCCATATTGTTTGTCAAGACTGTGTGCATCTGGATCCAACACAAATTGAAGCAATGAAGGCCTCTCCCCAATACTCTTAAAATTCTTAGTAGTTTTCTTGTTTGACTGATTATTACAAAAAAAGTTATATGAAACTATGGTAAGGTTGTAGCTCCACTCGCAGCCTTATAAAAGATGCTTTCAATTAGAGATATTGTATAAATGGATTTCCATGACTTAAAAGTGAGTCTATGTGTTCCACCATAGTATTTACTTTTCCTAGCTTCACTAAGTCCTTTGACTTGGAATGTGATTCCTTAAGGAATCATAGTAGTAGCCATGCAAGAGGGTATACCATTGGCTTTTACTTGAAATCAACTTTGTGAGAGTCACTTGGGAAAATTAACTTATGAAAAGGAGATGATGGCCATATTACATGTTGTCATGGACATTTGGCATCCATAAATTCTTGGGAAATGTTTCCATATTAAAATTAATCATCATACCCTAGAATATTTCTTGGAGCATAGAACTTATTCCTTTGAGAAACAAAAATGGGTCCCCAATAAGTTGGGATATGAATTTGAGATAATTTACAAGCAAAGCAAGGAGAATGCACAGGGGGTTCACTCAGTGAACTTGTTACATAGCACGACCGTTCATAGGATATTAAATAATATCCCTAATTTCACTAAATACTGGAAAATTCCTCCTAAAATTGTATTGTTGAACCCCCCTCCCAATATACCTTTCCAATTAAGAAAACCCCTAGCTTCACCAGATATTGTAGGTATCCATTTTTATCAACGCATTTTAATACCCCTTTTATATCATATTATCAGGCTATAACAAACAGGATCCCTAACACATCTTAGTATAAGAAAACACGATGCTAAATAAAATAATAATATAATGCTAATAATGATCCCACTAGGATTGCAGGGGTGACTTATCAATTTGTAGCGTTGGATAGTGGAATACCCAACAAAATATTAGTGGAGAAGGACAAATATGTAAAAGGTAACCCAATCAAGAGATCAATGTAAGAAAGAATGTAAAAGACCGATAGTCCAATACTCAGTGAAATGCTTAGAAAATATGAGAATTGCAAATGTTTCACACCGCAGCCTGCCAATCTACCAATTTTAGATCATGTAAATATAAGTATAGCCATATAGAACTCATGTTTTATACAAGATTAATAAATTGGAGGTATGAATTGCGACCATGATTCAAAGGTAGGAATCCATCCCATAATTTGGAGCTTATTCCTTATCCCACCTAAATAAAATAACCCCCAATATTTATATTACTATGTCAAATTAAAAACCCCCCTTGACCCCTTAATACAAGGCAATATATTTTTGAGCATTTTAGGAGTATTCAAACCCCCAATATGAATGGACGTGATATGATATTGCCTGGCTAGTGAAGCCCCCATGGGAGAATGTGGTAGAAAATGCTCTCTCTTGGAAGAATGACGAAGAAGGCTCCCTCTCTTCACTCCCCTTCATCTTAGAAAATGAGTTGAATGATGTTTGTACTATATGGTTAATCGATCCCAATATTTCTACCATGATCCAATAAATTAAAATGGTGCCTCATGCATATTTGAGCTATACTTGGAAAATTGAATAGCTTCACTATAAAGGGAATCTTTATTTGAACAAGAAGTTAGCATTGAAATTACAAGTATTATATAAGATACATTCATTTCCCATGGCCAATTAGTCATTCAAGATTTCATAAAACATATGAAAGGATCAAAATATCATTTTCCTAGGAATACATTAATAAGGACATCTACACATTTGTGGTAAAGTGTGACAATTGGCAATGAAAAAGGGATAGATAGTGCAAAATGTAGGTAAAAGTAAACCACTTTCCATTTCATCAATAATATGGACTTCATTGTGGGGTTACCTAGCAATAAATTTGTAATCATGGTTATGGTTGATTGAATTTCCAAATATGCCCATTTTTGTTCTCTACAACACCACTTCCATTCCTCAATAATAGCTTAAGTATTCATGGATAATATCATCAAACTCCATGATATGATGCAATCTATTGTCATTGACCATGAACCCACCTTCACTAGCATTTTTTGGTAAGAATTATTTTGGCTCCAGGGCACTAAAATGAATTGTAGAACCACCTATCACCCCAAATTGATGGCTAAAATGACATTGTCAACAAGTATGGATGCATATTTAAGGTGCTTTATGTTAAGATTTAATATGCTAAGACAGAAAATAGCAGCATTGCATTCCATTTCACAATAATAGCATATACAGGATCACTGAAGAAACAACAAGCACAACATAAACACAAGAGACACAAATTTATCCTAGGAAACCCTCATGGGGTAGAAAACCCAGCAAAGCTTCCTGAATATAGATGACCAGCAATATACAAAGATGTAAACCTGAGCATAAGCTCCTCCTTCTCCATAGCAGACCTCTCCTCCACAAGTGCACCACTCTCAAGTGAGTGAGTGTGTGTAAAATGAGGAATACACCTCCTCTATTTATACACTACTCCGACTTGTCTTTTACACAAATCATGTAGGCTCGTATTTAACCATTGGGTTAAATACCCCACTACAACTGACTGGGCCGACCCCTCTAGGGTGGTCTAATAACCCTTTGACCCACATAACACATACAGGGCCGACCCCCACTAGGGAAGTCTAATAACCCGAGTTACCACATTCCGACGGAGGAATAAACATCTCCGGATATACAATAAGATCTTCACGGAGGAATGAAACATCTCCGGAATAATAAAGTACAATTATAATATTCTTTGAAGTTACAATATCTCAACACTCCCCCTTAACGAGAAGGATATTATAACAGCAACTGCACGAGCAAGGAGTCATCAACATCATACATGATACATCTATAAATCATTGGAAGCTTTCTCAACATCATCAGTAACTCAACCAGTTACTGGAACATCAACATCTTCAATACTGAGTCTTTATCTTCTGCAGCACTCGAACAGCTACAACAACATCAACATCTGGATCCTCACGATCATCAGCATCGTCATCATACGATCATCAGCATCGGGATCATCTTGATCTACAGCATCTGGATCATCTCGATCTACAGCATCTGGATCATCTCGATCTACAGCATCTGGATCATCTCGATCTACATCATCTGGATCATCTCGATCTACAACATCTGGATCATCTCGATCTACAGCATATGGATCATCTCGATCTACAGCATCTGGATCATCTCGATCTACAGCATCTGGATCATCTCGATCTACAGCATCTGGATCATCACGATCTACAGCGTCTGGATCATCTCGATCTACAGCGTCTGGATCATCTCGATCTACAGCGTCTGGATCATCTCGATCTACATCGTCTGGATCATCTCGATCTACAGCGTCTGGATCATCTCGATCTACAGCATTTGGATCATCACGATCTACAGCATCTGGATCATCACGTTCTACAGCATCTGGATCATCTCGATCTACAGCATCTGGATCATCTCGATCTATAGCATCTGGATCATCTCGATCTACAGCATCTGGATCATCTCAATCTACAGCATTTGGATCATCACGATCTATAGCATCTGGATCATCTCGATCTACAGCATCTGGATCATCTCGATCTACAACATCTGGATCATCTGTATTAGTATCCACACCAATACATCTATCATCAAAACATGTGTTCTTACTAATACATATATCATCAACAGCATGTATTCTCACTAATACATCTAGCATGTATTCTCACTAATACATCTATCATCAAAAGCATGTATTCTCACTAATACATCTATCATCAAAAGCATGTATTCTCACTAATACATCTATCATCAAAATCATGTATTCTCACTAATACATCTATCATCAATACATAGCAGCATACTCTGCAACACACACGATCATATTACATGATGATCAATCCCACTCTCTTTAGGACATAGGTCCATGGATGATACAATCCAGATCAAGTTCCAGGATGATCAATCCTTATCACTTTAAGACAAGTCTCATGTCTAGGGACGATGCAATCCCATCACGTACATTTTGAACCCAGTTCATGGACGATGCAGTCCTCACACGTACCTTTAAGACAAGTATCATGTCTAGGGATGATGCAATCCCATCACGTACATTTTGAACCAAGGTCCAAGGACGATGCAGTCCTATCTTCAATTCTCGGAGACATCAGTCTATGGATTAATTCTGGGACCAAAGTCTGGGGAAGATACAATCCCCTACCTGTTCATTCAGGACTACATCCTCAGAGACCCAGTCTATGTCTCAATTCTGGGACCGAAGTCCGGGGAAGATACAATCCCCTACCTGTTCATTCAGGACTTCATTATCGAAGACCCAGTCTACGGCTCAATTCTGGGACCGAAGTCTGGGGAAGATACAATCCCCTACCTGTTCATTCAGGACTTCATTATCGGAGACCCAGTCTATGGCTCAATTCTAGGACCAGAGTCCGGGGAAGATACAATCCCCTACCTGTTCATTTAGGACTTCATTATCGGAGACCCAGTCTACGGCTCAATTCTAGGACTAGAGTCCGGGGAAGATACAATCCCCTACCTGTTCATTCAGGACTTCATTATCGGAGACCTAGTCTACGGCTCAATTCTGGGACCAGAGTCCGGGGAAGATACAATCCCCTACCTGTTCATTCAGGACTTCATTATCGGAGACCCAGTCTACAGCTCAATTCTGGGACCAGAGTCCGGGGACGATACAATCCCCCACCTGTTCATTCAGGACTTTATTTTCGGAGACATCATGTCTAAGGCTCTCTTTAGGACTGAAGTCCAGGGATGATCCAATCCTCACATGTCCACCAAGGACTTCATTCTCGAAGACATACGTCTACGGCTCTCTTTAGAACATGTGTTCAAGGATGATACAATCCCTCTTCTTTCTCAGAGACATCTGTCTACGGCTCTCTTTAGAACATGTGTTCAAGGATGATACAATCCCTCTTCTTTCTCGGAGACATCTGTCTACGACTCTCTTTAGAACATGTGTTCAAGGATGATGCAATCCCTCTTCTTTCTCGGAGACATCTGTCTACGGCTCACTTTAGGACTGAAATCCAAGGATGAATCAATCCTCACATGTCCACGAAGGACTTCATTCTCGAAGACATCTATCTACGGCTCTTTTTAGAACATGTGTTCAAGGATGATGCAATCCCCCTGTCACCTTAGACCCTGTCTAAGGACCATCCACCAACCTCTCTGTCGGCATCACCAATATAAGTATCCACATCATCGACCTCGCTATCGATGCAGGAAATCTCATCATAAGTGATCACATCACTCCCCCTTTCGAGGAGGGTCCTTCTGAACTATATTAAGTTTGTCTCGGAAAACTTTACTTGAGCTAGAGGTTTGGTTAGTACATTGGTAACTTGTTACAAATTCGAACTTTAATTCCTTTCTGCACCATATCTTGTATATAGAAATGTCAGATCTCTATGTGCTTTGACTTATCATGGAACACTGGATTCTCTGCCATTTTGGTACAACTTTGTTTGTCACATAGGATCATAGTTGGGTCTATTTCTAATTCAAACATTCCTGAAGCCATACTTCTTCACAACTAGCAGAGCAAGCAGCCATATATTCCGCTTGTGCTGAGAGCCACACTAGATTGCTTCCTGCTAAACCACGAGATCATGGCTGATCCCAGACAATAACATCCTCTCGATGTGCTCTTCCTGTCTGATACAATTTCTGCCCAATCAACATCTGTGTAGCCATCTGAAGTCATGATCTCTAAGATAACATAGATCAAAGTCTATCGTATCCTTTAGGTACCTCATCACATGCTTTGCAACTAATAGGTGAACACATCTAGTTTACACTAGATACTGACTCAAGGTGTTCACAGCAAAGCATATATCTGACCTAGTATTCGTTAGACACATCAATGACTCAATATTTTGTCTGTACAGAGTTATATCCACTAACTTTGATGAGTCATCTGCTAACAACTTCAAGTTGGAATCCATGAGAGTGGCCATTCCAACACATCAAGTCCTTTTAATATTTCTCAGCATACTTTCCCTGGTTCAGAAAGATTCCTTCGGAGCCTTGCCATACTTCCAGACCTAGGAAGTAATGCATCAATCTGAGATCTTTCATTTTCATTTCTGCAGCCATCTTCTTCTTTCTTTTCATGATCTGTTTCTCATTCCTTGTCAGAAAGAGATCATCGTCATACAATAATGGTATGATAGGTTCATCATCCATGACCTTAAGGTAAAGCTTAGGATCAGCTTTACTTCTATGAAAGCCCAAGCTTTGTCAAGAAGTTGTCAATTCTCCATCATTCACACTCTGCATTGAGTGATCTTATGCATATCTATATGTGCCATCTCTCGTCAGATGGGTCTACTGATATGAGCCTCAATATCATTTGAACTCTGTGGTGAGTTCCTTCTTGCATCCCTGTCATCTGTTTATAGAAGCCATATTCAACCTTGTAGCAAAGGTTGAGATCCACATCACCCAAGATGATCATTAAGCTCATCAATTGACTACCAATCCTGGGTACCCATACAGAACCTGATTCACACTTCTTCTTTAATTACACCATTAAGAGAATGGTCTTATCTATCCACTTGGAGCAAACATCTTGTCATGATTCTCTTCCTCTTTCTAAGAGAATCTTCAAGCAATGAGCCTTCTATATTTTGTTTGATTTGTAGATCTTCTTGTTGAACATCCATCACTTGTTCGGTGTTCATCATTCTTCATGATCTTTCCTACATATCAAAATTAAGTACATGATTAGTAATACTTCATAATCATGAAATCATGTTGACATGATAACCTATTATGCATACAGATATCATTTACATAGTTATGCAACTATCTTGACCAATACTTTGGCACAACACTTTTCCATATCCTGTATGCATACAGTGGCTATCTATATGCCTTCCATCTCTACCAGAACATACTATCGAGAGTGTGCACAGCTCTCAGAATGTCAGCAAAGAGGTTTCATTCTAGACAAGCAACAATGGAATGTTTGTCCAACTTACCAATCATATGCATATTAGTAGTATATTGTTCAATGCTCTATGAATGTTTACACTCAGCATGATATATATTCTAGGAATACAAATATGCATACGAGCAATATCATTTACTATTTCAAATAACAACTCAAATACTTATCTTTTATGTTTGTGTGGTTGCCTCCCGTTTGATCTTCTATATGTCTTTTGAACTTCTATTCATTCTGTACCACTAAACAATCTCAAGTGTCATCCTCATGATCTCATACACAAACATACATTCATTAGTATATTCTCAATGTTATCAAAACATTATAGTTCTAAATAATCTTGAAAATGTATAGTCATGATTATAGATAATATTCAAGGTTTCAGGGAAGTCTTCTTTTACTCATGCATATTCTTGTTTGATCTAGTTAGTTAAATCATCAACCAAGATAAGAGACATAATATGCATAAACCCTTGATTACTAACTTTATGAATAAGCATAACCAATCATACCAAGTATACTTATATAAGGGATCCTAACACAAGGTAAGATTCTAACATGACATAGAAAAACATACCTGGATTAGTATACTTGCTTAGTTATGTCTAACATACCTAATCAATATCTTCTTTGTTCTCTTCAATGATTTAGAGATCCTATGCTGGAACCTGCATATCTCATAGGTTAAGCATAATAGAACAAAATCATACATACCTCGTAAGTAGAACTTCTATGTCATCAAAGATTATGGATGAGTCTTTGTCTTCATTTTATCATGGTCATGGAACTTGATTTGTCTTTCGTGATGTACCTGTATCTTGTTAGTAGACAACATCAACCTCCTACAACACCACAGTGCATTAGTACAATCATATAGCCCTAATCAATGAATGTCTTCTATCATTCACATGCATTCATATTGTTACTAGGGTGATACGACAATTCTAACATTAATCAAGATTGCACTAATAAATAATATGAAGACAGACATATTATGAACTTTATCAGGAATCAAATTTCAAGACATACCTGTATCTCCTTAAGACATACATGTCGAGACTTCTTGTAGTCTTCTTATGTAAGGCCTTAGCCTCAACTCCCCCTGAAACTTGATCTGGAGCTTGATTAGGGTTTGTTAGAGAAACCCTAAAAATTCAATCTTTGACTTTCACACTTCTGAATGGATGGAAGGATGTGTCTTCCTGAGCTGATCAAACTAGCATACTTCAATTTTGAAATCTCCAAAATTTGACCCCTCAAAATTTGCCTTTGAAACTTCTGGATCTTCTAGACAGGATCCCGAACTAGGGTTTGATGAAGCCCACCCTTCTGCCCAATAAAAAGGTTTGATCCAAGGCTCTAAACTCTTATTTTTCTGAGGAGCTTCCAGCTGTGGTTACAAACTTCAAAAATTCCAACTTTTGTTGAAGCCCTAATTTTCCATCTTTCCGATCAAAATCCCGAATTGGGGTTTGATCAAGCCCGGTCTTCTACCCAACCAAAAAATTCGATCTTGGTCTCTAAATTTCGATTTTCCTGAGTAGCATTCAGCTGTGGATTCCAATTCCAAAAATTCTAACTTTCTCCGAAACCCTAAATTCCGGAAGCCATGAATGAAGGTGCTCCAAAAATAAATTCTGTTTTGACAGAAATATGTACCTGATTGTTTCTATTGTAACTCCGAACTTTTCACTCCACAGGGTCTGAAAACTTTTTCTGTGGTATCCTGACCTTCCATCTTCCCATTTCAACAGGTCTGACCTTAATTGGATTTTCTAAGAGAGAGTTATGCCAAGTGTCGCAACGTGACCTGTTTATGGGATAAAACAGGAGATCAAACTTGTACGGCATGCCACGTGTCACTGGTTCAACTTCGCCCTCTGAAAACGTTTCTTGAGATAGTACAGTCTGTGTACTACCTGTCACTTTTTACGAAATTTCATTTGGAGCTTCCTAGCCCAATTTATGACCTTTTTTCCAAGGTCACCGGATTTTGATTGAGATCTGGAAGAGGCAGAAACCCTAACTTGTACTGATCATAACTCACAAAGTACAACGAATCTGAGGGTGTCCTTTGGACACAAGGTACATGGGGATGTTATCTACTACTTGTAAATGTTTCAGATCCTGAACCTTTGCAGAAATGGATTTATAGCGAAAGTTCCACGATGATTGGTTTTTGCTATGTAAAACCCAAACCTTCAAATTGTTGCAAGTGAAGCAAGTGTCGTAAGTGCCATACATTGCTTTCCTTCAAGTTAGCTCTGATACCATGTTAATATTTAATATGCTAAGACAGAAAATAGCAGCATTGCATTCCATTTCACAATAATAGCATATACAGGATCACTGAAGAAACAACAAGCACAACATAAACACAAGAGACACAAATTTATCCTGGGAAACCCTCATGGGGTAGAAAACCCAGCAAAGCTTCCTCAATATAGATGAACATCAATATACAAAGATGTAACCCTGAGCATAAGCTCCTCCTTCTCCATAGCAGACCTCTCCTCCACAAGTGCGCCACTCTCAAGTGAGTGAGTGTGTGTAAAATGAGGAATACACCTCCTCTATTTATACACTACTCCGACTTGTCTTTTACACAAATCATGTAAGCTCGTATTTAACCATTAGGTTAAATACCCCACTACAACTGACTGGGCCGACCCCTCTAGGGTGGTCTAATAACCCTTTAACCCACATAACACATACAGGGCCAACCCCCACTAGGAAAGTCTAATAACCCGAGTTACCACATTCCGACGGAGGAATAAACATCTCCGGATATACAATAAGATCTTCATGGAGGAATGAAACATCTCCAGAATAATAAAGTACAATTATAATATTCTTTGAAGTTACAATATCTCAACACTTTACTTCAAAGAGGAAATCCCATTGGATTTAATGGTTACCTCTAGAAAAATGATGGCATAATACAACTTATCATCCTACCACTCATATGACTGCCTTTGAGGTTGTCTATGGCCAAAATTCCCCCTCAATACCCTCCTACTTACCAAGAATATCTAAGGTATAGGAGGTCAACAAAAAACTCACAACTCAAGCCGACATTCTCTGCACACTCAAGGATAATCTAGTCATGGATCGGGATAGGATGAAGCAACGGATTGACCAAAATCATCCCAAATCCCATTTTGATGAAGGGGATTAGGTATTCCTCAAACTACAACCTTATAGGAAAACCTCACTTAAGGACAACCACCGCAAAAATTTTGCTCGCATCTTTTATAGGCCCTATAAGGTCCTCAAATGTGTTGGTCCAGTGGATTACAAATTAGAGCTACCTAGCCACTATAAAATTCATCTAATCTTTCATGTCTCTTGCTTAATGAAAGTGGTTGGCCTTAACTATCATATTCAAACTAACCTTCCAAAATAGGAAAAAGAAGGTTCCATTTTCTTGCAACATAAGGTCATCCTTAATAAATGTGAACATTGTCTTTGACACTCCACCATCTATGAGGTCCTAATATAGTGGAAAGATACATAGCCCAAGGATGCTACATGAGAACCAACATAGATACTTTTTTCACATCTCTAGCCTTGAGGACATGGTTTCTCTTTAAGGGAAGGGCATGTTAGGGTCCTACCCTAAGTCCCTCAACTCTATAGATAGGTTGTCATGCATCGAGACCATCTCTATTAAATAAGTCCCATAAAGTAGATATAGTGTGAAAGCAATTTTTGTAAGAAGCCTTGTTAGAAAGACCCTAGGAGGTTAGAAGGCTTATTAGAAGGTTCTGCCTACTAAAACGTTCTTTCACTAGAAAGTTTCTCAGATGATAGAATCTATATAAAGAAGTAGGAACAATGTAATGGGATGTCTTGTGAAGAATATTGTAATTGGATCTTTTCTCAGTTAGAGGTTTCCACGTAGAGGAGGAAATTGAACATTGCTTTCATCAATAAAGGTATCGTTATTTCTAGTAATATGCTTTCTACAATTATCTATTGTTATGGTAATTTTGTCTTTTTCATTCTAAATCTTTCTATATTTTGTTATCTTAACTTTGAATTTCCTATTTTGCTAATAAAGTACATAACATAATGAGATAAATTTTGCATAATTTTTTTCCATTTTGTAAAAATAACCACATACAAACCTATATAGTACATTAAAATAACATAACATCAACCAAAACTCATGATGCATTTGTGGTGCAAAATTATCATATAGCACACAAATGCTTTATTATCCTATACCAGCACCAATGCTTCCATTTACAAACAGAACTAGTACTTTATGACATACATGAATGAACTAGTACATCTATAGTTACTATGCGCACTAGTGCATATAATATCACTACGTCCATTGGTGCTTCTCAATATAAATTGCACACCAATGTACCTAAAACTAATACATGCATGGTTACAATTTAACATCTCCATTGCTATCCCTTTTATCATTCCATGGTTGTGCCTCATTGGGCTACAAACACATCAATACTTACTTGTTATAACAACACTATTATCACATTATTTCCATGGCCTCCAAAAAAAACCTTCGCAATGGCATTAGTGAAGGATTTTGCGGGCTTTTTTAATACTTTTGGCCAATCTTGTAAAATTAAAAACCTTCACTAAACCTTGATTTCTTAGTAGTGCTTATGAGAGAAATCAAACTTGTGTTGGTTCTAATACCATGTTAAAAATACAAACAAACTTGCAAATTAAATAAAAACATATAGTATCGACATAAAAAGCAACATGCATAATGTTGCCACTATTAGCGTTATAGCAAAGAAACCTCAAACCAAATAAAAACTCAATTATCAAATATTCATTGTCTTTCCTTGTGTATTCATAATGGTGATAATGATTATGATGGTACTTAATAAACAAGCATATCCCTCTCATGAAGGGTTTTTATAGAATATTTAAATACATTCATGTAAATTAATTTCTATGTTATGTTGGACTACCTACCACCAAGAATGCTATCAAAGTTTAGAACCTTTATAATATATATATATATAAAATTAGGAGAGGATATTAGTATTTAAATTCATTGTCAATTTTATATCTTATGTATAGTCTAGACGAGATTATTAACAAAAATGTCACAAATTTTTTAGGTCATATTTATCATTCCCATTTTTTCCAACTATTTGTCAACATACGAAATCTTAAGTTCCTTTCCATGGTATCCTAAATTTTGGAAGTTGCTTGTGAGACGGACTCGCTGAAGCACTAAAATTGCTTTGCAACTTATATATAAATAGTTGTTTCATGACATGCAATGGATTTGTTATTTTAGAAGTCTTATCACTACAAAATAATGGAAAATGCAAGTGCTCCTAGACCATAATCTAGTGGTATTTGTATATTTGGTGCTCCTCGTGGTGATACCACAAGACCTTGGGATTTGTCCCAAGGTGTACAAAAAGTTGTGCACCTAGGAGTCTTCAAGAATCCTCTATCCTCTTTACAAGTCATTTGTGTGTACAATTGTCAATATGGATCACATGATCCTTATTTCTTTGGCAGGGTTCATGGAACTCGTTCACCACCCAACAATAACACATATTGTAATTTAAATTGAGGGTAGGGCACACTCCTATGCATTATAGTAGGTCACACTTTGGACTAGTGGCTTGGTAGGTTATCTTTATTTGTGGTTGACCAATCCATTCCCATCATAAAGGAACTATACAATGTCAATCCCATCATAAAGGTATTATTTGATGTATTATAATTATTTTGTTAAATGAAAGTGGAAGGACTAAAACCCAATTTAGTTGCAATAGTGAGTAGTTTTAATGTTTATTCCCAATCAAATTTCTAGAAGAGGGAAAGGAGACTTATAATTATGTAATTTGAAGTAGTTTAGGTTCAAATGATGTTGCACCAGTTTATAATGTTGCATTGTTGGAACAACATTGATGGGGGGAACCAAAAGGAACCTCAAATTTTTATTTATTTATTATTTTAAGCTAATGGCATATGTGGCTAAACCAACTTGTCAAGTTTCACAAGTATAGAATAAACATCAAATGTACGTCTCTTAAGCGATGTACTCCTAATTTTCAAGGTCTAAAGAACATCTCTTAAGGGGCACTTTTAACATCCAATGAATGTCGCTTCATCGATGCTTTTAGCCCATGAAGTGTCGCTTAAGAGATGTTGAGAACATGTAAAAGGATTATGTAAATGACTTGGAATAATTGGAGAAGAATCTCTTCTTATTTAAGGAGTTATTGTGTGACTTATCTTTCTTATCTATATTGAAGTTGTGCTTCACATTTATATTGATATACATGGTATGTACTTTTATATCTTAATATTAATTCATAACACTAAATTTATAACTTAGTCATTTTCCACACTAAAATCTAATAGTTTAATAATTATAAACTTAATCATTGAAGGTGTTTCCCACCTCTTACATAATTAACATTATACTATCTAGTATGGTGGACTCTTACGGCAAAGTGTAACATCACATAGTTACAACAATGGGGGAACTCTTAAGCTCAACCTTACCGTTGGACAAGTTATTATGTCTTGCAAATTGACCATAAAGATATCACAATACATTTCGATAAAAGTTTTGAGAATAGATCTTTAGTTTGCATTTATTCTCATTCATATAATGTAACAATCCAATACCTAACATATAGAAGATCATTTATATATTTTGTTTATTTTAATAATGGTTTCATGGAGTAATATCACTTTTGTTTATTTTCACGAGTTAGCTTACTTTTGTTTTTTCTAATTGGTAATCCCAAAATATCTTATTACGACTTACGATTTTTCTTCTATTTAATGTACTTTTTTCTTCATGTGTCATACTACATTATGGTACTCTTAACTACCCACCACCCACCCACTACAATTTGATGTATTTTTTTCTTCGTGTACTTTGTGTATTATTAGTCTTCTATAATGTTAACAACTACTTGGTTGACATGTGGTTCTCTTTTAAGTTCCATGAACACTCTTCGTAGATCATTATTTGATGTATTATTTTGTCTTGTAATGAGCATCACATCGAAATCAAGCAATGATGTATGTCGTCTCACTTGAGACCTCTCAAGTAGATAGGAACAATTTCAACATAGATAATCATTGTTGACATTGCAAAGGACCTTTTTATCTCTTAGCTACCTGTGATGATATATATATATATAAAAGAAATTAGCATGTTTCAATGCCTTTATCAAATGATGATTTTATATATAATTAAAAGAAACTAACATTCAAAAATGCCCTTTTCATAATTGATTGAAATGTTTGATCTCATGAATGAATTAAACATAAAAGTAAAAATAAATGTTTTAATTTTATGAATAAATTAAATGTCTCTATATTTATATATCTTTGTCTTTAGTGTTGCAGATTTAAAAATGATAATAGTGAAAGGATCAGTCATCCTTCATCTAATTAGGGGGCAATTTGGGTATTGATGGATCATTAATGTTAGTGGAGGTCAATTGTGAAGGTTTAATTCATCAATAGAAATACCAAGTGAACCAACTTTCAAAAGGTGGTAATGTAGAAAAATAATGAAGATTCACAATGGGTGATTTCTTCGGAGTTAGTTATAATTTTACGCATTTCTTGCCTACCCATGGATTTGGTTCTTGTGATATGATATTATGTTTAGTTAGCCATATTTTTTATCATAATTAATTGACCATTGGATTTTTATGGCGCCCATCCATTTCCTTTAGATTTTGATAACACAAACTTAATGCATAATTATACATATTAACTATTGTGTTATTATTATGTACAAGAAATTTGTAAGTAACATTACCATTACATTTAGAATTATGTTACAAGAGTTTTGTAACATACCCATTATCCTTGGTAACCATTTGGAATATGGAGTATAAAAATTTTCCTTTATCTCATAACATATAAGAAAACTAATATACTAATATATTAGTCTCATCAATAATTAAAGTGCATTCACCACAATGTAACATAATCATTTATAAAAATTAACCTTCATAAAGAATACAACTAGAACAAGATCCTTAGTGCAATTAACTAGTCTATTACCATATAAATATTCTAACTATAATATTGTGGATTATAACATCCTTTACCAACACGCATGCCCAATGTAAGGATCTCTAATGAAATAACATAATCTTATTATTCACACTTCGATACTTCATCTATGAATTTACCATTCATATTAAAAAAGGTATATCAGCTATTCATTTAACTGAGCCCAAAATTCAGGTTTGATATAATCACTAGTTTTTTATCATAATCTTCAAACCATAAAATATATTATATTAATCATTGATAATTCTCATCTACCTTCATGTATCAATAATGATATTAGACCAAGATTCTATGCAATAGATAAATATAAGGTGATCATTCAATTGCAAGTTGCGTACACATTATTAGTCATAACTATCAACATAATAAGATGGAGCCTCAACGGCACATTCCTTCTCATTCCCAGCATGCTACCTAATTTTAAGTTTAACAGTTACAATTAAAACATAAAGGCTAACAAATCAGCGAAACAATTGTAACGAATGTAGGGAATATTAAATGTATTGTTAGCATGGTTCTAAAATTGTTTACTCGTTCATTTAATAATCTATTTTATGCCATTATGAAGGCTATCAATACAACAATATATTACTTTTCTTGTGTATACATTCCTACAAGTATACATTATCAATTATGCATGGTATCCACATTATTTGCAGGAATTGATCTATAAAAATGCATGCTCTTACTTTCCTATCTTTAGCAATACATTTATCTCATGTTTATTAGTAATTAACCATATGAGAATAAGTATTATTAACACAATAGATAAAAGAATTTATACATTTTCAAAGGATTAAACATAATCAAATAATGATAACAAAGAATAGATAAATACTTAGTTTAAATAGATTCTTTTGGTAACTGAATGTGCAACTACAATGTTCCTTCCCAATCATAGACATTCCATCTCATATATATTATTTCTGCCAAGAAGCCACCCCCGAGCTAAACAACATAATCTTTATCAATTAGGCTCTCGGCTATGCAAATAATAAGTTTGGCTTCACAAACAATAGGCTCCGCTTCATAAGCAATAAGTGCAATAAGTTCAAATTCATAATTAATAAGCTCGACTTCTCAAACAATAAGCTTGGCTTCACAAACATTAAGATCAACTTACAAATTACAAACTTGGATATTAAATTTAATGGAGCTCGACTCTTAATTCAAATATATAAAGTTCTTGGCTCTCAAATAATTCCACAATTAACTGGAATTTTGCATCCTTCAACATTAAAATAGAGTTAGAGCTCGGATCTTATTCCTAGATCTTGGCTCTTAGTCGATAGAGTTAGATTATGGGGACTTAGAATAATAGAACTGAAGTCTATATGATGACAGAAGTTGTCCATTTGGCTCAGCTCTTTTATGTACTGTGTAAAGACAAAATTGAATACCCTAGAATTCAAGTAAAGATAGTAAACCAATTATTATTAGAATTTAAGTAAAGATAGTAAACCAATTATTATTGTAATACATATATAATGTCTGCAAAAACAATAATATAAAACAAACATTTATCAGATTATTTACCCAAACTCATACATGGAGAATGTGCATAGCATATATATTTGTAAAGATGAGTGGGTTCTCTCCATACAGAGACTGTGCTTATACAAATGCATCCACATAATAACGCAATGCATATATATACTTGTAAACATGAGGGTTCTCTCCATATATCATTTTAGATAATGCAACCATAATAAAAAGATTGGGTCAAATCGCTCATGAGACCGCCCATGACTACCAATAATTGGTACCAGAGCTAGAGGTCACGAGTTCGATACACACTTGGCTCGCAGTGAGGGGGATATTGTTGTATGAAATTACAAGTAGTCAGCGCTCCCCGGTGTATCGTGACAAGGGACTAATCGCCTCTCGTGGATCCTTGAAATCTGGCGGTTTGAGTTTACCAATCACCTGCGGGTTTTGGTGTAACGACAACCGTACTACCAACAGTTCTTTGGCTCGGGAAGAAGAAGTGGGGAAGCTTTCCCTTTGATGTTTTCCTAGGATACAATATTCACAAGAACTGGATTGGTCATTCATGACTGGTAACCCTTTGACCATGGATTTTTTTTGCAAAATACTAAGACTCTTGAAGGGTAGATGACCATACCTACAGTCCCATAACTAGGTTTCATCTTGATTGGAGACAATATGTGCATATGACTGTGAGAAGGTAGCACTTCTGAGACTAAGAGGGAATATCCTATTCTTGGTCATCTCTACTTTGGTTACAAGTCTTCTACTGATGGATTTATCATAGACAGCACATTAAGTGTCAAAAAAACATGACACCATACTTATTCTGAATCAATTGACCCACACTGACCAGATTGAATTTCATATTTGGAACATAGAATACATCATGTATAAACCTTTTCCGATTTTCTTTGGTAAGAACAAGAACAATGCCTTTTCCTTGAGTTGGAACTCAAAAATGATCACCTAGCTTAATTTGTGTGATGACAGAAGAATATAAGCTAGAAAATAACAACTTGCTTCCTGTCATGTAATTATTGCAGCCAATGTCCAACAACCATACATCTGTGTGATACTCTTCTTCAGTCACATGACATGAGAGAAACATGACTTCTGATGATCCTTCTTCAACAACGGAGATGTGGGATCTACCACTGTTTTGGTCTGCTTGCTTCTTTCTGCAGTCTCGTTCATAATGGTCATATTTTTTGCAATAATTGCACTGAATGTTGGACCTATTAGTCCATCTCCTTCCTCCCCCCCTCTGGATTTGAGAGTTGTGAGAGTGATCACAGTAATATGAATGTTCATGAGTGGTTCTATCCTCTTTATGAGAAGAACCTTTACCTCTTCTGGCTCTTCCTCTAGCTCCTCTTCCTTGACCTCTACTGTGGGAAACTTGAGTGCTGAAGGCATTTGTCAGGGACTCTTCTTCTTGGTTGATTCGAGCTTCATGAGACAGGAGGGAACCCGTTAACTCTTCTAGGGTGTACTTAGATGGATATTTAGATTCTTTTATGGCAGTAAAGACCATGGAAAACTTCTTGGTGAGACATCTAAGAACCTTTTGGTCAACAGGCTTTTTTCCCATGACTTCGCCATAAGATTGGAATTGATTCACGATTGTCAAAACCCGGGTCATAAACTGATCTATTGTTTCAGTTTCTTTTATCTTTAGATTTTCAAATTGAAGGCTAAGGGTTTGGAGTCTTATCGTTTTGACTATGTCCATGCTTTTGTTTGTGGATGTGAGAAGATTCCAAGCATTATGTGCAACGGTGGCTCCCAAGATCCACGGGAAAGTAGACTCCTCGATGAAGCTCTGGATCAACCATTTTGCAATAAGATCTCTCTCTATATATATCTACGAGCTTCAAGTCCATTCTTCTAGGCATTAGACATAGTGGCCAAAGCAATTGTATCTGGTTCTGTGAACTCATTTTCAACCATGTCCCAACATTTATTGAGCTGGAGAAACGTCTTCATCTTGATTGACCAGAATTCATAGTTGGTTCCAGGCAACATTGGAGCGGTCATCTGCTTCAAATTTGAGCCGGTAGAGTTAGTAGTAGTCATCTTCTTATGACTCTTTACACACGATCAGGCTGGATCTCATACTGGATCTGGTGTTTTTACACAGTGTGGCAGCTTCTAAAGGCAGCACAGTGTGACAACCAAAAAGCGTATAAGGTAAGAGATGCTGTCATGGTTCGCTTAAAGGACTGGCGCGACACAGGGGACACTATCGCAGTTCCTGACTGGGCAGGGCGCTACATTGTTGTAACAAAGGTGAAAAAAAAAAATCACGCCTCCGTGCAAGTTTTTTCCACGTTGTGAAGAAGCTTCACGCCAATGTGCTCTCAATAGTCTCATCCAATGAACTTCAATGGATCTGATCTCATATCTATGTGCTTGGACTTGGATCAGATTCGCTTTGATATCCGAGTAAAAGCAAATGAATATGAGATTGATTGAACGCATAGAACTTTGCAAGTGAATCGTGCCAAGAATATATAATAAATGACTAAGAACTATTGGTCTCACAATACAACAATTGGTAGAGCCCTGCGCGCTCTCAATATTATAACAAAACTAAAGCAACGGTTAACAAATCAATAGAGCCCTCTAACGATCAACAAACAATAAATTCATTATCTCTGCACTCTCAAATGGTTAGCAAATGGATAGAACCCTCTATCGATCCACAAGCAGTAATAATAACATTAAAAAGGAGACTGAGGTATCGGCTCTCTTCACCGAGAGGTCGTTCCTCCTCCTGTCATGCAGAGATATCATCATGAGTTTTGAATATGAAAATCAAAATTAATATTACCAGTGGTTTGGTGCGAGCTCTATGCAAAGAAAGTAGCGAGCTTTCTTTTATGTGTCTTAGATTGCCCACGATGCAGAAGTTGGGTATCAATTTGTTGAAGGAATTGAAGGTGTATAATCTTGTTGGCAGTAGAGAAATTAATCGCCTCACATACTTCCATTCCCCCTGAATGGAGATTACCTCTCTCCACTTTTTTCTTTTCTCACGCTATGACAGAATTTGTTAACCATTTTCTTCTGAATAAAAAAATACTCATTTAATAATACTCACTTGTCTTATAAACAAGTGTATGCTTCAATATTATATGTATAGATTTTCTAATATATATATATATCAACAATTTCCAATCAAATAAAAGATAAACTTATATATTTTCTAAAATATATATATATCAACAATTTCCAATTGCCATGTTCCCCATGCACAAACGTGACCTTTCCTTGTCTTAACCAACATTCTGTCTTGTAAATTCTCTTTTTTCTTTCTTTAAATGTATTATGTTTATACACATGCACAATTGCCCCTTTCCACAACACGTTCTCCATATCCGTAAAGGAGGGATCCACAATCCGCAGTTGACCTTCCCGCAACCCGCATTCCGCATTGAGGGATTGTGGGTCCTCTATCTCGTGACCTCCATCAAAATCCTCGCCCGCACCTGCATTGCGGGTTGCGGGAATGCGGGTTCCTACTCTTGCGAGTTTCCCTCCCCGCAATCCGCAAAAACACTCCCGCTTGCAACCTTGTTCCTCCACGATACCTCTTGTGGGTTGTGGAAAAGCGGGCACAACTCTGCCGAAATTCACCTCTTGCATCCCGCATTCCGCATTGCAGTTTGCGGGCATGCGGATTGCCATCACAGCAAGCATCCACGCCCTTGCAACCAACTTCCAAGGGCCCTAACTTCCTCGTCCCTTAACCAAATTGAGCAAATGAGGTACCATTGGAAAGCTCTTGGAGATCTCTATCCACTGGCGCCATCCCCAATCACAACTGGGATTCCCAACCTAGCCATATTTCCATTTGAATTTTAACCATGACCTCTTTCCCTTTTTTCCCCTATTCTACAAGGAGTCATGAACTTCCATCCAAAGGTGAATGCAATACAATGCTAACACATTCAAGGACTAACTCCAACATCGTGCAACAGCCTACAAGGTTAGTGTACATGAAACTATGCAAGTAATAAAGCATTCTATACAATAATTTAGCCTCGTACAGAGGCTCATACCCAACCATTCATGTAAGAATTAATTCATTCAATTAACATGAAATATAACAACAACATAGCACATGAGATAACTTCAATAAACAGCTTAAGGAATACCCTCCCATTGATCCGACCAATGGAGGAGACCGTGAACTTCCCAATTAGCTGAATTATAAAGTTTCATTAATAGAGAATGTGTAAATGAAGTTACAGCCATTTAATTACAATGGAATAATCAATCTCCATTCACACACCCAGATTGTAACTACTCATCACAGGCATGATAATGGTCCAAGCAGATAAACCACTCAAACGCATTTTTTTATAATCATTCAGATTCCACAATTCAACTCACCCATTACATCCAATCTAGAGCAAACAACATCCATTCATTACACCGGAAATGGACAGAGTTAACAATGGCAATTAACACTTATCTTTAATGAAGATTGTCCAACCAATTGGCTAAGTGAGAGCAACGTTTCACACAACCATAGATCTCTTCCCAACCTATATTCTCTCAGCACTCAGATATCACCCTCGAGCTAGACCATGTATCCACTAAGGAGATCTCACACCAGAGGCACAAACACACCACATCCAACCCAAGAATGGTCCCTTCACTACTACCGAGTCCCTCAGGGATCCATTCCTTCCAAGTCTATTCAAGATGGGCATACAAGGGTAGAGCTGCTAATCATCAGAGATATCACTCTTGCTGGTTCTCAACAAATCCAGCCTCTTTCCCCTTGCCCCCAATCCAATTTACTGTTGGATTTTCTTCAATTCTGGTCATGTGACAGTCAATCCCGTTACTTGAATTCGAGGCTTCCAAAAATGGGCTTCCCTATGGATTTTTGGTACTTCATGCTTCCAACTTTGCCCCAAGGGTTATGCCTATGCATCCCCCACTCAAATTTGTGATTCACATCAAATTTTGGGCGTGTCCATCACTCCAAAAATGCGGGTCATTCTATAGTCGCGATTTTCTGTAGTTTTCCATGGTTGTGCCTCCTCCGAACGGTCTGGGAATGGTCTCCCACTATTGCCTAATGGAATGGGGACGAGGGAGGACGAATTTCCATGGAGATGGCTTGTTTTTGGACCACGCAAACTCAGCCCATACTCTGCATACGAATTATGAGTTTGCCCATTCCTCATTTAATTTCTGAGCTGATAATTCAACAGTTTTGTTGCATCAAGTAATTGGGTGGTAGGGACAAGTCAAAGGGTTCATCATTCGACACTTGGCAGCCAAGAGTGTAATCCCAACCCCCTCACCTCTCACCTAGTGAATACATGTGGCCCCTCATTTAGTTGCTACCTCATAGCCAGCCTTTGGACCATTTAATTTATGTGAGCATATACATTTACACACTATGGGTTAGCCATACAACTAACCATAAAGTCCAACTTCGTGCCTATAGCGATTTGCTAGTCAGGCCTTGGCCTTGAGCCCGCACTAAGAATTCTACATGGAATTTATAATTATATGCAGTAGCAAAATATGTCCAGGGTCTAAAATGGGGTATTACACCAATCAAATAAAAGATAAACTTGTATTACAATATATAGATGCATTTACACACACATATATAAATATAATGGTGATTTTAAAAAAATCACTCTTAGAAATGGAAATTAGCTTCCAGTAGAGTCCTAGCAAAACCCTAGGAATATGGTGATTAATAATCATTTTTTTTAATTAACAAATAATCATTAATTAATAAAACTATTTTTAATTAATGAGCAAAGTAATAATACTATGTAAATTCATCATGATTATTAAATAACATAATAATTTATTTTATTTAGATCACCAGAAAATAATAAATTTCCTTTTTGTCATAGGTTTATAATAACAGTATTAATAATAATAATAGTTCATGTTGGGAAAATTTTAAGGATCCATAATTTTATCAAAGTGTGGAAACTTTCATGAATCTTACTAATTCTTAAATTTGCAACCATAAAATGTTTGGCCGTGACAAATTTGGTGATTTTTAAAGTAAAAAAAATTATCCCATGGAATTTGGGCGAATCCTCTTTGGAAAAAATCGTTTTTTGGAAAAAAATGTCCAAAAATATCCCATGGGCTAAATTTTGCCCCTAAAATTTTCCTTGCTCTCATGCTCCAAAATAAGCTTATATGGTGCTTCGAGATAATAAACTCATAGTACTAATTGTTCACTCTACACTTCTAGACTAATAATAATCCATTTTCATTCTCATGTTGATGATGCATTGTCTCACAACGCTTAAAGACTAATTGTAAATTCATACTCATACATATGGGCTTTAAGTTAATAATCTAGAGAAATAACAACTTGCTTCCCTTGTTGTCCCCAAAGGTATTGTTGTAATCTAAGGGATTACATTAAGTTACTAGTAGCAGTCTAATACATAAGAGCAATTGAGAACAAGCATCCACACACAATCATAAGGAAGAATCACAGAGTAATGGAGACAACAATAACACGTATTATATTATCAAATAGCCATAGATGTACAAAAGAGAGTATATCTTCATTCTGGCTCACCAACCTTATGTATACATTTACAAATAGTTATTCAATTGCTTATTGCTAATTGTCTCGTCGATCGTCATACCGACCTGACCAACTGATCCGACTAGTTGGTCAGGAGGACCTAGTCGGTTGGTCAACTAGGATACTCCAACACCTCCCCTATCCCAACACTCTTCTTCGTCCCGAAGAGAACAAGGATATTTTTTCTATACAAAATTATTTGTAAAATTTTATACAAACATGCAAGATTAAGACTGCGGTGGATCTGACACTATGTCAAGTGGAACAAATTCTTCACAAGCTTGGACCAGGGATGGGGCAGTCAAGGTGATTCATTCAACGAAGAGACCCCATTCTTGGAGAATGAATCTGATTCTTGTAGTAGTAGCCGCAAGTTCTGATAATCATAAAAGATTTTCTTTCCTATGTTGTCGTACTAAATTTTGGATTTGTGGGCCAAAGTTGTTGTGATGGTTCTAGGCAGACTTCTTCTTGGGATCGATTTGCTTCATTTAACCACTGAAGTTGTTTATTTTTAAGGTCTATGTCACATACAAGATGACCTCACAGTGACTTTGGGGACCTTGGTACTGAAATATGCTAGCTGAATTTGCCTCTGATATGCAATTTTATTCTTCTAATGATATCAATTATATATTTACAACAGAATAATTATGTGTATAATTACTCATATAGCATATATAATTGTTTCCATAAGAATGCATTTACATAGTCATTATTTCGGTTCCATAATTCATATGATGGCAATGAAATATAATCATAAATAAATACCAAACATTTATTCACATAATGAACTTATTTGAAATATGACCAACTGACTGCAAACCAAGCATGTTCCTCCCAGTCGTAGGCTCTGTCAAGCCTTATATTTATTTGACAGAGCCACCCCCAAGTTGGGGATACCCATCCATAAGAAGGTTCTAAGTTTCAGCTACAACTACCCAATTCTCTATTCTCAATCTGGTTCCAATTCCCTATTAAGGTGATGGTATTACAACCATTGGTGGTTTAGGTATGGAAACAATGATGGTTTTCCATCGACAAGATCGGGTTGAAGTGTCAAGAACACCCACACCCTTACAAGATCTCATGGTTGCAGAAAGGACACCATGTTAAGGTGACCAGACAGTGCTTGATCAACTTCAGAGTTGAAGAATTAGAAGACAGCGTACTGTGTGATGTAGTTCCCATGGATGCATGCCATCTGTTGTTAGGGAGGCCATGGCAATATGATCGTAAGATGATCTATGATGGTCGAGCTAACACAATCATAGTGTAGAAGAATGGCGTGAAAAGAACTCTTAAGCCAAGGTGAGGAGAGCCAACCAACAGTAAGGACGGCGAGAGCAATCTTTGCGAAAAGCGAGTGTTGATGAGCACCACCAAGGAATTCCTCGCAGAGGAGGAAAAGCAGTCGGGATGTTTTGCAATCATTCCAAAAGGACCATATGTCGAAGGAACGACCAATCGGGAGAGCATTCCGGTCGAAGTCGAGGAGTTGCTCGAAGAGTTTCAGGACATAATGGCTGATGAGAAACCGACGGGATTGCCGCCGACAAGGAGCATATCCCATCAGATCGACTTGATTCCAGGGTCGAGTCTTCCAAACAAAGCACCTTATAGGATGAGTCCAGCAGAAGGACAGGAGCTCAACCGCCAAGTTCAAGAGTTGTTGGACAGGGGGTTGATCCGAGAAATTTTGAGCCCGTGTGCAGTACCAGTAGTATTGACACCAAAGAAGGGCGGGGAATGGAGAATGTGTACTGACTCCAGAGCCATCAACAAGATCATGATCAAGTATCAATTTCCATTGCCAAGGATAGATGACTTGATGGATTTCTTGAGTGGAGTGACATACTTTACGAAATTAGACCTGAAGAGCGGATATCACCAGATTAGGGTCAGAGAAGGAGATGAATGGAAGACAGCATTCAAGACAAGAGAAGGGTTATATGAGTGGTTAGTCATGCCATTCGGGTTGACTAATGCACCCAGTACATTCATGAGATTGATGAATGAAGTGCTGAAACCATTCTTAGGAAAGTTTGTCATAGTCTATTTAGACGACATTCTGATTTTCAGTCAGACCAAGTCAGAACATTTGGAGCACGTTCAACAAGTATTGCAGAAATTGCAGGGAGAGAAGCTGATGATTAACCTGCAAAAGTGTTTCTTCATGAAGAAGGAGTTGGTGTACTTGGGATTTGTAATTTTAGGTAAAGGGTTGGAGATGGACCCCGAGAAGGTGAAGGCAATAGTAGATTGGTCGGAACCGACAAGTACGACTGCAGTGAGAAGTTTCCATGGACTTGCTAGTTTCTACCGGAAGTTCATTCGGGGATTCAGTCGGATTTGTGCACCATTGACAGAATGCATGAGAAAGGGCGAGTTCAAGTGGAGGGATAAAGCCTAGGAAGCTTTCGACAAATTGAAGGAAAAGGTCACTGAGAGCCCAGTGTTGGCGCTCCCAGACTTTGACAAAGTTTTTCAGGTCGATTGTGATGCAAGTGGAACAACAATTGGAGCAGTGTTGAGCCAGGAAGGCCGACCAATTGCATTCTTCAGTGAAAAACTGAATGGAGTGAAGCAAAGGTGTTCGGTCTATGACCAAGAGTTCTATGCTATCATACAAGCATTGAATAAATGGAGGCATTATTTGTTGCCACAGGAATTTGTGTTATACACAGATCACCAAGCACTGAGGTATCTGAATACTCAGTCGAAGTTGGATCAGAGACACATGAAGTGGGTGGAGCTACGTCAGAGATATACATTCGTGTTGCGACATAGGTCGGGCAAGTCGAACAAAGTTGCCGATGCGTTGAGCAGGAGAGTTGCGCTGTTGAGCACGATGACTGTTCAGGAAACAGGAATAGAGTTGATAAAGACGGAGTATGAGACTGACGAGGATTTTGCGAAATCATGGAAGGCGTGCCGTGAGCCTTGGAGCACCGACAGAACTCCATATTTGAGTTATCTCATTCAGGAAGGTTACCTGTTCAGGGGAAGTCAGCTGTGTATTCCCAGAGGATCAGTGCGAGAGAACCTAATCCGAGAATTTCATAGTGGCGGGTTCGCAGGGCACTTTGGGATCGACAAGACCAAAGCATTGATCGACGAGAAATATTTCTGGCCAAGGATGTCGACAGATGTCAGAAAATGGGTTCGACAATGTCAAGTTTGCCAGTTGGAAAAGGGAAAGAGTCAGAACACGGGGTTGTATACACCATTTCTAGTACCAGAGAACCCATGGGAGCATCTTAGCATGGATTTTGTGTTAGGATTACCAAGGACTCAATAGGGGAACGACTCAATATTTGTTGTAGTTGACAGGTTTTCGAAGATGGCACATTTCATACCATGTAAGAAAACAAGTGATGCCACAGGAATCCCTGTACTATTCTTTAAGAAAATAGTCAGGTTGCATGGGTTGCCAAAGAGTATCACGTCAGATAGGGACACAAAATTCATGGGGCATTTCTGGAGGACCCTATGGAAGAAACTTGACATGAAGTTAGAGTTTAGTTCGGCATATCATCCGCAGTCAGACGGACAGACCGAGGTTGTAAACAGAAGTTTGGGAAACCTTCTGAGATGTTTAGTAGCCGACAGACCCAAGCAGTGGGAGAATGTGTTGTCACAAGAAGAGTTAGCATATAACAATTATGTGAATCGTTTGACAGGATTGAACCCATTCCAGATTGTTCAAGGGAGAAGCCCACATGTAGTGGCAGATTTGGTCGAATTGCCGACAGAAACAAGGAAGAGCGCGGATGCGGAATCATTCGCAGAGCATATGCATGAAGTTCATGAAAATGTACGAAAGCGCATCGAGAAGAGTAATGCGGCCTACAAGTTGAGAGCCGACCGGAGGAAGAGGCTATTGTCATTCCAAGAAGGGGACTTAGTCTATGCATATTTACGGAAGGAGAGATTTCCAACAGGAACATACAACAAGTTGAAGTTGAAGAACATAGGATCATGCAATATTCTGAAGAAGATTTCAGACAATGCCTATGTGTTGGAATTGCCGGAAGACTTGAACATTTCAGCAACGTTCAACATCTCAGACCTGTATAAATTTGAAGAAGGTTCAAGCAGCAATAAGGGGGAGGGAACCAGTATCGACTAGAAAGAACAGATTCCAGACCGACATAAAGAAGGGATCGCGGAGGTAATCGATGAACGCGAAGTAGGGCGTACCCGTAGATCATGCATGAAGGAATACCTGGTGCGATGGACAAATGATGAGTTGCAGGAAGCGATGTGGATTTTCGAAGAGGAGTTCAAGAGACTGACGGAGCAGTCGAATTCTTTTTCACTTGGGGAGACTGATGCAGGAGCATCGGGACCTAGGCAGATCAGTCGAAGTTAATCGACCGAAGGGAGCTGACCAGTGGGAGTGCCGATGACCACTGGTGCGGCCGACTGAAGGAACAACAGATGTCGCGGGAGGTCGAGGATCGATAGGAAATGGTCGACAGATGACGAGCAATGTAAGAGGTCGGGTAGTCGACAAGTGGTTGAACTATGACACGACAGAGTTTGGCGAAGTCAAGCATGCTGGGAAAGGAATGAACTGACAGGATAGTCGAGATGTGACTGACTGCTGTAGCAGGGTCGGAAGGACAAAAAGTCAAGGGACTGTACCAGTATCCATTCGGGGTTGCTGAGGAAGTTATTACAGTTATTGTGAGTTGGTGAAGGACATGACAGAGGATGTCATTGACAGAAGCTGTACAGCACGGTTAGAAGCTGACAGTGCAGATTCGCAGGATTTGGACAGGATCGGCGAATGGAGGGAACGCATGTCTCGGGATTGTAATAAACTTGGAAACAACACTCGTAGAGGAGAAGAGGAGGAGGAGGCCTTCAGTCTAGACACTGTTGGGCAGCAGTAGAGCAAAGCATAGCACAGGGCCGAGAGAGTTGTGAAGAGTCACACTGGCCGCGTGTAGAGTGTTGAGATCGAACCATAGCTCAGAGTTCCGTGGCAAACCAGGAGAGGGTGAGGTCGACACACAGGGAGAACACACCACAGTTACTTCTAAGTTGTAACAGCTGAGGCCGATTGTAGTTAGTTATTTGCTTATAGTTATTTTACATTGTAACCGATTTCAGAGAAGTAATATAAGCCAATCCAGGCATCTTGTTCTACACCTTGTTTGTGTGAGCATTGTGGTTTGTGTCGTGTGTATTGTTAAGCAAGAACCTTATTTCCGTAAGGCAACTTGCGTCACTCACAAAGAAAGAATGAGAAAAAAATTTGAAGAAGAGTGAAAACTGCAATAAAAAAGAGCAGAAGAATAATAATGCAGCAGAACTTGGATAGGAGCAGAATAATGCCACATATTCCAATTATCAGTATAATAAATAATGATGTTACAATGGAGAGAATTCGAATCATGTCAGATAATTCGAACCTCAGCTGGTCTAGCATAGGGATTATCACCACTAGAGTGCTTTGGAAAACTCAAAGTCAACTGAACTGAACCTAAACTCATCTAACTGAAGTCACAATCAGTTAACTGACTAAGGAGGGTGCAATAGTGAGTCTATCATGCATGCTAATTAAAAAAGGGTGCATGAGGCCATAATTAGTGGCATCCGGAGCTCTAACCCCTCATAAGAGTCAGATAAATCAGGTGTACTGCACTGGAACACTCAGTAGGTTCCTATAAAATAGGGAACTGACTGAAGTGGTCCTTGAATGATGCATGCAAGGCTCAGAAGGTGGTAGATGTATCCTAGATGACATCTACACACCACTAGGGGGAAATGACATTACCAACAACTAGGAAAAATAAATAATGCTAGGTAGGACAATGATGGAGTATTGAAATATCCTAACATCAAGATGGAGGATTCATGTACCAAATTGGAGACCTGGTTCTGATGGGACACTTTTTTGAAAGAGTGAAAAAATAGGGTGCTAATATTATTTACAAATATTTTTTGCATGAATATATATACCATGCCAATAAAATCATTTGGTGGTGGTAGCTCGAATACATCTAACAAAAATAAAGGTGAAGAGAGGTTAGCCAAAGAGATGGAAGATGGTAGCAATTGACCATGATCGTATTATGGAGACTTGTATTCCTATAATGCATTGGCCAGATGAGTGAATTACACATGCCACTTGCAACATTGACATAGCTGTCACGCCGACTTGTTGAAGATTTTATTGGAGATTTTTGTGGAAGTTGTTTTTTCTTCGTTTATATAGAGTTTTTTTGCAAGGTGACCAATAGTTTTATAAATATATATATTTTTAGATGCTTTAATGCCAAGATTGAAGATACTAGATGGGAGGTTTTTATTGAAAATTGGGTCATGGTGCTCCAATGTGACAATCACATTGATACTTTGAATACACTTGAATGTATTAGTGCTCCATGAACTTCCTCCATAATAGTTTTATAAATATTCTTTTAGATGCTTTAAAATCAAGATTAAAGATACTAGATGGTTGAATATTATCAATATCTAGGATAAACATGTGTTAAAGAGTCATAATCTCTAAAAACCAAGAATTATTAAAATACAACCACCTAACCTTGTAAAATGGGTAAATTTTATCGGATAGTAGTTCTAGGAAACAATTTTTTATTGAAAGTTTATGTCGATGGATAGAAACTAAATCCTCCAAGAAATATCCTTAAGTTGCATGTATCCATTCATGGAATCACTAAGGGAGGGTCATATGTCCTTAACTCTTCAAATAAATTTTTTAGAGTTGTAATGGACGAGGATGTTTCAATCTTGAGAGATCCACATGAAGATGAAACAATAATGAAAGGGTTGAGTCCGTCAGTATGTTATACGACCAAAGTAGCCATCATATTAGAGGAAATTTGGCGTCTAAAATGGGCGTTATAAAAAACTGTGCCATGGATGAGTTGGATTTCTCAAACCAATAGAATTTCAATAAATTTGGTCAACCATTATGGTTGAGTTGAACATATAGAATTCAAAGATGCTTATGTGTCGTAATTTTATTTGACAATAGATAACTTCATATAACCCTCACCTTGGTTAAGATTTTGAAAATTTCATCTTGAAATATGATAAATATACTTGAAATAAAAAATATAGAGTATTTTATATTGTCACTACTTCTAATTCTTTAAAATATAAATCTCACATTAATTAAGATGATAGTGGAGTAATTTTGAAATAATAAATATAGAGTATTTTATATTATCACTACTTCTAAATTCTAATTAAGATAATAGTGGATTAAGTTTGAAATAATAAAAACATTTATATAATTAATCTCTTAAAAATAAAAATAAATAATATAAAGCGTCAAATTCTGAGTTCGAGGGAGATAGTTATCGCAAAAATAGCGAAAGCTTATTTTATCTCTCTCCTATTTTTTTTATGATGCTTTTTGAAAATATTTATTTTTATTTATAAGAGATTAATTATATAAATGTTTTTATAATTTCAAAATTACTCCACTAACATCTTAATTAATGTGATATTTGTATTTTAAAAGACTTCGAAGTAGTGATAATATAAAATAAAATAAAAATAGTGATTATTTATTTTTAGTATTATTGTAATTATATTTTTCATTATAATTTTAGTTTTTTGTTTAAGTTTTATATTTTATTAAATATAAAAAAATAGTGGTACATTCATTAAAAACTTAAATAAATTATAATATAAATTTAAAAAATCTACCACTATATCATCTATTGTGTATGAACAAGAATCTAAGCCTTTCATTATTATTTTCAACCATCATCTCTTAACTCTACACCAACCCAACATACTTGTCAACTACCATTAATGAGATATTGTAGGTTGACCTTCACTAGATAAAACCTTTAACTTAGTGTGACATGGCATATTTGTAGTGTGACGTGGCTTTTTTGATGATTTTCCTTATGAGACCCATTTTAGACCCTGGATTTCCTCTAATAGGATTCCATATGCTTACCAGTGAATATCAATCCTCACTAATGCATGGTTATTCCACCTTAACTTGAATTAAAATCTTTATATAGTAACAAAACCATAATAATGTAAAAAAAAATTATGTATGCATCACTTCAATGCCTTGTTTACACTCCTGACAATTAAAGAATGCTTTGTAGCCATCTTGGCTTTATGAAAGATGTTGGACAATAGATGTTCCCACTTCTATAGAATTTTCCATACACACCACAAACTTCTATTTGATAGAAATAAAGAGATGCAACCCATATACAACCTTATTATAATTCTAGTTTAAATTTTAAATTGTAATTTAAAATACACCTATACAATGTAAAATTGTAATTTAAATTTTAAATTCTAATGTATTCGAATTTTAAATTTTGATTTCAAATGCAATTGTAATGTAATTGAAATTGAACTTTTAAATTGTAACTACACATTGAATTTTCAATTGAAGTTACACTATAAATTTGAAATTGTAATTGAATTGCAATGTGTAAATTGTAATTGAATTGTAACGTGTAGACTATAATGTAATTGTAATTTAAATTTTAAAATGTAATGTAATTGAATTTTGAATTTTGAATTTGCAACTATAATGTAATTGAAATTGAACTTTTAAATTGTAACCACGCATTGAATTTTCAATTGAAATTGCACATTAAATTGTAAATTGTAACTGAATTGCAATGTGTAAAATATAACTGAATTGTAATGTTTAGACTGTAATATAATTGAAATTGAAATTTAAAATTGTAATGTAATTGAATTTTGAATTTTGAATTTGCAATCGTAATGTAATTGAGATTGAACTTTTATATTGTAATCACTATACATTAAATTTGCAATTGAATCGACAAAACAAATTTGTAACTGTAATAACTATATCTAGATGTAATATAATAAACGATCGATTTCAAATCAAGATACAAAATACACATGAAGGTCAATATGATAAATATACAAAATATATAACAAAATATCCAAAAGTCCATATATGATAAAATTCCATATCCAAAACATGAAAGTGTATACATCATGTCCAAAACATGAAAATGTATATGTCATCAAGTCATTGGTCGCTTCCACCATCGGGCCCTTGATCGGCCCTGTGACCGCCTTCACTTGCAGTAGACCCTTGGCCTTAAGGCGGTAAACTATGAAAGAAGGCCTCAATCTCAACATACTGTAAAAGTTAAAATTGTGAATTGTGTAAGTTAGTTAGATTTTGACCAATGTATAATATTCAACAAGAAGTGAAAATATGTAATGGATGGATGTGAAACTCACCTGAATTGATTTAATTGTGATATATGGAACCTGGGTCGGAACCTGGGTTGATGGGACCTCATCAGGACCATGTGGACGAGCTGCATCCCAATCATCTGAGAAAGTGATTGTAACATTGATGCACACTTGTAGTGATTCTTGTGTAAGATGCCATTACATGTAATAAGTTCGAAATTAAAAATTAAAACTAAAAAATAAACTATAATTCAAGAATTAAAACATAAAGTATAAATTGAAATTAAACTAAATGTGAATTGAATTGGCACATAAATTAAAACTTACCTCTGTTTCTATGTCTAGTTGGTCAGGACCTTGGCGGTCCTCATGTGTATCATCTCGAGCAATGGCCTTGCCTCTGCCCTGTAAAATTTGAAATTCAAAGTTAGGATCTAAAACATAAATTATAAATTGAGATTAATAAACACAAATTGAATTGGAACATAAACTATACCTTACCTTGATGACTGTGTCCGGCGAGTTAGGATGGACAAATGGACCTCGTGGACGACCAATGACTGATGGCTCACTATGAAAGAGCTCATACATGAATGTGGTCCCCTGCATGGAGCAATAAAAAACACCCCTTAATTATTATTGAGAATTCAATTTACGACATATAATATGATGTAACATGAAAGCATACATAATTGTACAAAAATATACATGTCTTGGAGCATTGCATCTGCGATATAGTTGAAAGTATGCATCTCAAGTTAACCAAGCATACCTATGTAAGGCCTCCTCATCAAGAAAGTTGAGTAGATCATCGTCCACCCACATTATCTTCGACTGTGGAGGTGCAGGGGGTGGCCTTGATGTCTCTCCCTGCACAACAACAATAACACTACCCATGGAAGTAAACAATGAGTTTGCAATCCCTTGTCTGGCCTTTGGAGCAAGATGGGATGGTTGGGATACATCCCCCGACCTGATAACCATCCTATCTGGAATCGGTACCAACCTCATAGGGGGTGGCACAAAAGCAGGGTCTCGGCGAGCTCCAGGATGTTGGTATTTGCGTCCCCTACTAGCACCAAAGAACTCAAATCCGATGTTGGTGTAGTCCGAGTGCATATCTAGAACAAACTCTGCATATATATGTTTTGAAAAGTATAAAGGGACATGTTCATGGTGGGGGAACATGCCCTGCGCTCCAATGAATTTATCATAAGCATATGGTGTCACGGCCTCGAGCTTAAACTCCTTAAGTCTAAGTGATTGACTGACATGGTGATTAGGAGGGATGTCAAACAAAGTTCCCTTGAAGTCATGCCCTCTTGTGGCAGCTTTCACACCATCCCATTTATGGGGACCCATAACATCCTGTCTTCTCCTTTGGCATGTAAAACACCAGATGTCACTAAGAGGTCCCACTTTCTTGTAGAGGGACAACATATCATCAACTGCTGATAACATCATGAACAATGAGCATCTGGTAGGAGAATCCTCCGTGAGTGTGCAGATGCATGAGTGCACCCAGTCTCGCTAGGTGGTACTATCAGCAAGGGTGATACGGGAAACCTCATCATCATGTGATCCTCTTGATGCACCTACGATCCAAACAAAAACACAAATGTTAGTGAAAATAAACATTATAACTTGCAAGTGAAATTGAATGCATTCTATATTAAAAATTTACTGATAACGTAGCTTAAAAAATAAATAAGCACTTAATGTACCTATGTCTTGGCGCACATCCTCCTCCTCTGGATCTAGATGTATATCGTCGAGACTCTCCTGGTGCTGCCACCAATGGAAGCTGACTCCGGTGTGGCCTCGCTCCTCGGTGAATGAGAACGCTGATGATGGTCGCTCCGTGGAGTCACCTCAGATCCTCTCGTTCTCTGTTGAGCATGAATCAATGAAAGTCTCTCTTGAGAACTCTCTACATCACATTGCATTGTGACACACTTAATCACTTTTATATTCATTAAACTTGAGAGCATGTGCTAAGTATAATCAATTACATCGAATCATTAACATAGGCAAATAATTACTTTAAATGAACTTGATGCTAAGATATTTCAACCTAGGAGAATCATGCTAAGTATAACATAGGATAATCAATTTCAATTGCAATTGCAATTTCCAATTCCAAATTTAAATTTCAAATTCAAATTCAATTTCAATTTCAATTTCAATTTCAAAATTCAATTTCAATTTCAATTTAAAATTCAATTCCAATTCCAATCCCAATTTTCATTTCAATTTCAATTTCAATTTCAATTTTCAATTTTCAATTTCATTTTCAATTTTCAATTTTCAATTTCAATTGGACTTTTCAATTTCAATTTTCATTTCAATTTCAAGTTCAATTTCAAATTCAATTTATATTTCAATTTCAAATTTCAAATTTCAATTTCAATTTCAATTCCAATTCTACTTTCCAATTCCAATTTCGAATTTCCAATTACAATTTCGATTTCGATTTCAATTTCAATTTCAATTCAAAGGTTTTCAAATGTTTTTTTTTAATGTTATTGGTTCTTGTTACATGGTTATATTACCTTATTGAAATTTATTGGAAAAATACCGGCAATGTTTATGTTGCCAGTTTTATTTTCAAATGTGTATTTTTTTTTCCAATCGTCTTGACATTCTCATTTTTAGAGGATTGAAAAAAAAGGGGCAACATTTCTAATTTTCAATACACATTTTAAAATAAAACCGACAACGTTTTATGTTGTCGGTTGATATAAACATAGATATTTAGAACTTGAATAAATAAATAAAACTTAAATTTAAATTTTAAAACATATTTAACCTAATTTAATTGGTTTTGTTACACATGTTTTCACTCGGTGTTGTCAATCAAGGTATTCTCAGAGGATCGAAAAAAACCAGGCAGCATTAATGCTTTCCAATACACATTTTAAAATAAAACCAACAGCAACGGTTGATATAAACATAAATATTTAAAAAACTTCAATAAATAAATAAAACTTAAATTTAAAACATATTTAACCTAATGTTGCCGGTTTTATTTTCAAATGTGTAATCTGACAACATTTATTCTTGCCAATACACATTTAGAAATAAAAATGACAACATAAATGATGTCGGTTTATATAAACTTAGAAAAAATAAACAAGAAATAAAATTTATTTAAAAAATAAAAAATTGAGGTTTATGGTCCACCTACCTGGTCGAATTGATGACATGGTTCGGTGGAGAGGTGGTGATGATATCAGGTCCTCGTTCAATCTTGTGCTTATCAGTCGAGCTTTTGCTTCAATTGTTGTTAATCGCTTTGGCCAAAGCTGGCCCACGGGCTCGTTTTTATTTTTTTTTAATTTCATTTCAACAGCTTGATCAAGCAATATTTGTTTCGAGGGTTTAACCCAACCCTTGATCGAGGTTTTAGTAGCTCGATCGAGGTCTATGTTAAACCCTTGATCGAGGTATTTTCAAGCCCTTGATCGAAGTATTTTTAAACCCTTGATCAAGCTTTTAATACCTCGATTGAGGGCTTCAAAATACCTCGATCGAGGGTCAGCTACACAAATGTTTGGCACCCCGCTTGCCAAAAACTATGAACCATATACATGGAATCACCCAATAAAAACACACAACAGAAATAAACTTGATCCACACATGATCCACACACACAAAATGCAATTATAGGCATAATCATGACAGACATATAAATAAAATCATTGCGCAACAGATACATAATAATACTTACCTTTAAACAAAGAAGATCCAAGCAACTAGCTATGTAAGAGTGATTTTCCACCCATCCATAGGCACTCTTTCCAATATATACTCTTTCTATTGAGAGGCCACCCCCAAGCCGGTCTATGAGGCCACCAGAGTGAAGGAAACGCCTACATACTTTTCTCTCTCATCCCACAACCCATTCTGCTCTCTATGCTTAGCCAAAAGCTTCAACAAATCTCTACAGGGGTCTCACTAAGCCATCACAACCATAAAACTCCTCCCAAATTCCCCACAAAACACAAGGAAGGCATTTCCCTTCACTGATTCACAGTTGCCTAAGGAAATCCAATGCTTACCAATGTGTGCAATAAGAGTCCAACTTGTTGTATTTTATTGGAGAACCTCCTTCAACATTAATCCATGGCTTCTTAAGAATCCAAAAGTAGCAGAACTCAATTGGTAAAGGTTCCTAGCTTTCCCAGCTTCCATGCTCACCTATAGCCATCTATTTTTCCTTTTAAAAAATGCAGCTCTATCTCCAAATTCGAATTTATGGTTTAAACACAATCTGGTAATCGACATGATCAATAATAGAAAAATCTATGTAGTGTAGGAACATGCATAAGAGAGTGATCAAAAGAGTGTTGACTCCAAGGATATGAGGTAAGGGTGAAAATACATCTGACATAGCTTCTGACCATAGAAGAAAAGGAATGATGACAGCTAACATAACAATCACAACCCCCATGCTTTAATAACTACATGAAGTGAATTTTCCCATCAGCCTCACATATGCGTTCAATGATTGGGTTTGATAGTCAAGATGAAGTAATTGGCTCATTTGAGGAAGATGACATATTTTGGATGAGTTTTAAGTTTGACACATGGAAACAAAGGATTTAGTTTCCCATAGGCCCTCTAGTGGAATCATAGCCCATCTAGTGGAATCATAGCCCCTCAAGTGCTCTTTACACAGCCATCTTTGACCATTATATTATTTTCCAACATAATGTTTACATATATTTCGAATTGGCATGATAATCCAACCACATGGTCCAAATAAAAATATATACATCATACATGCCTAGCCATTTACTATTCGAGCCTTGGTTTTAAGCCCCATACTAGGAATCCATACTAGCATATTTTCATCAATTACATAATTTTGATTTAAATACAGTCCAAGTCAAAATTGGGGGTCTTACAATGTGAAAGCAATATTTGGAAGAAGGATTACTAGAAATTTCATTCATTAGAATGTTCCTATGAGGTTAGGAGGTTTACTAGAAGGTTGTGCATATTAGAAAGTTCCTAAGAGGATAGAATCTATATAAAGAAGTAGAATCAATGTAATGGGATGGCTTATGAAGAATATTGTAATTTGAGATCTGATTAGTTGGAGGTTGTCCCCTCAAAGAGGCAAGTTAACATTGCTTTCATTAATAAAGGTATTTCTATTTATGGTAACCATTTATCCATAATTGTCTATTGTTGTAGTATTTTTTTCATTTTCATTTTAAATCTTGCTATATTGTATTATTTTTACTTTAAATTTCCTCTTAACATTTGGTATCAAAGCACTTTCGTAGGTTGAAATTTTTAGAATGTTTATTAGGCTAGAGACATATTTTGATGTCTATAAATAACACAATTATCTATCATTCAACAAGTAAATTTGCGTTCTGGGAAGAATAAACACATGAAATGAAAGAGATTTCACCTTGTTGGACACCCTTGTAACTTGTGTTGGTAACCCTTCTAGTAGTATTGAAGCAGACATCACCTATGTACATAATTTCACTTCCACATACCCTCGAGTGTATCGGAAATCCCCTAGGATACTTGAAACTATCCATAGATAATTCGATCAACCATGTTGCTACTATAGTGGTACCAAGCATAACACTTGAGAAAATTACTTCTTGTACTTCGGTAGTAGGGACAAGGGTATGATTGAGCCTCTTAAGTTAAATCCCCAAGATATTGGGTCAAGTACTATTGTTGGACCCTACAAGTATATTAGAGAGATATAGAACTTGACACTCCCTTGTTTCTAGGACCCTATAAACTTGGTACTTTGTTTCTAGTTTATGAAATTCCAACATATATTGTAGTATTAAGAATTTGGGTATTTTGATAATCTAGTAATATTTGGGATAGAGTACAACTCCTCCAGTAGTAGGGAAAAATATTTTTTTCCTACACCAATATTTGAGACCTATCTCAATATAATCCTTGCGTCAAGTTGATCACACGGATACCACTCTCAATAACCCTTTTTGTGGACCCACATCCCTAGTCCTGACCACAACCTTATTTCATACCTATCTCAATAGAATCCTTCCATCTGGTTTATCATATCGGTATGACTCTCCAGTAACTCTTTATCTAGACTTGCATCCTTGGTCGTGCTTACACCCTTTTTTGAGTCTACTCTTAATAAAATCCTCGGGCCATGTTGATCACATTGGTAACACTCTCCCATCCCTATATGGCTAACACTCGAGGAGTAGAGATCTTCCACGAAGTTTCCCATTTGGAAACGTAGTATGATGAGTTGCAACACAAGATAGACAACAACCACTCTTATGCTCAACAAAATTTTGATCACATCAGTGTCAAGCTTACTAGATTGCAATCACTACCCAACCATATGAACCTATTCATGTCACTCCTCACTTTGCCAAATTTAGATCACCTAGAGAAGGACCAACCCTCCAATAAGGAAGAGGTCGAATCATCTAACCCCATTGGCCTTCACTTCACTCCATTACGCTCGTTTGTGATTGGATGAATCACATGTGGCACCAACTTACTAAAGTAGATCTCAACGAATTCGATGGCTTGGATCCCACTAGGTGGATCACATAAATGGAACATTACTTTTCTCTACATGGCATCATCAATGATTTGATGAAACTGTGACTAGGATTCTTATATTTGGATAGTGAACGTTAGCAATGGTGGCAATGGCACAATAATTCTCACAAGCGCTGTTGGTTGGACACAATTTGTCTTAGACCCTTATGAACATTTTTCAATAGACACTCATCATATGGGTTGGTTGACCAAGATCAAACAATCTAGCACAGTTGAAAGAATATTTAGCAGATTTAGTAGTGGTTTCGAAGAATGTGCTCAAACTATAGGCATGTCTGATATTGTTTTCAAATAATGTTTCATTAGTGGTTTGAAAGAAGATATATGTGCACATGCATTAATAGGTCACCCTACTACGTGGATGGAATATGCTCAAAGAGATCAAGAAGCTCAAAATGTGATAAATGCTCAAATAAAAAAGGCCCCATTTATTCCTTATCCATGTGCACCGATCTTCCCTTCCACTACTTACTCGCAAGCCTCTCCACCTCTCAATATCCAGTAGTTAACAAGAGTTGAAACGGTGGAACACCAACTTAAAGTTCTCTACTACAATTGTGATGAGAGATGTACCCTTGGGTTTAAATGTAATAATTATGGTCATTTTTAACGAGGAAGTTGAAGCTATCATTTAAGAGGACCCTAATCCATTTGCATAAGACATTTCCCCACCTAATTTGTAGTAGGTGGAACCCCATCTATCTTTGCATGCATTGACTAGTCTTTCTTCTCACCAAATCCTCATAGATTCACTACATCAAACATCACAAATTCATCATCTTAACTAACAACGATAACACACATAACTTCATTCATCATCATATAGCTCAAGAAACACACTGCTACATCCATGCTGTGAACAATTTTTAAATTATCATTTCTAATGGAGGAGCTATGAGATGTGGTTGTCATTGTGAGTATTCACTCAAAACTCACATGTTTCTATTGAAATGGGTGGTTGTAATATTGTCTTGGGTACTGAATGGTTATGGACTTAGGTCCCATCACCATGGATTTTGGGGCATATACATTAGTTTCCAATAGGAGGGGCATTACTAGAATTGACAAAATATGCATTAACATATACAAATAGATTAGTAACATGTAGATCAATAACCAAAATCTTATTCTTCATGAAATTTTCACTCTTACAATCTTTGGCATCCCCACATAAGCATCACATCACATTCCATCTTGTCATGACTTAGCATTCGTATTGCCATGTACCAAATGAGTCTCATTCACCTCTATTATATATGCTAGAGGTATGGAAGATCACATCCCACAACATATGTGAGATAAATATTTTTCCACCACTTTTATATAATGAATGGTAATAAGAGAATTTTATTGCATGGTGCATGTGGGATAACTCATTTTTCATAAATGTAGAGAGTTATGAAGAATGTCATACCCTATTTTCTAGGTAGCACTATTATGTCTACAAAATGCCTTATCTAGGCTTGTACAACAATAATGAGACCATAGACATCACAACATCTCACTAGACATCATTACACATTCCAACATTCCAACATCCCCCTTAATGATGATTAGGGAGAGAATATAAATGAAAAAAGATGGAATTACATTAATATGCCCCCTTGATGACAACTTCTAGAATTTCCGAACCTAACACATATAGTAGTCTTGAGAAATCTCTTGATATATATAAACTAATAATAATAATAAATACATAATTCAAACATAAACAAATAGTAAACATTAATTATTTATACACACAACAAATACTAACTTAGCATATCCAATACCAATTTAATCTCAAGTAAAATTTATGAATATATATTAATTAATAGTATTTTTATTTTTATTTATTTTACTTTATAAACATAAATATTATATATTTAATCTATATTGAATTGTTTAGTATTTTCAATAAAAATATTATATTAACTCAAATTACATTACTTATAATATTATACACTTACCTCAAATTTTATGATAATATAATTTCATTTTAAAATAATAATATTAAAACATTGAAATTAAAAAAACATCAATAATACCATAATATCTCCTTAAAAGTCTAATCATTTTTAAGTACAACTCACTGTTTGATGTATTTTATTGTCCATATGTAGTCTGTTACACTCTATTACTAGCACAACCACTTAATTTGTGGAAGTGAATAAGAAAATAAGTTATCTTTACTTGTCGTTCTCTACTACCAACTACTCATTATCCATTCATCAACTAAGAATTATCTATGCATTAACTTTCAGCTATTTTTTTATATTTTTTCTTTTATAATTATTTATTTTGAATTTATGCTACTAACTACCCATCATCTATCCATCAACTAAGAGTTATCCATGCATTAACTTTCAGTTTTTTTTTATATTTTTTTCTCTATAATTATTTATTTTGAATTTATGCTACCAACTACCCATTATCCATCCATCAACTAAGAGTTATCCATGCATTAACTTTCAGTTTTTTTTTTTATATTTTTTTCTCTATAATTATTTATTTTGAATTTGTAAAGACTGCCATTAAATCAATACGAACACTTCTTTCATCCTCATGCAATCTGTCTAAGAAAAACATAAGTGCTAATCCACCCCAAATTCTAAGATATAAATACCTATCAATATAATTAGTCATTTTTTTTCAATGGATTAAATTCAATCACATCAAAGCAAAGTATTCAAGAGTTTCGAAACCCTTTCTCCACAATCACATCAAAGCAAAGTATTCGAGAGTTTCGAAACCCTCTCTCCAACAGGATTCGAATTTAGTCTTCTACATCCATAAAACCCCACCTCTGACTCTCCCATCCTCGATCCCTATTAGTCTTTTATCAGTTCACAATTTGATGAATGCTCTGTTCTTCAATTGTCTTACTGTTAAGAACTCATTAGCGTTTGGTTTATGTTTTTTCTTCGTGTGTACTCTTCTGAGCTCAGTTTTTGATGTATGAATGTCTTGTAATGGGCATGCAATGATGTATGCCGTCCTCTCTCTGCAATGTCTTCTCAGGAAGACTCGTACAATTTCAAAATAAGGTGAATATAATAATTGTTGACTGTGGCCGTGGAGAGGACTTGAGTAGATGCTGGGTATCTTGGCCGTGAGTTTATGAGCTACTTTCGACGTACACACTTCTATTGTAAACCTACTACCATTATCTGGCTCTTCCCAACAAAGGATGGACATTAATGATATATACGAACAATTTCTTAAAAAAAGAAGTTATCATGGTAAAATCTTTAATGTTCTCCGGCCTGTAAGCTACCTAAGCCAGTGATGAAATAGAAATACTGGGTCCGGGAGACTTGCTTAGAGTGATATTGTCAGTGATATTTCTAGCAGTCAACGATGAGATTTAACTGGTATGATAATCAATTCAAAGGTCTGATTCGATGAAATCCTAAGAAAGAATGAAATATAAGAATAAAAAATATCTCATTTTCATTGAAATTTGCTGAAATGATGAAGTAGGTATAATCTGTAGGAAAGAAATGTCTCCAATTCCATATCTCTATCTGAATGAATAAAGTTGTTGAGGGGGATACTATTATGATTGCAGGATAACACGGAAAAGATCTAGCAGTAAGGTTGTCAGAAATAAGAAGTTGTTTCGACTTCAAAGATATGATATGATATATTCACGAGAAGGGAAGACACAGATTAATTTAATTGTTGAAGCACGGCCCATTCTGACGAGGCCATATTATACAGGTGACAAGTGCTTAATCCTGATGTGAACGTGAAGCTTACACTATTCTCATGTCAGCATTGTTATACTCAGAAAGGCTCCATGAGAGCTTCAGCTCCCCAAGTTGAATACGTTTTTTCTAAAAACTTGTGCTCTGTACATTTATCACCCTTGAGTCTCTCTGAGTCGACAGCCGTATCCCTGCTGAAAAGATTTCATGACGATGATGACGCACGGCCTTTAATTGCGAATGAGACTTCAAATTCAGACAAAATTGGACTTCTTGAGATGCGTGCACTTCTCGCTGTCTATTCAAATAATCTCTATGCACTACTTCAAGTTTCGCTGACCTAATTTTGGGTGTTTAATTTCAATATTTTTAACATTGTAATTTGGAATGTTTTTCAAATTTTGATAGAAACTTTGTTGGAAGTAAGTAGAATTTAGCTGAATGTTTTTTAATTTTCGATAGAAACTTGGTTGGAAGTTAGTGGAATTTAGTTAAATGTTTTCAAATTTTGATAAAAAATTTGTTGGAAGTGAGTGGATTTTAGTGAATGTTTTTCAAATTTTGATAAGAATTTTAACAATAAGATTTTGTTTTTAAGAGTTTTATTTCAGTTTAAAAAGAATGAGAAGATCAAAGTGGAATTTTATTAGAAAATCAAGAAGTAAGTTAATTTTCCAAGATTTGAGTTGAGGCAACTTTTGTTTTTTTATGCAATTTTTGTAAGGTTATGCATTTTGTTGAAATAGCCATTTTCATCTTAGATTATGTAATTCCAATAACCTAAAACTACAATTCAAACAATCTGAGACAAATTTTGACATAGAAAAACCATCCATATTTTAACCTACAAATATCACAGAAAAATGAATGCCTTATTTTGAAAATAAAAATGAAACTTTAACTTATTCCAAAAATCAAATCTCTATAGAAAAACAAACTCACCCCAAAAAATTCAGGCTATCTCTAATTTTTTATTTAGATATGGATGACTCATATACTCATTTTATGATGGTGTTCTAAAACATGTATAATATACGGTCTAAAACTACAATTCAAACAATTTGAGGCAAATTTTGGCCTAGAAAAACCACCCATATTTTAACCTACAAATATCAAAGAAAAATGAATGCCTTATTCTAAAAATCAAAATAAAAATTTAACTTATTCCAAAAATCAAATCTCTATAGAAAAACAAACTCACCCCCAAGAATTGAGGCTATCTCTAATTTTTTGTTTAGATATGGATGACTCATATAGTCATTTTATGAGGGTGTTGTTATGTGTAATATATGCCCTAAAACTATAATTCAAACAATTTGAGGCAAGTTTCGCCTAGAAAAACCACCCATATTTTAACTTACAAATATCAAAGAAAAATGAATGCCTTAATCTGAAAATCAAAATGAAACTTTAACTTATTCCAAAAATCAAATCTTTATAGAAAAACAAACTCACCCCAAAAAATTTAGGCTATCTCTAATTTTTTATTTAGATATAGAAAATGAAACTTTAACTTATTCCAAAAATAAAATCTCTATAAAAAAACAAACACACCCCAAAAAATTCAGGCTATCTCTAATTTTTTATTTAGATATGGATGACTCATATACTCATTTTATGATGGTGTTCCAAAGCATGTGTAATATATGGCCTAAAACTACAATTCAAACAATTTGAGGCAAATTTTGACCTAGAAAAACCACCCATATTTTAACCTACAAATATCAAAGAAAAATGAATGCCTTACTTTGAAAATCAAAATGAAACTTTAACTTATTCCAAAAATCAAATCTCTATAGAAAAACAAACTCACCCCAAAAAATTCAGGCTATCTTTGATTTTTTATTTAGATATGGATGACTCGTGTTCTAAAACATGTCTATTATATGGCCTAAAACTGCAATTCAAACAATTTGAGGCAAATTTTGGCCTAGAAAAAACACCCATATTTTAATCTACAAATTTCAAAGAAAAATGAATGTCTTACTGTGAAAATCAAAATGAAACTTTAACTTATTACAAAAATCAAATCTCTATAGAAAAACAAACTCACCCAAAAAAATTCAGGCTATCTCTAATTTTTATTTAGATATGGATGACTCATATACTCATTTTATGACAGTGTTCTAAAACATGTGTAATATATTGCATGTTTGGTGGGCAAACTCAATCAGCTGAATCTAGCGGTTTTATCTCTCTTCTTTATATACATAAGAATGTATACTCATCAGGGTATTTGACCTAAAACCTTTTACTCACAACTTACAGCACTCAACCACTTGGCTAAGTGAGGTCCTTATATAACAATGTATACCCACCAAGGTATCTATTTATATAACAATGTATACCCACCAGGATATGGAGACCTTCTGCTCACAATTTACAGCACTCAACCACTTGAACTAACTCAACTAACTTTAAGTAACCAAAACTTACTACAAAGCAAATTATTTTTTAAAACTAGCTTATATCGAGTATCAAATTCATAGAACACCATTGTCTGTGAGAACAATCAAATCAGTTAAATCTGCTGAAATTGTAAATTTCAAAAATATTGAGCCAATCATAACTTACATGGTGATCTAAAATATCTCGTTTCATTCCGGTTACACATTGCCTGCACCGACATCGTAGAGTGTGACGCAAGGTATGATTAGCGTTGATTTACTCACATACGGCGTTTTATCTTTCGCCCATTGCAGATACAAATAGTGATCGCACGATTCGCACTGCATTCAGTTGATAGTTTCGGCTCTCCGCGGACATATTTTGTAAAAACGATCAGGTTGTTTGGGTAGAAAGGATGGAGTATGAAACCTACGACTTGTCTCTGGCTGGTTCAGACTATTCCGTTTTCAACAATAACGATCTGCTGTATTTCAATAACGTGAAATTCCCATCTGAGATTGGAGGGAATTTTAATTCTCTGCCTGGAACCCCAACTTTTATGGCCAATGTCGGCCAAAGCCCTTCAATGTCGACTGAATCTAATGCTGTACTCGGTTCCAAGGAAGAATTCAATGCGCCCAATTCGACACCAGAGAGCGGTTGCACGAGCGGGGCTTCGGTCTCTAAGCAGGAGATTTCTACTGCGTCGAAAAAGAAGAAGAAAACTCAACAGGGACAGAATACGAACAAGCTGTCGGTGGATCCTCAGAGTGTTGCAGCCCGCCATAGGAGGCACAGGATTAGTAAGAAGTTCAAAATTCTGCAAACTCTGGTTCCCGGTGGGACTAAAATGGACACTGCCTCTATGCTGGACGAGGCTATTCAGTACGTCAAGTTTCTCAAGACACAGATTTGGATTCATGAAATGATGGGTTACGCACAACCCTTGAATTTCAGTTTAGCCAACGCCGAAGGTTTTCAGAATTTCACATCCATTTCCTCCAGCTATCCTGCGCCCCAGCTTGTACAGAGAAATGCAATTGAATATATGAGTGAACATAACGGTATGTAAACTAAACAAGTGGCATTTCTCTACATGATATATTATGATCTCGTGTATAAGATCCCTGATTTTCCTAGACTCCATCGTATTGTATTTTATGTGCCTTGTGGGCCTGCCATGCTAATCTATTATTTGGAAGGCATCGTATACTAATTTCATGACAATGCTTATGTTATGGAAGCCATTGTATACTATCCTTCTGCATTTCCCTGTTTATGTAATGAATGTCTGTGTAAAGATATGCTCGTCTTCTTCTGAAATCTCCAGCTTATATGATGTTTTTTTTCCTTTTATTTTTAAAAGGAGCATATAAACCAATTTTCAATGCCAGTATATTGATAGTAAAAGTAGAAAAGCTTCTTGAGAAGCAAATCTTAAGTGCTAGATGCCATCCATGGGTTGATTTTAAAGTTAAACTGCTGAAGACCGTCCTTTGTGGAATCTGATGGATAAGTTTATTCTGCAAATGCAAGCCATATCTAAATTTCTGATGAGTTCAAAGAAATAACTGCCCTCTGTAAATATTTCTTTAATTATTAGTATTTTTTACTGTCTAGTTTGAAGCCAACAGACCAACTAAAATCAAGGACACTGAGAATTATGGCTTCTTACACAAATGAAAAGCTGTTATCGATTTACTGACATGCTTCTTGATGTTGTACTCGCCAGTTTCTCAAGTTTCAAAAGCACATTTATATATATAGAAGTCATTAAGTTGATTCATCATTCATATTAATTTTTCTCAGTTCAAACAGAGATGAAAAATTATAATCTGAGATAAATGAGGAACATATAATCATAAATTTATTGATGAAAAATTATAATCTAAGATAAATGAGGAATATATAATCATAAATTTATTGATAAACTTCTGGTTATCACTGATTTATGAAGTTAATGTTGTATGGTTTACATATGTGTGAAGTTGTTTTATATTAAATTTTCTCAGTTGAACATGGATAAAAAATTATAATCTCAGATAAATGACGAATATATAATCATAAATTTATTGATAAACTTCTGGTTATCACTGATTTATGAAGTTAATGTTTTATGGTTTACATATGTGTGAAGTTGTTGCATATTAAATTTTCTCAGTTGTAACATAGATAAAAAAATTATAATCTCATATAGATGAGGATATATAATTATAAATTTATGGATAAACTTCTTGTTATCACTGATATGAAGATAATGTTTTATGGTTGACATATGTGTGAACAAGGGTATTCAGAATGGAATATGTAATTTCACAAATCTATCAATAAAGGTTAAGTTCTTATAATTTAATTGTAAAAAAGATTTATCAAATTTAAATTTATACTTATTTTATAATTAAAAAGAAATTGAGAATAAGTTATATGTGATGTTAATTTTGGATAAATAAAACTGAAGTATTTAATTAAATATGAAAATTACATTATTTCACATAGTTTATTGAGTATAGCAATTACAAATTAGATTATTTATTAAAAATGGTTTAGCTTATTATTAAAAATAAAAAAACTCAGTTAAAATGTAAATTTTTATAATTTTTCATATAATTTCATAAATCTTTATTTTCCTTTATTATTTGAATAAATGTACTTAGTTTATACCATAATACATTTGTAGTTTATGTCATAAGCATGACCAAAATACAACATATGATTGATTATAACATATGATTGAATGACCAAGTATAAATCTATGTTAATTCTAGATATATTTTTTAAAAATAAATTAAAATCTATATAAATATTGATATTACAGTTTTAATTATTACAAAATATTTATATTTATATTATAATAATATTTTTTTAATGTAAATATCTTTCTCTCATATATATATAGTTTTTCTTTTTATATTTTTCATATAATAATTATTCTTATAAATATAAATATAATATCTCTCTTTCCTTTTTATAAGTTTCTGTATAATTATGTTGAAAAGTGGAAGTATTATGGTGTTTCTATATAATTATATTGAAAACGTAATGTTGAATGATGTGTATAAAAAACAATGTTGGAAAACTATAACCTTATATATAATTGTCCAAATATATTATAATAATATTTTTTTAATGTAAATATCTTTCTCTCATATATATATATAATTTTTCTTTTTATCATTTTTATATAATAATTATTCTTATAAATATAAATGTAATATCTCTCTTTCTTTTTTTTTATAATTTTCTGTATAATTATGTTGAAAAGTACAAGTATTATGATATTTCTATATAATTATATTAAAAAACCCCACCTTGCTTTGGCCTCATCACTCACCAAGTGAGCTACATTGCTAGCCATTTCTATATAATTATATTGAAAACCTAATATTGAATGATGTGTATAAAAAACAATGTTGGAAAACTATAACCTTATATATAATGGCCCGGATAAACAGTGTTTGTGTTATTCAAAGTACAAGTATTATGGTGTTTCTATATAATTATATTGAAAACGTAATGTTGAATGATGTGTATAAAAAACAATGTTGGAAAACTATAACCTTATATACAATCGCCCGGATAAACAGTGTTTGTGTTATTCAGTTTCTTGTCAACATTTTGACATTACCCGTCTTAATACCTAGAGTTTGGCTAACACGACTAGGAATTTGGTTGGTCACAAAGTATTGCTGGCTATTTTAGCATGGGTAGTCACATCATTGTATGTGACATTTCCTGTCTTGATACTTGGAATGCCGAGGTGCTACTGATGAAGCCATTTCACTTTAAACAATCACATGAAATATCCAGCACGAATAGTATTATAACCATTGTCATAGCACGAATAGTATTATGATCAAGTCTGTATGGATTATGAACTATTGTACCACCTAAGGATGTTTGAATCTATTTTGTATTTACTTTGTACAGTATATATTTTCAATAAAGTATAGATTTTTTCATGTGAAAAAACAAACCATTGTTATAGCACAATCAATGGATTCTTTTTGAATTGATATGAAGCTAGATTATACAATGAATTTTGAATTGATTGGAAGACAGATTATACAAAGAAGCTTGTTTTAATTTGAAGGAGATTGATTTAATTGATATATACATTATTTCTATAATTGGAAATTACATTGATGAATTTAGAATGGAAATTAGACGACTGTAACAAATAAAATAATATATCAGTATATTAATAAACAAATAATTAAATATAAAAAGAAAAGTAATGAAACAACTATTAAATAAAATTGATATATAATTATGTCTCATCAATATATATTCAATATTATTTATTCTTTCCAAATAGAGTTATTTTCTATTGGTTGACTATTCATTTTGTGATTTTGACATGATCATGTTTATTGGTTGACTATTCACTTTGTGATTCTGACATGATCATGTTTATTGGTTGACTATTCACTTTGTGATTCTGACACGATCACAAAGTGAATAGTATCAGAGCCCCTTCTTGAACTTGACTCTTCAAACAAACCATTCTCACAGCTACATTGACTTTTGGTTATCATTTTTTGGGTTTCCCAAAAATCTAGAACCTTGTCCAAAAATAATTTAGAAACTTGTACCCACTAATATTTTTCGTATAAATCTTTGATTATATAAACATGAAAATGACTTTAGTTTCTTTGAATAAAAACAAAACAAAATCCAAAGAACCACAAATTCATTATATAAATACGAGTTCAACATTCTGAAAGCAATTCAAATTCGTCCAAGTCTCTAAAGGGTTACTACAACATAAAGGGTTACTACAACATATGCACAATTATTCATGGGTCAAATAACAAAAGGGTTACTACAACATATGCACAATTATTCATGGGTCTAATAAAAAAAATGATTGTGATTTAATAAATCAGATATTAAGTTTTTTTTCACTCATATTTAATTTAAATTTTAGGTATCTGGATACTTAGTAATTTTTCTATTTTTGAAGTTAGTATTTTTAGTTATAGATATGTATAATGAGATTAAAAATACATTTCCATTTTTAAAAATGTTAACCTTCAACAATTATCCAAATTACTAGTTAAGATATCCAAAAAGTAGATTTTTAAATTTAGATTTGAGTTCAATATAATTTGAAATTGAAATTGGATTTGTATATATATAACTTATAGAAAATGAAATGTATTTATAGCAAGTCATACATCCTTAATTAATGTGTGTATTTTATAGTTATTAAATATGGATATGTGTTGATGGGTTGGCAAATGCGGGGGAGTTCTCTATGACTCCACTGGAAACAAGATGAAGGAATATGCTTGGGGTATCAAGAGAACCACGAATAATAATGCGGAATGGCTTGCCTTGACTAAAGGTTTGGAGATCGCTAGAGAGGAGAGCATTACCAACCTAGTGGTGTGTGGAGACTCAATGGTTGTCATTAGGGAGGCTAGGAATCTGAGCAAGAACAAGAAGAGTCCCTCTTCTAAGATCCATAGTCTGCTAAAGTATCTTGTCGGGGAGTTTGAATCCATCAACTTCTACCATGTTATGCGATCTAACAACCAAGCTACAGATAAGAAGGAAAATGAAGGTGTTAGTCTCAACAAAGGCACTCTTGCTAGTAATTCCTTCCTAAAAAGCAATGTTTGGATGCCATAATAATCTCAAAGCCCCATTACCCACTCATGGGGTCTTGTTTAGGCTAATACCCTCTCCGTTATTCGATCTGCATCAAATTTTGTGTTATGGTTTGAAACCTAGTTGGGTTCTTCAAGGAAAGGACACTCGTTTGAATGCATCACATGGGAACCACACGCGTGGCTTGCCCTTAGTCAGATCGAAAGGCTGTCTCTCCAGCCATTTTATTAAACAGGACAATTGGTAGGCAGCATTCTCATCCCTCGTTATGCAGTTGCCTCCTAGAAGCAGTGAAACAATGGCAGGTTCAGGCTATCCTTTTCGTATTAGCACCATTCCAATCCTGGGTAGTGCGTCTCTTGACTTTCATAAGCGTGTGCCATCCTGGCTTGGATATATGGACGGTCTTCAACACTGGGAGAAAGCACAGGGTATAGTGCAGAAAGATGAACAATTGCTGCATAAGAAGCGCAAGTATCACACTTTTGGTGATTTCACCAGTGGGTCTTCTGGACAAAGCTTGGAACGAACTCTCCGTTTTAGCTCTCCAGCCAAGCAGGATTTTGACGCCTCCACCAGCGTCTTGGATGACCGTGTATCAATCTTAGAAGCTCAAGTTCACATTTTTCGCATTGAGGTGGCAGAATGGAAGAGTATGGTAAACCAATTGGCAAAATTGGAACAGGAAGCTAAATTGGAGACCCAATTGCTTAAAGATAAGATGAAAGCCATGGAGGTGGCTATGGAGATTGGAGACCGGTGGGACACGGAGCAGCTCAGGGTAATTAGAGGCCTCACAAAGGATATCCAGGAGAACGTCGAAGGCATCATGAGCAAAAGCACGGAACTGAAGCAGATGCTGCTGAACAAGAATGAAAAGAGCAATAACAAGTGATTCGCAACCTGGTAGTTTTTTTATCAATCTTTTGATGCATTTGGCCTACTCGTACACTTTGTATTTGGGTTCTATTTCCTCTTTTTTATAATATAAAAGCTCAACCGTCTTTGTTAAAAAAAAATATGGATATGTCTTGTTAACTTAATTGTACATATCTATACTTCACTTTCTATAAATGCGGATATGTATTTTTAACCTAATATCATTTTCTATAAATACATATTCAATTTCAATTTCAAATTCTATTGCATTCAAACTTGAAATTTTTTAGAATCTACTTATTTGAATATATAAGTCCTTGAGCAGTTTATATATTGTTGAAGGTTGAGCAATTTATATATTGTTGAAGGTTAATATTTCTAAATATGGATACTTATTTTTAACCTAATTGTACATATCTATATTTCAATTTATGTAAATGTGGATTTTTTTTTGTCAACCTAATTTCATTTTCTACAAATATATATCAAATTCAAATACCTATTGAATTATAGTGTCAAATTAGCTCATTTATATAAATACATATCTAATTTCAATTTCAAAATATATTGATATCAAACCTAAAAAATTATTTTAGAATCTACTCTTAGGGAGCAATTTAGACTCAAGTAATACTTAAGAAACTTTATATATTGTTGAAGGTTAATGTTTTTAAATATGGATATGTATTTTTAATTTAATTGTATATATCCATATCTAAAAATACTAATGTTAAAATATGGAGAAATTGGATATCTAAATAAATAGAATCTCAAATTTCCCAAATTTAAATTCAATAAAATTTGAAATTGAAATTTTATATATATTAATATAACTGTATTTTATAATGTAACCAATTTAAACTTGGAGTCCATATATATATTTAGTTTTTAATTTTTTTATATTTGTTTTTTTAACAGATATGTAACATGCCACTTCAACTTGTTATTTTTATTTTATAGGAACAATGAGTATGATTATGCCAGCCATTTTTCGTTATTGGAATTTGCACCATTGGAAGAACATAAAACATTGTATACCATTATTTTTTAATGTTACTTTTTCTTCCATTGGGTGTGGGCTCCTGCTACGGAAGGCACACAGTGCAGATCTGAAATTAGGCTTGCTTCTCCAGTGGTAGATTCAGCGATTCATGCATAATTGAGAATAAAATAGGTTATATTCATGGGTTATTGCACTATATTGCAGGACAACTGCACTTAAATTGAGTAAACGTGCTGGCATCACTTGCTCCATATTGGTTTCAAGGGCATTTATACACAGCTTCAATGTCAAATCTGTCTTCAAAAAGTAAACTGCTCCCCTGCTGGTGGCAGCTACAAAACTATAGGTACAATGCTAAATAATTCAACATTGACAAACAGGGATGTGGACAGCAGCAGATGCTCATAACCTAACCTAACTTCACCGTCTTGGATCTCTGAATTCTAATCCACTCTTTGTTTGGATTATGGGTTTCTCCAACCAGTGGACATGCATCACAACGTACAAGATCTTGTTGTGATGCAAATTCAAATGAGGTCGTTGTCTTGACATTCAAAATAAACTACCAATTATTTTTTTAATATACCTAGGGGTTTCCATGATTATGAAGATGGATATATGATATCCATTTGCCTAATAATTATATTGAACTTTTAAAGTAAATTAATTTTATAATAAAACATATCCAAAAATCAAATTGGAACTTTATGTTATTAAATTTTAGTAAATTGGTAACTTTAATGTTATCAAATTTTAGTGAATAGAAGGAAGCTTACTAATAATTTAATACAGAAGTAACTTGATAATGAGTAATTATCTATCAATTTTAAAAAGAAATTCTCTAATTTTATAAATTCTAATATTATAAAATAAATTCTTAGTATTCAATTTTATTGGAACAATTTTAATTTCAGCAATAAAAAAAGTAATTATAACAATTCCTAAAAAAATCTTATTAAATTTGTAAAAATAATATCTATTAAAAAGTAAGAAGTCTACAAAACCCAATTACAAATGAGTAATGGCACATTTAAATACCAAGGTGGGTATGGGATGGCACAATACATGCCATTCGCTAATCTGTTATGTTGTTTTGTTGTTTTGAATGTTGTGTGCTTTTCTCAAGTGTAAAAGGTAGGATAATGAGAATCATGCCCTCTTGACCTCAATTAGAATTGGTGAATTTTGTAAAGTTTGACTTCGCTGAGAGTATTTTCACAAAGGTATGTTGCTTTAGGCCAAGTCTCCACCTTACTCTGAGATGGAATTGGTGGTTGTTTGAAATTCCTTGGAATGTGATAGTTTTGTGACGTATAGATCAGAACCAATTATCTATATGTTGGGTTATATATTTAATGTGAAAGATGGCACTTAACCTCGTGGATGTGTTCATATCTTTTTGAGATTTCGGACCTCCTCTATCCACATAGAAGGTTGGAATTTTATTTTCATATATTTTGTTATGTGATTGGATTTGATAGGTGGCTCTCAAGTTGACATACCTTGGGTACTTCTCATCATTGAATTATCATTGGTTAGAGAGACTGAATTGTGTCCTATGACATCACAAAAGGTTGGATTTGTATCTTTGTACATCTGTTGTTATGTGTGTTTGGTTTTAACATCAAGGATATGCAATGGTTGTTTGTTATATCAATGAAGTCAACCTTTATTTGTTGTTAGGGGAGGCTTGGCTCTTTTCCTATGTTTAGATTTTTTGATAACAGTGTTTGGTAGGTCATTCTAGGGTTGAATTTGGGAGTCTCGCTTGTTTTGTATCCCACCAACTTAAAGGATATAATCCTTTGTCTTGTCCCATGTTTCGGATTGAATGTTTGTGGGCAATCCAAAACACAATGGATTGCCAAGGATTCCATGGGAAATGTTGAAGGATCATCTACAACATTCATAGGATTTTGCATAGATAAGAAGAATACATAAATTAAAACAGGGCCTCCATTCTTTCTCCTTCCAATACCTTCAAAGCAATGAACAAACCTATCACTTCATAGAACTTTGATACCACACACATTGTTATGCAGAAAAACAGACAAATACCATTGACAATCTTAAAGAACCATGAACAGCTCACACCCAACATTTTTTCCACTAAAATTATATCATGTTATGTAAATTTGTTTGTGTTAAGCCTCTTTTATTTGGTGTATAATTTTAGTAATTTTCTAATTTTATTTTATTGTTTTAATATAAATTTATAACCATTATTATTAAAAAAAATATATAAAACTAAATTTTTTAAACTTTCTAATTTTTTAACTTTTTCAATTTATCATCAAAAGATTTCGTTAATGAATCTTTACCTCCCTGTTTTTCCGGCTATTTTGAGATAAAAACCTGTTAAAATTCTAGCTGGAAATTGCTATTTTAGAATTTTTGTAATTTCAGCAATTGAGATTGTCTTTTCTAAACTAATTACCCAATTTTAAAACTACCCAAATGACCAAATTGCAATCTGAACACTCCAAATTGCTATTTTGACAAAAATCGCTCTACCAAATTCTAACTAATAGTTTTAGTTAACCCTTAATACCTTATACAGCTCCTTGCAAAAATATATTTGATATATTTGATTGTACTGGGTCAATATCAGCGTGCGTTCTGCACAGTGCAGCTGCACGCCGGATGCAGAATGTCCTGTCTAACAATTTAGACAATTGAGTTGTGACGTCACTGTAGTCATCGCACAGGTGCCACCAAGATTTTCTCCAATATTCACGCAAATCAGTGAAGAAAATGAATTTCTTTCCCATCACGGTAACTTTGATCCGTGAGTATTATATGCTTCGATGTCTTATCAGTCAGCAGATATGTTTTAACTTTTTTGGTGTGAACCTCACTGCCAGTGCCGGCTTTGTACACGCAAAAACACCAGAGGGTTTCTTTCTTGGGATTCCAATGTCAAGGTGTCAACATTGGGATTAGTATTTTTGACTCCATTGAATATTCATTGCCATGGCCCGTGACAGATGCATTCAAATCAATGCTGGATGCCAGTTGGGCGTAGCTTAAACGTTCCAATTTTTTTTAGGGTGACGGGTCATGCTTATTGTGATTGGAAACTTTATCGAGCCAAAAGAAAAAAATAATCCTGAATTTGTTTTTGGAACCTAGTGGAAAGAATCTCACGTTTAATGCCTTTGTTTTTGGTGCAGTTGGTTTTATTTTTTATCTTTTATTAGAGCAGGCCTGTTTCATAGGTATATCTGTAATGGATCCAGCCATCTGTGGGGCCTTAGTCATTATCCAATAACGTTTTGAGGATTTTACAACAAAATATATTTAGCTGTATGTAAGATGGTAGATTTCCATTCTTATGAGATGTCTTCAAAACAAACAAAAAAATTTAATCAATAAAAACAATTTTAAATCTTACTTCAAAAAACATATCTCATTCTAATAAAAGTATTTACTTAAAAAAAACATATCTGACCAGAACCAATGTACTACATTGATTCCATTTGGTCTTGTAATGTACTGTGAACTTTGACGATTGCATTATCGTTCAATCTCCATATCAACTCTTTCCAAGTGTGTTCTATCTATTCATGTACAATCGACTTTGACTATTGCCTTATCTTTTAGTACCCACATCTAAATTTCATTGTCCAACTAATTGCTTCCATGTCTATCTATCCAAAGATTATAATTCATGCTCCTGATACAGCTATCAAATCTCAACTCTTTGCATGTGTATTCCTATCTTTTCAGTACTCTCCACTTTGACTATTACCTGTATCCTTTGGTACCCACATCAAAATCTTATGGTCCAATTAATTGCCTCCATTTCTATACATCCAAAGATTTAGAATCCACACTCATAAAATCTCAAAGTCTTTCAGGGTGTATTCCATCTTTTCACACTTTGAGAGATACCTTATCCTTTATTACCCACATCAAAATTTCATGATCCAACTAATTACCTCCCAGTGTATCTCACTATAAAATCCATGTTCTTTGTATGGCTATAAAATCTCCTTTGAATCTTGGTGCAATCAATTATCTAGTGTTTCTCTTTTCAAAGAATAGGATGTACTACTTATCGAGATGTTGAAATTTGAGCTTTCTGATTGCACAAATCTTTAGGTATAGAAAAGAGGTTTATAGCTTGGCTCGAAGTCATAATAATAGCATACAAGTACAAACACATTCTCGAAGGCATCTCCAGATAACGTATTCTTTACACTTTGTTTATAAAAAAGTTTAAAAGTTATATGTTTTGGATTTTTATTAAAATCCCTAAGGTCAATTCTAATTAGTTTATTATTTAAATTCTATCTTTTTTATTTCATAATGGATTCAAGTTACTGAATATACCTATTACAATAAAAATGCTGAACACTCTTGACATAATTCTTATCTACAGGAAAGATGCGGCAGGTCTTGCGGTTTGGATGAATTCGAAGGACCTTGGTCTCTCTGGCTTTTATGCTTTTGAATGGGAGAATTATATCAGATTTTTAAATTCAGCTGGTGTTAAAATTAATTTGGATAATGATTTTTTGGTATGAAATGAGAATGCTAGTATAGGGATAGTGACTGCCAAATCAGCATATTTAAGAATTATTCAAGATAAATTTATCTTCCCACAGGATTGGTGGTACAAGAGGCTTTGGAAGTGGTCTATTCCATTAAAATTAAAATGTTTTATGTGGTTAGCTTTTCAAGACAAACTCAAGACTTTCTCGTCCTTGGGATGTTGGTGAGTTCAAACGCTGTTTATTAAATTGGTTCAAAAATTGTAAGCCTTTTTTCAGCATTGCAATTTGTATTTCTTGGGCTATTTGGCACACTAGGAATTGTGCTATATTTGAGAGCCAGCCTGATGTAAAGGTTTGCAGTACGACTGCTTTGAAGATGTATCTATCTCATAAGAGTGATGAGCATAGTTTGCCAGTTGCCAGAGTTCAAAACTTTTCCTTCAAGGTGAATCAACCAGTCTTATTTTTCGATGGGGTAGCACAAAATGGGATTTGTGCAATAAGAGGAGTTATATTTCTGAATGAGGAACACTTTTTTTCTGTTCGCCTTAATTGTGGAGTTGGCACGAACATGAAAGGAGAACTTATGGCTCTTTGGTGTGTTCTTAAATTGGCAAATATTTTTAGATTAGTGAACCTCAAAGTTTATGGAGATTCTCGTGTAACAATCAAGTGGGCAATGGGACATTTCAAACTCAATCGTGCTCAAAGAGAAATTTCATTGCAGCAAAATATCTCCTTTGAGCACATCTATAGAGAACACAACTCGTTGGCGGACAAGTTATCAAAGTAGGCTTTGGAGGGTTCTGAAGGTCATCTTATTTGGGAAGAATAGCTGGAAAATGCCATTGTGGAGTGTGGCTACATCTACTTTTTTGTTTAATTTTTGGGAATCTTATTCTCATTTTTGAAGAGGCTAGTAGCCTAACTGTTTCTGTATTATTTTGGAAGAAGGTCTTGTTTTAGACTGTTTTAGTGAGACATTGTGATCAGAAAGTTTTTTGATGGTTTTTCTCCGGGTATTATTGGAGATTTTGATTGATTCAGATCATGAATCAAGTAGATCATTGTACTATTTGATTCTCCTCGAATAACAATAGCAGTTTTTTGGCTGAAAAATAAAAATAAAAATGTGCAATCTCAACATAACTCATTCTTTACATTTTTTTATATTTTTTTTAAGTTATAGGTTTTGGATTATTAAAATTCTTTTTTAATTTTTTATTAATTGTTAAATTTTTGTGAAATTTAATTTTTTATTATTTAAATTCTATTTGTTGTTTCATAAATAAATTCATATTTTTCCAATAGGTTTGTTACAATAAAAGGGTGCAATTTCAACATTATATATTTCTACCAATTATCCAAGCATAGCTACAAGTTAATTTTATATTCTTTTCTTTTATAACTGTTTATTTTGAATTTGGAACTATTACCATAAAATCAATCTAAAGAGTACACTTACTCATCTTAGTGCAATTTTGGAAAAACAAAAAAATAGATTAAAAAATAGAACATTTAATCATCCTCCTGCAATCTAGAAAAAACAAAAAAATAAAACATTTAATCTGCAAAACCAAACATACACTTATTGATGCAAAATAGGTTTGCCTCCTTCTCAGTGGTTACTCAATGTGAATGTGTTGTAAGGAGTCATAGAGCTCAACATGTTTACACGCTGGTTAGCGTTATATAGATTAGTGGTTTTATTGTGCTGATATAAAAAACAACCGTGGATTTTTGTTCTGTTCGGGCAACAAACGGATCGAAAATCGTCCAAAATGAAATTTTGTCTCCTGCGAGCTGGAAGGAAGGAGAGCAGGCACGGGGTGTCTGGCTGAAATGACAGTGGTACTAAGCAATCACAATTTGTGACCATCCGCACGTATGGTACGAAGCAATGACGGTGGACCAGCAGCGCAATCTATATTTATTTCATCCCCTCAGGAGAATGTTCGAGCCGATCCATAAGAGAGCCCCTGGCCCCTCCCCAAGTCCCCATCGCTAAGGAATTTCTGGCATGGCAGCTACAGTGTTGGGAAAGTAAGAAAATAATAAGTTCAGAGTTTTTGGTCTGAATTTGGTGAATGTTTTTCTTAAATGGCATGGCAGCTACACTGTTGGGAAAGTAAGAAAATAATAAGTTCAGAGTTTTTGGTTTGAATTTGGTGAATGCTTTTTTTTAAATTTTAATTAGTTATTGTTTAAATCATGTTTCTTCTCAATGTATAAATGAATTCAGCTCTTCCTTTTTTCACATGAAAAATATTATATATTCATAAGAAATATATAAAATAAAGAGTAAAAATATTATATATTCATAAGAAATATATAAAATAAAGAGTTTATAGGACTACAATCTCAAGAGGGCAAAGCAAAAGACCAGAGAAAGCCCACTAGGACAACACGTCCTCCACAATACAATAATAGCCACATGACCAAACAAGATCCAGATATAACCTGAAACAATACCATCAACGTGCCAAAGAGCCACAAACATAACTTGTAAGAGAATGGAGAGCGAAGGAGAAGAGTCCAAAAGGAAAATAATATATACAGAATAACAATATATACCCAATCAGAAACAAAAAAAGGACGTAGTAGAGAAGCCCATGCCCCATCAGCAGCAAGAAGATGCATGAAGAGGCAGGCAGCCACGGGACTAAAGCATGGAGTGAGACCAAAATTCTAAATGGACGCTGAAAGGGCCAACTTTGACAACAAATCAGCAAGCTCGTTGTGCTCCCTCAAATACCTCTATGCATCTAAAGTATTAATGTCTACTAAAAAACCATTGATTTTTAAAATTTTAATAAATGTAAAACTATGTACCCATTTAAAATTTTAGAGTAACTTTTTATTCACTTTAAGCAACTTGAAAAGTATTTCAACTTTGAAACATAATATATGATAGTCATGTGAAAATAAATGGTTAAAAGTTAGTTATAAATTCCATTTTTATCTAACAATTAAATTTTAATTGTATCATTTAGTGAATCTTTAAAAAATAAAAATTTAAATATTTTTAAGTATTTAGTTAATTTTAAAGTATTATGTCTAATATTCACCAAGGTTGAATCTTGCTACTATGTTATGAATAGCTACATGAGTGCCATGGTTGCTCGTACACAAATCAAACAAAGGGAAGAACTTGAAGCACAAATGAAAGCAATGATGATAAAGCAACAAATGAGTGAAATTGCTACATGTAATACTAGCACAAATGTAATACTAGCACAAGATTGGATGTCATAGAAGAAAAAACAAGAGTTGTTGGAAAGAATTGAGCAACTAAAGCAATGCAAGAGATTGACAAAAGAGATGGATTCCTCATATTCCTCCCTCGCACATTCAATAGGCATCTATGGCATTGAGATGCATAAAACTATAGAAGATGCCACAATCCAATAGGTAACAAGAAACCAATCAAAGGAAGGTCATATGTGAAAGACAAGAGGCACAATAATGGCTCATCGTGGAAATGCTCCTCTTTAAATTCTCCTACTTTAGTAATGGTATGTAAATTTTTATTTCTAATAGATCAATATGTAAAGCAATATACCTACAATTTTGGATATTGTAAAAATAATTATAAGAAACTAATTGACCTTCAATCCATCTTCCCATAACTTACATTACTCATCATTACTTGTAATGGTATGTAATTTTTTTTATTTCTAGTAGGTCAATATGTAAAGCAATATACCTACAATTTTGGATATTGTAAAAATAACTATAGGAAACTAATTGACCTTCAATACATCTTCCCATAACTTACATTACTCATTATTACTTGTGGATAGATGATGATAAGGGAGATTAATTTATGGAATCAAACTCTCACTAGGCATTCCTTTTAAAGGAAGTAATTGGTTTCCATGGGTGATCTAAAGATGTATCTTTTTTGACATATTAAAGATGTATCTTTTTTGACATATTGTACTGTATTGATTCCCTCATTTATATTGAATTGTAACTTTGTTTACCAAAAATCTCATGATCATGAAGACCGTGATCAACCATCTCCATCCCTAAACATAGAAATTCATATGCTTAGTTGGCATATTCAAAAATAGAAATGCCCAATTCGTTGATCATTAACCAATGCCCTAACAACCATCATCACACTGCAAAGAACTTAATGATTTATGTGTCTTACAATTATATAAAACCACTCAGGAAATCTGAAGGTCCTTTAATGATAATAAAATAATTTCTTTTACTATTTTAAATGTAGAGTTTGAGAAGTTGGGAACAGTATAAACTATTTTGAAATCCTACATTTTTAGGGAAGAGGTTGTTGTTGTTTTCCAATATAGCTAGTAGCTATTGTTAGTTGTAAGTTGACATAGGCATCCTTATCCGTGTTGGAATATTTAAAACCCATACCTATGTCAATTAATACAGTAGAGGCTTAATTAATCATTTTATGATTAATTACTATGTATTAGACTAGTAGTTGGCATATGAGTCATTGTGCGGACCACGAGGCATCTTTTGGGGGGCCACAAGTCTTCCTGGTGTGGACCACAAGCTTCCTAAGTCACTTTGGCGCATTTCTGGTGATTTTGGATAAGATTTTGGTGAGAAAGGCGCATTACTGCTTTTTACTGTTTTTTATTGCTTTTGGGTGAAAGGTGAAAAGCTAGTTGACTAAGGAAAGTGTTTTTTTGGATCACTTTCACTCTTTGATGTATATTCCTTCCATTTTTGGTATTTAGCATGTTTTTTCATCACACATCACTATCTGATCACTAAATCAGAAATTTGTGAGCCTTTGGTGTGACTTGGAGAACACACTTGCCCACATAGGGGGGTTTTGCATCAATTTAGTAAGTCTGCTTTTGTGAAGATTCAAATGGAATCCTTATGCACTCAAATCTCTGATGTAAAGTTATATATTGACATCCATTTACTTGCCTAAGGTTGGCTGATGTAATATTATTCTCTTGAGTAATTCAATGTGCAATTATTGTGAGTGAATTTCAGTGTTCTTGATTAGTTGTGTGAGATATTTTGTGAGAGTGTGTAATTTATTGATCAAACCTTGGTGTGAACTAAATTTCACATGGTATCAGAGCTATCAAGTTATTCATTTCTCCTTCTATTTTCTTGTAGGATCCAACCAGTCTCAAGGAGGGCGCGGTAATTCATCCACATGGCGCATTCTATCGTCCATAAGGTGCAGCTGAGCATCCAGGAACACACCCAAATCAGTCTCAAAGTTATTTCATAGCTTCCATGGATTAGTCACATCAAATCATCCTCACTCCATTCAATTATTTTGATTGGAAAGCACAGATGGAGATCATGTTGAGGAGCAAAGGCCTCTACAGGGTGACTATGGCAACTGAGATTGAGCCAACCTCAGCAATTGAGAAATCAAAGTGGCATAATCAAAGAGATGAAGCCTATGGTCTGCTATGTCTCACTACATCCAGGGATCTTCTATTCCATATTGATGGTCTTACCTCTCCCAATGCAGTTTGGCTAAATCTTCAAGAATTGTTTGGCAAGACTGATGAATTAAGAGGCCACCAACTGGATAATGAACTAGTTTAATTGAGTCCACAAAATTTCAATAACCTCTAGGATTTCTTCTCAAAGTTCAAGTCACTTGTTTTACAGTTGAAGCAATGTGGTATTGATAAAAAAGATGAGCAACTAATCTTGGTCATTCTCTCCAAGCTTGGCCTAGATTATTCAGTGTTTGTTTCGACCTTCCATGCCACAAGGAAGGCAGTTCGAAACTGGAAGAGCCCCACACTCTGAGAATTCATGGAGTCTCTTACACAAGAACAAGACAAGCTGGTCTTGATGGGAGCCATTAAAAATCCATCAAAAGGCCACTGTCTGAATGTTGGAGATTCAAAGGGTTCGAAAGGGAAGAAGAAGGGCAATTTCAACAAGCCCACTGGTGAGAAGAAAGACAAGCAGAAAGTTCCCAAAGACTCCTACCACTCAAAGAAGAATCCAAATAAGAAGAATGAGAAGGAAAAGTGTACTTATTGCAGTAGGGGATTTCATCCTGAAAGCTCTTACATGAAGAAAACCATTGAACAAATGGCTCTACTCTTGGAGAAAGCCAACATTCCTCTTCCTGAGAGTTCAAGGAGGAAGGATGGAGGAAAAAATTATGAAGATAAGGAGATAGTGCATGCACTGATGGAAAGCACATCCAAGCCTACCTCACTCATTATTGTTTTCGGAGCTTCAAGGCACATGGTGTCTACAAGTGAGTTCTTTACTTCACTTGACTCTTCCTGTGGTCCAAATATTGTGTTGGGTGAAAATTCTGAAACTTCAAGCAAAGGTAAAGACAGCATAGCTCTCGAATTTTGTTCATTCAATAATGTCTTGTATGTTCCTGGACTTGCTTCTAACCTCTTTTCAGTATACCATATGGCCCACACAAGTTCACCCAAAAAGGTGACCTTTACACCAAATGATGTTGAGATATGTGAAATGTCAACAAGTAGAATTGTTGCATTAGGAATTGCTGACCATAGGTCTAGAATCTACTAGTTTTCTCATTTTGTGCCATTCCCCTCACCTTCTGCTCTTTTAATCCATGCCAATGAGTCAAGGAAATTATGGCATGAAATATTTGGCGACCTAAACTATAAATACCTTTCCCAACTTCATGAGAAAGAAATGGTCATAGGGCTTCCCAATATCATATTTTCCAAAGGTGTCTGTCAAAGTTGCATCGTAGGAAAACACCCATGAGTCCTTGGAGCTTATTCACACTGATATATCAGGTCCATTTTCCCATGAGTCCTTGAACCATGCCAAATACATCCTCACCTTCATAGATGACTTTTCCAAGTATTGTTGGATTTATTTCACCAAGTTAAAGTATGAAGTTTTTGGTATGTTCAAGCTTTTCAAGGCCTCAGTTGAGAACCAGTCTGGTAGACATATCAATATTATTAGATTTGATAATGGTGGGGAGTACATCAAATATGAGTTTCAACAATTTTTTGCCTCTTCAGGCATTCAGATGCAACACACAATTCCTTATACACCTCAACAGAATGGTGTTGCTGAGAGGAAGAATAGATCTCTTAAGGAGATGGCCACATGTATGATTGATAAGGAGATGGCCACATGTATGCTTGAGGAAAAGTCTTTATTTCCAAGGATTTGGGATGAGGCAATAAATTGTGCCACACATATATTCAGAACAGAGTGCCACACAAATCTCTCAAAGGAATCACTCCTTTTGAGGCTTGGACTGCGCACAAACCTGATATTTCTCATTTCAGGATTTTTGGCTTCAAGGCTTGGGCTAGAATTCCACTTGAGAAGAGGAGGGATATGCTATGAAGAACCTGCAATAGTTAATTGATAAAATGCACAATATTTGAGATCATAGATTACTTTTATTGATCACAGGCTACTTCGAGGGGGCAACCTCCTTTGAGCAAGCTCAATACAAAATAACTTCATGGTGCCTTCATAGGCCTCAACACACACTTATATACTAAGTCTAGGCGCCAATACTATGGGTCAAAACTATGGGCCAATACAAACTATGGATCAACAATACTACGAGCGACTTACAAAGCATATGCGCCAAACAACAATAACACAAACTATGGATCAACAAATACTACAGGACAACTTACAAAGCATATGCGTCCAACAACAATATACTAACAAAGTAAAGACATGGGTTCCTAACATCCCCCCCCCTAGAAAAAGCTTTGTCCTCAAAGCTTTATATGTGGAAATTGTTGTTGAATTTGAAGGAGTGGTTCCCATGTAGCATCCTCTGGTTGCATGCCGTGCCACTGAATTAAGACATCTGTGATAGAGTGAGAGCAAAGCTGACGAGTGCGCTTATTGAGGACGGCCTCTGGCTCCAAAAGGATGGATCCTTCATCATCCAGTTTGGGTAAAATATTTTTTCCACTGATGTTGGTGCCAAGAACTTTCTGTAGACAAGAGACATGAAATACCGGATGAATGCGGGAAGAAGGAGGAAGTTCCAATTTATAAGCAATGGACCCAATCTTCTGAAGAATCCGATATGGCCCATAGAACTTTGGAGCGAGCTTATGATTCCCTTTGAGTTTCAGGGAGGATTGCTTGTATGGCTGGAGACGAAGAAAAACCATGTCACCTGCTTGAAAAGTGCACTCAAAACGGTGTTGATCGGCTTGTTGCTTCATGCGATTTATTGCCATGTGAAGATTGTCCCGCAAAATGTGAAGAATCTGATCGCGGTTGCGAAGGACTGTGTCAAATGCTTGAACTGCTGGGGTGTATGGAAGAAGAACTAGCAGAGCTTGACCATAGACTGCTTCATATGGGATCATTTTAGAGGTAGTGTGGTAAGAGGTATTGTACCACCATTCAACGAGAGGGAGCCACTTTTCCCACTGATGTTGTTGTTCAGAGGTAAAGCAATGAAGATAAGTTTCCAAGCATTTGTTGATAATTTCAGTCTGACCATCTGTTTGTGGGTGATACCCTGAACTCATCTTCAGTTTGGTGCCAGTGTGGAAAAATAGTTCTGTCCAAAAATGACTAGTGAAAGTCGCATCACGATCCGAGATAATGGAAGAAGGGATGCCATGAAGACGAAAGATTTGGTCCAGGAAAATTTGAGTGACTGAGGAGGCTATATAGGGATGCCTAAGAGCATAAAAATGACTATATTTGGAGAGGCGATTGTTGAATATTGTAACTTCTAAGAATATTATATTTGTATATTATTTATTCTGGAGATGTTCCATACCTCCGATGTGATTATACTATGAATCCGGAGATGTTTATTCCTCCGAATTGGTTGTGATAACTAGGGTTATTAGACCCACCATGTGGGGGTCGGCCCAATCAGTTATAATAGGGTATTTAACCTAATGGTTAAATACGAGCCTACATGTACTTGTGTAAAATACATGTCAGTGTAGTGTATAAATAGAGGAGGTATGTTCCTCATTTGATACACTCACTCACTTGAGAGAGGCGCACTTGTGGAGGAGAGGTCTGCTATGGTGGAGGAGGAGATCATGTATTTGGTTTGCATCTTTGTATATTGCTGGTCATCTATATTGAGGAAGCTTTACTGGGTTTTCTACCCCATGAGGGTTTCCCAGGATAAATTTGTGTCTCTTGTGTTTATGTTGTGCTTGTTGTTTCTTCAGTGATCCTGTATATGCTATTATTGCGAAATGGAATGTAATGCTGCTATTTTCTGTCTTAGCATATTAAATTTTAACATGGTATCAGAGCTAAACTGAAGGAAGGCAAGGTATGGCACTTATGACACCTGCTTTACTTACGACAATTTGAAGGTTAGGGTTTTATATAGCAAAAACCAGTCATCGTGAAACTTTCGCTATAAATCAATTGTGGAAAAGGTTCAGGATCTGAAACCTTTACAGGTCGTAGATAACATCTCCAGGTATCTTGTGTCCAAAGGGCACCCTCAGATTCGTTTTACTTTGTAAGTTATGATCAGTACAAGTTAGGGTTTCTGCCTCTTACAGATCTCAGTCAAAATCAGGTGACCTAGGAAAAAAGGTCATAACTTGGGCTAGGAAGCTCCAAATGAAATTTAGTAAAAAGTGATAGGTAGTACACAGACTGTACTATCTCAGGAAACGTTTTCAGAGGCCGAAGCTGAACCAGTGACACGTGGCATGCCGTACAAGTTCGCTCTCCTGTTTTATCCCATAAACCGGTCACGTTGCGACACTTGGCATAAATATCTCTCAGAGAGTCCAATTGAGGTCATACCTATCAGGATGGAAAGATAACAAGGCGAGCTATCTCAGAAAAATTTTTCAGAGGCCGAAGTTCAAACAGTGACATGTGGCACGCCGTACAAGTTCGCTCTCCTGTATTATCCCAAAACAGGTCACATTGCGACATTTGGCATAACTCTCTCTCAGAAAATCCAATTGAGGTCAGACCTATCAGGATGGAAAGATGACAGGTCAGGCTACTGCAAAAAAAAATTTCAGACCCTGTGTAGTGAAAATTTCAGAGTTATAGCAGAAACAATCAGGTACATATTTCTGTCAAAACAGAATTATTTTTGGAGCACCTTTATTCATGGCTTCCGGAATTTAGGGTTTTGGAGAAAGTTAGAATTTTTGGAATCGGAATCCACGGCTGAATGCTACTCAGGAAAATTGAAATTTAGAGACCAAGATCGAATTTTTTGGTTGGGTAGAAGGCCGGGCTTGATCAAACTGATCAAACCCTAGCTCGGGATTTTGATCGGAAAGATGGAAAATTAGGGCTTCAGCAAAAGTTGGAATTTTTGAAGTCTGTAACCACGGCTGGAAGCTCCTCAGAAAAATAAGAGTTTAGAGCCTTGGATCAAACCTTTTGATTGAGCAGAAGAGTGGGCTTCATCAAACCCTAGTTCGGGACCCTGTCTAGAAGATCCAGAAGTTTCAAAGGCAATTTTGAGGGGTCAAATTTTGGAATTGAAGTATGCTATTTTGATCAGCTCAGCAAGACACATCTTTCCATTCATTCGGAAGTGTGAAAGTCAAAGATTGAATTTTTAGGGTTTCTCTAGCAAACCCTAATCAAGCTCCAGATCAAGTTTCAGGGGGAGTTGAGGCTAAGGCCTTACATAAGAAGACTACAAGAAGTCTCGACAGGTATGACTTAAGGAGGTTCAGGTATGTCTTGAAATCTTATTCTTGATTAAGTTCATGATGTGTTTGTCTTCATATTATTTATTAGTACAATCTTGATTAATGTTAGAATTGTCTTATCACCCTAGTAACAGTATGAATGCATGAAGGCATTCATTGATTAGGGCTATATGATTGTACTAATGCATTATGGTGTTGTGTGAGGTTGATGTTGTCTGCTAACAAGATACAAGTACATCACAAAAGACAATTCAAGTTCCATGACCATGACAACATGAAGACAAAGACTCACGAGGTATGTATTACTTTGTTATATTATGTTTAACCTATGAGACATGCAGGTTCTAGCTCAGGATCTCTAAATCATTGAAGAGATTGTTTAGGTATGGTGTACATAACTAAGCAGGTATACTAATCCAAGTATGTTTTCCTATGTCATGTTAGAATCTTACCTTGTGTTAGGATCCCTTATGTAAGTATACTTGGTATGATTGGTTAGTAATCAAGGGTTTATGCATATTATGTCTCTTATCTTGGTTGATGATTTAACTAACTAGATCAAACAAGAATATGCATGAGTAAAAGAAGACTTCCTTGAAACCCTGAATACTAATGATCATGACTGTACATATTCAAGATTATTTAGAATTAGAATGTTTTGATAATATTGAGAATATACTAATGAATGTATGTTTGTGTATGAGATCATGAGGATGACACTAGTGTACACTTGAGCATGCACAGTGGTACAGAATGAATAGAAGTTCAGGAGACATACAGAAGATCAAGCGGGAGGCAACCACACAAACATAAAAGATAAGTATTTGAGTTGTTATTAGAAATAGTAAATGATATTGCTTGTATGCATATTTGTATTCCTAGAATATATCATGCTGAGTGTAAACATTCATAAAGTATTGAACAGTATACTACTAATATGCATATGATTGGTAAGTTGGACAAACATTCCATTGTTGCTTGTCTAGAATGAAACCTCTTTGCTGACATGCTGAGAGCTGTGCACACTCTCGATAGTATGTTCTGGTAAAGATGGAAGGCATCTAGATAGCTACTGTATGCATACAGGATATGGGAAAGTGTTGTGCCAAAGTATTGGTCAAAATAGTTGCATAACTATGTAAATGATATCTGTATGCATAATAGGTTATCATGTCAATAAGATTTGATGATTATGAAGCATTACTAATCATGTACTTAATTTTGATTTGTAGGAAGAGAATCATGATGAGATGTTTTGCTCCAAGGGACTAGATAAGACCATTCTCTTAATGATGTAATTAAAGAAGAAGTGTGAATCGGGTTCTATATGGGTACCCAAGATCGTTAGTCAATTGATGAGCTTAATGATCATCATGGGTGATGTGGATCTCAACCTTTGCTACAAGGTTGAATATGGCTTCTATACACATATGACATGGATGCAAGAAGGAACTCACCACAGAGTTTGAATGATTTTGAGGCTCATATTAGTGTACCCATCTGACGAGAGATGGAACAGATAGATATGCAGAAGATCACTCAATGCAGAGTGTGAATAATGGACAATTGACAGCTTCATGACAAAGCTCGGGCTTTACCAGAAGTAAAGTTGTTCCTAACCTTTACCTTAAGGTTGTGGATGATGAACCTATCATACCATTATTGTATGATGATGATCTCTTTCTGACAAGGAATGAGAAATAGGTCATGAAAATGGCTACAGAAATGAAAATGAAAGATCTCGGATTAATGCACTACTTCTTAGGTCTAGAAGTATGGCAAGATCCAAAAGGAATCTTTTAAATCAAGGTAAGTATGCTGTGAAGTTTCTAAAAAGATTTGATATGTTGGAGTATAAAGCCATGGCCACTCCCATGGACTCCAACTTGAAGTTATTAGTTAATGACTCATCGTATTTAGTGGAACTAACCCTATATAGACAAATCATTGGGTCATTGATGTATTTAACAAATACTAGGCCAGATATATGCTTTGCTGTAAATACCCTAAGTCAGTATCTAGTGGAACCTAGAAAGGTTCACTTAATAGCTACAAAGCATGTAGTGAGGTACCTAAAAGGTACATTAGATTTTTGGTCTATATTATCTTGGAGGTCATGAACTCCGTTTACATGGTTACTCAGATTCTGATTGGGCAGGAAGTGTCTCAGACAGAAAGAGTACATCAGGTGGATGTTATAGTCCTGAATCTGCCATGATCTCATGGTTCAGCAAGAAACAATCTAGTGTGGCTCTCAGTACTGCTGAAGCAGAATATATGGCTGTCTGCTCTGCCAGCTGTGAAGCAGTATGGCTTCAAAAGCTTTTATATGGAGTTTTTGACTTAGAAATGGATCCCATTGTGATTATGTGTGACAATCAAAGCTGCATTAAGATGACTGAAAATCCTGTGTTCCACGATAAGTCAAAACACATAGAGATCCGATACTTTTATATACGAGATATGGTGCAAAGAGGAGTTATCAAGCTCGAATATATAAGCGTTGAGGATCAGATTGCTGATATCTTGACTAAACCTCTGTCTCGAGTGAAGTTTGAATACTTTCGAGACAAGATTGGTATAGTTCAAAATAACTCTCCTCAAAAGGGGGAGTAGCATAATATCTGATAACAAGTCTGCCTCATCAATGATGAGGTCACCGATTCACTACACTTAGTTACCTAGAATTATTTAGATTTAGGACTCTTATATTTTTAATTTTGATGATAGATGTATTAGTGAGAATACATGCTTTTGATGATAGATGTATTAGTGATATACATGTTTTGATGATGATATACATGTCTCGATGATGAGGATACATGTTTTGATATACATGTTTTGATGATGATATACATGTCTCGATGATGAGGATACATGTTTTGATGATGATATACATGTTTTGATATACATGTCTCAATGATGAAGATACATGTTTTGATATACATGTTTTGATGATGATATACATGTTTTGATGATGAGGATACATGATGCCTTGATGTATTGATACGTGTTTGTACTTGTATGGATGAAGATACTTGTACCCATAGTGATGTGGGGATTGGATCATCCCTGGACTTCAGTCCTAAAGAGAGCCGTAGACGTATGTCTTCGAGAATGAAGTCCTTGGTGGACTTGAGGGGATTGGATCATCCCTGGACTTCAGTCCTAAAGAGAGCTGTAGACGTATGTCTTCGAGAATAAAGTCCTTGGTGGACTTGAGGGGATTGGATCATCCCTGGACTTCAGTCCTAAAGAGAGCCGTAGACGTATGTCTTCGAGAATGAAGTCCTTGGTGGACTTGAGGGGATTGGATCATCCCTGGACTTCAGTCCTAAAGAGAGCTGTAGACGTATGTCTTCGAGAATGAAGTCCTTGGTGGACTTGAGGGGATTGGATCATCCCTGGACTTCAGTCCTAAAGAGAGCCGTAGACGTATGTCTCCAAGAACAAAATCCTAAATGAACAGGTACGGGGATTGGATCGTCCTCAGACTATTAGTCCTTTGAATTGAGCCGTAGACATGATGTCTCCGAGAACTAAATCCTGAATGAACAAGTAAGGGGATTGGATCGTCCTCGGACTATGGTCCTTTGAATTGAGCCGTAGACATGATGTCTCCGAGAACTAAATCCTGAATGAATAGGTAAGGGGATTGGATCGTCCTCGGACTATGGTCCTTTGAATTGAGCCGTAGACATGAGGTCTCCGAGAATTGAATGATAGGACTGGATCGTCCCTGAACTTCGGTTCAAAAGGTACATGATAGGACTGGATCGTCCCTGGACTTCGGTTCAAAAGGTACATGATAGGACTTGATCGTCCCTGGACCTCGGTTCAAAATGTACGTGACAAATCCTAGAATTGGTCTATGTTACATCCAGCATGAAACAGGGCTGGCTCTGTAGATGTGATACATCCAGCATGAAACAGGGCTGGCTCTGTAGATGTGATACATCCAGCATGAAACAGGGATGGCTCTGTAGATGTGATACATCCAGCATGAAACAGGGCTGGCTCTGTAGATGTGATACATCCAGCATGAAACAGGGCTGGCTCTGTAGTTGTGATACATCTAGCATGAAACAGGGCTGGCTCTGTAGACGTGACACATCCAGTATGAAAGAGGACTGGCTCTGTGGTGGTAAATCCTAGATCTGATCTAGGTCACATCCAGTATGAAAAAGGATTGGCACTGTGCTTGGGATTAGATCGTCCCTAGACATGAGACTTGTCTTAAAGAGATAAGGATTGATCATCCTGGAACTTGATCTGGATTGTATCATCCATGGACCTATGTCCTAAAGAGAGCAGGATTGATCGTCCTGTAATATGATTGTGTGATGACGATGCTGATGATCGATGCTGATGATCATGTGATGACGATGCTGATCATGTGATGTCGATGTTGATGATTGTGTGATGACGATGCTGATCATGTGATGGCGATGCTGATGATCGTGTGATGACGATGCTGATGATCGATGCTGATGATCGTGTGATGACGATGCTGATCGTGTGATGACGATGCTGATGATCGTGTGATGACGATGCTGATGATCGAGTGATGTCGATGTTCCAGTAACTAGTTGAGTTACTGATGATGATGAACTGAAGAAAGCTTCCGATGATATATAGATGTATCATGTATGATGTATGACTCGTTGCTCCTGCGGATGTTGTTATAATATCCTTCTCGTTAAGGGGGAGTGTTGAATATTGTAACTTCTAAGAATATTATATTTGTATATTATTTATTCCGGAGATGTTCCATACCTCCGATGTGATTATACTATGAATCCGGAGATGTTTATTCCTCCGAATTGGTTGTGGTAACTAGGGTTATTAGACCCACCATGTGGGGGTCGGCCCAGTCATTTATAATAGGGTATTTAACCTAATGGTTAAATACGAGCCTACATGTACTTGTGTAAAATACATGTCAGTGTAGTGTATAAATAGAGGAGGTATGTTCCTCATTTGATACACTCACTCACTTGAGAGAGACGCACTTGTGGAGGAGAGGTTTGCTATGGTGGAGGAGGAGATCATGTATTTGGTTTGCATCTTTGTATATTGCTAGTCATCTATATTGAGGAAGCTTTATTGGGTTTTCTACCCCATGAGGGTTTCCCAGGATAAATTTGTGTCTCTTGTGTTTATGCTGTGCTTGTTGTTTCTTCAGTGATCCTGTATATGCTATTATTGTGAAATGGAATGTAATGCTGCTATTTTCTGTCTTAGCATATTAAATTTTAACAGAGATCAACCACAACCAAAATCACTATCTTCCCTCCAGACTTAGAGATCCATTCAATGAAATCCATAGAAATATCTGTCCAAATCCGTGTAGGTATGGGAAAGAGTTTGAGCAATCCTGAAAGGAGTGTCGTTTCAGCCTTATTGCACTGGCAAGTATCACATTTAGCCACCATCTGTTGAATTGTCCTTTTCATGCCCTGCTAAAAGAAGTTACGTCGTGCCTGCTCATATGTTTTGAGGAACCTAGAGTGCCCTGCCGATGGAGAAGCGTGGAGTTCATAGAAGACAGCCTGTTGAATATCTGTGCTCTGGGGAAGCATTAGATGACCCTTGTATCTCAGGGAAGCACCATCCCAATAGTAATGGGGTACAACAGAAGGGTTGTTGGCCAAACATTGGATGATTTGAGATAATGAAGAGTCATTGACATAGCCCTGTTGAACAGATTGTAACCAATTTGGAACAGGCATAGAAATAGTTGAAAGAGAACCTTGGTCATCAAACGTGCGAGAAAGAGCATCTGCCACAATATTGTCCTTACCCTTCTTGTAAGTGATCTCATAGTCATAACCCATGAGTTTTCTAACCCATTTCTGTTGTGCTGGGGAGGATACACATTGTTCCAGGAAATCTTTCAGACTCTGGTGACCAGTCTTGATGCACAAATGATTCCCTAATAGGTATGGGCGCCACTTCTGTACTGCATGTAAAATAGCCATCATTTCCTTCTCATATGTAGAGGCAGCTAAATTATTACCTGAAAGGGATTTGTTGGTGAATGCAATGGGGTTTTCATCCTGAAGGAGAACAACACCAAGTCCATTTCTGCAAGCATCACTCTCAATTAGTGAAGGGCTCGGAAAAATCAGGCATAGCTAGAACAGGTGTAGTACACATAGCTTGTTTCAGTTTGCCAAATGCACACTCAGTAGTATGTGTCCATGTAAAAGCATAATTTTTCAATAGAGTGGTTAATGGAGCTGCAATATTCACATAATCCTTGACAAACTTGCGGTAGTAGCCAGTCAACCCCAACAAACCACGTAGGCTCTTGAGTGTCTGAGGACGTGGCCAATTGTTCATGGCAATGATTTTGGGAGGAACCACGCGAGCCCCTTCTGCTGAGATAATGTGCACGAGATACTCAACTTCCCGCTGTCCAAAAACACATTTAGACTGTTTGGCATGGAGATGATGGTCAGAGAAAAGTTTCATTACAAGATCCATATGTTGGAGATGTTCAGCCCAGGTTTTACTGTAGATGAGGATATCATCAAAGAATACCAGAATGAATTTCCGCAGGTAGGGCTGGAATATTTTATTCATCAAGGCCTGGAATGTGGAAGGAGCATTAGTGAGGCCAAAGGGCATGACCAAAAACTCATAGTGGCCATCATGTGTGTGGAAAGTTGTTTTAGGGATATCATCCTCAAGAACCCGAATTTGATAATACCCAGAATGAAGATCCAACTTGGAGAAAAATTGAGCACCATGAAGCTCATCAAGAACAAGAATTGGAAACGTATCCTTGATAGTGAGGTGATTAAGTGCTTAGAAGTCAATGCAAAGGCGCTATGACCCATCTTTTTTGCGGACGAGAAGAACTGGTGAAGAAAAGGAACTAGTGCTTGGGCGAATAATACCTTGCTTTAGTAAGTCCCGAATGAGCATTTCAATCTCTGTTTTTTGGTGAAATGGGTAGCGATAGGGCCTGATGTTGGGAGGAATGCTTCGAGGAAGGAGTTGAATACGATGGTCCTTTGGCCTTGAAGGTGGAAATCCCATTGGTTTAGCAAAGACACAGGTATATAGATCTATAATTTGTTGTAGATCCAAAGGAGTAGTGGAGACCGCTAATGGTTGCATTTGAATGGAATGGATCTGAGCGATGACACCATGTGAATTCTTCTTAAGGATTTTTTCCATGCGATGTGAGCTGATGATGCTGAGAGACCTTGGTTGTAAGCCTGTCAATGTGTGTTTTTGTCCATTGGGGGAAAACTGCATCCAAAGTTTGGCAAAATCCCATAACATGGGGCCAAGTGTGCGTAGCCATTGAGTGCCCAAAACCACATCACATCCACCTAAGGTCAAGGCAAACATGTCAGAGCACAGGTTATAATCTCCCATAGAGATACACACATTACGACACTTCCCTTTGCAAGGTAAGGTGCCCCCATTAGCAACCATGACTTCAAAGTTGGAGCAAGGATGGATAAAACAATCAGCCTCTTTGGAAATCTGAGGGTCAATGAAATTATGAGTGCTTTCAGAATCAATGAGTATTGTAAGAGGAAGCTTCTTGAAGTAACCCCTGACCCGCATGGTTTGGGGGGTGGTGATTCCAGCTAAATCATGGAGAGATATCTTTGGCTGGTCATCTTGAGACAGAGGGTCAATAGGAAGCTCCAAAATGTTGACCTGAGCATCCATTGTATCTGGAGCTTCTTCACCAATTTCAGAGGCAAGCAGAGAATCCATATCCAAGAGATAGAGCTTTTGCTGAACACATCTATGTCCCCGAGTGAATTTATCATCGCAATTATAACAAAGACCTTTTTCTCTGCATGCCTGCATCTCAGTTTCAGACAAATGCTTGATAGGAGTTGGTCGAGGAGCTGGCGGGATGGGAGGTCGTTGAGAACCCATATTTCAGAAGGGAACAAAAATGGGTTTGGAGCACTGTTGGGCTGCAATCATGTCTTCTACAAACTTAGCAAACCCCAGGGCTTCCATCATTGTGTTGGGACAGAACATTTTGACCTCAGAGCGGATTGCATCCTTTAGACCACTGATAAAACAACTCCGGTAGAAGTCATCAGGCAATCCTTCAGTGTGGTTGGCTAGTTTCTCAAATTTGGTTTGGTACTCTCTCACAGTGCCAATTTGGTGAAGTTTAGTGAGGGCTCCTGTGAAGTCATCAAAAGCACTGGGACCAAATTGTTGCCAAAGGAGCTGGCAAAAATCTGTCCATTTTGGCTCTTCATAAGCCTTGATGTACCAACGGTACCATTGAAGAGCTTCTTGCTCCAAATGAAAGTATGCAAGTGGAACTTTGTTGACATCAAAAGTATTATGCAGATTGAAATATTGTTCTGCATGATAGATCCATCCAGTCGGATCAGTACCATTGAAGCGAGGAAAATCAACCTTCGGACCACAGAAATTGCCTGAAGAAGAGAACCCATTGTCTGATGAAGACTCAGACTGTCGTTTGTTGTTCATGGCTGAATGCTCAAGATGGAGGCCAAGAAATTTTTCATCAAGATCCTGGAGTTTGGATTGGATGGCTGCAAGTGCTTCTTCCATGGTTTTTGCTCCTGCGCAGGTGACAACCATAACCAGGAGTTTTTTTTTTTGGTTGAGTGGGTAGAAAAACAAAAACAGAAACTGTTTCAGTAAAGGAAAATCTGGATTTGGGAAAAAATCTAATGGGTAATTGGGGTTTGACTAGGTTTTGGACACTGTCAAATGGACAGGGAAGCAGACAAGGAGGATTTAAGAAGCGGGGTGAAAGAATGGTGTTAGGAACCCATGTCAACCCTTCTATTTACTTTGTTAGTATATTGTTGTTGGACGCATATGCTTTGTGAGTCGTCTTGTTGTATTTTTTGATCCATAGTTTGTATTATTGTTGTTGGATGCATATGCTTTGTAATTCGTCCTGTAGTAATTGTTGATCCATATTTTGTATTGGCTGATGGTTTGTATTGACACATGGTATTGACCCATGGTATTGGCGCCTAGACTTAGTATATAAGTTTGTGTTGAGACCAATGAAGGTACCGTGAAGTTATTTGTATTGAGCTTTCTCAAAGGTGTGAAAATCCTCACAGCAGATCTAAGAGATGATGTATACCTCACAAGAGTAATTATGATTAAGCAGGAAGATAGAAGAAGAGTGGTCAATGCAATGTAATGAGCAACAAAATAATAATACAGTAGAACTCGGATAGAAGCAAAAATACTTCACACACACACTAAATTATTAATCACAAATGGACATATAAATAATACAATGCATGAGGATTTGAATGACTAAGGTGGCAATTCGAATTAGCCTTCATGGAGTGATCAAAGGATCACTGGAGTGTCATCGGAGCACAACTAGTAATCTATCTCATGATCGGTGGAGTCATCAATGCACTAGTAACTATCAACCGTCAGTCAAAATGAATCTAACTGAGTGTGCTAGGTGTAACTGAATGTAACTAGCACATGGAGACACTAACTGAATGAAGGAGGCTCAGTGGAGGGTGCATGAGGAGCTAACTGGAGTCAAAACAGGTAGTCATGTCTCATCGGAGGGCAATCGGAGTGATAACAGCAGTGAGGAGTTAGTCTGGCCTCAAATCAAGGAAAGGCTGGTGGCTAATTGAAGTAAACTGGACTGGTAGGTGAGAAAGGCGCCCTTCTCATGCAGTAGGTGAAAGGAGGGCGCATGACAGGCTAGGAGGGCCGAAACTGAGTGGAAGGAAGCTCCGGGGCCTAGCTAACTGAGGGCTAGGTGCCGGAACTGATGACTGGGATGCATGCAAACCCTAAATGATGCATGCAAACCCTCAAAGTGGATGCATGACTGAAAATGTAAATGATCAAAATACTGGTGGGACTAGGATGGAGTATAGGAATATCCTAACACCCCCCCTTAATCCATCCTGGGCCCTGGTAACTAAGACCAAAGGTCACCCAATACAATGAATAATAATAGTCTTTAAACCAAGGAAGTGGGTAAAATTTCATGGGAAAAATACCCCCCCCCCTCATAACAGACTGTAAGGCACACACAAAAATAAATGCTCCAAACTCAAGTAGGTGTGATGCTTGGTCATATTTCTGGAGGTATCTTCTTCTTGGGAAGAAGTGGATCATGCTCAAAAAGCATGTGCTTGTACTTGCTCTTCAGATCGAATGTGATGAGAACAAATCCAAAACTATGAGGATGATCCTTGAACCTGTGATTCGAATCAGCTGAGGTAGGATCAAATCTATGAATGTGAAGATAGTCTTTTGTCTTCTCTTTTGAACAATCATGGGTGAGATTATGCCAAAAAGAACCATCAAATAATAAAGATTGCTTAGAATCCAAATCAGATCCAAAACTTGTATCATGGTTTCTTAAGATCTCCTTTGAACCATTTGAGGTGAGATCTAAACCAGTAAGTGCATGAGAAATTTTCTCAAGCGAATGGCAATGGCCATTATCTTCAATAAACTTCTGAGAACATTAAAGAATGATCTTACAGTAGTAAATGAGAGGTGATTTTTTGGAATCCAAATCAGATCCAAGGCTTGAATCATGGTTTCTTGAGATCTCCTTTGAACTAGCAGGGGTGAGATCAAAACCATGATGTGCATGAGAAATTATCTCAAGCGAATGGAAATGGCCATATTCTTCAATAACCTTCTGAAAGCATGGAATAATGATCATATAGTAGTAAATAAGAGGTGATTGCTTGAGGAGAGTGAATGCATTACCTCTAATAACTAATTTCACCTCTGAAATAATCATGTGATCATGATGCAAACCAACAGACTCTAGTGCAAGAGAGGATTTAGGACCCTCTGCAATATCTAGAGTGTGAGCTGGCACAGAAAGAGAAGAAATTTGGAGCATGAGTGTAGAATCTGCAAGTTCTTCTTCTTTGTGAACAACTTCAATATGAGATGTGTTTGATACTGGTTCATGATCAATGAGATCATCAAGGAGGGCGAATGCATCACTTTTCTTTCTCTTGAAGGGGTTTGGACCAAACCTTTCATTCTATTTGCCGAATCTTTCATCCAGATGGGCCCATAGCTCTTTTGTAGTTTCAACATCATCAATGATTTGGTAAAACATATATTCAGGCAAAGCAGACATCAGTCTTGTAAAGGACATGTCACCTTTATTCAACCAGTCAATGTTCTCTTTAGAGGATTCGAACTCTCTTTCAAAATAACAATCAAAGAGATCATGGCTCTTTAAATATGCTATCATTTTTGGTTTCCATTCATCATAGTTGAATGGATAAAGAAGAGGGATTTCTTATGAATTCATTGAAGTTGTAGAAGACCTGCAAAAAAAATAGAGAATATATGCAACTGAACTGTTGCACTCAAAATCTTGATAATAACCTGCAAAAAACTCTCAAGAATGGAGATAAACAATACTCTCAACATGCTCTGATACCATGTGAAAATACTCACAGCAGATCTAAGAGATGATGTATACCTCACAAGAGTAATTATGATTAAGGAGGAAGATAGAAGAAGAGTGGTCAATGCAGTGTAATGAGCAACATAATAATAATATAGTAGAACTCAGATAGAAGCAAAAATACCTCACACACTAAATTATTAATCACCAATGGACATATAAATAATACAATCCATGAGGATTCGAATGCCTAAGGTGGCAATTCGAATTAGCCTTCATGGAGTGATCAAAGGATCACTGGATTGTCATCGGAGCACAACTAGTAGTCTATCTCATTATCGGTGGAGTCATCAATGCACAAGTAACTGTCAACCGTCAATCAAGCTGAGTCTAATTGAGTGTGGTAGGTGTAATTGAATGTAACTGGCACATGGAGACACTAATTGAATGAAGGAGGCTCAGTGGAGGGCACATGAGGAGCTAATTGGAGTTAGAACAGGTAGTCATGTCTCATCGGAGGTCAATCGAAGGGATAACAGCAGTGAGGAGTCAGTATGGCCTCAAATCAAGGAAAGACTGGTGGCTAACTGAATTAAACTAGACTGGTAGGTGAGAAAGGCACCCTTCTCATGCAATAGGTGAAAGGAGGGCGCATGACAGGCCAGGAGGGTTGAAACTGAGTGGAAGGAAGCTCCGGGGGCTATCTAATTGAGGGCTAGGTGCAGGGACTGATGACTGGGATGCATGCAAACCCTAAATAATGCATGCAAACCCTAAAAGTGCATGCATGACTGAAAATGTAAATGATCAAAATACTGGTGGGACTAGGATGGAGCATAGGAATATCCTAACAAAAGGAGGTTGCCCCCTTGAAGTCGCCTGCGATCAATATAAAAGTGATTCTGAGTTATGTTATTTCTACTATCTCGTTTGTTTTCATTAATTAATTATTGCAGGTTCGTCACAAATGGGAAAATTTGGCAGAGAGGGACAAAGAAGCATAATTAGGAAAGGAACTCTGTGGTAAAATTTGAAGGTGATTGGGTGAAATCCGAGGAAGTTATTGAAAACCCTAAAATAGACAAATGTGGGATTTCGGGCTTTGGAAAGTGGAATTCTTGATAGGGTCCTCAAGGATGAAATATGCAGAATGTGATTACAGGGGTTCCAGGGAAGTTTCAAGGGAAACAGAGTGAAAACAAGGGAGATATGGAGAAAAAAATGATTTTTTTTTTCCAAAATGGAGCTACTACGGCGCAAAAGGGATCTGAAATAGATAGATCTGCACCGACGCGGAAGTGATCGGAAACAGAGGGATCTGAAACAACGCTGAATTGATCGAAAACAACTGGATCTGAAATACATTTGAAATGGCTAGATTTGGAACGACTTTCAGAATGGATCTGAAACGGTGCGGTAGTGATCAACAACAGTTCAGCTGAAAATAGATATGGACCCCAGGTATGTGCGGCTTCCTAATAGTTCAGGGGTTTGACTTGGCCACCAATGTTGTTTGACGGCTTGCGTATTGGGGCAGTACCCCTCACTCCACGGCTCGGGTAAAACTGATAATCGCTTTTCCACAAATGACAACTTTGGGTTTTTATTGGAATCTTTGACTTTTCATCTTGAAGGCGACGAAACAGGGTTTGCAAATGTTTTTCATTGAGTGAAAAGGGAAAATATGGTTGTTTCCTTAGCAATTTTATGTTCCTTTATTGATACTTTTTAAGAGTGATAACATTCTAGGGTTTTAGGTGATCATCCTTCAATCTAATCATGGCAATCTCCTACAAAGAAATCATGCTGGAAACAGAGGATTCCAAAGCTCAACAACCGAGCTGCACCACAGTGGTCATAGAAAAATAGTCTATTCTCGTAAAACATAGCGAAGGGGAGAGAGATTATGGCATATGTACTTGGTTCTCCTGAAATAAAGAGGTTCCTTGGCATATCTAATATTCCCCACATGGAAGCCATGAAAAAAATTTGGTAACACATCAAGTCTAGCAATATCTAGGTCCATTATGGGGTTTTAGGCGATCACCCGATGAGTTAATCATGGCGATAGTGTAATGACCCCAAACTTGACTAAGGACCACAAAGGCCTAATTCATTTAGTCATGGTCATGAAAGTTGTCAAATCTAAGCTAAATGACCAAGGTAGGAGTTTTAAGGAGATGGTGGGCTATGTTGATTCATCATTTAAGCTATGTATCCTAAGTTTGGTGAGGCTTTTAAATGGAAAATCCAAGTAAGCAATATAAAATCCTAACCAATGTGAAAGAGGAAATTCCCAATCCAAATTTCAAATGACTAATTAAATTTATTTGGGAATTTGGAGTTATCCTAAGTTTGCCTTTGTATTAAAATGGGGTTAAATTTCCTAAGGCAAATTATTTAAATTGATGTAAAAGTTGGTCCAAGGTGTGAATGGGGGCCAAATGATGAATATGGGAGGTGTATTCAATGTCGAACAAGTCAAAGGAACTCTCAAGTGGGAAATTAATGATTCCAACCACCTAATGCAAGCGTTTCCTTAAAACATGGAAACTAATGAACCCAAATTCAAACTTAAGGACCAAATTTGAAGGAAGAGAAGTGGTCAAAAGTAGTTGGGAGGGTGCCTTGGTTTGTGGAAATGGTTAATGTTGGTTAGGAATTGGTACAAGAGGTTGTTGGAGGAATAATTACATGAAGAAGTTGTCAAATGGTACATTGAATGTGCCCAATGTGGAAGAAATCAAGGGTTAGGTTACTCCCCATGTTTTTTTGTACAGGGTTTCTTGGATCCCATGATTTTGGAGTTCAAGGAGCAATAATAAAAGGAGAGGTTGTGGCTCATTTGGGGTTATATAGTTGATGTATTGTTATTATTATTGAGTTTCATTGCTTCTCAATTTCTTGGGTGATGTGCCCCTTGCATACCATTAGGGAGATGGGCCCTTATGTTACTTGCAACTAGTTGGAGTACTTCAACCATTCCAATTGGTGATTGAGGAGTGGATATTCATTCCATTAAATTGTGATTATTTATGTTGAAGAGTGTTTCCTAGTGTGTGCTCACGTCCCATGTGTAAGTTTCCAGTAGTTGCACACGGATTTGTGGAATTTGGTGGTTTGGTGTGTGTAGTTTGTTGCAGTCATTGTAGATGATGGTTTTGGGATCCATGGGCCATGATTTATTTTAATGACCACCTTATGATGTAAATGAATACCTTCCATAATAATTAAATACCATATCTTTCCATTCTCTTCAATTTATCTTTTGTCTCCATGTGTTTGAATTCACCTATGCTCATTGTATTTGATTTTTTACTAGCTTTTATTGTTTGAGCCATATCTTAACTTATGTAAGTACAAATAAGATTATGTTAGTTTCTACAGGTCCCTGAGATCCATTAGGTTATAGATAAGCTCTTGGTTCATAAATTTGGGCCATCTGGTTTCTATTTGGGGACGCTTGAAAAACTCCTTAGCTGGCTGGCCTAGTAAATCTGACTAGTCTTTAGTAATTCAGTCATATCTTGAGATCCAGGGTACCAAAATAACTTCTGTAAGTTGATGCAGGCTCATGGGATAGTATAGAGCCTATCCAAATCTTCTTATAATAAATTTTTATGGATTTAGATATGTTTTGGTCAATTTGTAAACTGACTAGTTGAGTTGTCCAATGAAAAACACTTTCTCACAATTCCTATAAAAAGACAAATAACCTCTGATTTTTTAGTATGATAATTCCTATAGTTGTTTGGGGATTTTTATAATCATTTATCTCTAGATATGCACCAGAATATATTGGGTTTCCACAGAAGTCCTGGGGCTATTTCCTTGAATCCTTTGGCTTAGCAAAAGGAATCTTCCTAGGTGTAACGTACCTAGAAAATGTGCATCTATCGAGGTAGATTATAAGTACACCTTGATGGTCTATCATAAGTATACAGTAGATCCCAGTGTTCAGTTTGGGGAAGTCTGAGGGTGTTTGGATTCAGAAGGGAAAAGTCTACGAACGACCATGAAATGCAGTAAGCATGGTCATAGATTTCGACAATGGAGGGGATCCTAGAGCCTTCCAACAAGATAACGACATTATTGAAGTGGAAGCACCTTCATCAACCACAGTTCGCTTCACGACCTTTTGTAGGAACCTAACATGGCCTTGGAAAGCCACGTGATAGAGCAACGGAGGTTGAACATCAATAGTGTTGAACTTGATAATATTCAGGCTACATTGATCCTGGACTCCCAAATAACATAAAAGGACCGTCCTTTGTGAAGTACAAGCCTGGAGAACCTCAAGAGCTGACATGGCACATGGATTCTGGCCCATAGCTTCCACAATTGAGTAGTTATGGGTGGCTCGAGCATTGGGATTGTGCGTCGAGTGCTTGAGAATACCTTTCTATATCCGCGACATAGAGTTGGGATTCTCGATGTGTAATGGGGTCTCAGGTGGAGGGGGATCATTCCCTAACGAAGGTTGTGGAGCTCCATAATCACGTGAGCAAGTAGCAACACTAACCTCCGATTTAACCATGTTAACCCATCCGTAACCTCCGGAATGGGTAGAGAACGTCGAAGTTTCATTAGTCCCACTACCGACGATGGAAGCACTCAAAGCCATATTTTGATGGTGAGGAAGGGGATCCTTAAGCACAGCTGGGCTCTGTGCAAGGTGCTTCGATGCTTCTTCAATATGAGGACACAAATGTGTAAGGTGATCTTCCATGCAAAGTTTACAAGGAAACTTCACTTTATGTCTAGATTTGTGGTCCCCACCAGCATTTTCGCCGTACCAAGGAGGGTTGGTGTTCTCTTTCTTAGGGTTATTGTTCCTATTATTCCCACCCATATGATTGTTTTTCCCCTTCTTCTTCCCACCAGGTTGCTGGTTACCTGATGGGTTTGCTGATTGTATAGAATGAACATCAAATGATTGGGTGGAAACGGACGAGGCGTGAGCCTGTCCAGGGGTATATTGGCTAATAGACAGATTTTGCATCTGATTCGTAACCAAATCTATAGGATGAATACTTGTGGAACCAACAATACCATCGGCATGTGGTCCAGGAATGGGCTTGGGCACATGTCGTGATATCGGCGTGTTAGGTATAATGTCGTACAAAATGCCAGATTGAGCATAGACTAGGTCTAGCTGCCGGGATTTAAAAATAGCTTGTTCCTTAGTCATAATACCGTCCAATAAAATGTCCTTTGAAACGTAAGGGAAAAAATACTTAAGGAACCATTCCAACAGAAACGCTGGAGGAATTTTGGCTTTCCATAGCCTCTTCTGGCAGCGCCACTCTTGAATATGATCAGAGATATGTGTGGCTTTGTCTTGACGGAAGGTGGATAAAATATCAGTACTAGTATCATAACGAACCAGAAACTTAAATTGATCTAGGAAAACCAAAGCTAAATCGTTGAAACCCCTATATGTGCCCCCAGGAAACTCGACATACCATTTTGCAGTTGCCCTTGTGAGGGTGCATTGAAATAGACTCAAACGAATAGAATTGTGGTTTGTCGCGTCTCTTCTACGCGATTTTTTTTTTGAAATAAAAACTCTAACACTTTGAAAATGCGGAAACCTCCAACTCTATCTGTCACTACAGCTGGCGTAACTCTCTTAGTAAAAGTTACCATACAAGGACAACTCAAAAGTCAACACTTAATTACATGCTACATCCTACACTTACAATCATAAAAGTGATAGGCAATAAATAGCGATAGTAACTATATTAACATACACTAATATTTCATTACACACTACTACTCTATTCATAACATTAAGAGAATATCATTTTACGTGGCATAGTTATGTGTTACCAACACATAACCTATGCGGTTGTATTAATTACGCCAAGTGGTACTTGCAACAATACCAGGCTACTGCCATAATGAATGAACTGTTCATAATGTGTCTATGTCTGTGCAATTTTGTTCTATTACACACTATGTATAATCATAGGTGATAGATGTTGCATTAGGCCTACCCAATAAATACCTCCATATATTAATTTCACCCATATAAAACATATGATTATAATTCCTATATGGCATTTAATTCCATGCAATGCACATGTAAAAGAAAGGTTTAATTTTCCAAATAAAATAATTACATATATATATATCGCGATGTATAAATGTATAAATATATAAATATATAGCTTAACCTATATATATATATATATATATTTATCCTATTTCTAAGTTAAACCATGGCTCAAAATCCCATGTACTAAATACAAGAACTATTTAACTTTTTAATTAAACAATTACAAACTAAATCATTTAAATTTTAAATTATATATATATATATATATATATTATAATGTCCTAACCAAGGACTAAGGCTTAATAAGCCAAGCATGAACTATAGTCCAAAACGCGCCATAAAGTATGACTTCAACCTTATGCGACGACGAAATCCAAAGTCATACTATGACATAAATCGTAACATAAAATGTTAATGATTGCCACTTCTTGACAATTCTTACCAACATACACTATGAGATTACAAGGTATGCATTTAAGGTTTGAACCCATGAATTACGGGTTTGATGGAAATATATTGTTGTCACGCCAACATGGACAGCACACGTGAGAATCACAATGGACAACTCGTTGGAACCGAAATGCTTCACGGGTGGCCTGAGTGGTTGATGTGGTGAAGCCACACTGGCTCAGCCAAAATTTTACAACATTATGACCCCAATCAGCTTGTTGTTTGGCAGGTACGTGTAAGTCCTAGCTCACATGGAAATTATTTGGTAGCTTCTTGTGGTTTGGTCCATGTGGATGGTAGTTGGAAACCATTAAATGTGTCTCCCACCCAACGTGATGTGCTGGCAGCTCCTCTCATGTACTGCGTACACTACGCGGCTCCATAAATGACTAGGTCGATGAACACCGTAGATCTACACATGGTTGGTTTTTTGATCAACTTGATAGCTCCATCACCGTTGATTCCAAGCTCTGTGGTCTTCGCGCCAGTGATCCATGGTGTATGCCTTAACTCCTTGGATACCGAGGTCAGTGGTGGCCATGACCTTTTTGTCCGGTGCCCACAACATTGAAAAATGATGGAGTTTCGATGGGGTTCATTGTTGATGCATTGTGGTTTTGCGTAGAGGGACTTCTTCCTTGCACAAAAGAACTCGTTCACCTCGAACTAGTGGATATGGATTCGATGGTCTCCCAAAGCCCAGAAGAACACCACGACGTCGACGTTAGCTTCTGCATGCTTTGGTAAGTAATACACCACTTTCAACCATTCGCTGTAATGTTTCCTTTACTGTGATAATCCTCTGGTTGATGCTTAACTCTTGTGTTCATGTCATGTATGTAGTGAATGGACCATACTGCGGGTTCACTTCACTTAACAGGTAATAAGAAAATCCCTCTTCGTTATACCCTGGTAAAATACATTTGGTTTTGATTTCACTTATTACTTTGTGAATGTTGATTGTTACGTTTTAACCACTCGTAACCGTTTGCAAGTGATTAAGTAACGCGAAGGTGGTGGAAGCTATAGCAATGTGGAGTGCCTCCATGACCGATGCTAAGTGTGGGGACAAAGTGCTTCAACATGCCAGGTAAATCACCGCTTCTCGTAGCCTCGGTGGTCTCACCCCATGGTTCAGGGTTGATTTACTCATGTGTTGAAGAGTTAAGTGCTAGGTCGTTGTGGTTTCGTTGTTGTTTAAGAATGGTGGCCCTTGGCCCCAAACACAGAAGCAATAGCTTGCTGCTGGTGGAGGCCGGTCCTTGCGACCGTATGTTGGGACACATAGAGCGTTTTCGGTGGTTACTGGCACTACTCGGTTTTGACTCTTGAAGGGTTCGGACATGGGATGTAGAGCATTTGCTCTAAACTGTTGATTTAACTTTGTAAATAAGGAATGCAGTTTGAAAGGAAAACATTTAATCCGTCGCTGGTTTGTGAAACTATAAGGGCATGCCAACGATTCCTACATCCTCTGTCTCTTTCTTTTTATTAAATGCACAGTGTGATTATGGGAAATGTATGGCGTTCCAACTCGTAATATGAAATGTTAACTTTACGCAGCTGGGAAGTTCTACTATTCATAATTTCGTAGGAAAATACGATATGCATAGCGATTCAATGTGTATGGTTACGGTTACTACTCTTAAGAGCATACCTAAATACATGCAGTGTTAAACTAACTGCATGATCTAGAATCGCCATCATTTGCGTTTGTTGCAGCAGGAACTTCATTTCACATATGCTATATAAAGTTGTGGAAATTCGTAAGCTATTATCCATAGGAAAATATATGTCTACACATTCAGTTTTAATGCATGGCCAAGCCGTTGATTGAATATCCTTGTTTTTAAGCATTACATTTAACTCTTTAATACATTAATATTATATGGCCTTCTAGCCATGGACCACGATTCGATTCTCACAGTGAATCTCGTGTCCTTAGCTCGAAAAAAGGGCATAAATATTTAAATGATTTACATTAATAAGACATATCATACCAAAAGCATAATACAAGGCATTTATGTGTAGCATGCATCTCCGGCAATAATAACAGGTTTAATCATATCATTAGGAAACCCTAAGTTTAAATGCTACTGCACTTGGTAATATGTATACGCATTCTGTCATTTAGGTGGGCTCCATACTATGGATCACGAATCGACTCTTGCTATGATAATAACACAATATGCATTCTGTCCATTTAATACATGTATGCTATGTACTCATATAGGTAGTCTAGCAATCGATTATATTACCCAAACTGGAAATGCAAATAATGTATAATATTTTTAATGACCGTATGGTTAGATTCAGAATAAGCACTTCATTAAGGACATATAAGAAACTGTCCTGTTCATTATGATCTATACAATAGAAGAAAGATTTACAAATATCTTAAGGGTTTACATGTTTGCCTGAATTACTTAAGAAAATCTATGTAACCCTAGTTTTGTCATTCACCTAGAAATGAATATGCTCTGAATAAAATGCATGTATAACACATAGGTTAGCATTTGTAGTGTAAACATTCCAGGATGCATTTCTCAGGCTTACAACTCTGATTCAACAATATTTATGTTCTCATAGCTGCATCAGAATTTACTTATTAATACAACAACTTAACCAGGAATACTTCAAGTATTTCACTCAGATTATGAAACAGAAAATAGATGACATAGATCTAAGAATTTAATGGAAGATCTATGCTCAGAAAATCATTATACAAAATACATATGAACATATGTGAAATAATAGATCATTTAACAGTACTTCTAGGAAATTATAGAAACACATTCCAATACTGTCCATAACATAAACATATAGGTTCAACAGATACTTATTGGAGTTCAGATGACCAGTGGAACCAAGCACAAACCTCCCAGCCTTTGACCAGCAAGTACTCCTTGAGTTCAAGTCACCCCCGAGCTGAGTTCACAGTCCCCCAGGTCAGAGTATAGTTTTTAAGTCACCCTTAGCTTGTTTAATCAAGTTATTTTAGGATGTGACAGTGGAAGCAGGAAACCCAACATCCAAATCAGTACTCCTAAGCTCCAGGATGCTCCAGGGCCTTTTAAGCCTAAGCCATTAAGAGAATCAATATAACACAACCTATTCAGGTAAATGCAGTACTCCTGCTTAGCTTGGGGTGGTTCTACTACCTGCACACAATTAAGTGGCCAACCTCTTACCAAACTATATGATTCCTCTTAATCTAGGCAAATTTGGTCCTCCCAAATATGTCCTCTTGATCTGGACTAGTTTGGTTCTCCCAAATCTATCCTCAATCACTTGGATTTAGGACCAGTTTGGTTCTCCCAAATCTGTCCTCCCTCACCAGTCTTCATGTGTCTTAGGTTCATGTGTATTCCCATTTCTCTTGTGTGTTCATCTCATGAGATTGTGAATGATGAATGTGAAAATGTTTGTGTTTCAATGAGTATTCACTTTTTATTCTCTTAGGTGAAAATTCCTCATTTTATATTGAATTCTTTTAATTCATTAGTTTCTCAAATCTCTTCTTTAGGGTTTTCCATTTCTTTCCAATAATAATTTCTTCTTCTTATTATTAAGTGGCATTTTCCCTCCAAACCTTAGGGGACTGTGACTCCCATCTCATTAATGTGCTGGTCCACATAGTCATTAGAAATCAATTTATCATATTTCTAAAGTCACCTAAGTAAACTGAAATAATACTTAGTAGAAATATAATAGGGGTTCAAAGTCCAAAATTGGGGTATTACGTGGTTCAAGGAATTCGAGGAGCACCATAAATGAAATGTGGTGACGTGATCACCTGGATCCTCACCTTTATTCCCCTCAAACTTTGGAACGTCGGAAGGGATCTTGGTGGGGACTGGAGGCCATGTAGGATCATGACACACCGGATCATTCGTGAGATTCGAAAGATCGGGTAAGTTTAACCTAGCAAGAAATGGGAGTTGAGGCTGTGAAGCTTGATTATAAGCTCCCGAAAGAAACTAACTCTGCGAAGGTGAGATTTTTTTCATCGTAGCCGACACCTAAGGTGCCGACGAACTCTGATAGAATCCATGACTGTGACCATAAGGATAATAACCTCATCCTAACTGACCCATGTTATGATATACAGGTATGTGCATAGAAGGGATTCCATGGGAGGGATTGGGATAATAATTAGGACCAGTTGAAAATCCATTAGAATGACCTCCATAAGAATGGGGTCCCGTATAACCACTCGAGGAAGGGAAACTAGACGAGTGAGGGCCGTATGAAAACGGTATATTCCCACCCATTGAAATCAATGAACTAGTGTAATATCCCGATTTTGACCCTACTGCATTAAAATTGTAAATGATGTAAACATTGTTATTAATCATGGTGAAGAGCTCAAGGCCAAGGCCCCACCATCGATTTAGCGTTTCATGTATCAGCAATTAAAATAGATGCATAAGGTTCTTGTGTTGGGCATGCACAATGTAAATTAATACATCATGTAAATACGAATTTTAATGAAATACCCACAACTAGCTATGCAATGCAACAAAGAGATGGGGGCATGATTTTTATAAGGAATAGGGAGGAAAATTATTCAAACCCTTGAGCCAATAGTGTTAACCCATGTGTCAATGAGAAATTCCATAAATCCTCAACTACCCATTTTGGCTTATGCACCCAATCATTAAATTCTTCCAAGAGTTGGTTGAGGCAGTTAATGCCTTGGGAGTGGAGAGGTATGGAAGCCAATTTCGTGTATGGGCAAGCCATCAACCTGGGAAATCGAAATTTGTCTCCTTGGGCAAGAAAACACCCACGAATTGCCTTGCCAAGCCATTATTCAAGATTAGACTTCACTCTCTCACGTTTTGGAAGTTGGCTGGGCGTTTCTCTCAGGAAGCACGCTGTAAATTTGATGGTCTTCAAGTTGAGAATCCCGTTTTTGTGATGGCTGGACTGTGGGGAAAGAGGAGAATCCATTGGAAAGCTCAATAGATAAGTTTTGATAGCTTGTTGTTCCATATTTGTTGTGAAAAACGTTTTTGTGAACTTCCAGATTTGGTTTCCATATAGAAAAATCATTTTTGAGAACCCAGTAGTTATCCCCTACCTCAGAAATCGTTTTTGAATGTTTCCATCAATTGTGTGACTGGGTATATGTCAATTTCGGGTGCCAACCTGTCACAGTTTTGCCCAAAATTCGTTTTTGGTTCCTTGCCGCCAGATAATGACTGTGTGAAGCCATTTTTGGCCCTTAAATGCCCATAATCGTTTTTCTGAGAACGACTTGCTCTCCCAGGGTTGGTCCCCATCTTCCATTTCCGTTTTGGTTTTCCCAAGTTTTTCTGAAACTAACAAAAACCCCATTTGGGCATCCCACTGTAAAAACGTTTCTTCTTCATGCCCATAAATTGTGATTTTTCTGTTATGTGCATCCCTGTTTTGGCCTGAACCCTTGAGCAAGAAAATTGGAGTGGTAGTGGACAGAATTGGATTGATAAACCTAGTAAAGGGAGTAATCTCTCAGGAAGATCAAGAGGGATGGTCACTCTTCTATGCACACCTTGGACACTCTATATTGGAAGGTATGGCCTGAGGGACAGTGTATTGGTGAAGGGAATACTTCCTTGAGTGGGGTATGTAGGCATTGTGGGTGCCAAGCTAGATAGATCTTGTAGAGGTGTCCATGGCTCTGTTCTTGAGCTCACTAGTTTAGTAATTCTCCCTTTCCATTTCCTAGCAGCCTGATAAACCCCAATTGTAGATTGGCTTGGCTCAATTTGGTGTATGTTTGGCTATGTGTGAGTCTGTTGTTCCCTAGTTCCTTGTAGAAATCATGCCCAGCTTGGGGGTGGCAGTTGTATCAAGAGATTGATAAGCACAACTGGCCAGTGGTCGGGTGGAACGTTGCAGTTGCATAGCTGGTTGCTTGGGACTACTTTGTTGGAGATAAGTACTCTCATGTGTTTAAATTCTGCAATGTATTTATTCAATGGTTGTCATGAAAATGTTGAATGTATGTTAGATATTAAACATGATTTTTAATTCTGTTGTGTTCAATTACAATATGCATATGTACATGTCTTTTTCCATCAATGAATGAATTTTTACTTATGTGATATGGGGCTAGATGCCCGGAATCAGAGTCTTGTTCTGTCCCTTGCTTGGGTTGATGGGAGGGGATTTTGATAGTGTGGTATCAGAGCCATAGGCTACAACATTGGGCCTCTATGGGCCAAATATGATCAGAGTTACACAAGGGAATATCTCCTTGTAAACACCACAGATTGCCATGTTGGGCCTCAACAGACTAAGGTTGAATAGTTTGCAGAGCTTATGATTCAACACTATGGCTGTTGGGCCTTTCATAGAGATATAAATCATTGTGTGTATATGTATGTAGTATTTGAAGTTAAAATGAATTAGAGAAACCTGAAGATCTCATAGCTTCTATTTGATTAAGATGGGAAATCATTTCTTTGACTGTTTTTGGGATTCTTGCAAAATTGCTTGCATTGATTTCATGCTATGAAAGTGAGGAAGGAGGGAGAAAATCCCTTTTCAGGTTGAATGCTTACTTACATTGTTTCTAATGTAGTATCATTCTATTTTTGAATTTGTTGATTGCCCCATGAAGAAGAGAAGGAGGCGCAACCTCTTTCCATCTTATATTATTTTGTTGTTTTGTTGTTTCATGCTTGACATGGAAGAGGTGCAATATTTCTTGAAATACTTTATGTTTTATGCAAGTTTGATCTGTAAGTAGCTCACCTTTGTAAATAAACGAAGGACACATTTCTAGAAAAATTCTAACTGTCTTTGAAAATTTTGCAAAAAATTTTCTAACTGTTTTTCTGAGTTTTCTGCTAAAAGCTGTGTCGGCGATTTTAGCCTTATCTTTCACGTCACAGTTGGCGAAATAGTTTCTAATTCGACGCTGAAAGATAGAATTTTTTTTCAAAATTTTTCCTAAGGGCTGTGGTGGCGGCGAAAGTTAAGCTAACTTTGCGCAACACGGCGGCGAAAGTTAAGCTAACTTTCTACGCGCGTGGCAGCGAAAGTTAGGCTAACTTTCTGCGCGCACGGCGGTGAAAGTTAGACTAATTTTCTGCACGCGTGACGGTGAGAATTGGGCTAACTCTTGCGACTATGTCGGCAAAGATAAGCCCAAAAGTGCCGCAACGGTTGGCAAAATAGCTATTAACTCTGTGCCGAGGGGAAGCGGCGGCAGTCCCAGGGTTGGCGGTCGGAGATTTTAACGTTAATTTTTGCGACACCATCGGTGGAGATGTTGCTAATTCTGCGCCGAAAGGGAAGAGAAAATTCTAAATTTTTTTTTCTAAGTGTTTCAAATTTTTTTGCCTAAGGGCTGTGGCGGCGGCGAAAGTTAAGCTAACTTTCTGTGCGCGCGGTGGCGAAAGTTAGGCTAACTTTCTGCGTGTGCGGCGGTGAAAGTTAGACTAATTTTCTGCAATGCAAGCAGCGACAACTTAGCGATAGGAGCCGTGCCACCCACGGCAATTTTAAGGATAAAATCTGCGACGTGCACGGCGGCAAAAATAACCTTAACATTCGCGGCAATCTTAAGGATAAAATCTGCGACATGTGTGGTGCGCAACGACAGAATTTAGCTTAAAATTCCATGACATGGGATGCACTTTTTAAGCTAATTTTCCGTGACAATGGCGGCCATTTTAACCTTAATAATTACGCTAAACGGGGAAAGTCTATGATTGGACAAAGTTGTCAATATGAGATTTCCCCGCATACATGCAAATAGTTTCTAGTATTATAATGAAGCTAATAGTTGTATTTATAAGCACATTTTGCAGAATTATAGTCACATCAAGCAGCATTCCAGATACGTGTCGTTGGAAAGTTCTAGTCTTGGTTGGGTCAAGAATATCAACATCATGGATGATGCACAGGATCCCTATGAGCCTGAGACAGATGCCATGGGGGAAAATATACATGTTGAGAATGCTCAAACAGAATCCAATGGGAGAAGAAATCGAGAGACTCCCCCAGATATTGCAGCCACCATGAGGACCCTAAGGGTGGAGTTGCAAAGTTGTAGAGAGGCTAACGATAGGATGATTAAAGCTCAGGAAGAACAAAATCAGTTAAATGCAGCCATGTTGTAGAGTTTGACAGATATCCAAAGGAAAATAAAATCTGGGCATCAAACATCAAATCCAAAAAGGAGTGGCAGTAGTTCAAGGAGAAATTCTCGCAAGAGGTCCAATATCTAGAGAAGAGTTTCTAGAGATAGAACTTATACTCCAGAAATCTCTTCTAGTGTATCATCTGACTCCAAAGGATCCATTGAGGGTTCAAGCTCTTCATTTCGCGAGAATAAGAGGAAGAGGCATTACAAGAGCAATTCACATGGACAATTTAAGAAGGCAAAACCTCCTAATTTGATGGAGAGGTAAAGTCTGGTCAAAAAGCTGAAGCTTGGCTTCTTGGAATGAGAAAGTATTTCCAAGTCCAAGACTACTCTGGAAATATGAAGGCAAGGGTCGCCATCTTCAACTTGAATGGATGAGCATCTACATGGTGGGAACACATTCAGCAAGTGAGGAAGATCAATGAAAGAAAGATTGTGTGCAAGCAATTCAAGAAATATTTCAAGTAGAAGTACCTCTCTGATAGGTACTATGATGACAAGATCAAAGAGTTCCATGAGCTCAGATTGGGACAATTAACCATGGAAGAGTATGCAAACAAGTTCTTGGATTTGCTGAGGTATGTCAGGTATATTCGAGATGACAAGGTGAAAATTCCGTGTTTTCTAAGTGGGCTACCTCAGTCATATAAATATAGGATTTAATTTGATGAGCCTCGAACTCTAGAGGAGACAATGAGGAAGGCCAATTATTGCTATGATCAAAACAAAAGCAAACCTGATTTCCATAAGGCATGGAAGGGCAAGAAGAATGAGAAGTTTGACCAGAGGAAGAAAGGTTTCAAACCTCCTCATATTAGAAATCAGCCAAGGCAGCCATCACAGGTTGTAACCAAGCCAACTAGGATGATGGGAGACAAGCCAAGAGATCCAAAGGAGCCAAGAGAACCACTTCAATGTTGAGGTTGTGGAGGAGACCACATGCTTAGGAACTGCCCACATCGGAATGGGAATGCAAATCAAGTTCACAACATCCAAAGAGTTGAAACTGTGGGTCAAGTGGCGAGGACAATTCCTAGAATCAATGCAGCACTAGATGACCGCTAGGCAGATCATCAATCAACTATGGTTGAAGTTGAAGGTAATATTTCTAAGCAGTATATTTCTATTTTGATTGATCCTGGATCTACTCACAGTTATATCACTCCTAAAATTGTTGAGGTTTGTGCTTTTACGAAATTAAAGCATAGTAAATCATGGTTAGTTCAACTAGCCATTGGAACCAAGAGAAAGGTTAGTGAAATTGTAGAGAAATTTCCCTTAGAGATGGATGCGTTGTTCACTTGTGCAAATCTGAATGTTTTTCCACTGGGTTCCTATGATATTCTCATTGGATTGGATTGGTTAGAGGCACACAGGGTTAAACTTGATTGCTACAATAAAATTTTTGAATGCACGAATGAAGAAGGAAACCCAAGGGTTGTAAAAGGCATTCCAAAGGTGACTTATTTTAGGTAGGTTTCTGCCATGCAGTTGAAGAAGTTATGTAGGAAAGGTTGTCAATTGTATGCAACCCATGTTTTGGAGGCAATAGAGGATGAAACTCTTAAGTTGGAGGACTATCAAGTATTGCAGGAATTCAGGGATGTCTTTCCTGATGAGATTCTTGGACTTCCTCCAAAGAGAGACATTGATTTTACAATTGAACTTGTGACAGGAGTAGCACTAGTGTCCAAGACACCGTACAGGATGAGTACACCAGAATTGCTAGAATTGAAAATGCAATTACAAGAGTTGTTGGAAAAGAAATATATCAGGCCAAGTGTGTCCCCGTGGGGAGCACCTGTTCTATTTGTGAAAAAGAAAGATGGAACAATCAGGTTATGTATTGACTACAGACAATTGAACAAAGTTACTATGAAGAATAAATACCCATTGCCCCTAATTGATGACCTTTTTGATCAAATGAGAGGAGTAAAGGTATTTTCAAAGATTGACTTAGGTCAGGTTACCATCAGGTAAGAATCAAAGAGGAAGATATTCATAAGACAGTCTTTAAAACGAGGTATGGACACTATGAATTTGTGGTGATACCATTTGGTCTCACAAATGCACCGGCTACATTCATGTGTTTCATGAATAGTGTTTTCAGCAAGTATTTGGACAAGTTTGTTTTTGTTTTTCTAGACGACATTCTCATCTATTCCAAGAATGAAGAAGAGCATGAAGAACATTTGAGAATGACATTGCAATTGCTAAGGGAGCATAAACTTTATGCAAAGTTAAGCAAATGTGACTTTTATAAAGATACAATTCATTATTTGGGTCACATTATCTCAGACGAAGGAATATCTGTGGACCCTGAGAAGATTGAAGCCATTATGAATTGGCCAACTCCAAGGAATGTGACAGATGTGAGATCTTTTATGGGCCTTCCTGGGTACTATAGGAGGTTTATTGAAGGATTCTCCAAGGTTGCAAACCCGATCACTTCTTTGCAAAAGAAGGGTATGAAGTTTGAATGGTCACCAAGATGTGAGGAAAGTTTCCAACAGTTGAAGAATCTTCTTACGAGTGCACCAATTTTGAAAATTGCAGACCCAGAAAACGACTTTGTGGTGTGTACCGATGCATGCAACCAAGGACTTGAAGGAGTTCTTATGCAAGACAACCACGTGGTATGCTATAAGTCGAGAAATTTGAAGGAGCACGAGAAAATTTTTGCTACTCATGATTTAGAACTTGTAGCCATAGTACATGCTTTGAAGATGTGGAGGTATTACTTAATGGGCAGAAAATTTGAGCTAAGGACGGACCATTGTGGTCTGAAATACTTATTTCATCAGCTAAATTTGAATGCCAGGCAAGCTAGATGGTTGGAATTTTTGTGTGAATTTGATTTTAAAATCAAACACATAAAAGGGAAAGAAAACAAGGTGGCTGATGCACGCAGGAAAGTACACGAAATGCATGTGGCAGCGCTTAGCACTTTCCAACCAGATTTGAGGCAGCAGATTGTTAACCATATTGTTGAGGATGAAGTGTATGTGCAATTAAAGGATAAATTGCAGTAGCAAGACCTTGAAAAGAAGTATGAAGGATACCATTTGGAAGAAGACGAACTTCTTACTTATAAGAATATAGAGTTTATATTCCAAATGTGGCAGATTTGAGGAGGATTGTTATGGATGAAATCCATAAAGATCCATACTCCGGTCACCCAGGATATTAGAAAACAATTGCTACAGCAAGAAAATATTATTTCTGGCCAGGGATGAAGAAGGACATCGCTGAATACATTTCTAGGTGCATGAAATGTTAGCAGGTGAAGGTTGAACACCAACACCCAGCAGGTTTATTGCATCCATTTCCAATTCTAGAATGGAAGTGGGAAGTAATTTCCATGGATTTTATTATAGGTTTGCCGATGACGGTGAGACAACATGATTCCATCATGGTGGTGGTGGAAAAGTTAAAAAAGGCAACACATTTTTTATTGGTTAAGTCCACGCATAAAGCTAATGCCATTGCAAATATTTTCATGAAGGAAATTTTCAGATTACATGGATTGCCTAAGGCAATAATCTCTGACAGGGATACCAAGTTCACTTCCAATTTTTGGAAAAGTCTCTTTGCAGATTTGGGTACATAGTTGAACTTTAGTATCGCATACCATCCTCAAACATATGGGAAAACAGAAAGAGTAAATCAGGTGCTTGAAGACATGCTTTGCATGTATGTTATGGATAAACCATCAAAGTGGGAGGATTATCTACACTTGGTAGAGTTTGCATATAACAATGGGAAACAAGCATCATTGGGAATAAGTCCATATCAGGCTTTGTACGGCAGAAGGTGTAGGACACCAGTGAATTGGGATAATCCAGTGAACAAAATTGTACTTGGGCCGGAATTGCTTGAGGAAATGGAACAAGAGATTGCAAAGATCAGACAAAATTTAAAAACAGCCCAGGATAGACAGAAAAGCTATGCAGATAAGCTTAGAGTGCATAGGGAATTCAGTGTTGGGAATCATGTGTAACTTAGAGTGAGACCCAGGAAGAGTTCCTTGAAGCTTGGGGGTTGTGCCAAGCTATCACCTAGATATTGTGGGCCATTTGAACTGCTTGAAAGAATAGGGCCAGTTGCATATAGACTTGCATTGTCTGCTAGCACTAGAGATCATAATTTTTTTCATGTCTCTTTGCTTAAGAAATATGTACATGATCCTAACCATGTGATTAATTGGGATGTGATCCAGGTGGAACCCGAGGGAGAGTTCCAAACTGATCCATTGCGCATCCAAGACAAGAGGGTAACATTGCTCCGGAACCAAGCCATCGGACAGGTAAAGGTGCAATGGAAGCACTACGGTCCCGATGAGGCTACATGGGAGCTGGAGGATGCCATGGGAGTGGCATATCCATTTTTGTTCAATTTTGATGAGCATTGAGGACAATGCTAATGTAAGGGGGAGGGGAATGTAATATCCTGATTTTGACCCTATTGCATTAAAATTGTAAATGATGTAAATATTGTTATTAATCATGGTGAGCATCTCAAGGCCAAGGCCCCGCCATTGATTTAGCATTTCATGTATCGACAATTAAAATAGATGCATAAGGTTCTTATGCTGAGCATCCATAGTGTAAATTAATACATCACGTAAATATGAATTTTAATGAAATACCCACAACTAGCTATGCAATGCAAGAAAGAGATGGGGGCATGAGTTTTATAAGGAATAGGGATGGAAATTATTCAAACCATTGAGCCAATAGTGTTAACCCATGTGTCAATGAGAAAACCCATAAACCCTCAACTACCCATTTTGGCTTATGCACCCAATCATTAAATTCTTCCAAGAGTTGGTTGAGGCAGTTAATGCCTTGGGAGTGGAGAGGTATGGAAGCCAATTTTGTGTATGGGCAAGCCATCAACCTGAGAAATCAAAATTTGTCTCCTTGGGCAAGAAAACACCCACGAATTTCCTTCCTAAGCCATTATTCAAGATCAGACTTCACTCTCTCAAGTTTTGGAAGCTGGCTGGGAATTTCTCTCAGGAAGTACGTTGTAAATTCACTGGTCTTCAAGCTGAGAATCTCATTTTTGTGATGGTTGGACTGTGGGGAAAGAGGAGAATCCATTGGAAAGCTCAATAGATAAGTTTTGATAGCTTGTTGTTCCATCTTTGTTGTGAAAAACGTTTTTGTGAACTTCCAGATTTGGTTTCCATATAGAAAAATCGTTTTTGAGAACCCAGTGGTTATCCCCTACCTCAGAAATCATTTTTGAATGTTTCCATCAACTGTGTGACTGGGTATATGTAAATTTCGGGTGCCAACCTATCACAATTTTGCCCAAAATTCGTTTTGGTTCCTTGCCGCCAGATAATGACTGTGTGAAGCCGTTTTTGGCCCTTGAATGCCCATAATCATTTTTCTAAGAACGACTTGCTCTCCCAAGGTTGTTCCCCATCTTCAATTTCCGTTTTGGTTTTCCCGTGTTTTTCTGAAACTAACAAAAACCCCCTTTGGGCATCCCACTGTAAAAACGTTCCTTCTTCATGCCCATAAATTGTGATTTTTTTGTTATATGCATCCCTGTTTTGGTCTGAACCCGTGAGCAAGAAAATTGGAGTGGTAGTGGACAGAATTGGCTTGATAAACCTAGTGAAGGGAGTAACCTCTCGGGAAGATCAAGAGGGCTGGTCACTCTTCTATGCACACCTTGGACACTCTAGATTGGAAGGTATGGCATGAGGGACTGTGTATTGGTGAAGGGAATACTTCCTTGAGTGGGGTGTGTAGGCATTGTGGATGCCCAGCTAGATAGATCTTGTAGAGGTATCCATGGCTCTGTGCTTGAGCTCACTAGTTTAGCAATTCTTCCTTTCCATTTCCTAGCAGCCTGATAAACCCAAATGTAGATTGGCTTAGCTCAATTTGGTGTATGTTTGGCTATGTGTGAGTCTGTTGTTCCCTGGTTCCTTGTAGAATCATGCCCAACTTGGGGGTGGCAGTTGTATCAAGAGATTGATAAGCACAACTGGCCTATGGTTGGGTGGAACGTTGCAGTTGCATAGCTGGTTTCTCAGGACTACTTTGTTGAAGATAAGTACTCTCATGTGTTTAAATTCTGCAATGTATTTATTCAATGGCTGTCATGAAAATGTTGAATGTATGTTAGATATTAAACATGATTTTTAATTCTGCTGTGTTCAATTACAATATGCATATGTACATGTCTGGTTGACCAACGTGACCTCAGTTGACAGGGGTTCACCTCACTGTTGACACATACTGTAGTCTCCCTGGGCACCGGCCCGGGCAGGTTTGATCCCACCCAGCAACACCCGCAGAGCGGATGAGGTCTCACCCGAGGCATCCAGGAAGAGCAGACAGAACCATGTTTCCACCGAGGGAGGAGGAAAGTTGTGGCTGTGCAGACTAACTCTATTGCGATACTTAAACATAAACTTTAAACATTTGGAAACATATTACTTCATCGTAACATTTATCACATAGAACACATTACTTAATCACAACATTTATCGTCATAAAAACAGTAAACAGATATTACATCAAACAACATTCATCGCAACATTGCAAAAGATTGTACCAAAACATCATCATTATATTACTGTCGCGATCATATACAAGAAGCAAAACACAGACAATCATTCTCCCATTCCTTCCCTTCTTTTCCTTTATCTCCTATCTCTCCATCTATATATATATATAACACTTACAACTCTCATCTATTTATAGGCTTCCTCCATTACAATACTTGTCCACTTACAAACGACTTCCTAACCGACACTTATGGACAATTGACCCAATATCTACTGACTCGGTCCAAATGACCCCAAAAACCCGCATATCGCGGTACAACTGACTCACTATTACATAATGTATGGTCCAAGTGACCCAAAACCTGCCAACTGCAGTATACTTTAATACAAAATACTCCTTTCGCGCTCGCATCCGATGTGTCGCAGAGTCGGCGGTACTGCAACATTTCCCCATCAAACCGCCTGCCAATAGGCCCCCAACATAATCTTGTGGCTCACCCTCGAGCCACGTTAACTGCTGTACATAATGCCATCGAACCAAACTAGGTTCCGGTAACTGTTCTTACTGTCTTGATCACGCGGTGTTGTCCCACTCCTTCTGCTACATTGATCGTTGTCTGTATGTGGAACCAAAAATTGTCATCATGCAACTTGCTGCTTGACTTGCTGTCATGTACTTTCAAAAATCATCCTCGAGTCTCTTGGAAAGGTACCGACGGGAAGAAAAAGAGGACGAACAGTACCAAGGTGCGAAATCCGTAGATGACTCTGGCACATCTGTTTCGCACCGGAAAATGGATCCTACTGTGGGTGGGGAGCTACTGCCCCAACCCGCTCAGGGGTCGAGAAGAGCACAATCCTTCGAACAACTACTGTGTACTTAACCATGCTAGACCGGCCCTCGGCTCAGGCATACCACAATGTAAATGCACCCGCCATATCAAGGCGCTCATGGACACTTGTCGTTCAGGCTCGCAGGGCCCCTGGGGTGCTTCCATGGGAAACGAAGTGAAGCATTTCCATAGCCTCCTTGGAATTCCTCACAACTTAACTTGCAGCCAAATCAACCAGCATAACCACTCTATTTCAGAACAATTTCGTTGTAGTGAACTACCAGCTACCTCAGCTACTTATAGCCGAACCATTCCCGGGTCACAACGGTGGGAATGATGCCCGACAAAATCGCATCTGTGTGTGTGAACCCACCGAATGACACACCAGGGGGGGTGACCATGCTGTCACCGAAGATCCCACCTGCCAATGTGTGAGAAATCTCCTCACATTGTGCTGATCGTACCATCCCAACGTGCCAGGTGAAAAACATGCCGTCGTTATGTGGTAATCCAGCCGAATCTATCAGGTGAAATCATGTATAGAGATGATGGGCAGAGGTGACAACACTACCCCGTATCCCCCAAATCCTTTGTAGTCATCATGAAAATTATTCAACAAAATCTGTCATTAGTCCTGATCGCAATACTGCTACAAACCTTCCCACTTTCGCATACCTTCATCTGTTGGTGCGCCATCTACCACCAAGCAACCTGAAACACATACATTTTTTTCCTCTCTTTTTTTTTTCGATGCAACTCAGACATCACACTACTCCAAGCCTGATCGATAGGGCTTCAACCTGTGGCCATTTACCAGCTTGGGGAGCATCGCTCCATCCAACCGCTGCAACTGAACCGCTCCTCCTGAAGTAATACTATTGATGCGATATGGACCTAGCCAATGCATCTGCAACTTTCCTGGATGTTTCATAAACTTGTTGTCGTATAATAACACCAAGTCACCTTGCTGAAACTGTTTGTTTTTGATGTGGCGATCATGCCATGCCTTTTGGCGATCCTTCTCCACTTCTTGGTGAAAGCCAGCGATAAATTGATCCTCTTCCAGCTCCACCAATTGTGCTAGACGTTCATATAATGCTGCAACATCATCCATGATCGTAACAGCTGCAATGCGTAGACTTGGAACAATGTACTCCATTGGCATAATTGCTTCCTTCCCATAGACCAGCTTGAAAGGTGTTTGACCAATCAACCTTTTACATGTGGTGCGATAGGCCCACAACACTGCTGGGATTTTCAGGTCCCAGTCGTTGCGGTTCGCATTGCACACTTTCATCAACGCATGCTCCAATACCTTGTTAAACGCCTCCACCATTCCATTCTCCTGTGGGTGATAGGGTGTACTCTTCTTATGCTACATCTGCAATTCTTCCGTCAATGCGTTGAGAGTGCGATTAAGAAAGTGGCTGCCTTGATCACTCAGCAATATCTTGGGGCAGCCAAAATGAGTGATAATGTGATCAAACAAAAATCGAGCAGCCGTTGCAGTAGAGCAATCAACTACTGGTGCTGCCTCGGCCCATCGGGTTAAGTACTTTGTCTCCATGACAATATACCGTGCATCTGTGCATTTTCCTAGTGGATGAATCGGCTTGACAAAATCCACAGACCATTTTTCAAATGGTTGCAATGTCACTTGAGGTAGCAGCGGCATCTCGTCGCGTCTGGACGGCTTACCAGTTCGTTGACAAACATCACAAGACCACGCATAGTCAGTCGCATCATTATGTAATGTAGGCCACCAATGTCCTGCATGCAGTACCTTCCAGGAAGTCGCCCGACCGCCATAATGTCCTCCCGCTACTCTTCCGTGTGCCTCAGCCAATATCTGTGCTTGCTCATGTGGTAAGACACATCTACGCAATATCTCATCGGTGCCCAATTTATACAATTCTCCCGCGATTAGATGAAAGTCAGCAGCCTTGACAACCAATTGCTTCTTCTGAGTAGTGGTAAAATCGATTGGCGCAGTGCCGGTCACAAGAAACTGAAGGATGTCATCAAAATATTGATCAGTGGCGACAACATGAAATAGTTGGGCATCCGGCAACCCGTCTTCGATATTAGTCAGTTCCTCCCCTGTGTCAATCCGTGACAAATGATCTGGTCCAGCATTCAACCACCCCAGTTTCACAATGACTTCGAAATCAAACTCCTGAAACAAAAGTAGCCAACGACAGATCTCCCCCCCCAACACAGGCTTATTGACCAGGTATTTCAATGCAGAATGATCGGTAAACATTTTAAAGTGGCCACCCAACAAATAGTGCCTGAATTTCTGTAGCGCGTAAACCATAGCCAAACCTTCTCGTTCCGTGGTAGTGTAATTGCGTTCTGCAAAGGATAGCTTCCGACTAGCAAAAGCAATGGGATGATCAAGGTTGCCTTCTCTGAGTTGAGCTAACACAACACCTAATGCAATCGATGAAGCATCAACATGGACATGGAATTCCTTACTCCAGTCCGGAAAAACCAAGATTGGGGCTGATGCCATCTTCGCTTTGAGCGTTTCAAAGCTATCTTGACATTCTGGGCTCCACTGGAATGCCGCGTCCTTCTTTAACAACTTTTCCATAGGGGAAGTAATCGTAGCATACCCGCTGATAAACTTGCGATAATATCCCATATGACCCAAGGTCGCGCAAAACTGCTTAGCAGTGGTTGGCGGTTGCAACCCAAAAATGAGCGCAATTTTGGCTGGATCGACCAACAATCCCTGCTTACACATGATATGACCTAGCAATATTCCAAATGGTGCACAAAAAATACATTTCTTCAAGTTTAGTATTTGGTGCTGTCGGCATCGCTCAAGCATTAACCGCAGATTGGCCAGATGATCATGAATCAATCCATAAATAGTCCAATCATCCATATATACCTGCAAAAACTTCTGAATAAAATCTTTAAATGCTGCAACAACGACCCGAGAGAATATCGCAGGTGCATTCTTCAATCCAAACGAAATTACCGTGTACTGAAAGCAACCCCATTCAGTAACAAAAGTTGTCTTATGGCGATCTTCCTTGGCAATGCGAATCTGATGGTAGCTAGAGAATCCATCAGTGAAAGAGTACATCTCCTGGCCACCCACTCCTTCAAGTACTTCATCAGTAAATGGGGTCAGAAAAGGGTCATGCAAGTAAGCATCGTTCAACTTTCTCAAGTCAACGCAAATGCGCACTTCGCCTGTTTTTTTGTCCTGCACCACCATAGGATTGATCCATTCAGACTCTTCCACAGGTTCAATAATACCAACATCCAACATGTGATCAAGTTCCGCCTTGACCTTTTCTTTATGTCATGGATTCAGTCGATAAGGTCACTGTCGGACTGGCTTAGCATCTGGTTTTAATGGAATCTTCATCTCTCCTAAATCACCCAGGATTCCCTTCATTTTGGAGAACTTTGTGGGAAACACGTCTTGAAACTCATGAAGTAACTCAGTAACCTTACTCATCATCTCATCATCCCAATAATCCCCAACATTAGCAAACTTGGGAATAGCCTCGGTGCCGATATTCATCTTGCGAAGCTGCAATGGTTGACTGAACGGATTACTTGGTGCAACAGGAGGGACCACATTACGACTTCCTTCAGACTCGGGAATGTTAACATTCCGAGGATCATCATCGTCCTTTGGGCCACCACTGATGTTGAAGCACTCCATGAGAGACTGCATCTGGCAATGTGTGTGCGGGTCAACAGGGTAGGCCATCAGAACAACCTGAAATACCACGTCGCAGATAAGCTGTAGGGCATTATGGACATTCGGGTTAGCATCCGCAAAAGTGAACGTATGAGTGAAACATATCATCAACTCCCCCCATGTTGTAATGTCTCGGTGCAATTCGGCTGTAGTGTACCACGAGCATGGTATCTCATCCAAAGTATGGACAAAAGCATGGACCCACTCATCTCTGGGTCGCGTTACCCTTAAGCGTTGGCACTCCATCACATGATCACTGGGATCAGTCCGGCCATCATACTTTCCAGTGTGATAAACCTCGATATCGTCGAACCGAACCATCATCAGCCTTCGACACTGTGACCAACCTTTAATGAATTTATTATGAGTCTCCCACTAGTGTGCTGGAGCATCCTTCAGTGCTTCGTCCAAGGCCAGCAATCGCTACGGTTCTAGGATGCAGTCTTCAAATTTTGCTAAAAAGGTGGTTAGGCCAGGAAACCCATCGTAGACAGGCAATGTGATCATTTATGTCGCTACACGACATAAGGATTGTATAAGTAAGCCACATTTCTAGAATGTTACTTCATGCATTCGATATTGCCAATGTTCCAATGCATCATCAGAGTCGGAAGACGCAAAGGTCTCGCTGCGCCACTCCAACTCACCATAGGTGGTAGGATGAATATAATCTTCATAAATATTGAATGCATGGTCCCATCTAGTGGAATCATCATCTCTTACAGGCTCCATGTAGCGGTGTCCTTTAGCCGGATCCAACGGGGCTATGACTGTGAAATCGCAATTCTCAAAAGTCATCATGCGCTTCTTGAAGTTGATGACAGCTCCACTATCGTTATCCCATCCGATCCCCAAGAGCACCGGATAAGAGCTTCCTCCCTCAACTACTTCTATAACATCAAAGTCAACATAAGTCTTCATACCCTCAATATCAATCATGAGCTACGGAACCCGCCCAATGGGTGTTACCTTCGCATGGTTAGCCAACCGGAGCTGCATAGGAGACCATCTCAATGAGGGACTCCCCATCTTCTGCCACACCTGCTTGGTTAAGATGTTAACATCTGAACCAAGGTCAAGAATCACAGAGTCAACATCATATTCACCAATATGAATATTCATTCGCATCTCCTTGCCAGTCTTCCGTCGCTGTAGGGAGTTTACTACCGACTCCTTCCAACCTTTCGAAAACGCTGCAACCATCCCTCAATCTCAACTAGGGAAGCCAGGTCTCGGGCCAATTATAGACAGCTTTCAATAAATTTTTGCAATGTCCCTGGTGGTGGTGGTCGATCAGTGTCTAATGTAGTATCAAAGATAGGCGGCATATCGCAAACAACAGCCTTACCGTGGTCTTTCTCCAAAGTACGACGTGTCTCCAGGAATGTCTCTCGCTCTGTATCAATGTCGAAGGGTACCGTCTTCTGACCGGCCAACCGAATCAGTGGTCGCAAACCATCCTCCCCAGTCGTCTTGCCTCCATGAGTGACAACAGCCACCGAAGAATCTTGTGGTTGCGGTTCTGCAGAAATGGTCGTAATATTTACACCCTGCGTCTGGTTCTGCTGCAGATTCCCCGGTTGATTGACATTTTGATAGGCGTTTGGTGGTGGTCGTGGGGGCTGGTTCTGTACTAGTTGTTGTACCGGGTTCTGTACTAGTTGCTGTGGCTGGGCCTGATTCTGTAGCTGCGGAGCGTTCCCAGCCTGCCATCGTGCAATCAACTTTGGACTATTCTCAATTGTGTGATCATTACCAAAACAAAACGTACACTGATTTTGTAGTAATGGGCAGTCGCACTGATAATGCCGCCATACCGCACAGTGGTAACATTGAACAGGTCGACGAACACCTCGGCCTCCTTCTCCATGACCAAATTCGCCACCACGTTTGCCCCTGTATCCTCCCCGGTATCCACCCTGCCGTTGGTATTGTTGCTGCATTGGTGCTGGTGGAATCCCTTGCCCTTGTGGTGCATACTGCGGTTGTTGTACATACTGTGGCTGTAGGGAAGTCATCTGCATCGGAGTGTATTGCAGCATGAACTGCTGCAGTTGCTGTTGCTGTGGTGCAAACTGCATCTGCGGTTGCGGTAGCGGCTGGGCTGCTTGCGGTTGTAGTTGTGGTTGTTGCATGGTACGCTGATCATCCTTGACATAAAATGCATCACACATCCTCTCTTATAGCAACCCATATGCACGACAATCTTTGTCATCGTGACCCACTGACTTACAGAATGTGCAGTAAAGATTTCGCGGGGTTGTGACCATTTTCTGCATATATGGGCAATTATCATGACTGTGCCCAAACATGTGACAAATGCGACACCACAGCATACTGCTGCCATTCAACGGGTTTGGTGCGCCTGAAACCAAATAATTATGGAAATCTGGGCAATTATCCTTTGTATGCCCTTCTCTTCGGCATTGCGTACACCATACCTCATCGTGCTGTTCCTTGTTCTTCTTCAAATCTTGCAACTGTATAGTCGGGTTAGCGAGCTGTGTCTGTATCTGCGACATCCCGGTTGCATTATCTCCAATTGGTGATGCCTCCAATCGCATTGCAACTCTAGAGCTTTGCTAGGTGTTGATATGTTTTGCTGCATCAACGGCAAGCGAATATGGGGTAACAGCGCTGCAAAGAACCATTCTTTATGTTGGATGATGCTCATATCAAAAATAACCTTTTCCATCAGCGTCTTGAATCGCTGGTCGAAATCCCATACTGTCTCATTGGGATACTGCTTAATTTCCTTCAATTCAGTAATGTATTGAGCCTCCCACTTAGGCCGTCTAAATTCACCAATCAGCCCATCCTGAATCTCATCCAAGGACTTCTCTGGGGCCCCCATAGGGACTAGAATGAACTTCATGAACCAATCTAATGCACGACCTCGCAGAGTCATGGCTAACTGTCCTTTCTTAGCATTGGCATCAGTGATCTGTTTCATGGTCCATACCACTACACACAAAAACCAATACTGTTCTGGGTTGTCTATCACACTTCCATGGAACAATGGTAACTTAGCATCATCGCTTGCCATCCTGGGCTACCTTCCTCCTGTCACTGTGCTACTACCAATTAACTTCTGCGGAATTGATGAACTTGGCAGTGTCGAAGTAGTATTTCTTGCTGTTTGAGAGTCAGTGAGCAGAGGTGTGGGTACGTTGGTGCTGGGGTTTGGTCCTTCCTCTATCCTAGGCGTAGCCTAGTTGTCCCTATCAGGACTGTGAGGTCGCTTCGTCCCGTGTGGTCTTCCTTCGCGGTTTGATCGCAGCAAGACCTTCTCTCGTCCTCTGCCTCTTCTCCTATTGAAACCTCACTCCTCCTCTTGTAAGACCACTCTCTTCCTCGGCTTCACTCACAGTCTCCTCATAGTCTGCACCCATCTACCCCTTACCATTCCATATATCGTTCCCCAGCAGTCACAGTACCCATGGCCTCCGCCCACCAGGTTGTCTACTGATCAAGGTGCATCTTTAATATACCCTTTTCATAGATTAGCATCTTAATCGACAGTTGGAGCGATAGTAGAAACCTTCCCCTTGGTCCTGGGAAGAAATATATTTCAGCTTCACTATAGGATTTCTTTGTGTCGACCGCAAATTCAGTGATATATCCTTCCAAGATGATATCAAGCCAAACTTCAACAGCCCGCGATGCCTTATTATCGACTTCCTGTAGCTCTTGGATCAATTCTGGGGTCCAAGCCGTCGGCTCACCACCCTGGAAGTTCTTCTTCTAGAAGGTCAGCTTCGACAACCATTCATACAGAATGACCGAAAATTCATAGAAAAACCATTCACGCGGACCGTCGTGAATATATCTTCCCACCTAGTGATCTACTGTCAGTCGCGTGTTCCGGCTTTCTTCTTCAACAAACTTTTGTAGCTTCTGATCGAACCATTTTTGTATCTCCGGCTTTGTCGGGTGCCACAACATGACCTCCTTCTACTCTGCACATGGTCCCGACAACGGAACCATTTGTTGACCAACGTGACCTCGGTCGAAAGGGGTTCACCTCACTGTCGACACATATCGCAGTCTCCCTGGGCATCGGCCCAGGTAGGTTTGAGCCCACCCAGCAACACCCGTAGAGCGGATGAGGTCTCACCCGAGGCATCCAGGAAGAGCAGACGGAACCATGTTTCCGCCGAGGGAGGAGGAAAGTTGTGGCTGTGCAGACTAACTCTATTCCGATACTTAAACATAAACTTTAAACATTCGGCAACATATTACTTCATCGCAACATTTATCACATAGAACACATTACTTAATCACAACATTTATTGTCATAACAACAGTAAACAGATATTATATCAAACAACATTCATCGCAACATTGCAAAATATTGTACCAAAACATCATCATTATATTACTGTCGCGATCATATACCAGAAGCAAAACATAGACAATCATTCTCCCATTCCTTCCCTTCTTTTCCTTTATCTCCTGTCTCTCCATCTATATATCTCTAACACTTAAACCTCTCATCTATTTATAGGCTTCCGCCATTATAATACTTGTCCACTTACAAACGACTTCCTAACCGACACTTATGGACAATTGACCCAATATCTACTGACGCAGTCCAAATGACACCAAAAACCCGCATACCGTGGTACAACTGACTCACTATTACATAATGTATGGTCCAAGTGACCCAAAACCCGCCAACTCGGTATACTTTAATACAAAATACTCCTTTCGCGCCCTCATTCGATGTGTCGTAGTGTCGGCAGTACTACAACATTTCCCCATCAAACCGCTTGCCAACATGTCTTTTGCCATCAATGAATGAATTTTTACATATGTGATATGGGGCTAGATGCCTGGAATCAGAGTCTTGTTCTCTCCCTTGCTTGGGCTGATGGGAGGGGCTTTGACAACTAGAGATAGGGGGAGGATTCGGCATCATAAAAGCGTTCGAGGGTACATGCATAGAGGTATTGTTGGGTAAAATATATTCTATCTAATTCAACATTTAAATTGTCAACTCGGGGAGGGAGCTTGTGAGATGCAAACACTATATGTGCAAGATTGAAGGCTTGAACTAACCTAAGCTAACTAAAGATGCAACTATATGATTTTAAACTACTTGCATGACTTTCATAATTCAAATGCAAGAACTTATTCTATCTATGAAAACATGAAACTGATTAACGAATGAGGCGAGTAGGAAATTTAATAAAAATGTTTAATTGAACTGAATTGATTTGGAAGCAAGTAGAAAACTTGATAAATATGTTTAATATAGAAACAAGTAGAAAACTTGATAATCTTATTTATTTCTGATCCAAATCTTATGTTATGATCATCTTCATTAATTATATGAAATGGGAAACTAATCCTATGATTAATGAAGAAACTATTAAAACTGAAATAACTTAGAAAATAGAATTATTAAATCTTATCTGAAGCAAATATTGAAAACTTATAATAAACTGTACTTAAAAATAAAACTGATACATTTTAAAATAGTAACTTATTAGCAAATCCAACATAAAAGACATAATTCTGAAAATTAGTTGAAAATAATATTAGAATAAATAGTAAGGAAACTAAGAAGAATGACAAAACTTAATTAAAACTCTATGTAACATAAAACATGATCTTAATTACACTAAAAACTGTTAATTAGAAACAAGAAGAATTATGGTTGAAAGGCACAAGAAATCAGATTATGAAAAATGCCTAAAACAGTGCAGAAAGTGTAAAGATTCGAATGACGATCCGAATGCCTATCTGAATGGCGGCCCGAGTGATAGTCCGAATGGAGGAAAACGAGTTAAACTAAGAAAAAGAAGAATTTTGGATGACTTTAATTACCAGCTGGCTGATGCATATAATCCTACAATGCAAGGGAAGCAATAGATGGATTAGTTAGAGGCTAAACTAATGAGAAATTATCTACTCTAACCATTATCTAAGAAAATTAACTATCCTATGAGATGTGAGAAGAAGGTTGAGAAGAAGAGAGTTAACCTACAGCTACAGGAAGAGGCTGATTAATTGAGGGAATTAACCTACAACGACAGGAAGAAGAAATTGATGGAAGAGTTGGAAGCAATATCTAGCTATAGATGATGGAAGAAAAGTGAAAGCAAACTACAAAAACATTAAACTTGGTCGACCACTTCCTAATTCTAAAGAATAGATTGAGTTAGCAGCAAAATAGAGTTTACAGGAAAGAGAGAGAAGGATAGCTATAGGAAAACAAAAATAATTAGATAATTGAGACATGAACTATCTATTTGCAAAAACGAAATGACTAGCTGAAAATACAAAGAAATAAACTGTTGAATGTACAACATGAACCTCTGATTGTTGAGGGGCCCTTCCCAACAACAGGGGTTTGTTTCCTAAGCTACCTAGTCACCAACCATCAACAAAAAAATGAAACTGATCATCAACAGCTGTAAATAGAAATTTTTATTAAACCGGGGTAGAGTTTACACACTGTTTTTCACTCCTAGTTTCTTAATCTTGGAGGTCTTTATATAGATTTTAAAAATAGAGAGTAGGTCGACCCTTTCAGTGGTCGACCTCTCTAAAAATTGCAGGTTTAAACAGCTAGAGAAACAACCCATTACAACAGGAACAGAATTCGAAACGGCCAGCCACGTGTTTCCATTTTCTGGTCAAGTTGGCTTCAAGGAACCACGGATTTCTCTCAAACTGCTTGTAATTTTGGCAAAATTCCTTGATGTGACCTAAATGGGCATATTGTGCACAAAACCTATGTTCTAGAATTTACGATTTCGCCTTCATTTTCATAGGAATCAAGCCCAAAATCGGCTGCATGTTAAAAATACATCTTTGACAAAATAAATGCTAGACTGCTGGCCATACTGAATGAGGCAAATCTTTACAGGTAGAAGCTTCTAGATCATGTGTGCCAAGTGGGAAACAACATCCACATATTTGTTTCTGCCTTTAATACTCCAAAATATGTTAACCAACGAATCTGGGGGTTGAATGAAGGGTTGAACGATGACCATGTCTGAATGGAGGTTCGTTTGACAACCACAACGTGTATAATCAAAACTAAATACCAAACAAGCCACAAAAATGTCAATTAAACAATAATAAATCATAATATGGTGATATTTGACCAAAATTCATATGATAAGTAAATATATGCATTCCTGGTCTATTTGATGCTCTGAATGGCGGAAATAGTGCTTTATTATATCAAAATGGTAAAAATAACGCCACTCAGAGTATATTTGATAGTAAAAAATGGTGACAAAAATGGACGTCAACACTCCCCCAAACCGAAGATATGCCAGGTCCCACTGAGCAAAGAGAAAAATAAATAAGTACGAAGTGGATGTGGTTGGATGGACTCGGAAAGGATGAGAGTGAGCATAATGATGGTGAGGATCAAGCAGAGGTCAGTTTTAAAGCAAGGTCCAATTGAATGTTTGAAAAACCATGAGACGGAAATTTGGCACGTTTAAACGATCATGCCATTATTCAGAATTTTTGAATCGTGTACCATAGTGAAGATGTGTGCATTAACGAATTCATATGGTTTGGGAAATATTCAACCATGTCCAAAGTAAACTTTGGACAGGTTGAAAGAAAATTTTCATCATAGGATTATAACATAGTGCATTAAAAATCATGATGATATTTAATTAATAAAATGACGGTTCACATGTTTATTTTTTTGCATATAACTTAATGAAAAGTTAAAACCATATGATAACCAGATAATAATTCTGAAAATCGCAATAATGCATGATTAATTGATTCATTTGGTGAAGTCGAGATGAATTAAAGGAATGAGATCGTGTGCAGAGATGATATTTGATTAATCCCTGATATGGTTAGTCAATTAGATTTATCAATAGAATTAAAAAATTAAATATCTTAGCACACTTAATCATGATGTTATAAGCTATGGTTTCATTTGGATCATCATTCATTTGCTTCATTCGACCCTTCATACAGACCATTTGTTTGTACAAGATGTGCTTGCTGGATCTGATTGATGCTGATTATGCATAGAATTTCTGCTGATTGCTGTTGATTATGTAGAGAATTTTTGAGGCTACCAGCACACAAAAGGATGATGTAAACCTGCTTTTCTAAAATCTTCAGTCGCTCTTCTTTGTTCAACATGGATCAGAACATTTTTTTCTTCTTCTGTTACTTGCATTATTCCTGAAACAACAGATCATTGTATAATCACTTTAATTGTATTATAAGTAAACAGAAAAATACAAGAAATTATGAATCCTAGTAAACATAAAAAAATAGAAATAATGTTGAATCTTCCCCCAAACCGAAGGTATGGCATGTCCACGGGCCATTAATAAATTAATACTGGGTTGTATGCTTCTTATGTAAATATTCTAGATCAACATCAATCAACAGGAAATCCTAAAAAAAACATCATTATTCTAAAAACTAGAACTTTTTGAGAAAAAGATGTATTCATGATATGACCAAAACAATATCATACTAAATCAGATTCTTCAATACATGCAAATTCATCAGTTTATGCTCATGAAGACCACATAAAGAATAATAGTGTAAGAGATGCGAAAAATGCCATAGGTAAAACTAGTCGTCCATGACTCATTGTAAAGATCTCTTGTCATCCAAAGAATATAGATAAGGTTCACTGTAAAGTTTGTGAGATCTACTATAATTATGGGTCCCATTTCTAGGATAATCATATCCTAGGTATTTTTTTGAATTAGATGACAGGGTCCAAGTCCAACTTACAACCATTATCTAATGACAGTATAAATAATTGGCCTAAACATGTGTTTGTATACTCAGGTTTTTTTTTTATGATCTATGTGAATAGCAATGCATTAACTAAACCTCTTTTACCCGATATTGACCCGCTTCTAGCAGGCCTGTTCAGTACCCCTACGGGTTTATCTTGGTACCATGCAAGCATAGCCCCGCTGCCAGCGAGCCTGTTCAGTACCCCAACGAGTTTACTTGCATTTACCAAGCTTCCTTGTTTAAGATTTTACTTAGCATGGACCCGCTACCAGCGAACCTGTTCAGTACCTCGGCGGGTTTACTTCGTATAATGATATTTTTAATAAGGAATCCGGTTGGCACTAGAGTGTGCTAAGCCTGTTAAACACATAATTCAAAATTTTAGCACAAACCTTATGAGTAACTTTATTTATAATGGCCTAAATTACAAATCATGTCAAAAGATAATAACCTAAAGTTGTTCTTTGACTTCATAGTCTATCTTCTTCATAAAATGTTAGTAATGTTCCCCACAAAATAGAAAATATCGCCCACTTTTAGGCTACCTTTTAAAGGTTCTTTAGAGACAAGTTTTGATAATGAGTTCAGGATGAACGAGGAGTCCATAGGTGTAAGATTGAGTTTTGTGGAGATCATAATAATTAAAGTAACTTGTATAATAAGAAATATGCATGTATGATGTAAGATTACTTTGGTTTAGTCATTAACATGATCTTATTCTTAGTTCTTTTATTTTAAAGAAAAACAGAAAGTGAAGTTGTATGAATATCTAAATATAACTAACCACATACAACTTTTTATTTATATACATACTATCCTATGCTATCTAAAAGAAAGAAAAAATCATTATTCAAGTGTAAGAACTTTTCCAATGTAACCATGTGCGAAGCAAAATGAAAAACATACCTATATCCACATATGAAAAATTTAAAGCAGTGATTACCTGGATGTGGAGAATCAACCGACTTACTTGCTTTTTCAATAGAAGGTGTCAAATGAAGGAATGGTATTATGGCTTCATTACCTCTTGGAACCATCTTTCGATGTAATCCTGATACTCACCTTCCTTCCTCATACCATGCAGATCCTCTTCTTCTGAATGTTCAATTGCTTGAGTACATGAGAGATCCATCGATAAATATGTGGAGAACTCTTCAATTTCAGGTCTCTCTCCATCAAATGTAGTCTCCAAGTTTTTGGTTTCCTTGGCAGATTGGCAAGGAGATTTGGTTTGTAGCTCATGTGACTGTGGTTCTTCTATTATTTCTGGAGAGGTAGATAAATTCTTGACTTCTGTCAAGATGTGTTCTCCTTGAGAACAAGATATTGAGATCCCAGCTGCTACCAGGATTTGAGAGAGTTCTCTCATACTAATAAGCACCTTTGAATCCATGTCATCGACTGATAGGTTATTCCTCCCACATGGGTTAGTCTTGGGGTTCTTATAGCACCAAAAAAAAAAATATGTGTTTTTTTAAAATACTTTCTATAAAACAAATTTGTGAACTAAACACACCACATTTCCTGAAAGAATAACACACTTGAAAAGAAGGAAGGCAAAATTTATGAAATAAATTGTGGAAAATTAAACACTCAAACGAACAGAAAGGAAATCACACTTGCATAAAGGAACAACAAGGCTTTGGGGCGACCCACTAAAGTGGATGCGTCAGGCTATTACACTACGAGAAATCTGTAGTGAGGTCGTCTTTGTGTCTTATCATTTCCCCTCCTTCTTGCTGTGTAATGTAAAGGAAACCTATCTACCCCTATCTACCTAGATTCCAATCCCTTTAGCACCTCCCCGACAATGACGCCAAAATGTTGGGTAAAATATATGCTATCTAATTCAACATTTAAATTGTCAACCCGAGGAGGGAGCTTGTGACATGCAAACACTATATGTGCAGGATTGAAGGCTTGAACTAACCTAAGCTGACTAAAGATGCAGCTATATGATTTTAAACTACTTGCATGACTTTCATAATTCAAATGCAAGAATTTATTCTATCTATGAAAACAGGAAACTGATTAATGAATGAGGCGAGTAGGAAATTTAATAAAGATGTTTAATTGAACTGAATTGATTTGGAAGCAAGTAGAAAACTTGATAGAGATGTTTAATATAGAAACAAGTAGAAAACTTAATAATGATATTTATTTCTGATCCAAATCTTATGTTATGATCATCTTCATTAATTATATGAAATGGGAAACTAATCCTATGATTAATGAAGAAACTATTAAAACTGAAATAACTTAGAAAATATAATTATTAAATCTCATCTGGAGCAAATATTGAAAACTTATAATAAACTGTACTTAAAAAATAAATCTGATACATTCTAAAACAGTAACTTATTAGCAAATCCAACATAAAAGACATAATTTTGAAAATTAGTTGAAAAGAAGATTAGAAGAAATAGTAAGGAAACAAAGAAGAATGGCAAAACTTAATTAAAACTCTATGTAACATAAAACATGATCTTAATTACATTAAAAACTGTTAATTAGAAACAAGAAGATTATGGTTGAAAGGCATAAGAAATCAGATTATGAAAAATGCCAAAAACAGTGCAGAAAGTGTAAAGGTTCGAATGACGATCTGAATGCTTGTCTGAATGGTGGTCCGAGTGACAGTCCGAATGGAGGAAAACGAGTTAAACTAAGAAAAATAAGAATTTTGGATGACTTTAATTACCAGCTGGCTGATGCATATGATCCTACAGTGCAAGGGAAGCAATAGATGGTTTAGTTAGAGGCTAAAGTAATGAGAAATTATCTACTCTAATCATTATCTAAGAAAATGAACTATCCTATGAGATGTGAGAAGAAGGTTGAGAAGAAGAGAGTTAACCTACAGCTACAGGAAGAGGGTGATTAATTGAGGGAATTAACCTACAGCAGTAGGAAGAAGAAATTGATGGAAGAGTTGGAAGCAATATCTAGCTATAGATGATGGAAGAAAAGTGAAAGCAAACTACAAAAACATTAAACTTTGTCGACCACTTCCTAATTCTAAAGAATAGATTGAGTTAGCAGCAGAATAGAGTTTACAAGAAAGTGAGAGAAGGACAGCTACAGGAAAACAAAAATAATTAGATAACTGAGACATAAACTATCTATTTTCAAAAACGAAATGACTAGCTGAAAATACAAAGAAATAAACTGTTGAATGTACAAGATGAACCTCTGATTGTTGAGGGGACCTTCCCAACAACAGGGGTTTGTTTCCTAAGCTACTCAGTCACCAACCATCAACAAAAAACAAAACTGATCATCAATAGCTACAAACAGAAATTTTTATTAAATTGGGACAGAGTTTACACACTATTTTTCACTACCAGTTTTTCAATCTTGGAGGTCTTTATATAGATTTTACAAAGAGAGAGTAGGTTGATCCTTTCAGTGGTCAAACTCTCTAAAAATAGTAGGTTTAAATAGCTGGAGAAACAACCCATTACAACATGAACAAAATCCGAAACGGCCAGCCACGTGTTTCCGTTTTCTGGGCAAGTTGGCTTCAAAGAACCACGGATTTCTCTCAGACAGCTTGGAATGTTGGCAAAATTCCTTGCAATGACCAAAATGGGCATATTGTGCACAAAACCCATGTTCCAGAATTTACGATTTCAACTTTATTTGCCCAGGAATCAAGCCCGAAATTGGTTGCTTGTTAAAAACACGTCTTTGACAAAATAAATGCTAGGTTTCTAGCCATACTGAATGAGGCGAATCTTTACAGGTAGAAGCTTCTAGATCATGTGTGCTAGGTGGGAAACAACATCCACATATTTTGTTATGCCTTTAATACTCCAAAATATGCTAACCAACAAATCCGCGGGTTGAATGAAGGGTTGAACGACAACCATGTTTGAATGGAGGTTTGTTTGACAACCACAGACTATATAATCAAAACTAAATACCAAACAAGGCACACAAATGTCAATTAAACATTAATAAATCATAATATGGTGATATTTGACCAAAACTCATATGATAAGTAAATATATGCATTCCTGGTCTGTTTGATGGTCTGAATGGCGAAAATAGTGCTTTATTATATAAAAATAGTAAAATAACTCACTCAGAGTATATTTGATAATAAAAAATGGTGACAAAAATGGATGTCAACTGGTATGCGGGTTAAAATATGGAATATAAGTCGTAGATACGATACCTATCATGAAACCTCCACTCGAAAATGGGTTCATGCTAACACTAGGGGCTATCGTAGGAGGCGACCCTCCTCCAACATATGAAGTAGATGGAGGGATGTGGCCACTCCCAAACTGATATGCAGTAAAAGGGGGTGTAGTGCGCCCAATCCCAATGCTGGAGCTAACGCAACTACTAGACATGGTGGAAGTAACATTCGGCATATAACCAGGCATACCCAATGAAAAAGGGTTTGAGGTCATAGGGACGAATGTAGAACCATAACCTGACATCCCCAAGGATGAACCATATAAATAAACTATTGACCATGTTTCATTAAAAGGGTTCGTACTCGTGGGTTGGGATGTCCCAGGCCTAGGAGGAGTGTTGTGTGATGAACCTCCTCCCCATCCATCTCTAAGAGTGGACGGAGGGGAGTTTCTTGTGGTGCCACCGGACGGAGTCACAGGGACTCCCATCATGCGAGATGTAGAACTCATGATAGGATCTCTCTGAAGCTCGTGAGATGTAAATGACAAACTAGCGATAGTCTTCCGACACTTCTTAATAAAAGACTGCGACAGATCTCTAGCTAGTAAACCAGCCAACCTACGAGATTGGAGGAGAGGCGGATCTTGATCCATGATGACTTCAAAAAGTCAACAAATAAACGTCTCCTAATGGCCTACTAGATCGTCACAAAGCATACACCTAAAAGAAACTACAACCAAATGCACACAAACAGGACTAGCTCAAGGGACCTCCCGACACTACAACTGGTATGTCTCACCTAGGAGAGGCTTGAGACTCCCAAACTATAACCATAGGTAACAAAATCAGTTATAAGGGCCCCCAAACTTCACTGCGCGAACAGGGTCAAATCCCTGTGCAAACACAACTGTGTTGTCTGACCCCTATCTTACTCAGGAAACTCATAGAATAACCGCTGCAAGTACCCTATGTGATACCTAGGTAAAGAAACTATGGCCACCATGTATAACCAATGCTCAGGCAGACAATCGCAGGTGGGATCCGTTGTATGGGCAAGGAAACTAAGCCCGAAACTCAAGAGGGTCAAATCCCCCAAGAATCCCTAAATACGAACAAATCCTGGAAATATCTCCCATGTTCAACCAATATTGGAGGGCTATCTCCGCAACCAACCTCCCATGACCTCGTGCTTAACTCTGGTTTGAGTAGAGCTTCCTGAGAACACTGATGTATACCATGAGTTTCACCACTCCCTTGTCAGACACATAATGTTTGTTTAATAGTTTTGGATTGTTAACTCATAGTGATCTATTCCAAGACTCTAAACAAATACTAGTTGGTGCACCCTAACAAAGAAAATGTTCTAATAAATTCTTTAGTTAAGCGTTCATTTTAATGGTTGTGATTACTCAAAGGATATGGTCGTGAAACTAATGGTGTGAAGACTCAATAAATGCACATCCAATAAATACTAGACTCTTCTATCAATGGGAAAAATATGCCACTAAATGACAATCAAACCAACATTTCATTTTTAGAAATAAAAATGCCATCTCTTTATAATTTCATGCACAAGCAAGCCCTAATGAAAGCACAAGCACTCTAATGCAAAATGCAATAACACAAAGGAATTTTTTTTGTATTTTATCAATAAATGAAATGAAAATGCAAAACAATGTTTTTGTACTTGTTGGTCGTGGCCCAAGTAGGCTAAGTTTTGATAAAATACAGTTTTTGGGGAACTGTGCAGTTTGGGCTGTGAGGTCAGTTGGCATAGTTTTGCGAAGTGCGCAGTATAGATCGTAGAGTTAGTTTTGCACAGTTATGCTGGTGCACAGTGTCAGCGCAACAACCATTTTTGGTAAGGAGTATAAAGGAAGGTTGAGCTACGGAAGCGACCTATTTTGAGTAAGAAGCACAACGGAGATAGAGGAAAGCAACCTATCAAGGAGAGTGGCAAAAAACAGTTAAGAAGCTAAGCCACGGGTTGATGGTGTCAGGAAGGCTAAAGGGGCAAAAAGTGACAGGCAATGATGCGGTTGTGACCGTTTCGGTGATGACTATGGCTGTCAGAAGGACGTGATAGCCATGAGTGGCCCAGGAAGGTAGTCTTAAGCAAGCGGAGCAAGTTGTTGACGACAGGAAGGGTGGCGGGTAACCACACTAGTTTTTGGAGACCTTAGGGTTTTTTGGGGCCTATGCATTGTAAAGACGTGACCTACAGGCACGATCTATAAAAGGGCACATTTTGTAAGGGAAAGGGTGAATGTTGAATTGTAAGTGATAAATCTTGAGTAATACTGTTTTGTATTGCCGAACACCATCGAAAAAGGCTCCACAACTGTGTCTGTAGAGACCTACAGAGAGTGAAAAGAGTCTGCAGCTAAGTGTGCAAACTGGAACTGTTGTACCCTTCCCTAAGATAATATAACAACAGTTCCTGTGGACGTAGCTCCCATCCTGGGGGTTGAACCACGTTAAATATTGTGTGATGTGATTAAATGTAGGCATTTAGTTTTGTATATTTGCTTATGTGAATGATTGAGATTTAGTTTACGAGTGCATGACTTGTTGCTTTTGTATGTATTCACCGCAAAGATAGAGATGGGAATAATATGTTAAGTAACCACATGTATGAATGGAAGATTGAACACACAAGTAATTCACAGTAGACGAATGTATGAAGTAACTGGTTAACCACTGAGTGTAGCACCAGAAGTGCGCAGTTACGTCATTATTATCATAGTGTACAAGTTCACAAGGCATCAGTATATTATGCTTATTGAATGTGTCTTTTTACACTAAGTAGGATCCATTAAGTGGTTAAGTACTAAGAGGAAGTGCAGTCATCAATTGCGCTATCCTATAATTGAAGAATCACCCTGCATCGTGCAGTCCTTGGAGGCGTGCTAGTCGAAGGGTTAACCGCGCAGAAGTGGAACTTCTCGCAGCCTGAAGTCCGTAGCGCGAGTCCCGCAACGTACTGCTTGCCAATATGTTTTAAACACTCATCACCCAGTTGTGGAAACCTGATTCCGCAGCCCCCCCATTCCCTCGCCTCGGATGAGACCTCAGTCTGTTTGTGGATTGTTGCCGAAAGGGCCGGTGAAAAGGGGTTTTGTTGGTTCCTTGAACCACGCAGAACCTGGGTCTTTATAGAAAACCTCAAGACAATTATGTAAGCCAACAATATTTTTTTCAACATAGATGAATGAAAAATGCAAGCAGAATCAGAACTCTTCAGAAAAATTGCAGATCATGCAAAGCAGACAAACCAGAAAATCCCAAAAAACAAGACTCAACCAAGCTAAAGAGCTATAAACAGAAAAAATGGTTGAAAACCAAATTCTCAAAAACTAAAGAAAGAGGAGTTTCTAGTCAGTAAAGAGGCATGGAACAGTCATAATATAGGCCTAATAAGACTCAGGAACACCCAGAATTCACCCAGCAACAACCAAATATCATAAACAAGACAATACAGGAGTTGTACGCAACTGTTCATAGAACAATAGCGTGTCTATGTAGGCTACTGCACTAACAGTAGCGCATCCACGCGGGCTAAGCAAAGCTGACCCGCGTACAAGGAAAATTAGGTGGACCAAAAATGAATCCAAAGACCAAGAAAAATCATGATTTTCTATGCATACCCTAACAGCCAATCAACGACATAAAAACTCGATAGAACAGAGACTCAAAATAAGGAAAAATGCCCAAAATCCCCAAAATGGAGGTTCCTCCCCAAAGGAGTTGTCATTTTTGTTATGGAGAAAAAATTCCTATGGCTTGGGGTAGACCACAACAGACAGATGACTACTAGAAATCAACTCAATTCCAAATGCATGCTATATAAATGTAAATGCTAAGATGTGGAATAAAATACCAAACTTCAACCGGACGTTCGATGTAGATCCCAGTTGAGCTTTCAAATGTCTATACTTGAACCTGCAGCTTAGTGTCAACAATAAGCACAAGCAAGTGCATATGATATATGAAATATGTTAGCATATACAATAGCATGGTCTATGATATAATAAGCAAATGTTACCCAATGTTAATAAACAACCATTCACAAGATCAATTGGACGAGAAAATGAGTATTTCTATTAATGTAAAGAAGAAGTACATGATACCAGCAACTCATTTGAACCGAGAACTAGGTCCCTCCACTTGTGTCTCCACCACTTCAATCCCCCATGCAATGGAAAAATCACGAGTAAAGGATAGATTCCTTCACGAGATATGAAAGAGTTTGGTAGGTGAACATAAAAGGTTCACAACAACTAGGATCAATGGATGTAGACTCAAGCTATGGAAAAAATCCAATAGAGTTTCGATGCTCTCTCTTTCTCCTCCTTCCATGCACCATAAGAGCTCAATATATAACCCTCCAAAGGTAGGTGAAAGGTTGAATCGAGTGGTTTCGGGATACATGGAGGGCCAAAGGTCACGATGGCCGCTTTTTGGAGTAAGAAAATATAGTTTTTACTATTATTTACCATTTAAATCGATGTACGCAGGCTATAGTGGTACATCCTGCGTATACGCAAGGTGTGGTGAAGCAACTAGCGTACATGAACAAAAATAGGGAAACAAGGGTTCCTAGAGGACAAAAAGTGGTTTTGAGTCACTTAAATGAATAACAGAGGTCAAAGAGTATAAATGCTCACAAGGTGGCAAAATACGCTGTAACAAAGATAGTCAATCTCTTGTCGCAAACCAAATTTGATGGTGAAGATGAAGAAATAACATCCTTACTTGAACATGTTTTACACTTTATTCAAAATTGTGTTTCTCATAATATTCTTCATCAAGTTGTCATGTGCAGGATGTTTTCTCTCACATTCGAAGGTCGGGTTAAGCGATGGTGCAAGACTCTTTATTAAATTTTTGAATATTTGTTTCAGATTTCCTTTAAATGACATGGCTCATATCGGTGAATGATTTCAATATCTTGTTTCACTTTCAGATGAATATAATTAATTAAGTGTTAATGAATTTGAATCCCCCACTGATATTGACACATAGGACGATTTAATTTTTCATGATGATCCTCAAAATTTAGAGTTTGTAAGAAATCAACAATGTTTGGCATATTTTTCTAGTTTGGATTAGGAGGAACATAATATTTTACATGATGAAATTGTAACTTCCGATAATTCTTTTCAATCATTATCTTCTTTAGACTTGAAAGAAAATTTAATTAGAGAAACTGAAGATTCTCACATTCTAGAACATCCTACAACTTCTTTACAAACCAAAGAGGAAGGATCTCAAATTTGTGTTCATGATATGGAATAAGCTTCTTCTAATTTGGCCAAAGAGGTTCAAGACCAACTTTTAGAAGATACCATCATTAATAATTCCATGGAATCCCCATTAATTCTTGAATCAACTAATTATCATAACTCTTTTGATTTGCTCTCCCGTTTGTCCTTTTGCATTGAACATGATTTTGAATTAAATGATATTTCTTGTTCAGATTTTTCAGGGGAGCAGACCATGGAAGTTGATTAGCTTATTCAAGAAGAAGAAACACGTTTATCAATGAAATCACCTTTAGGTATTCTCATAGAAGGAAATTTGCAACATCAAAATATTCATTTTTCCAGAGATGCATTTTATTTTCTTAAGTATTCTACATATTATTTGTTGTACCCTGATGTATTTGACAATTATGCTACGCAGTGATATATTTCAGATTAAGTTGAATTTAATTATGCCTTGCTAAATTATAATAAAGTACAAGGTAATATTGATTTTCGTATAGAAGATAAAGAAGAAAATATTCCTTCCCGTGAACCTATTACTTGTTTTCCTAATAAATTATTTGCATGGGAAATAGGAAATATTTTATCAAATAGGTCTTACATTGTCTCTTCTTTTGATCCATCCAAAATTTTCATTTATGAAGAATCTTGTTCTTACCATAATCTTGAAATTGGATGTTATGCTGTTACGAGTTCTCATCATAGTCTTGATAATATTTTTAATTTGATGAGGGTTGATAGCTCATATACATATTTTCATCCTATCTATTTATTACAAGTTAGTTATTTTGATTATGAATCCCATATAAATTTTCAAGAAAATGAAATACAATCAAGCATGATATTACCTTCCCATTTTCTTGAATTAGCATTTGAATCAAATCATATTCACAATAATGAGATTCTTTCACAAGATTATTTTCATATCAATCATGCACATAATTTTAATCAAAAACCTTATCTTCTTTGTAAGTAATTTTAAACATGGCTACAATTGTCATTGCACATATCACCATAGGATTGCAGAGTGGCTTGAGCGATCTTACCTTGCAAAGTTTCCACAAAATGGTAAGGCATTATTTTCTTCATTTGTATATAAAGAACATTATGGTAAGGTTTCATTTTCTTCATTTGTACATAGGTTTCATGATAATAGGTATTATGCATTTTATTTCTATTTTGAAGCATTTTCATTATATATACTGATTGTTGATTTATTTTTTTTGCATGTCTTCCAATGCTTTGATGGTTGCATTGGAAATATGATTTCACTTGGTTTGTGATGGTTATTTGAGTAGTGTAGGGAAGATTTAGAATAAATTAGATTTTGTTTATTTTTGTCATTTTGAATAATGCAGTTATGAAAGCGTGCTGATATCAAATCAACAGAAGACATCCTCTTGAATCAAGACATCACCAGGGAAGTGAAATTTACTCTTCTTAATTGTTTTATTGCATGCCATTCCATGTTTTCCATTCAAGTCGTACTTTTGAAATTCTATTACTTTTTACTTTCACACAATCAATACAAAATGACAAGTACGAATAACAAGTAAATCAACAATTAAAAGGATTACAATTTTAAGTCACATTTCCATAAACATTACTTTTAAAAATGTTGTATTTTAAATTAAATAGTAATTTTACGACTTAATCATCTAATGTTTATATTTATGATCACTTTTCAAAACGTTCAAATCAAAAGTACTTCTAAGGAACAAACAATAAATGACGATGTTTAACTATACATTTATGTTTTTTTGTTCTCTTTTGAGAAGTGACTCAAAGTATGTACTTTGCATATCCTGATATTGACAATCATGACTATTCACATAAATTTTATTTTTTTTTCTTTCAATTTTTTCATATAGATAATTTTAATAAGAAAGGCCTCATCGACATAACATCTTATGCAACAAATAACTAGTCGTAACTTTTAATCCAATTTTACTATCCTGCAAAGGGTTTTTATTATTATCTTTAATACAATTAATTAAGTCAATCAATCCACGATTTAGTAGTAGATTTACTCAATTCATCTGTTACTCCCTTTGCAATACAAATTTCTTATTATTGTTTTTTTCAATACGACAACAATCTTACGTTACTTTCGCATAAGATGATTAACTAATTTAATAAGGCTTGTTTTTAGTTTCAGTCTTAGAATTGTTTTACCAGTTTTCTTTCTTTTAGTAAAAGGGTCCCAATTGGCTTGACATCACATGTGGTAATTAATACTATCAAGTGAATTTCTAAGTAAAGAATTTATGTAACCACATATAAGGGGGTTTGGGGGTTTTGGTACAAATACTAGTATGATCGATTTAATTAATTTATTTACTATTTATGAATTGATACAATTAATGTACTATTTATCATCCCCGCGCTACGCAAATTCTTTCTTATGCATAAAATTTTGATGCATATTATTTTAATTTTCACATAAAATGCTAGCCAAATCCTATTTCAAATTAGATTAGTTTTCCCTTTTTACAAACTTTCTTGATTAGAGTAGAATTCATTCACTTTAGATTTGTATGCTCCTTTTTCTTTTTTGTGGGGCTTAATGGAGTTTTATTTTAAGAGTTGTGGTTTGTTAATCATAAGTTGAGGTTGAGTTAAGGTTATTTTCCTTTCCAAGTCTGTTAAGAAAAATAAAAGCCATCATGTTTGTGGGTTTACTTTTGGAAGTTCTTGAAAATCTATTGAATGCATTGTTAGCTACATCTTTACCCTTTAAAATCATTGGATGGGAATTTGCACGTTTTTAGTAGTAGAGTTGTTTGAAAGAGAATTATTCAGTTTTATCAGCCCTATCTTTTATTAGTAAGTGTAACTGATTTATTCAAATTCATTTACCGTTTTACACCATTCCGTACTCTTAAGGAGTAGGTTAGTCGCCCCCCCATTCACTAAGTGATCTTTTTGGAGATCAACATTAATCACAATAGAAAGAGTTGATATAAGGGCACGAGGTCTTACCACAAGCCGACCTTATCATGATCATGCATGCCCATGGAATGACTTTATCATATCTGGTTACCAAGCCAGGGTATTGGCTTGTAGTCCCAAAATATTGCAAGACAGGAGGTCTCATCACAAGCCGGCCCTCTCACTTTCTGTAAGTATGTGTGAATGACACTGTCACAACTTATCACTAAGTCAAGATAGTGCCCCTTAAACCTCCTCTTCTTGAAAGTGAACAAATATTATTATCTAGTGCATGGGAACAAGGTGACCGATCTTGGTTAAAGACAACCCTGTTAGGGCTATGGATTCTCACTGGTAGCAGTGGCAATGCCAATGGTATTGGAGGAAGAATTCAAGACGAACATTAGTTATCACGTGATATTTCTTAAATTAGGGTAAGATGATGAATAATACACTCATTTATTTGTTCCGCTAAGTTCTAAAGTTATGTATTTTTAGAAGATGGTTGCAAGGAAATATTTTAGTGGCAAGCAGTCGCTGAGCATCTCTTTAAGGATTTGTTATGTGGGGCCGTTTAAACATGAATGGTAACTATTTTTGTTTACAATTCCTATCTATATACACCTCTACTTAAATCTCTTGTTGGATATAGGATCATAGATAACTAGTTCTTCCCGCCGCCAGTTGCCATTTGTTGGCACCCCAACAACCCCCTTTTTGAATTTCGCTAAATTAAGGGGGGGCCATTTGAGATTTTGTAAATAGTGCTTTCAATTGATTTTGATTAGTTTGTTAGATTTCTCCCATTGGTTTCATGACATCTTTTGATAGCGTCTGTTTGATCTCTTACTCTCTATCAATTTATGGGCTCATGGGATAATGATTTAGTGATTTTGATGAATTTTTGCAATTTGACTTTTTGACATGATTTCTATTAAACTTATTATACCCCATATTTACCAAACAAAAACATAAAACTTGTAAATATTGTAAATAAACTTATATTTATTTAATTGATTTATGTTGTCATTTAAATATTTTTTTTATACTGATCCATGATTCTTTTAAATAAATGCTTTTTGAATTATTAAAATATTCCTTTTTAAAAGTTTACAAAAGACATGTAAAGGTTAACTTCTTAAAATAATTTAAAGCATATTTTAATAAAACTTTAATACAAGTTATTTAAGTTTTATGTCATGGATTTTTATGAGTTTTAAAAAATTAAAAATAAAAATAAATAAAATAACAAAGAAGAGAGAATTTGCATATATTAACTATTTTTAAAGATTTCTTTTAAATCATTTTGTGAAATGCATCAATGACCATTTCTTAAACATTCATTTATTATAAAATATTTCCAAAAAGGTGGTTAACATGAAAACTTACAAATATATATTTATATATGTAATTTTTTCGTAAATAATATTAATTATGATATGTCATATAATATATTCGTTTCAAATTTGTAAATATAAAGTCTCGGCAAATAAAGAGTATCGCTTTTTGTTTTTGTTTTTTACATAATTTAGATTGCATTTTATTTATTTTAATGGTCATTTTTTTATGTTGTGTTTTTGGTTTTTGTAAAGGTGGTGAGAATGGAGAAAAGGTAAGAGTGTTTCATACTTACCCACTGATCAAATTTGAAGGGTGGGTCTTATTTTTTTATTGGAAGGGTATTTGTTTTTGGAGACCTTCAAAGATGAAGGGCAATTTAAATAATTGTACTTCAATTTACAAGTATAAATTAACTAAATCTTTTCCCCCCAAAAATGTAAAACACAAATATTTCTCATCCAAATTTTTACAATCTTAAATAATTGAGCACTGGTGAATATCTACACGACAAAATGGTATCTTTTCAATAAAACTGAATTTGAACACATTAATTTGACATATATGTAACATTAATTTTACAGTTCATCAAAATAACAACTATTTTGTTGTATTTTTCTGGGTTAGACCACACTTCATATACAAAAACACTACTTAGACTATGCAATAACCATATTGGGGCATCTACGTGCTGTTATGCATACTGCAAGATGTTGTATCTAGATATAGTCTTAAAATAAAACTAAAACCATTAGAAAATTACTTACTATTAACTATGTACAAAAATAAGCCACTAAGCAAAATGAGGCTATAATAAACCTACAACCAAAATCTACATATAAAACCAACCAAAACCTTAATTCAAACCGGAGAGAGGGAAACCATCCAAGCTTGAGAGATGTAAGAATGATGGACATTAGGTGTCTAAGAAAAAACAATACATAGCTCAAAAAAACATTAAAAAATAATCCTCCATACCAACCAAGTTAGCAACACTAGCATCATAAGGGCCTGGGCATCAAATTTTGTTGTTCAACACTTGTCGCGACAACATATAGGTATGGGATGGAGGGGAAATGGAACCAATCCTAAGTCAACTAGAGCCTTGCGACTCGCTACATGTTTGAGTCTCAACAATCTACCTTTTAAATTGAACCAGAACAACAAAAGAAGTTTGTTAATGGCTCGATTTGCAAAAATTCTAGATACATGAGTAATTACGAGCTTGAGGCTCTAAAATTTGATGTGTTTTTTACCAATCCACAATTCCGTGAATTCATAGTCACTAGCATGAAATTTAAGTTATTTAATGAAAGAATTAATGTATCTAACTCTATGTCAAAAATGTTTTCCATGCTAATGCGGGCCACTTCCCTCCTTATTGTCTTACCAAAAGGCATGATAATGAGGAAGAAGACTTAAAATTATGGACTTCACCATCAAAGAAGCCTTACAATCACATTGGTAAGGAGTTATACGAAGATCACAACAATCCAACGTGTCAAATCTCAGATGATGGTGCAAATTAAATACTCATATGGTAAATTTAATATAAGACTTACTTATAGTTGTCTCTTACTCTTTGCATCTTGACACATTTGATAATTTATGGTTGTCTCTGTGCCTTGAACCAATTGATATTATAAGGTGAGGATGTGCATGCATAATAATCCTTGGTCATGACTATGCAATGAGGATTTAAATGGAAGAGGATGTAACGACATGTAATTTTTATATGTATTTTGGTGGTGAGTGTCGAAGAGAACCATGGTGAGAAACCACATATTTTTGGAAGGATGGAGGGAGATTACATGATCATGATCATGCCACCCATCAAATTGAAGACAATTCCTAAGCCAAAAATTGTTTTTATTTTATTTTATTAATAACCATTGTGGTACTTTGGTCCAAATATTTTTTCTAACTCATTGTTTCTCCATATTGTGTGCCTAGTGCCACCTCTTTATATCAATGCATAAATCAACCTCAGCTTGGTTTGTGGTTCTAGTTGCATGCCATTGAGTGTTGTTCAGAGTTGTCGTGAGTCTGTGACATTCATGCAATAAATGAAGTCTTGTACAGGAGGAATCATCAAAGGGGAAATTTGAATTTCATTTTGACGAAAAACTAGTGGACACTGGTATCCAGGTTCACATAGGTAGTAGGCACAACGTTTCGTCCTTGTTTTGGCCTAGTAGTGGTTCTATTATTACAGCCATAGTCATTGACACAATGTCACACCTTAGATCTAAACCCGAAGTGAGTCGGGATTCAGAGTCAAATCCCAGTGGCTAGTACCTCGTAGTCGTTAGTCATCATTCGTCACCTTGCAAAGCTAAGCAGTGAGCGCATGACATGAGTGAGTGAATGATTATAATTTATGATATTTCCAATATTTTGAATGACGAGTTGAATTTTATAGAATAGGAATTTCAACATATAAATTGAAATTTATATGAATGGGTAATTTCAAATGTTGTCCTTCTTTTGAAATGTTTATATAAATTATGCCCTTCATATTGGAAAGATAAAATTTGGATTTTAATTTTTTTTTAAGGGAAATATTAACTTTACACTTCTAGGAAGGGCTAGAACACTTTGGAAGGGCCGGGAAGGGTTCAAATTTGAACGCTGCATGCACGTATATAATTTTTCAGCATGGGTTTACATATGGTTATGGGAAAGTAAAACGTGTTCGCATCGTTTTGGTTTTGGAAGAGAATCTTACTACAAGTTTATCGAAGATCATTCTATTCCCCACGAAGTTGATAGTTGTGGAGAAACATGTAGATATTGAAGATCATAAATATTGATTGAAAGTCCGCCAAGATCATAAAATTGTGTAACACATATCATGTTGAAAGGAGGTCGGGAAGATTATTTTAGATCTCAACTCTGGTACAAAATGAGCTGTTGTCTGCCACGTTGCTAAATCATATCTGGTTTCAAAGTTATATGTCACTAAGATCACACAGCATCAACATTGAATCTATTGGATATGAATTGCTGCTGAGATTGCTTTAAACGTTGAGCTTTATCCACTAACAACTGCCCAGATATCTAACCAGCAAAAGCATCCGTGGATATACAAGTTTGTTGAACTACGACAGATTCTAGATTGTCGATTTCAGGGAAGTAATTCTTACTGCAATTGTTAAAATAAAGATTGGTAGTTACATATGGTTTGAAAGGCGTAGTGAAAGTTTAATATCATGTTATATCACCAAAAGATGAGATCGCTGCTTCATGCCATCTTATCGGCGCTTCATTGGTTGAGGAATCATGTGTGAAGAGATTTCTGGGTTTGTTCTTCCCATTTGCAGAGATCGCAGGAAGAAGAGCGCATAATTTTAGTTGAAAGTGTTCTTTCGGGTTCTTGTTTTTCTGTTAGATTTGATTATAGTTTTGATTTTATTAAGTTTGGATTTCCATTCTTGATATTGCTTATTTTCCCTTGATTACAGGATGACGATTACGGGCGAATATCAGATCAGTTATGATTGGAGCATAAAAAGAAGAATATGCTCTAAAATCTTGTAGAGATCCAGAAGGTTGAGAAGAAGGTTCGATCCGATTGGGAAAAGAGGAAGTCTCATCTTGACATCTCAGAAAAGGGGAAGTCTCATCTTGACATCTCAGAAGTAGTTGCCACAGTTCACATCTCTCCAGAAGGACAGTCGATTGAAGAGCCAACAGATTCATAAAAGATCGGATCAATGAAACTGCCCAGAACCAGTGAAGGAAGGAAGATTGTTACTCTTGGGAGTGTTAGCACCATTTTTTATTTGGATGAAGGGGAGGGTTAAACCTTGAAGTACATGCAAAAAGCCTCTGGGGTTTATGAAAAATGTCTTATAGGGGTGCTAAGTGGGACAGCTGGACCAGTATGTGTGCCTCAAGGAATGAAATGACCAAGGTATAAGTTTAAACATGGCTTAGGGGATTAAAAAGGCAAAAACCTACCTCAGTTAAACAATGGCATAAACCAAAGGCAGAGATCTGCGGCGGAGAAGCAATCTCGTGGAAAAGATGGCGGTGGCTTAAGCGGAGGCGGCATACGTAACCTGCAGGCAAGTTGGGGATGGATTGACGGTCGACGATGTAGATCAACGGGCACAAGGCACTTCGTCGATTTGACAAGCGCGAAGAAGTCAGCGTTTTCATATTTGCGAAATTTTGGTAGAGGGGCATGGGTTTCAATGGCCCAGATCCGATAGAGCTCAAATCTACGACGGACAGTGAGTTCACAAATTGAACTAGTGTAGATGAGCAACAACCCCTGATTTTGCGAAGTGTGGTAGGGACCCCACCATTCAACAGCTTGGATGCAAGCAAATGTTGAGATCGATGGTTGAAAGGTGCGTTTGCTGTCGAATGATGATCTAGAGAACAAAGGCCACATCAGGGCCGTCATATGCCCTCCACTCGCCGTGAGAGGTCTAGTCAAACCTGCTCAGCGCCACGCCAGAGCTCAGTCATCATCTTGCGGCGTGTGAGGGGTCCTGTCAAGCAATCATGCCCAATAATTATCCTCGATCACCATGCTATTATAAGCAGTCCCCCGGTGTTTTTTGTTCACGTTCAAATTCAAAAGGTGGCAGGATCAAAAGCCTGGAATATTTTTCAGCTGAGATTCAGCCATGGCAGAAGATCAAGAAACCAAGGTGGTTTTCATGCCCGAGCCGATTTGGTCCAAAGTGGAGGACGATCCCATTCCCTCGTCTCCTGTAAGGTTCGACCATGTGGATGAAAGTTCATCCAGCGAGCCCGAGGAGCCCAAAGAACGACAGGTGCCCCTGAAAGCTCATCGTAAGAAGAAGAAAAGGACAGGGGTTCGAGAAGTTGAATAGCCCGCTCGCCAGGATGGAAAGATTCTCAGAGATTTCATACTCCCCACTGAAGAAGTAACACCTCCTCCTTCAGCAGAAGAAGCACAGGTGGTTGATTCCCTCAAAGTGGAGGATTTCTTCGACCAGCAGGGCCATGTAAAAGTTCCAGCGTAAGTTGGCGGCCTGTTCCTGATGTTTTGTTCCTTGTCACATCGGTCTGTTGCAGATTTTTGGTTCTATATGCAATTTTCCTCTATTTTTTAGGCCAATTAAGACCTGATAGTGGGTTAAAGGCTGTTTTGGTCCGCAGTTATGCGATGATCCTTGAAGGTGATGGGCCAAGTCTTATAGGCGTCACTGCATCCGTAACTGTTTTCTGTTAGATAATTCAAGCCTAAGGGCCTATATAAGCAATGTAATAGAGATAGAAAAGGGTTGGAAAATCAGTGGGCCGAGACCTGAGAAGGCTGAGTTTTGTTTTTGAAACATAATCCTTAATAGAATTGCAGTGTTGTAGCTAATGTTTGACAGAGATTCATGTGTCATTTGTCTTGTAGTCTGTATTTTCTTCTTCTCAGGTGAATGTATTCCTTGTTTCTCTTTTCCATATTGTATTCCTTTTCATGCTTGGATAAGTATATATTTAGACATAATTCATGCACTCATGCTCTGTCTTTTTGATACAAACCGTTACACCAAAACCCCGAGGTGTTAATGAAGGCCGTCCATTAGGATCTTAATATCCCACCACGCTCCGCAGTCCAGACTCTGGACTAGATGTGCGCCCGTACAGTGGTGTCCCCTTTGCGCCGTACGAGCCTCGGGCGAACACTGCAATGCCGACGTTGCCACCCGCTCTGTGACTTGAACCTGGGTGGAGGCTCTAATACCAAATGATACAAATCGTTACACCAAAACCCTGAGGTGTTAGTGAAGGCCATCCATTAGGATCTTAGCACTTTTTAATTTCAAGTGTTCATGAAACCCTTCCACTAAAGTTGGTATCGGATTTGCCCCTGTGAGACGCCCATGCTAATGGACTGTTCATTTCTTCTTCCCTTACCACCAAACAACAACCTTTTGACTGTAAATGGATGGCTATCTTGCCTCTATTTTGATATTCTATGCTGCAACACTGTTATTTGATATATGTGCTATGTTTTGACTCCACTGCCCAATGGTCCCTCTCATGATTATCCTACCAAAACTTTAAAAACCAACAATCTTGCCAGATATTTGACCTTCTTAATGTGCTTGATTGAACACCCTGAGCTAGAAGGATTTGTAATAGTGATAGATCCCTCTCTGATTGTACTGGGTTAGAAGTACAACCTAAAGTGGTTTTGTGGTTACTCCGAGATGTCCTTCTCCCACAACTTGGAGGGTCAATTTGGGTGCTAACAGGGAGAAGATAGAATTATGAAGAGATCCCAAAAAAATATCATGGAGACTGAATCGAATTGTTGGAAAGGAGCGATGAGTGCACCATTCAATTTCTAGAAGAAAATTGTTTTTCTTATAAAAGAAATAGTAGTTCGATTGTGGGAGAGGGGGGGGTCTTGTTTGAAAAATGAATTACCAGCTGATGCATTTCAAATCACAGCCTGACTCGGTCAGAGTCCGTAGAAGCACGGAGATGTCATTTCAAATCACAGCTTGACTGGGTCAAAGTCCGTAGAAGCGCAAAGATGTCAAACAAACTGTGGGATTCTTGCACACTTCCTTGTATTTATTCATCCTACAAGTCAAAATTCTTAGGTAGAAATTAATTATAGTCTTTAAAGTAACTCAGTAGCTTCAACAGGCTTCGTGCATAGTTCCTTGCAATTATTCAGCAGTGTTTGTATTCTGCAAATCAAAATTATTAAGTAGAAATTAATTACAGTCTTTAATGTAACTCAGTAGCTTCAAGGTGAAGAGAAATTAAGTCTGTGTATATGTAGGAGAAGAGAGTTGAAAAACAAAGTAGAAGAAAAGAAGAGAAAGAGAGGAGAGAGCAAGAGAGGAGAGAGCAATAGAAAAGGAGAAGAGAAAAAGAAGGTGGTGTTTGTGAGCTCAAGCTCATAGTTGTTAAATGTATTAAGAGCTTGCCCTGTTTTAATGAGCTAATATATAAGTCTATAGTTTTATGTATTCATTCTCAAGAATGTTGAATATTGCATGCCCCACATCTTTTCCAGATTTACTTGTGTGAATGTTGTTTACATTTACGGTTTGTAAAAGAAATCAAGATTTCTCAAATATTTCACGGTGGTAAAAGTTATGTTTTAACGTGGAATAACTTCGACGTAAGTTTCATTTAATGTTTTGGTTCTTATGTCTTAGCTTGAAGTTGAATCTTCGCTAAGTAAAAAGGTCGACCAAGTTAAGAGGTTGGAGAAGTAAAAGGTCTATGAAGTTAAGAGGTCCGCGAAGTAAATGTCCATCGAAGTGAGGTTTTCTGTTGTATGTCCTATGAAGTCCCAAAGCAGAAAAATATATATATATTTACTGCGTTGTTAATTTTATTGTATGTGTAGTGTCTTTCCCTTGATTTGGTATTATTTACAAAAATGGAAAAGTAATTAAAATTAAGAATGGCTTCCACTTCCGGTGCACAAATGTCAAATTTGCAAAATCCAATATTTTCAGGTAAAAATTATGAATATTGGTCTCTAACTATGAAAGCCTTGTTCAGAGGTCAAGATTTATGGGAAATAGTCCAAAATGGATATGCAGAACCAACAGATCTGACAACATATAACAATCTCACACAAGCTGAGAAGGATGTATTGAGGGAACAAAGGAAGAAAGATGGAAAGTCATTGTTCTACATACATCAAGCAACACATGAAACCATACTCCCGAGAGTAGCAACAACAAAGACAACTAAGGAAGCATGGGATACACTCGAAACTTCCTATCAAGGTTTGAACAAGGTAAGGACTACCAAACTACAACTCCTTTGAAGAGATTTTGAATCTCTGTCAATGAAAGATACAGAGTCAATAGAATAATTTTATACTCGAGTTATTGGTCCGATTAATCAAATAAAGTCTCATGGTGAAAATCTAGCTGACCAAAGAGTTGTTGAAAAAATTCTTAGAAGTCTTCCTAAAAAATTTGAATCTTTAGTTGTGACCCTGGAGGAAAACAAAGATCTATCCCAATTCACTATTGATGAGTTGCAAGCATCACTCCTCAATCATTAACATAGAATCAACAGATCAAATACATCATTAGAAGGTGCATTTGCACCGCAGTCATTCATAAGTCATGGAAGAGGCAAGGGAAGATCAAACTATAGAGGCAGAGGAAGAAGTTCTTTCAGATGAGGACACAGCAGCAGCCGTGCATATGTCACTGGTAGAGGTGAAAATCAGATCCCCAGTCAGCCAAGTGAACAAAGGTCTAATAAATAAAAAATTCAATGTCATTACTGTAAAAGGTTTGGACACTTTGCATATGAATGCAGGAAGAAGCAGTATGACCAAGGAAAGCAAGGTCAATCATAGTCAAGCAACACCAGCACTTCGACCAACACAATGTTCTTAGCATGTGCATCTCCACTTGAATGCAATGCCGTCCAAGAAAGTCCAAGTGACTTATGGTATTTAGACTCAGGTTGTAGCAATCATATGACTCAAAATTTAAATCTATTCTCGAGTCTACATAAATCAGTTCAAACTGATGTCACAATTGGAAATAATATTCAAGTCACTATTTTGGGTAAGGGTACTGTTGATATTCTAACCAAACAAGGGGAGCAAAAAACTATGCCTGATATTTATTATGTTCAAGGTTTAAAGAATAATTTGATGAGCATTGGACAACTATTAGAAAAATGTTACAAAGTTTATATGATAGGCAAGCATTGTCTGATTAAGGACATATATCCAAGCAATCGCTTAATAGCCAAAGTGCACATGACAAGCAATCGTTTGTTTCCCTTGAGGATAAAACCAAACATAAAAGGAAAAACAACTCAAGTTTTTCATGGAAGTCAGAATGGAAACTCAAGAGATGCATTCAAGGAAGAAAGTAAAGATGCAGACAATCACTGCGACAAGAAATAAAAGGACAACGACAAAGAAATACAAGCAGCGTTTCAATTAGAAACACATGATGAATCCTGGTTATGGCACTTCAGATTTGGACATCTGAATTTTGGTGGGATGAAGCTGCTGCACATAAAGAATATGGTGAAAGGATTGCCATTGATTGAGAAGCCAGAGAGAATTTGTGAAGGTTGTATTTTTGGAAAACAACATAAAGAGACTTTTCCAGTCGGAAAGTCATATAGAGCTTGCATACCACTTGAAATTTTGCACTCTGATATTTGTGGACCAATGCGAACACCGTCCATAGGAGGCTGCACTTACTTTCTCATGTTTATTGATGATTTCACAAGAAAAACCTGGACATATTTTCTAAAACATAAATCTGATGCATTCAGATGTTTTCAATAGTTCAAGGCACTTGTGGAGAAGCAAAGTGGTTACAACATCAAGATCTTAAGGACAGATAAAGGTGGTGAGTATGTTTCAAATGATTTCTTAAAATTTTGTAAAAATCATGGCATCCACAGGCAATTCACTGCGCGGTATACACCGCAGCAGAATGGTGTCGCGGAGAGGAAGAACATAACCATTATGGAGATGGTGCGTAGTATGTTGGCATCCATGCATTTTTTAAATTAATACTGGGCTGCGGCAGTGACAACTGCTGTATACATCATGAATCGATGTCCAACGAAGAGTGAGAAGAACAAAGTTCCTCATGAATCCTAGACAGGTATGAAACATAGTGTTTCACATTTAAAAGTTTTTGGTTGTGTCACATACACACATGTTCCAGATGAGCTAAGAAAGAAATTAGACAATAAAGGACATAAATGTATCTTTGTTGGATATTTTGAAGACACAAAAGCATACAAGTTGTATGACCCTGTCGCAAGAAAAGTTATTATCATTCGATATTTTCAGTTTGTAGAAAATGAAGCATGGGATGGAATTGTAGAGAATAATGTTAAAATCATGTCACATGTCGAACATGATGACATGGCAGAGGATGTAGTTAAAACTACGCATGTGAGTCATAATGTTGCAGCTCCGTCAACTCCCAGGATGACGCAACATGTTTCAGCACAAGGAACTTTGACACAAGTCGTAGTTCAAGCTACTCCGACAAGCACACCAAGAGCACAACAAACTCCGTCAAGTAGTTTGTGGAGTTCAACATCAACAACTCCGACAAAGACAAGAAGTCTGCGTGAGCACTTTTTGGGGTAGATGAGGTAGTGAGCACTTTTTGGGTGTTAACAGATTGCCCCCTGATGTGTGAGGGTAATAGCTCATCGTAGGGCCGATAGACATCATAAGTCTTGTATGGTTTTCCTGGGGTGTGGAGAAGAGAAGAAATGAACTAGAGCCTGGAACAATGGTCCCTAACAAACAACAAAAACTGAAAGTACATGACCTCAATAATGAATGAGGAATAATCTGAACATATGGACGAGGCGGGCATTCCCATGCTCGTATCAAGATCTAGAATAATAATAACAATGAGGTCCAAAATATGGGGACCTGAAATATACATGGCCTCAAATAATGAATGAGGAAGAATCTCAATATATGGACGAGGCGGGCATACCCATGCTCGTATCAAGATACATAAAAAATAACAGTGAGGCCCGAAAAGGGGGACCTATAGGATACATAGAGAACCACTGTGTACATCATAAGGGTCCAGAGGGGACACAAATCTGGGACATACTGCTGGGCTGGCCATGTCTGAGCTGAAGAACGGGTACACTGGAATAACAACAGTGCTATTGAGTGGGGTACCAGAGGAACTGATGAGCTGCTGGAGCATAGTGACGGGGAGTCATACCCTTAATGGTACACTGAACTGGAACTGAACTAGGTACTCAAGGAAGCATATAACTGGATGGCTTCCGAATACAATTGCCAACGCAACCCGGACATCCATGGGAATATATAACTGGGCATTCCGAAGTGACTCACCAATGTGCTAGAGTCGGGGGAAATCCAGGGTCTTCGACCAATAACTGAAGGGATATAAACCCTGCGCGATTCTCAACGATGCGATCAAGGTGTTGAAGTTGAGCATGTGAGAAACAACCACTCGGAAAGGCAATGATGACTCCTTTCAAAATGGTCCGTAGGCACTCACCACAGATGGTGATGGGTCCAAGGTGCAGGGACCTCTGGGTCTATCCTCTGGAAAAGAGGGGCTTTCGTCGACAGAGGGAGACCTGCAACTAGAAAGGAAATGATGTTTCCTTGATAGGAGTGCGAGGTGGAGAACCGAAGTGTGAGAGTACTGATGGTAGGACTGACATACTGTAGGGGATAACTGGGCAAGTAGAGTGGGTGGACTCAAACTTCCTTTGTTCAGAGTATGATGGCGGGGACGATCGGGCAGCATATGAAACTGACTGGTGGGAAAGGGATCATAGCTGTATTGGATCAAGGATAGTGACTGGGATGAGTGATACTCAAGCTGGTGTAAAATGGCAGGAGACTGCAGACTACTTTGAACAAAGGCGACCTGATTAGGGGTGCTGCCGAGATGATCGATCATAGTGCTAAGAGGCATGGGGGGACTTCTGCATGGGTTAAGGAACTAGAAGAAGTGTGTGTAAAATGGTACTGTCGTGTGGATTTATATGAGCCCAGGACAGTTCATGCTCGTGATTGCTTTCAATTTTAAGGAGTCTCAAAGCGATAAGAAGAATTTGAAATAATGGAATGGTACCGTCGTATGGATTTGTACGAGCCCAGGATAGTTCATGCTCGTGGTGGCTTTCAATTTTAGAGAGTCTGAAAGCGATAAGAAGACTCCAGGGGGTTGCTTTTTCGTGTGTTAGTCTCCAAGGCCCGAAAAAGCATAAAAGGATGCAATGAAGAACTCTTCTAGCCGGTGTGACTAGAGTATTCCTTTTTCGTAATTAGTCTACCAGGTCCGGAAAAGGGTTAAACTTATACTAGATAGATGCCCTTTCAGGCACTTTAACGAGCATCAAAGGAAGCAAGATTACTCAGCGAACTTTTCATTGTTTTAGGAGTCAGAAAAGAGCTTAACATAAACTCCCTAAGTGCCTTTTTCGTAAAGGACTTTTTCATCCCGAAAAAGGGATAAAATTATACCGAACAAAAGGAATGGTTAGGCAAGGAGGAAGTGCTCAATCAAGGAAACATTGATGATGACCAAGAACGAGGGTAGGGGGGAACACTAGTGGGCCTCCTTGCGGGATAATGAATGGTGGAAAAATAACGAAATAATTGCAGTATGACAAGAGTGAATGGCTCATGTAAAAATGTGGAACAATCCGATGGCGGTCGATGTGGTGCGCAAACCGAGGTAGCAAGGTGTCGGGACACAATGGTGAAATTGTACCAGGTGAGAGCGAGAAATGATCTCAAGCATCATCACGAGCTTGAAAAAATGAATCCGGCGATATATAAAGTGTAAAAAATGGAGAACGGCTAAAGTGGCATGCAAACCGAGGTGATGGGGGGCGTTTTGGAAAAAATACCTGAAAAATCTGGGGGTGAGAGTGAGAAATGATCTCAAGCTTCATCATGGGCTCGAAAAAAATGAATCCAATGATATAAAGTATATCGAAAATGGGCTACGGCCGATGTGGCACACAAACTAGGGTGACAAGGTGTCGGGACACAATGTTGATATTGGTCCTGGTGAGAGCGAGAAATGATCTCAAGCATTGTCACGGGCACGGAAATATGAATCCGGTAGTGCAAATGGTGTGAAAAACAGAGGTCATAAGGACTCCGGAATTGTCAACGAAAATAACTAGGTTAAAAATGGTTGCAAATAAAGGTGAGCCCACCAAGCCAAGGATGCAGTGGTGGGGATAAATGATTACCCGCGGGGGAAGAATACTTAGGCGTATCAAATCAAATCAAATATACAAGTGATATGTGACCTCGAAAATGGTTGAGATCACAAATGTGAAAAAGTGAGCAAGGTTAATGACCTGCCCCCATGCTATGTGCATGGGGTTTGTGATTGTGGATCACATATGTGTTGGTTTGAACAATGGGATCATTGAAACACTGAGATAGATGTGATGGGGAAGGTTCAAAATGATTGATCATGCCCCCTATCCCAGGGTCGAGGTAATCTATTATTCCCTCTAACTCAGAGGTGTCAATGTGGTGTTCTATGATAGTGGGGTCAAGACCAGGCATTTCAGTATAAGACTAGGCAAAGACATCGTAGAACTCTTAGAAAAGTTTTTTGTACTCTCCAATCTCATACTCACTGCATGAGGCTCCTAATGTAATGATTTCAAGAGCACCAGGTGGGTCATAGATATCAATGTGGATGACGGGTGAGATGTTGGCCATGTTACCTTCCTCAAAAGCATCAGGAGCGGGAATGGGATCCTTAAACTAGTCGACTTTGGTGGGAAGGAAATCTTTGGACTCAACGGCAAATTGGGTGGCTGTGGTGGAGGAGGACTCTTCTAGGAGGAAATAAGAACGATGGTGCATGTCTTCCCAGGATAATCCGGGGCAGTGAGAGCCTCTACAATCTCCTCATCATTGCGGAAAATTTGAGTTGTCAAATCAGTTGACGAGGGAGTGGTAGTCGAAGAGATCATATAAATGGTGTTAATCTCTTCGGATGAGGGTGATACTAGGGGGTGAATCTACTCAATTGTGGGGTGTGCCGTCTCAAGGTCCAAATTATTCATCTCGTAGAGAGCTGCTTTGTAATCTGGGAGATCAAGATAGTGATGTGAGTAATGGCCGTAAATACCGCATATTGCACAAGGGTGGTTGGTACGCAGTGATTTATCACGAGGATTAGGGGTTGGATCTAGTTCGACAACCGGGATGTTGGGGTCATCGTCAAGCATTTGCATGTGTTCCTGTAATGTAGGTAATTGTGGACATTGATGAGTTGGATGGCCTAACTCATCACACAATGAGCATTTGGGAGGAGCACGAAACACAGGGGGGGGGGGGGGGGTTTAACTGCTTTGGGCGAGGGTACAGCAGTGTATGGTTGTGGGCCTCTGCCCCCCAGTGTGCTTGATAAGAGGGAGGGATTCGTAGAGGACGAAGGGGTAGTGGCACCGAGAGGTGGTTGACTAGTAGTGGCAATGGGTTGCATCGGTTGTAGGACGACATTTGGTGTCGGCGGGGGAACAGGATGTGAAATATACCATACAGGTAATCCTAAGGTTAACCCGGGGAGGCTAAGAGTAGCCATAACCGGGGCACTTACTACGCCCGAGGAAGGGAATAGGAAGGGGATTGTGTGGATGGGTGTAACACCAATGTGACTAGGTAAAAATGGTGGTTTGGGTAACAAGGGCGGTTGATTGGTGGGTGTTTGTGTATTGTGGGAAAGGGTACATAGGTCAGATACTTCGGTCGCGGGTGACGGGGGTGGAATGGATTGGAATGTTGAGGTCATCGGTGTATCGAAGTAAAGTCCGAGTCCCACGGAGGAAACAAACGAGGTAGTTGCACCACAAACGGGTTGTTCAACCATGGGGAGAACATTTTCAGGTGTAGCGGGGGCATTGGGATCGTAATAGGTGAGTTGGTCAACCTTGACCATGCATCTGTCATGGGGGAACATCATGGTACGAAAAACGGATGAGAAAACCGCCCGCATGGAATACATGTAGCTGCGGCCAAGTAAGAGGTTATAATCAAGTTGAGCATTGATGACCTCTATGTCAATGAGCACGGTTTTACCAGCCAACTGGACGGGGACATTAGCTAAGTTACCTTGGGGTTGAGCCGAACAACCGTCGTAGGTTCACAACGCAGTGGTGGACTGCTGGAGGGTAGGGGATCCCAACTTCTGCCAAATGAATGTGACATAACGCATGTAGAGGCACCTTCATCGATAATGCACCGATGGATGAAAAGATTCTGAACGGAAACAGAAACTTGGAACGCTAAAGTGGAAGGAAAGCGTGGTTTGGACTGGTCCAAATCGAAGGCCATCAGTCGTGAATCATTTGGGTCAATAGAACCAATGGCGGAGAGCAAAGTCTTGCGCTGTGAAGGACAGTTTTTCAAGACTTCTAACGCAGACATGGCTGTGGGAGACTGGGCTAAGTCATCTACAATGTTGTAATTTGACGCAGCGCGAGAATTGGGATTATTGTTGATGCGACGAAGTGGGAAGCGAGGTGCTTTGGAGGCACCATCGAGTGGAGCCAGAGGTATACATAACGTCTGATCAGTGGGATGAGCGTTAGTGTTTTTTTCGGCGGGAGAGGCTTCAGGGGTGGAGCCATATTGGTTCCGACAAGTTTGGAGGTTGACATTAGTGGATGACATCATTAACAAGTGGTGGGTACCTGAGTCTAACATGGGTTGATCAGGAGCGGCATAAGTGATCTGTTGTTGTGGTGGCGCGTTGCCTTGAGGGGGAGCCAATGGCTGAGTGTTCACTACGCCTTGAGTTGGTAAGGGGTTTTGTAGCACCAAAGGTTGATGTTGAGGTGGTGGGGGGTTGGGTGGCGCCTGAGGAGCTGCGAGCCCTTGGCGATGGGCATCATCAGTCCAGAGTTGCCGAGCTCGCTCCAAATGTGGGCAAGCATGTGTGTAGTGTCCATAGACCCCGCAAATAGAACAAGGGTGGTTTGTTCGTAAATTAGGATTTTTGGCCTGCTTGGGCGGCCGATCAGGGTTCTGGTTGGTAGGTGCCGCGTTATTGTTGTTTGGGGGATTGGGAGGTTGACCGCCTTGGTCTGGCGAGGGATTGTTCCCATGGTTACGACCTTTGCCACGGTTTTGCTGGCCCTGCTGGCACTGGTTATTTTGGTTCTGCTGCGGATTCTGTTGGGCGTATACTTGCCCTTGAGCAGCAGGTGGGTTCTGGGGTTGTGCAGGTGCGGGAGCAGGTTGCGGTGGATAATAAGTAGGGGGAGGCTGCGTAGGTGATGAACCTTGTGGGGGTTACTGATACGTCCGCGAAATGGGATGTGGGTTTACCGTAGGGGCTACCTGTGGTGGGTAATAAGCAGGTTGGGCTTGAGAGGACACAGGAGCTGGTGCAGCCTGTGGGTGGTAATATGGCTGAGGTGCGATCGAGGGGGCGTAAGCGGGGGATGCATGACCAAAGCACTGAGGTGGACATGAGGGTCCGTGGGAATGGTGGTGATGTGCCATGGGAGCATACGAATTGGTTGCTCCGGATTGAGATGTAGCCCAAGAAAGGTCGGGGCCATGGCTAGGACGTGCTATGGAAAAGGGTTGGGGATGCGAGGCAACACGACCAATGATGCCCCCAGCGCATCGTTTTGGGAGGAATCGATGCGAGGGGCGTTAGGTATGATGGTATATAGATAACCCGACTGGGCGTAAATGAGGTCAAATTGTTGGGCTTTGAGGATGGCCTCTTCTTTGGATTGGGGTCGTTCGGATGCCACATGCTTGGTAATGATGGGAAGGAGGGATTTTAGAAACCAATCTAAGAAGATACGGTCGTGTAACTTGATTTTGCAGAGGCTGCAGCGTCGATGCCACTCATGAATGTGGTCAGTGATGTGGGTAGTCATGTTCTATCTGCAAGACAGTAGGATCTCAACTCCCACGTCATAGCGGACAGGTAATTGAAAGAACTGCAGGAAAGTCGAGGCAAGGGAGGTAAAGGTGGCATGGGTCCCATGGGGCTGCTCGATGTACCACTTAGCTGCAGAACCAGTGAGGGTGCGCTGTAACAGATGGAGGCAGACAGAGTCATCCACTATGGAATTGGAGGAACACCATAGATGGAAGGACATAATATGGTTTTGGGGGTACTCACTTGCCTTGCCCTCAAACTTAGGGATGTCGGAGGGAAGCTTGGTGGGCATGTGAGGCCATGCAGGGTCATTTCTGATGGGATCGTTAGTCAGTCTAGCTAGGTCAGGAAGGTTGAGACTAGCCATGAATGGCAAACTAGTAGAAGGATGTGACATACTAGTGGGTGTGACCATGTTGGGGCCAATGCCCCCAAGTGGAGGGGCTGGGTTTGGGATGTTGCCCCCAAGTGGTGGAACGAAAGTGGTATGGGACGGTTCTGCATCGCCAAGGGTAGTGTGAGTCACTGATGGAGTGGGAATAGGTATTCTAGCTACTCGAATGGGTACAGTGATCGGAACGATAGATGTGGGCCCCATCGAGGGCATACCCAAAGCAGGTGTGGTAGCTGGTGTGGTGGTGGATGCTCCACCAATGGTCCCTACAAAGAAAGGGGTGGAAGTCACGCTAGCCATGGGGCTGGTTGGTGCAGTGTAAATGGGGTTCTCTGACTCTGCCTCAGAATCAGAGGTAAAATAAGGGGCATCTATCTCGGGTGACAGAGTTCTATGCCATTGACGAGTGGAGTCAAGTGACAAGGCTTGAGATCTATGATGAGTGGTATCAAGTGATGAAGATCTATGTTTATGACATGTGGTGTCAAGTGAACTGTGCTGTGGGGGCTCGTCCCGGAGGCGCCGAGAATGTCTCGGGGACTCAATGGTGACAGATGGTGTCAAATATTTGGGGGTTATGTTTGAGTGAAAAACAACTCAAAAACCCTAATGCAACCGAGTGTGTAGAAGGAGAGCTAAAAAAAATGGCACTCAGGCCAACAACCAACTCAAAACACTTACTGTAACAGCTATGCTACAATAAGTGGTTTATCAACATAAATGGTCAAAATACCATCAAGCAGTAGGTTTCCTAGAAAATAAAAATAGTGGACTCGCTAGACCAAAAGGAGGTAAGGGAGCATGCAAATACCTAGTTAAATAGTATTCTGACTCAACTAGACATATCCTTTGCAAGGTGATGGAATCCAAGTCAGACAATATGGATAGTAGAACCAAGTGGCTCAAGATATCCCCCTACTGGGAGGGACACCGGGTAGTCAATCTTAGAAGAAAGGCAACTAAGATACCCCGTTCATGACACGTCTAGAAAAGGTGAATCTGCCGTTTGGTTCTATTGCCGCTGTATCCCCATACTGGTGATACATCGAGAACTGCGAAAGGTAGCCTTCGGTTACTGAATGGATTGTGGTATTCCACTCAGGCCTCCGGAACCAGTCTGGCGACTTCAACCCTCCTAGGGGAGAGGCCCTCTGATAAACTGGTTGTGACCATGCCAAAAAATACTAAGGGATTTTGGTTCCCTAATGGACAACAGCTATGTCTCAAGTGTAAGCAACCGAGGGGTGTTATTTGGATGCCTATCCCCCCGATCCTACCTAACTACAAAAATTCTTATGTGTTCCCCAAGTGGGGTTAGAATGTTGGTTGTATTAAGTAGTATTTTAGGGCTCACTTGAATTAGGTGACAGAGTGTGTGCGTGTGAGATGATGAACCCAAGTAAAAGTGCCACGGGGTGGGCAAATTTCTAACTAAAAATAACAATACAGAATTTAAACTTTGAAATGCAAAATTTTCTCTTTTCAATTAAAATGCTAAAATTTAAAAAATATTTTGTAAATGGAATAGAAATAAGACTGCAGAAAAAAGGCTGTAGGGAAGTATGGCTGCAGGTAGGATAGATGGCTGTGCAAGTGCAAAAAATATTGCAGCAAAGTGCTGGGTTCAAAATAGAGAAAAAGTGCAGAAAATAGACCACGGGTCTATGGCAAATCTGGGCGGTCGGACCGCGGGAAATAGCTCAACAGTCACGGATAGGTTGCAGGATTTTGGTCGAAAGACGGAGTCGGACCGCGGGAAACAGGTCGAAAGTCGCAGGCGGGTTGCAGGAAAATGGATGAAAGCCGCAAGCGGGACGCTGGTGAAAGGCCGAAAGACGTAGGCGGGTTGCAGAAAAATGGCTGAAAGCCGCAAGTGAGCTGCGGAAAAATGGGTTTACAGCCGCTGTCGGACTGCATGAAACAAGCTAATAGCCGCGGTCGGATCGTAGGTAACAGACTGAAAACCGTCGGTAGGTCACCGGAAATAGTCTGAGAGCCGCGGTCGGATCGCAGGTAAATGCCTGAAAGACGCGGTCGGAACGCAACTGCGGGGGGAAAAGACGCGGTTTACGGCAGCTGAAAGGGACAGCTGAAAGGAAAAAGAAAAAAAATATTGCAGAAAATTAAAAACATTTAAAACTTTAAAACTATAAGCAGAAATTCAAAGGAACACAAGGGGAGTCGCCAAAATTGTAGCTAGGGTTTTCACCCCAGCTTGTGCAAATGAGCACCTACTAAGGAGAAGGGACTCCTTAGTAGCAGAAGGGACTCCTTAGTAGCAGTTCAATAAACAGTAAATTAAAGCACTAAAACAATATGAAATTTAACCTAGCATGAGCATTAACAAAAATAACAAAACATGAAAATATGGCAAAAGATTTCTCTTTTTGTATTAAAGATTACCTCAAGTGTAGAGGTTGGTGAATCTCTTGCAGCAGTCCAGGAGGGTTGCTTCCAAGCTTCCAGCTTTGCTCCTTTCTCTTTCTTCAAAGGGTTGGAAATGGGCCAAAGGGGCACTCAAGTGTGAAAGTAGCTCAAGGGTGAGCTAGGGTTTCAAGAGTGATTTTGGCAGAGTAAGGGTGTATTTGACTGTGGATGTGAAATGAGGGGCCTCCATCACCTATTTATAGGTTTTTAGTGGTGGAGTGTTGGCCCATGGTTTTGGGAACCATATGGTTTAGGTCAGCTGTATAGGGTTTTTTCCTCCCTTTTCCCTCTTTTTCCTATTTTTATATATTTTTTATTCCCTTTTTAGAGGGTTTTTGCTATTTTGGAGGAATTTTAGATTATTTTGGGGGAAAAAGGGGTTTTTTGGCCTTTTGGAGGCTTTTTTAATGGTTTGGTGGCCTTTTGGAGGCTTTTTAATGGGATTTTAAGGTTTTGGAGGCTTTTATGGTAGGAAATGTGGACAAATGAGTCATGTAATGGGGTAGATGAGGTAGTGAGCACTTTTTGGGTGCTAACACTGATACACCCAATTCATTCTCAGTTTTTACATTATTTTCTCAAATTAATGATCCTCTAACATTTGAAGAATTTGTTGAAGATAAAGTTTGGGCACAAGCCATGGATGAAGAAATAGAATGGATTGAGAAAAATCAAACATGGGAATTAGTCGATGTTCCTAAGGACAAGGATGTGATAAGGGTCAAATGGATTTATAAGACCAAGAAAGATGATGATGGAAATGTGCAGATGCACAAGGAAAGATTGGTAGCAAGAGGGTTCACACAGCAGCCTGGCATATACTTCAATGAAACTTTTGCACTCATGGCACAAATGGACACTATCATAATAGTTTTGGCCATCGCAGCACATAAGGAATGGATGTTTACCAAATGGATGTTAAGTATGCGTTTTTAAATTGTTATTTAGAGGATGAAGTATATATGGAGCAGCCACAAGGCTATGAAGTCCCAGGACAAGGACACAAAGTATATAGGCTAAAAAAGACACTTTATGGTTTGAAGCAAGCTCCTGGAGCTTGGTACAGTTGCATTGAATCTTACCTCATTCAGAATGGATTTCACAGAAGTGAATGTGAACCAAGGTTGTACACAAAAATAAACAGGCAAGGTAATAATCTAATTGTATGCCTATATGTAGATGATTTAATATTTACTGGTGATTTTGGCATAGAGTATTTTAGATCAGTTATGGAAAGTGAATTTGAAATGACTAATTGGGCGTTTATGAAGTATTTTATGGGCACTGAAGTCCAACAGACTAAAAATGGCATATTTATATCTCAGTCGAAGTATGCAAATGAAGTCTTGAATAGATTTAAGATGTTAAATTGCAAGACAGCCCCAACACCGGTAATAACAGGTTTGAAATTGAGAAAGGATGATAATGGATCCAATGTAGATACTACATTGTTCAAAAGGCTTGTTGGAAACCTTATGTATTTGACTACGACAAGGCCAAACATCATGTATGGAGTCAGTTTAATCTCAAGATTTGTGGAGTCACCAAAAGAATCTCATTGGCAAGCAGGTAAAAGAATTCTGAGGTATGTAAGTGGAACAAAATATTTTGTTATTTTGTATTCAACCTCAGAAAATTTTAAACTCATTGGATACACTAACAGTGACAATGGAGGCAACATAGATGACATAAAAATAATGTTTGGGAATACTTAACATTTAGTAACAGGTGTTGTATCATGGGATTCAAAGAAACAACCCATTGTAACTCTTTCTTCAATAGAAGCAGAGTATGTCACAGCTCCAAGTGCTGCATGCCAATCCATTTGGATGCAGAGGATGTTAAGTGATATGTCACAGAACCAACAAGAACCCACAACCATTTACTGTGACAACAATTCAGCTATTGCACTGTTAAAGAATCATGTGTTCCACAAGAGAACCAAGCACATCGACACAAGGTATCATTCTATCAAGGAATTGATAAATAACAAAGAAATATGTTTATAATTTTGCAGGTCTGAAGATTAGGTAGCATACATCTTTACAAAACCTACGGCAAGGGACACATTTCAATATCTATGGAGTTGTTTAGGAGTGACAAGTTATACACAATCAATTCGTCATGCACAGAGCATGTTTCAACTCTTAAACATTTTGTAATCCCCATCTGCTCATAATTAAGGGGGAGTGTTGGAAAAATGAATTACAAGTTGATGCATTTCAAATCACAGCCTGACTCGGTTAGAGTCTGTAGAAGCGCAGAGATGTCAGACAACCTGACAACAGGCTTCGTGCACACTTCGAAGTAAATTCCATCTCTATAATGCAGTGAAGTTTCCCTGTTTTAATGTGGTAATATATAAGTCTATAGTTTTATGTATTCATTCTCAAGAATGTTGAATATTGCATGCCGCACATCTTCTCCAGATTTACTTGTGTGAATATTGTTTACATTTACGGTTTGTAAAAGAAATCAAGATTTCCCAAATATTTCACTGTGGGAAAAGTTATGTTTTAACGTGGAATAACTTCAACGTAAGTTTCAGTTAATGTTTTAGCAATAAATATTTTAATGTAAATCTTGTTTAAGTGTGGGCTCGTCGAAGTTGAATCTCCGCGAAGTAAATGTCCGTCGAAGTGAAATTTACCCCCCACAAAGTGAAGTCCTTGGCGAAGTAAACAATTTGGGGTTTCCTGTTGTATGTCCGTCGAAGTCCCAAAGCAAAAAAAAGAAAATATATATTTACTGCGTGGTTAAGTTTTAATGTCTGTGTAGTGTGTTTCCCTTGAGGTCTCTGTAAATGGGAAGGATTTTATCACTTTATGTAAAACTCTTTTTTCTTTTGTAACTTTTCTGCAGAAGGGTGGAGCTAGAGGGAGCTGCCATTTAAGAATGATGTGATTGGGAATGGTGAAACTTTTATACAGTTAATGGCTTGGTTTATTTCAAGATTGTTGTAAGTCTGTATTTGAAGGTTTTCGATATATATTTATGGTTTTGTTGCGCATTTATAGTGATTGAGTTGTTTGGGGTTTGCAGTAAAAATATTTCCTCTATGTAGACTTCTGGTTCTAATTTTATAACTATCTGGTTATTTGAATTTTGTTAGTAATCAGGAGTTACTATTATGTTGTTCACCATCCCATAAATTGTATTGTTCGTCATGCTGCAAATTATTTCTTATTGTTAGGTTTGATTTGGTCTTGAATTTCTTACCTTTCAGCACAATTGATTAAATATATCAGATATATGGTTCATTTCTTTAATTAGTAATCACCATTATTCTAGTTAATGAAAAATAACCATGTGTCTATTTGTTATGTGTGGTTTGATCAACAAATAAAATTGATAATTCTACTAAGAGGGTATAGCCTGGATTATTTATTCAATTTTTATCAGTAAGTTTTCATTTTTGTTATCATTTTCATATTAGAATTTTTTGTATATGACATGATAGCAAGTTGTTGTTTTCTCATATCAACATTAATCAATTTTCTTTGAATCTCAGTACCTCGGCTGAGATTAGGTTTTGTTTTTTGTTTTTTATTTTTGTTTTTGTCTTGTGTGATTCCAAATAGTTTTATTTTGGGTGTCAATTTATACGGTTGAAATAATTTAGATCAAGGTTGGTCTGAGTTATTATACCAAGGATACCTAATACAATCTGCATGTATTCTAATATTCTACTATTAATACACCTGAATTATTTGCTTATTAGCTCAGAGTAGTTTCAAGTTATCATAATAGGGTTTGATAATTTCTTAAATTTTTGGCTTGTTTATTATAGTATCAGTTTTACCTTTCTCACATTTTCAATCTGCAGAATAAACTTATTGATTTAGGGTCCTTACTTTTGAATGTGTATATTTGTATTTAAATAGTATATCTTTTATTTCATGTTTTTATTGTATATATTATTTTAATCTCTTTTTTAGTAATTGTATGTATTGCATCATAGCCATAGGTTGATGGATAATTTTATTTTGATCCCTTAGCTTAGAAATAAAACCTACTAATGGAGCCGTAAAACCCGTAAGGGTATCCATTTCAACGACTTCGAGTAATTAGACAACTTCGGATCAGGCTAATACCTCCTTGATGACGCAAGTGCATAACTTCCCCATCAACAGAAGGATACCATGTTTTCCAAGGAACTGGGAATATTCCATGACCATGCATTAGTTACATAAGGTGCATAAAATTGATGAACATGATCTTGTATATTACCTAGTGGTCGTTGCTGCCATGGCTTCTTTAGAGCGAGAAAGTTCAATGTTTCGAAACCTTCAATTTCCTCTTTGTAGATGGCTCTCAATCCTTGTAATGATGGAAAATCGTCTGTGGAATGTTGTTCTTCACAAAAAGCATAAATCTGAATGTTATTCAAAGGACATTTCTTTCTGCATTTTGAACTGAGAATTGATAAAACAACATCTTCTTCCTCTTTCTTTTTTTAGTTTTAAACGTTTCTAGTTGTGACTAATTTGTCCCAAGAGGTGTCTTTTAAAATTCTCAAATATATTTCCAATATCAGCTCTTGAAACTCCTCTAGTTGTTGATTTAGTCACCTGAGACATAGGATCTCTAGGTCCTTTCTTAGCTTTGGCCTGTTTCCTTGAATATTTCTTGCAAAATTACACAATTTCTACAAGGGGAAGGTGATAAATATCTCTCGGTCCCATTAAGTTCAGAAAATCCAAATATTCATCTATTGACACAGTTCTGTTGACATGGGTTCACTTCACAGTGGCGTCAACAAACAACAACTATACACTCTTAAGCACCGTTCCAAAAAGGTTTTATCCTTTCCAGCAACACCCGTGAAGTGAGTGAAGTCTTGCCCGAGATGATTAAGGGGTTTGAAGGAACCAGGTTTCCGCGGTGGGGAAAGGACATGCATTTACTTCGATTCTATCGCAATAGAAACCAAATATTCACATTCGCATCATGCTTTGAAATTTAGACATACATTTATCATTTGCATATTCGCTATGTAATCAACATTCGCATTATCAGATTAACACTAGTGATCGCAGTAGTCAGAACTTATAGAAAACAACATAAAGCAATCATCATTCGACATAAACAGAGACAAAAAGATAGATCCAAACATATTCATGCATTAACTCATCAAAACATGTGGTATAACCTTCACAGAAATAGGTTAGAACATCTTATCGCGGATCCATACAAAACTGCCAAAAACAGCGCAAAACATTACAGAGTTCATCCGCACACCTATCGATCACTTTTTATCTCATTATAGCATAGGATCGAATGCCCTTAGGCTTACATTCATATTCTTATTTATAGCCAACTATGGAGGTTACAAAATGGTCCAAATGACCCTTTCTAACAAACTAAACTAGTCTTGCGCTTCCTTGTTCTCCGTGAATGGTCCTTCTTTCGCGGATGGTCCTTCTTCGTAGATGTTAGCTTCCGCACTTCATGCAAACTAATCCCATGCCAACATGCCCCCAACACAAACTTGTGGCTTTCCCTCAAGACACCTCAGCTGGACACCTATGGTGCATTCACCTACTGCATGAAATCATCATATGTATTTTTTATCTCGGCGACCACTTCCTTTGCTGAAGCTCGGATTTGTGTACATTATTCCACTTGCTGGTCTGTTGGGTGTTCGCGAATCTTCTATTGTGCTTCCTCCAGGTGCTGCTTAACCTGTTGCATTGCTTCCATTACCTGTACTGCAAGGAATTAGGCTTTTGTTTGGAGCTCATTCAGGTGTGTGGCCCTTCTTTGCTGCCTTTCACATGCCTTCATTGCGCGCTGCTGCATGATTTTTAGTTCCTCAACCTTCGTCATTTGTATCAAGGATGGAATCACTTTCATCGATCCCTTGAAGGATTCTAGATGTGCTTACGCTTCGCTGAGTTTCCCCTTCAGCGTGGTTAGCTAGTCGTCCTGGACTACACTTCCCCAAAACTCCGTGACACCCTCTGCGACTACCTAGGCTGTATTTTCCATCTCTGTGATCTCCGTCACGGCTTCCTCAATTGCATTCTGCCTATCCTAAATCTTTTTCGGTGGTGTACTTGGTACCACCCTTGCCTGCAGCTATGCTTTTTCTTTCTGCAGTTCATCAATAAGTACACCCAATAAGATGGATTTCGCTTCTGGTAGTATGTCTTGATCTACCTCAGGGGTTTTCTTGCATACTTTGGATATTGCCTCTTCCAACCGCCTTTTATCCTCCATAGCCCTCTCTTTTTCAGCTAATGTTTGGGATTTCTCTACCTGAAGACGTTGTTCCTCCATCTTCCTGATGTGTAACTGCTGCTTGTACCGCACCATCTTGTCATGCATTGCGGCCTTGTGACCGCTCAGTTTTTTCATTGTTGCGGTTTGGATTCTCTGTAGTGTCAATAGTGGTAGTAGGTTGAAATATACCACAATTGAGTCGTACTTCCTTAGTTCCACATCCAGCTCCTCATTTCCTGTTGTCATCACATTTGGAAAAAGTTGAACTAACCTTGGGTTTGTGCCAACTTCTACTTCGACTCTTCTTGTCGATGCACTCAGTCGAACTTCCTCGTGTGGTACACTGGACTCAACAACTGTGTTAGATAGTGTGGATAGAAGTTGGGTTACCTGGTGGAAGTATCTGCTTGAGTGCTGGGTGACTTTCAGACTGTTTTCTTCTAGAATCTCCGTAGGTTTCTCTAGGAGCCTATTAATCTGCTCCGCCAGAAGACCACCACTTATGATTCTTTCTTTGCTGTCCATCCTATGATTTGTCCAAGTTTCCTCACGTTGTAATTCTAAGTTAGAATCAGTCGGGGTGGCTGTGGAGGCTCCATCATGGTTGGATGCCTCCAACTTCTCTTTCGCAGGGTCGTCTTCTCTCGCTCCCTCCTTCCGACTGGCTGAGTCTTTTTCTTCCTCGACTGGGTTTAGTCGAGTTGTTGCCTCCCATTTTCTACGTTCGATAGGTCCTTCTCATCGGCTGGGACTTTCCACTCTATGGGCCATCTTTCGATGATGGTGTCCAACTCCTCCTCGGTGAGCTTGTACTGCGTTGGCAACCACTGTCGTGACTTATCTGCTTGGGCTTGAAGGTAAATTGTCTAGGATTCAACCGATATCATTGCGATCGGTAGATACTTTCTTGCTGCTTGCTCAGTTATCCGTAGTATCACTTGCGCATCTATCTACATCATATCTAAGAACGAGTAAAATTGTATAATGTTGGATGTGTGTCATTCTCTATCAGGTTTTGCTCATAAATTTTGGTACTGTGCCCCTTCGCATATTCTGGCTTCTACTATGTCCATTCCTTGATAGTGCTTAGGCTCCCTCCATCCTACTAATGTGACCATCATTATGAGCCATGAGTATGTGGCTCCTTTCCTTTCTCCTGTGCGTCGTATGCATCTTCGACCAATTGGTATAGCAAGAATTTCGACCAGTTCATCCGCATTCCTACAGCACATAGTTCTACGGAGGTGATGATGCCGGAAGTACATTCCTTGGGCTTGTTCTTCCGTTCCACCTTTACTCCGAATATCTTCACTCTGACTCTAACAACCTAGTTCTTAATTGTGCTAATTAGGTAACCTCGAGAGTTTTTCTCCACTCCATACTTTGTCTTCAGGCTCACTGCGAGCTTCTTGTCATTGTCTTTTCCTTGGAAAATTTGGGAAGGATCATCTTTGTCCTTAGGAATCCCGGTGATTCTTACGATCAAGTCAACTGTGACTAGAATCTTCTCATGCAGCCATAGGTACCCACCATGAAAATAAACCAGCAACTGCTTTATGCATGCATTAACCTGTGCTAACCGCCTGAAGTGCGGTATCTAGGTGAGGCCTAATAGCCCCGAATGCTCCAATCCCAATGCCCACCCCTTGGGTTCCTTTGTGGTTGGGAATCCTTCTCCATGGCTGACACCAATGTATGCTTTTGCGCATTCTAGGAAGTTTGTTAGGTCGTGGTCATTATATTATAGCTTCTGCAAATTTGCCACAATGTTCTTGTCTTGAGGAACTCCTTTCGGTATCGGCGACATCTCGATAGTATACCGTTCATTATTGTTTATCTGTATCGTTGGTGTCCCTGCCTTGCTCGATGGTACATATCCAAGTATTGTTGGGCCTTCTTGCAATGCTTATGCCTTTCCTTCTTCTCCTTCTTCCAATTGAGTTGAGTTTCGGGTCCCTTTCTTCGAATCTCGACTGGTGTTTGTAGGTCGAGTGGTGCTCCGCTTCTTTCTGACTGAAATTCCAGACATGACTTCTGGTTGCTCCTGCAAAACTGGTTTTGGCTGCGGCCTTTCTGTGCTTGTGCTCAAAATGTAAACCTCTAGACGCTACTCTGCAGTTCTTTCTTAACAAACAATGCATCAAATTGCTCCCCTGCCCCGTATTTATAGTGTTGATTTGCCGCATCCTTATGATTTTGGACAATAATTACCAAATCCAACACTAATTTCCCAAATCCATCACATGCGTTGGGCATTAATTGTACCTTTTTTTCATTTTTGCCGCTGGTTATTGAGGTTTAACTGCTTCATTTATGACTGGATTTGACCCTTTCTGCATCGTGGTAGCTTCCGATTCCCGAAGCGTGCCACTTCTTGGTGTAACCTGTGACAATTTTTTTGTTTCATAATGTGACACCAATCCTTCGCTGAACTCATGCCTGTTCACATCTTTCGCGCTCCTGGGACCTCAGGTTCAACTGATATGGTTGTTACTCTCTTAGATCAACACAGATCCTGACTTTGCCGATTTTCTTATTTTGGACCACCATCGTCCTGAACCACTCCGATTCCTCTACTAGTTCTATAATTCCTACTTCCAACATTCTTTCAATCTCAGCCTTCACCCTTTACTCGTACCATAGATTCAACCGGTAAGGTCGCTGCTTGACCGAATTCGCATCAGGTTTCAATGGGATCTTCATCTCGCCTAGGTCCCCCGAAATTTCTTTCATATACAAGAATTTTATCGAACACAAGTCATGAAACTCGTGCCATAGGTCAGTCATCTTCGCAATAGTCGAATCATCCCAGTAGTCTCCGATGCTCATGAACTTGGGATTTTCTTCCAACCCAATGTTCGCTTTCTTGATTCGTAGTGGCTGCTGAAACTTGTCGGAGGCATGTCTGGTGCCTCGATGTTCCGACTTCCTTCTGAATCTGGGATATACGTAGCCCTTCGATCATCCTCATTGTATGGTTTTCCTGTTATGTTGTAGCATTCCATCAGCGTTTGGGGTGTCACAGTCCAATGAAGTCCCATAGGTTTCTTTCTCGGAACTGCATCGAATACTTTCTCCCGGACCTCCTATAAAGCGTTGTGGATGAAGGGGTTTTTGTCGGAGAAACTGAACGTTTGGCTAAATCCAATTGTTAGCTATTCCCATGAGGTTGTTCCGTGTCGCAGTTTTGCTTTGATATACCAACTTCATGGTACTTCATCCAGTGTGTGAATAAACGCATGAACCCATTCCTGTTTCGCTCGTGGTCCCCATTTGCTTTCACATTCATTCAAATGCTCCTTTAGATCTCCTCTGCCATCATACTTCCATCCAAAGTACCCTTTCGTGTTGCCAAACCTAACCGTCATTAGGTGTCTACATAGTGGCCAGTTAGTTATGGTGGACTTGTGCACCGCCCACCATCGTGCTGGTGTAGCCTTCAGGGATTCCTCTAAGGCCATAAGTTTTTTTGGTTCTGCCACTTTTTCTTCAAATTCAGTGATAAATGCAGCCAAGTTGGGAAATTCCTCATACATTGGTAACTCACATGCTTCCGTAGCTACCCATCGTCGTGACTGGGTGATCCGTGCACACCTCCTAAATGATACTTCGTGCAGTCGATTCTACCAATTTTCAAGTGCTTCATCCGAATCTGACGATGCTAAACTGCTATTGTGCCACCCTAAATATCCATCGGAAGTAGAGTTGATATAGTCTTTGGAGATGTTGTAGAGATTGTCGCATCCATCAATGAATTCATCCCTTGTTGCCTCAACATACCTCTACCCTTCCGCGGGGTCAAGAGGTGCGACTACCCTTATCTCACGGTTCTCGAATGACATAGTTCTTTTCTTGAAGTTGATAATATCCTGATTCTCCATCGTGTAGTCTATCCCTAGAAGCACTGGGTAGGGGCTTGTATTGTCCACAATTTTGATCACATCGAAATCTGCATATGTTTTGGGTCCCTCAATCTCAACGGGGACCTGGCATAGTTGATCGATCGGGCTGACCTTAATTTGGTTTTCTAGTCACAGTTGTACCAGGGACCAATCCAACTGTGGTTTCCCCATCCTTTCCCATGTCTGTTTTGTCAGGATGTTTACATATGACCCCAAATCCAAAATAATGGAGTCAACATCGAATGCTTCGACTTACGCGAACATGTGCATTTGTCTTCCTATCTTTCTCTTATGGATGCGATTGACCGTTCACTCCTGTTGTGCACCCTCCTGTCTATGTAGCAGGTTGGATATCTCCACCAATGCATCCTGATCTTTTTCCATCTCCAGGAAACTCTCAAGGAAGGCTATTAGGGTATTATCCTTTTTCTGTGAATTCGTCGTGTCGAATGTTAGTAGCATGCCGTAGGTGACTTATTTCTGGTGAAGAGGTGGTTGTCTCAACTGCCTCATTGCCTCCTGTGCTTTCAAGAAAATATCCCTTTCTACTTCCACGTCGAATGTGACTGGTTTTCTTGTTGTCGATCGGACGTTATCCTATGACCTGTCAGCCCCTGTCACAGCTCCTCATCGAGTCACTATTCCAACTGTCGCATTTTGACTTCTAAACTCTGTTGATATCTTTTGTATCACTAGTGGTGAATTCTGGTTTTGATTTTGATTCGGCGGAGGTGGGGGTAGGTTCTTAGTTTTCCACTTCGCGATGAGCTGAGGACAATATTCGACACCATGGTGCACAACGCTGCAGTAAGTGCACTATGGGGTTGGATTCGAGCAATCCCTCTGGGAATTCCCTTGCTGACCACAGTTATAACATATGATGGGTCCTTGTCCTCGTCTAGCAGCTCCTCCTCGACCGACATCGGTACCTCGCCCGCCTCGGAACCCCCATCTGAATCCTCCTCACAGTGACCCGTATGGCGGGTACTACGGTTGACCATACTGCAGTTGCGGATATTGCGGTTGACCATATTGTGGTGGTTGAAATTGCGGTTGAGGATATTGTGGTTGGCCATAGTACGACTAACCATAATGAGACTGATCATACTTTGGTTGCGGATTATATTGAAGCCGTTGTTGATTAAACTACTGCTGCTGTACCGGTGGTTACTCCTCTCCCTTCATGAAGAATATATTCGCAGTCCTTTCTTGTAGTAGGTCATAGCTCTGCAGTCTTTCTCATCGTGGCCAACCGATTGACAAAACTTGCAATACAAGTTCACTGGTTTTGACATCATCTTCTATAGGTACACACATTCTTCCGGTTGATGTCCTCTCGTCTGACAGACATGACACCAAGGAATCCCTTCCTGACTGAGGGGATTTAGTGCACCTGATTGCAAATATTCTCAAAATTCTAGGCACTAATCCTTGTGATGTCCTTTTGTCCTACATCTAGTGCACCATACGTCTTCGATGGCCTCTTTCCTTTCTTCATGTCCTGTAGCTGTATCATCAAGTTTTCCAGCTGTGCTTGTATTCGATCCATGCCAAAGATTGTTTCGCTGATCGGTGAAGCCTCCAGTTTCATTGCGATCTCCAGTGCTTCTGCTTGAGTCTCTACCTTCTGTTGCATCATAAGCCCTCGAATGTGCGGCACCAACCCTGCAATAAACCATTCTTTATGCTGCATATCGCTCATCCCGAAACTCACTTTCGCCATTAGCATTTTTTACCGTTCTTCAAATTCCCATACTGATTCATTTGGAAACTGCTTGATCTCCTTGAGCTCAGTAATGTATTGCGACTTGGATTTTGGTTTTCTAAATTCATCGATCATCCCCACCTTGATCTGTGGCAATGTTTTATCTGGAGTTCCCGTCGGTACCTTAGTAAAATTCATATACCAGTCTAGCGCATGGCCCCTGTATTAGGATATCTCATCATTCGGTTATGTACTTTGCATGCATTTTGCATACATGCATGCATTCTACATGCATTGCATGCACCTGCATATTTCCCAGTCACCAGTTTGATGGTTCCAGCACCTAGTCCCTAGTCTTCCAGCACTCGGGAGCTACTCTCCACTCAGATTTAGCCCTCCTAGCCAGGGAGGAGCTCACTTCTCACCTTTCATTGCAGAAGGGCACCTTTTCTCACCTACCCGTCCAGTTCACTTCAGTTAGTTAGTTGTCTTTCCTTGATTTGAGGCTAGACTGACTCCTAACTGTTGTTGCCACTCGATTGACCTCCGATGAGCCTTGACTACCTATTTTGAGTGCAGTTAACTCCTCATGCGCCCTCCATTGAGCCTCCATCCCTACATTAGTGCCACTTACCATCAGTTACACTTATTACACTCAGTTAGACTCAATGAGACTCAGTTTGACACCTATCTGACAGTGAATTGTGCATTGATGACCACCACTGATTGATGATGAGGACTCCTATTTGGATCCAAGTTGCACCATGCAGTATATTCGAATGAACTCCTTGGCTAATTCGAATTGCTCACTCATTGTGACGGTATTGTATTGTAATTCTACTATTCTGGATTACAGAGCACTGATGCATCTCTCTTGCACAGTTTTTACTCCAATTTCTTTTACATCATTGTGATTGATTTACTTGTTCAATAGATCTAGATCTGCTGTGACTAATTTTACATGGTATCAGAGCCATTGCAGGGACAATATCTCTCTCCTAGAGGTGTTCTACATGAAGAATTGAGTGAATTTGCTCAAAATTACTGAAGTTTTGGGATGCAAAATCTCATGTGCATTCACTCATGTGCATGCAAGGCTGAAAAATACACTCCAATCCACTCCAGAAGCTTGAGTTTTCCACAGAATTCCTGGATATGATACATTGGATCTTCAAGCTTGCTTGATATCCAATCCCAGGTGTGATGCAACTCTAAAAGGGTGGATTGTGCGACCTTATAGTGTTTGTTTGTTTGTGATTTGCAGGTTTCTTACTTCCTCCATTTGCATTCGCTAATGCAGAGATGGAGACTTCTTCTTCACAAAATATTCTTACTCCATTCAACTATGATGAATGGAAACCAAAGATGATTGCATTCTTGAAGAGACAATGTGTTTTTGATTTGTGCATTGGTAATACAAGAGATTTTGATTCCGATGAAGAGGAGAATGATTGGCTCAATGATTGTGATAGATATTTTGGAGCAATATGTCTTGCTATGTCTCCTTGTATGTGCTACCTCAGTAATACTGTTGAAAATCCAAGTGATCTATGGGTCCAACTTGACAGAGAATTTGGAAAGCAGGAAGAAGAGGATCATGCTAGCATTTTGGAGAACAAGCCCAATGAGATCTCCTTATGTGCTCTCTCTAATTTTGTCTTGGACTCATCCATTGTTCAAGATGAAGAAGAAACTGTAGATTTGTAATGTCCCCATTCAAATAAGTGCATAGTAAGACAATCCCATCAATCCTACTAGTTTCCTAGGTTGGATGGGCACATGTGGGATGGTAATAAGGAAACTAATAAATGATATTTAGACATTAGAAGGGTTTAAGCATTTAATAAATATGATGAATAAATAAATTGAAGAGAAATTATAGGTGGCAAGTGGTTTTGGAGACATATAGAGGTGGTGGGACCCACACTAGCTTGATTTTTCAATGACACATGGCAGCTCTCTCTTGCCAATTCGAATTCATGGGAAGGTGAACACTCTTGGGTGAGTTGGTAAGTCATAACACATGGCATTGAGCATATTAGGTCTAAATGGGAAGGAATAGTAACCTCCATGGGAGAGGAAGAGTCAAATTGGAGACTAGTGGACACATGGGCTAGATTCCCTAGTTTTATGACAATAATAATGAAGCATCTATGACATTTTATGACAAAATTCAGACCTGAATTCTTACACCTGACCATTATGACATGTCAGCCCCAAAAACAGGCTCAAAAAGGCGCTCATGGAGTTGGAGGAATCTAAAGAGACTCAAATTCGAATTTGGGAGAAGATGGAAGGTTGGAACTAGGAGACAAGTGGCAAATGAGGAATATTTTCTAAATGGAAAATTATTGAATCTATTGAGAGGATTTCGATCCCTTGAAGGCTAATGTTGGTTATAAAATGTAGAAATCAAGTATGAGAATGGCTTTTGATGATTTGAGAAAAATTGCATTTGTGAAGAGAGAGCTAGTGGATGACTAGTTTCTTGCCTTAGCCAATTTCGAGGGTGAAAGATTCCCATCCAAGTTGGTGTTTGGAGAGGCCACTCAGGTATTTCATGGTTCTTTAATGGAGTTTGTATTTTCAGGTAGCATCTATAGGAAGTTTCATGGTTTGGTTTAGTGCAGCACTTTCTGTTAACCGTTTCCAGTTTTGAAGGCATATTCGTGCTCCTTGAGGGAGGGCGTTTTTGGTGAGAACTTGTGCTTCTTGAGAGAGATTCTCATTATATATTTACGATTGTAATAGCTTAATATCCTCTGTTATTCATATTCAGAAAGTCTCAGGTCGAAATACCCACTGGTTGTATGCAAAACTATTGATTAATGAGCAAACAATGTCCATTTCCCCAATGCATTGATGTATGACACTATAATGTTGATTATTTCGAATGGATGGATGATTATCTGATATATTTGTGATAAATATAATGCCATGGATGTCTTATACAAGTTTCATGTACTGTACTTGAGCATTTGAAGCATTTTTACTCAGTTTAGTTGTATTGGGAGGTGAAATAGTGCCATTTCCCCAAGGGTCGAATTGGGGGTTTTTGCTGTTGAATTTGAGAGAGTTAGAACAGTATTAAAAATCAATTAATGGTTCATATGAGACCTTAATCACATACTTAACACATTATATACCTCTGTTCATAAATTTGTGGGAGTTTGGAGGCATTTGGAGGGCCATTTGCAGTGTTACCCGAGGGGGATTTGATGCACAAATTACTAGTCAAAATTACATATATTCATCAGAATACAAATCAAGTTTGCAGCAGTATTTGGAGGGCCATAAAACATCCCTGAACCGTATATTCAAGTCTAAATACCATTCATACACTCCTACAGAATATTTGGGAGCATTTGGGTTGATTTGGAGGTCAAAACAGTAAAACTAGTCAAAGGTCGAAATCGGGAAAAAAAGTGGAAAATTGGGCATTTTAATAAAATTTGAAAAAGGGATATTACAAGATTCAACATTCATTCTCTCAAAGTCTTCTATTTCAAATTCTGAGCAAGATAAACTAGCTCATACTCTAGATTTCAAATAGGTTCTTGAATCCTCTCTTTCACATGAGTTTGTCAGCATGCAGAATAATGATCTACTTGATTTTTTGGAGGTAAAATCTGATTTTGGAGGTGAAGCATTCATTCTCCTTTATTGCATGCCTCCTATAAACTTTTGTTCTATCATTTGCACAGTTTCTCAGAGTTTTACCGAAGATGAAGAGCACTACCATTCACTTGAGTTCAATTCTCATGCAATTTTTGTTGATTTTGGTTTTGATCTCACCCCTGTTGGTTCAAAGAAGATCTCAAGAAACCATTTGTCAAATCTTGGAGATGATTTAACTTCCACTGATAAGAAGTTCAAGTTTCAAGATCTATTTGATCCGATTGGATCTATTCCTACCTCACTTGGTTCAAATCACAAGTTCCAGGATCATCCTCATATTTTCAGATTTGTTCTCACCATTTTCAATATGAAGAGCAAGTTCATAAAGTCTCCACATTCCCTTGCATCCAATGATGGAGAATTCAAGCACATGTTTTTGGAGCATGATCCATTTACTCCCAAGAGTAAGATACCTCCAAACATATCTACTTGATTTTGGGGCAGTTAAATCTTTTGGTGTGTTATAGTCGATTTTGAGGGGGGGTTTTTCCCATGAGGTTTTCTCCATTTCCTCGGTTCATGGACTGTTCTTTATTTGGATTATTATTGTATTGGGGTGACCTTTGGTCTCAGTAACCAGGGCCCTACATTTTTTTTTTTACATCATAGTATACCTTGAGGGGGGGTGTTAGGATATCTCATCATTCGGTTATGTACTTTGCATGCATTTTGCATACATGCATGCATTGCATGCACCCGCATACTGCCCAGTCACTAGTTTGATGCCTCCAGCACCTAGTCCCAGGTATTATAGCACTCAGGAGGTACTTTCCACTCATATTTATCCCGCCTAGCCAGGAAGGTGCCCACTTCTCACCTTCCACTGCAGAAGGGTTCCTTTTCTCACCTACCAATCCAGTTCACTTCAATTAGTTAGTTGTCTTTCCTTGATTTGAGGCTAGACTGACTCCTAACTATTGTTACCACTCCAATTCACCTCCAATGAGCCTTGAATACCTATTATGAGTGTAGTTAACTTCTCATGCGCCCTCCACTGATCCTTCATCCCTACATTAGTGCCACTTACCATCAGTTACACTTATTACACTCAGTTTGACACCTGTCTGACAGTGACTTGTGCATTGATGACCACCACTGATTGATGATGAGGACTCCTAGTTGGAGCCAAGCTACACCATGCAGTATATTCGAATGAACTCCTTGGCTAATTCGAATTGCTCACTCATTGTGACAGTATTGTATTGTAATTCTACTATTTTGGATTATAGAGCACTGATGCATCTCTCTTCCATAGTTTTTACTCCAATTTGTTTTACATCATTGTGATTGATTTACTTGTTCAATAGATCTGTTGTGACTAATTTTACACCCTGAGGGTCGTCGCTAACTGTCCCTTTTTGATATTTTCATCTTGGACCTGCTTAACAGTCCATAACGCCTCTCACAGAAATGAGTATTGTTCGAGATCCTCGTCCCATTACCCTGGAAGGTCGACATCTTTGCGTCGTCACTTTCCATTCTTGGGCTTCTACTATTATTATTTACTGATCTGCTACTCTTACTACTGTTCTGGCATGTAGGACAGCTTTGTGAATAACTTGTATTTCCTCTTATCAAGTTCTGAGTAGTGCGTGGAGTTGAAGGTACATTGTAGCTTAAGGTCCGTCCTTCTTAGGATTCTGGGGTAACCTATTCACTTTCTTCTTCATCGTAATAAGGTCACTTCGTCCCTTGTGGTCCTGTTTTTCGATCTTCCATTCTGGTCCCCTTAGGAGACTCTCTCTCAGTCCTCCTCTTCTTCTCTGGTTTCCGGAATATCATCCCACTCCTCAAGGTACCACACCCTTTGTCAACCTCCCTTAAAAATTCATCATCGCTCATGTCCATCTACCCCGCATCTTTCTATCGGACCCGCATTCACCGGTACCCACAACTTCCACACACTGATCTTCTACTCGTCGGAATTCATCCTCAGTATACCCTTTTCGCAGACAAGCATCTTAATCCACAACTTCAGAGATAGCAGGAATCTCCCTCTAGGTCCTTTGAAAAGTTTCCTGTCCACATCGTTGTATGATCTGATTGTATCAACGAAAAAATAAGTAATGTATCCCTGTAAGATACTGTCTACCTAGAAGTCAACAGCCCATGATACCTTATTGTCAACCCATTTCAGATGTTGGATCAGTTCTGGAGTCCAATGGTCAGGCTCACTCTTTTGTAAATGGTTCTTATGAAATGTCAGCTATGCCAACCACTCGTGCAACAATACTGGGAATTCATAGAAGAATATCTCGTGGATATCAGAGTAAATATGCTTCTCCAACCAATTGCTTGTCGTCTGCCTAGGGTTTCGATTTTCTCCTTCTGTAGATTCTTCTGCTTTCTTGTCAAACCAGTCCTGAATCTTCGGTTTCATCGGGTGCCACAACATGTCCTCTTCTTTCTTATTCAAAGTCCTAGCAATAGAACCATTTGTTGACACATTTCTTTCGAAAGGGGTTCATTTCACACTTTCATCAACAAACACTGACTATACACCCTTAAGCGCTGGCCCAAAGGGGTTTTACCCTTTCTAGAAACACCCACGAAGCAAGTGAAGTCTCACCCAAGATGATTAAGGGGACTGCAGGAACTAGGTTTCCGTAGTGGGGAAGGACATCCATCTACTTCGATTCTATCACAACAGAAACCAAATATTCACATTCTCATCATGCTTTGAAATTCAGACATACATCATCATTCGCATATTCACTATGTAATCAAAATTCGCATTATCAGATTAACACTAGTGATCGCATCAGTGAGAACTTACAGAACACAACATAAAGCATTCATCATTCGACATAAATAGAGACAAAAAGACAGATCCGAACATCTTCATGCATTAACTCATCAAAACTTGTGGTATAACCTTCATAGAAATAATTCAGAACATCTGATCGTGGATCCATACAAAACTACCGAAAACAAAGCAAAACATTACAGAGTTCATCCGCATAGGATCGAATTCCCTATCGATCACTTATGATCTCATTCTAGCATAGGATCGAATTCCCTATTAATCACTTATGATATCATTTTAGCATAGGATCAAATTCCCTTAGGATTACATTCATATTCTTATTGATAGCAAACTACGGTGGTTAAAAAATGGTCCAAATTACCCTTTCTAACAAACTAAACTAGTCTCGTGTTTCCTTGTTCTCTGCGAATGGTCCTTCTTCCGTGGATGGTCCTTCTTCACAGCTGTCGGCTTCTGCACTTCATGCAGATTAATCCTGTGCCAAAATCTGTTGATCGATTTGTCACTTTAGAAGATATTCACTTGTATATTGTATGCATTACATTTGTACTTTATTGTATTATTCCTTTGATTGGAAGTGTCGTCATTTGTATTTGCAAGTGTTGCAAGTTATATTGTAAGTGTCGTAACTTATATTTGATGGGTTATTAGACCACCTTAGAGGGGTCGTCCCAGTATGAGTTAAAGGGTTATTAGACCACCCTAGCGGGGTCGTCCCAGTGACAAGTGGTAATGGGTTATTAGACTCTCCTAAGGGAGGTCGATCGAGTTAGAATAAAAGGCAAGTAAAGGTAAAGTATAAGTAGAGAGGAGCACCTCTCTATTTATCCATTCATTCACTCAATCACTTCGCATTAGTGAGAGTGTGCACAAGTGGAGGAGGAGAATCTTCTAGGAGACTATCTCTTGGTTTGGGGTTTTGTATTGGTGCTCATTCTATTTTTGAGGAAGTTGCGGGCTTTTTCACCTTCTTGGTTTTCCCCAGTGAAATGCTTTGTGTCTCTTGTCTCTTGTGTTTGACATGTTGTACACGTTGTTCTCTCAGTTAGGATCCTAGATCATATTGAATTAAATGATGAAAAAATAACATGGTATCAGAGCTAACCTGAAGGAAGGCATTGTATGGCATTTACGACAATTGTTGCACTTGCAACAAATTGGAATCTAGGGCTTGATATAGTAAAATCTAGTCATAGTGGAACTTTCGCTATAAATCAGTTTTGGTGAAGGTTCAGGGTCTGAAGTTTTTATAGTCTGAATACCAGACACAGATGTACCTTGTGTAAAACTTTCAGCCTCAGATTCGTTGTACTTTGTGAGATATGATCCATACAAGTTGGGATTTCTGCCTCTTCCAGAATGAATCCCTAAATAGGTGACCTAGGAACAGAGGTCATATCTCAGGATAGGAATCTCCAAATGGAATTCCATAAAAAGTGACAGTTAGGGAACGAACTATAGTTTCACAGGTCTAATGTTTAGAGGCCAAAGTTGAAACAGTGACTTGTGGAACTCCGTACAAGTTTTCTATGCTATTTCATCCCATAAACATGTCATGTTGCTACACTTAACATATCTCTCTCATGGAGAATCCATTGAAGCTCAGATTTATGGGGTTGGAAATATGAAATTCCATTCTACCATAGGCCGAAGTTTCAGCCCCCGAGGATCCAAAATTTCAGAGATGTACCAGAAACAATATGGTATATATTTGTGTCAGAACATAATTGGATTCTGAGCATTTTCATTTTTGGCTTGTCACTGTTGTGGGAAATTAGGGCTTTTAACAGAAGTGGAATTTTGGAGTGCTATCAGCATAGGATTTATCTCCTTAGTAAAATCAAAATTTAGATACCAAGATCAAATTTTTTGGTTGGGTAGAACCCCGGTATCCATCAAACCCTAGTTCGGGTTTTGGACCATAAAACCAGAAAACCAGATTTTGATAGAAATTGCAGATCCAAAATTCATAGGTCATTTTTGAAGGGTCAATTTTTGAATTTTTCAAAATATGAGCACACCAGTTCGCTCACCTCAGTCAAATGCATCTCCTTGTCTAGATAGAAGTTTGAATTCCAAGTTTGGATTTTTAGGGTTTCTCTACCAAACCCTAGCCAGCTCCATATCCAGTTTCAACAAATCAAAGTGGATTGCGTTAATCCTAGAAGAGAATGAATTGGACACCTACATAAGTGAAGAAGTTCCAGTTCCAGAGGGAGATAAGGCTAAGGCCTTACATAAGAAGACTACAAGCAATCCCGACATAAGTGAATAAGTTCCAGTTCCCGAGGGAGATAAGGCTAAGGCCTTACATAAGAAGACTACAAGCAATCCTGACAGGTATGACTTGAGTAGATACATGTATGTTTTGAAATTTGTTCATGATTAAGTTTGTCTTCGAATTATTAAGGTTAGTACAATCTTGATTAATTTTAGACTTGTCTTATCACCTTAGTAAAAGTATGAATGCATGTGAATGATAGAAGACATTCATTGATTAGGTTGTGACACTTATGATTGTACTAATGCACTGTGGTGTTGTATGAGGATGATATTGTCTGCTAACATGAAAGGTACATCAAGAAAGACAAATCACGTTCTAGATCAATAACATATGACCATGGTGACATGAAGACAAAGACTCATCCATAGCCATTAATCACATAGAAGCTCTACTTACAAGGTATATATAATTTGGTTCTACAATGCTTAACTTATGAGATATGCAGGTTACCAACACAAGGTCACTAAATCATTGAAGAGAACAAAGAAGACATTGTTCGGGTATGTTAGACATAACTCGCAAACATGATAATCCATGTTTTTCCTATATCAAGTTAGAATCCTACCTTGTGTTAGGGTCTCATATAAGTATACTTTTGTATGATTGATAATGATTATTCATGAAGTTATAGGTTTGAGTAATCATGGGTTTATGCATATTATGCTTCTTACTTTGATTAATGATATAACAAACCAGAAGAGTCCTATGGTCAAATAAGAATATGCATGAGTAAAAGACGTCATCCTTGAAACCTTGAATACTAACACTTGTGATAAATTACTTGTGTATGAAATGACCATGACCATACATGTTTAAGATTATTTAGAATCATAATGTTTTGATAGTATTGGGATTATACTAATGAAGTATGATTATGTATGAGATCTTGAGGATGACACAATGATGACACTAGTGCGCACTTAAGCATGCATAGTGGCCTAGGATGGATAGAAGTTCAAAGACATAAATGATATCATAAAGGAAGCAAAGATCAAGAGGGAGCACACTCCAGTAGTCCCTGCAAGGAAGCAAAGATTGAGAGGGAGTCCACCCAACAACTAAACAAAGATAAGTATTTTAATTATCATCTATTTTATATATGATTACTTAAATGATGTTGTTAAGTCATGTACATACTTATGTTCCTAGATTTAGGATGTATATTATGATTTTAGAAAATTTGCATTAATGGACAAGATACTACTAATATAGTAATAGGTAAGTGGCCTATGGTACTGTACAACATTCCATCGCTACTTATCTAGAATGAAACCTCTTTGATGACATGTTGGGAGTAGTGCACGCTCTTAACAATGTTCTGGTAGAGATGGAAGGCATCTAGAAAGTTACCGTATGAATACGGGATATGGATGAATGTTGTATTGAAGCATTGGCTAAGATAATTGCATGACTGCATGAGATATGTCCTTTTATGTAAGAATTTGTTCTGAAAACTATGAGATATTTCTAATCATGCAATTGAATTTGACTTGTAGGAAAGATTGTGTGCAATCACCTACAAAAGAAGGACAACGACATTTGTTCCAGAAATGGAGTTTAAGAAAACTACCTATTGAAGATATTGAAGAATTTGAAGTTCCCAAGATCAGGGATGCAGTAATGGAAGGATGCCATGATCGAGGAGAACCAGTCGATCATGAAGAATGATGTTCGATATGTGGTTCCAAGACCAGAAGGGAAGTCTACTGTGACTTCCAAGTGGATCTAAAAGATCAAGCATGCTATATATGTTAGCATAGATAAATAAAAGGCGAGGTTTGTGGTTCGTGGCTTATCCTAGAAAGAAGTGACAGATTATTAAGAGACTTTTGCATCTGTAGCCCGATACACTTCCATCAGAACAATACTTGCTCTGGCTACAGTGATGAAATGGAAGATACACCAGATGGATGTCAAGACAACTTTCTTGAATGGTGTAGTCGAAGAGGAAGTGTATGTGGAGCAGCCACTCGGATTTGAGACACATGACAGGGAGTCATATGTGTGCAAATTAAAGAAAGCCTTGTACGGTTTAGAACAAGAACCCAGGACATTGTATGACAGGATTGAAAGCTTCCTGACTAGTTTGGGCTTTACCAAGAGTAAAGCAGATTCCAAACTTTACTACAAGGTTGAGCAAGCAAATCCAGTGATACTCGTACTGTATGTAGATGACCTGTTTGTGACAGGTGAGTATGGTTTGATTGCCGACATGAAGAGGAAGATTGTTGCTGAGTTCGAGATGAAGGACTTGGGTATGATGCATTACTTTCTAGGTATGGAGGTGTGGAAGAGTGTAGATGTAATATTCCTTGGACAAGGGAAGTATGATGTAGAGATCCGGAAGCGGTTCTAGATGATGGACTGCAAGGACATGGCCACACCTATGGCATCGAACCTGAAGCTATTGAGTGATGCCTCATCAGAGTCGGTTGATGTCATGATGTATCATCAGATGATGGGGTCCTTGATGTACTTGACGGCACGAGACCAGATATTTGCTTTGCTGTGAACACTTTGAGCTAGTTCCCGATGGATCCTAGACATGTTCACTTGATTGTTGTAAAGCATATTCTGAGGTACCTGAAGGGTACGGTTGATTATGGGCTCAAGTATGATGCGAATCAAAAGTTTAACCTGGAGGGTTATGTTGATTTAGATTGGGCAGGAAGTGCTGTAGATAGGAAGAGCACTTCAGGGTGTTGCTTCAGTATGAGATCAAGTGTGATCTCTTGGTTTAGCAGGAAGCAATCCTGCATAGCACTGAGTACAGCCGAAGTAGAGTATGTCGCAGCTTGTTCAGCTAGTTGTGAGGTAGTATGGATAAGGAAGCTAATGTCTTATTTGTTTGATCTCCAGTTGGATGCTACTTGTATATTCTGTGACAACTAGAGTTGTGTGAAGTTGTCTGAGAACCCAGTGTTCCATGACAAGTCGAAGCACATCGAGGTCAAGTATCACTGTATTAGGGATATGGTGCAGAGAGGATCAATGAAGCTCCTGTATGTTGCGATGGACGAGCATATAGCAGATGTGTTGACCAAACCACTAGCCAAGGTGAAGTTCAAGTACTTCAGAGAGAGGCTTGGTGTTCTTCAGATTCAAGATACTTCCAGGAGGAAGTGATGGGACACAGATGCAGGAGCCATTCCAAGCATGGTGGTAGAAGGATCCTTCCCATGGCTATGGATGTAAGTGCTATGCGATGAGCATCAGGACAATGCTTCGGATGATGTTCTATATGATGATGATCAATATGATTGTTGGATTAAATAACTGTTCTATAGGTTTCCAATATAGACCTAGGTTCTTTAGCGGTTCAAGGAGCCAACATAACCCCTTCTCATCGGCCCTTTCGGCAATAGCCTATGAACATAATGAGGTCTCACACAAGGTGTAGTGATGGGGGAGTTGCAGAATCAGGTTTTCGCAACGCACTTTGGGGGCTCGCGGTGCGGACTGAAGACTGCACAATGATACCCTACATCGCGATCAACACTTCTACAAGTTGAAATACTAACACAACCAGCGCATCCAAGGACTGCGTGGTTTGGGTAGAATTCACTCAACAGGACAGCGCAACTGACTTATACGCTTCCTCTTTGGACTTAACTGATATTGCTGATTTTACTTAGTACTTATTCATCCATCTACTTGCTTAGATTATTCAGTTTTACAACTTATGCAATGGAACAAAATACACAACTCGGCGCACACCCGATGCTGTGCTTCAAGGGAGTCGCATGGCATGATCTCTCTGACGTAAGTGCTTATCTAAATGACTTATACATTCACTAACTCAAAAACACTATGCATTCAACATCCATCCATTCATGTAATACTTAACATTCTATTCCCATTTCATTCCCATGGCAAATACATATAAAAGTATTAATACATCAGCTGATAAATGAGAATTCAATCATTCATAGTAAGCAAACAAACAAGTGCAAAACACATAAAAAATCCCAGTACACAAGATTTAACGTGGTTCACCCCCGGGATGGGAGATACGTCCACAGGAATTGTTGTTGTATTAGTCTTTGGGAAGGGTACAACAGTTCTAGTCTGGACACTCAGCTGCAGACTCTCTTCTCTCTCAATAGGCCTCTACACACACAACTTGCAGAGCCTTTACAAAAATGTCTCTCAACAGAGATCTATTCGGTCAATAATAACAGTGAAGAGTAAACAAAATAACAACCCTTTCCCATACAAAATATGCCTTATTTATAGATCATGCCCATAGGTCATGTATTTACAATTCGAAGGAAAAAACCCTCAGGTTTACAAAACTGTCACGGTTTTCCCTTAATCGGACTACTGGTTTCTAGTAGTGAATCTTCCATCATGGCCACCTTCAGCGAATGCTTACATCACTATCAACCTCCCTGTCACGCGCACGCCAAGAGGTCTCTTTCATCTATTCGTTCTTCCTCTAACAGACTTATGCGATTGGTTTGGGTGGTGGTCCTTTCACATGTGCAACTAGTCGCTTTCCTTCCGCATTGCTTCTTACCCATCGCCTGGCAATCCTGGAGCATCTTTACCAAAAATAGACCACCGATGGTCTAACCGAAATTTGTGCCATCTTCCATCCATCCTTTTTCCCTGCCAAATCTCCATAGATCGGGATCTTCACAACACTGTCTCCTCACAGCACTATACTTCGTATCTCTTTCGACGCTGTGCTACGCTCAACTTTGCAGCATCCAAAAACTGGCTTGTCCAAAAAGCCTCCAGCTGAACCGCTTTTAGCTTTGCAGTTCCAAAATATGACTTGCTCAACAATGCCCAACTTGGGCCAAGCCCAACAGGCCCCTAACACTTACACGTGGCTCGTCCCTGAGCCACCTTCAACTTCTACTTCTCCTAGTTGTTCCTCCTCTTACGAAGCTAGCATTGCAGCGAACTCGTTGTATGTAACGATCAACTTTTCAACTACTTCCTTGGTGTCTTGCTCAACCTGTTTGACGGTCTCCAACATCTCAGGTGTTATTTCATCATCGGCTTGTTGTTCCACCTATTCTTAACCTTTGCGCAGTGTTTGTGTCAGAAATTGTTACTAAGGCTAGGGTAACAAGCCAACACAATCTCAAGAATAAAATCAATCCAAACTAGGTTTTTAGGGTTTTGTTTTGTAGGTTTTGGTAAGAAAACTTCAAGAGCATAAGGGAATACATCCAACAATAAGTAAAAACTAATTCACATACATATATCCATGAAGATGTATATATATCTCAGAAATTCACCAAAAGATTGCACTGAAATTCATTCAATAAAAGACAAGCACTTACTGGAAATCATACATAAAACCAGAAATGAAATTGTCAATCAAGAAACTATATAAGTTTAAAATGAAGCCAACACATATCAGAAGTGGAATAAGGAGTCATATATTCATAGTTTCATCAAAAATGCAATATGAGAGTTTGCAATACTTAGCAGTGAACAAGTCTGGAATAATGCACAGCTTGCAGACCTCCTCTAGCTCTCCAAAATTTCGAACCCTTACAATGTCTTTTCTTCCTCTCTAAATAGTTTTTTCATCCCCCAAAAAACAGTTAGGGTATCTCCTACTAATCCTCCATCGAATGACTAGATTAGGGGAAATAATATTTACATTTTTATAAATTACAATTTTGCTAAAAATAACAAATCCTTAACAAAAAGATTTAAATGAACCTAACTGCCCTAGATCTCTTTCGATGCCTCCACTAGCAAAGCTATGCCATCTGGACTTGAAGATCCTTTCTTCACTCTTTTGTGCTTTTGCTCCAGCTCAGCTATCCTTTTGTGTAGGTGTTCATTTTCAAGTTGCAAGGTTTGAACTGTCTTTTCTAATTCTGAGCAATTCCTGTCAGCAACCCTTTTTCTTCTGAGTGCCTCTTTAGCATCAATCACCAACTCTTGAAAATTATCATGAGTATCTTGAAGATCTTCTCTCAATCTCCTATTTGCCAGCATTAGACCATCATTAACTTCTTGCATGTAGTTCATTTGATGCTTGTACTGTTTGACCACCTTCTTCAAGTTCTCCCTGTCAGAATTAACCAGTTTTTCTATTGCAGCATCCTGATCTTCACTTGGTTTCCAAAACATATTAAACTTCTTAAACATTAATTCCTCTGTCAATGGCTTTACAGTAATATCTTCAATAATAGGGTTTGAAACACCTATTTCCTGTGCTGATTTAATCTCTTCTGTTAACAATTTTTTAGAACTGTTTTCAACAATGGATTGAGAGCTCTCTTTACCTGTTACCTGTACAGACCCAAAATCCTCTTTTTTAACTGAATGAAATGCATTTTTCTTTGACTGCTCCTCCATGGATTCTTCATCAGAAATGTTTACCTTATCAGTCTTCAACTTCGGATTCAACAACTTTTTCATATTTAATCTTAATTTGTTTTTAGACCTAGTTTTAGGTCTCCATAAAGAAGCTGGTTCTCCCATCATTTTTAGTGTCTTCCCTTGATATTGGACAGATGCTAACTCTACCACTTCTAGCTTCTTAATCTTCTTTTTAGGCTTGGTAGTTTTATCCTCTATAGCTTGATTTTCTTTAATCTCAGCTTTAACCTTGATCTCTGGAATGGACTGCTCTTCCTCTAACATATAGCCCTCATCATCTGAGAGGACTGTAATGGGGCTTTTGGGCTGATTCTGGACTTCCTCTTTTGCTACAGGAATAGCTTTGACATCAATTTTCCTCTCTTCTTGAACCACTGTTATAGGTGATGACTTATTTTCAAGAATTTCCTTTTCCTTTTTGTCATCGAATAATGAAAATTTGACTTTACTGTGCTGTGGAATTTCCTGAGGCTGACTGTCAGTCTGTCCTTCTTCTGCTACCTGTTTTGTTTCCTTTTTAACTTTAATGCCATGTTTGTTTGCAGGTTTAGCTGAATATCCCAACTTTTGTACCATTACTCTTCCCTTATCAGTTTGCCTTTTGGGTTGCTGGTCTTCTCCTTTAGAATGAATCCCTGACCAAAACAAAAAGAAATCCCAAGTTCTTTCCTCCTTCTGCAACACTGTAGAGATGATCAACTTGATGAGACCATGATGAAACAATGATTGAGAAGTATGATCATCCTGCTGTTTAATTTTGCTGGACATTTTCTGCAAGCTTTTGAAGAAAAAGAATGGCAAATTCATTTTTGACAACCCTGCCATGTGCTGCAAGAACCTGAGATGGTATTTGAACACTAATGAGTACCTCCCTTCACAAGTTATATAGCTCTGAAGGATCCTTATAGGTTCAATCCATTCCCTTTTGAAATTATGAATGATGATACCTTTGTTCCAGTCAGGAACAACATTTGGCAATAAGTATCTTTGAGGATCAAACTCAAAAGGAGACTTCTTAAACCAGAGCTCGCCTTTATTATCAATTTCAGTGGCTTCTGAAATTAAATCTACAGTCAATTTGAATCTTAAAGGATCCATTATGATCATCTCATTTTTAAGTCCTTTGGCAAATTTGCATGATACTTGGGCATTAAAGCCATCTATCTTCTTGAAGAATTTCAACCATCCTGCCTGTTGGAACATCTCTGCACAATCTGGAAGTTTTTGGATCCATGTCAAGTCTGTGGGTTCAGCCCTATTAATCTTACCACTTTTACTGTTTTTTCCCATCTCTTTCTTTTCAAGGAACTGGAACAGTCTAGTTTTAGGTTTCAGAAGTGTCTTATAAGCTGCTTTCTGGGTAAATAGTACTGCAGGTTATAACAATTTAACCCATGCACAAATCTACAAACCTCCCTGTGTAACACCTGTATCAAACTAGCAGACTTCCCTCTGTTTAAACAAACTGAATTCTACAGGCAATTCTGTGAGTTTTTCAACGCCCTATTCTGATTAGGTCATAAAAGGAACAATCATGCTAATTCCTCTTATCATGCTTCAGCTAACCATTTCAGTGATGAATTCTTCATCCTTTCATTCTATTACACCTCTCTCAGCGACCAATTTTTTCAGAAGAACACGCAGCAGCAAAAACCCCAAATTCTTCAGCTATGAGGATTATATGTAATACCTGTCAATTACTCCTGCATCGTGGCGTAATGTCTTCAAATTTAGGTGTCAATAACGTTCCTCTTCAAGCACAGGTGTCCTCCTAACGTTTTCTTGGCTGCAGGTGAAACGAATTCAAAGCCCTAATTTCTGCTGGCGCCGGAATCACAGGTGTCTCCTTCCACAGCAACGTAATCCAATGTTCAACGATGAAGACTCCTCCTCAAACACTCACTCCTTAGTGATGATGCGTGTGACGAGGGAAATTTGACAGCGAAACCCGGAACTGGCTGGTCTCTGTGCACTGAAACCCGCATAACCTGTAATGATGCCCTTATCTCTTTTCATGATTATCAACCAACAAACATCATGCTAAGAATGCTGCATACACGTGTTAAACACTTCACAAAATGCGATTAGACACTCACACTCTTCATGATGATTGAAATCAGATCGAGATTTTACGAAAAACTCATGCCACGATATTCCTGTAGCGCACTCTGTGTTAAACTTCGGTGTAGCGCTACAAGAATATCTTTAAACCAAAATTTAGCAGATTTTCTAACTTTTGCCAAATTTATCGGAGATTTTAGCAGCTTTTTGGTTTAGGCCACTAGTTTAGCTACTCTCTAAAGTCATAATTGATTCTCCTTTTGAATATATAACTCATATTGACCCACTTCCAATATAAAAATGACCAAAATCAAATGAAATGTGAAGACTGGGCTCAAACTTTATTCAAGCATTCATAAAATTCTTAAAAAGGCAGAAAACCAAAACTGAAAATCAACAATTAACTAAGGTAAACTCAAAAATCAAACCAAAATTTGGAGAGAAAAAACTAAAAATGCAGAAAAATTTACTGACTTAACATCTGGCTCCAGCTGCGGGATGAAGTCCTCCCTGTGAGGCTTCAAGAACCTGTAGACTAGTGCCTTCAGTCTTCCATTGGGCTATGGAGTCTTTATTCAATCTCACTCACACCGGTATATACAATGAAAAATGAACATGATCTTCATTTAACTGTAGAAATGCTTGAGGAATCGCCCATTAACAGGGCTGAGCAATTCCTCTCCTTCCAAAGACTGCAATATGAAAGTATTATTTTCCAAAACCTTAGCTATCAGAAAAGGGCCAAACCATAAATTATCAAATTTTCCATGTTTCCCCTTCTGTTCCTTTCTTGGATCCCATCTTAAAACCATCTCACCTTCTGAAAAAATATGATCTTTGATATTTCTGTCAAACCTGGTTTTCATTTTAGCTCTATACAGCTGGGCTTCTTTGTCTACTTTCTCTCTGTTCTGCTGTAACTTAATCATCTCAAAAATTTTCCTTTGCAAATCATCTGGTTCCTCTTGAGAATTTTGGAGGAACTTCATTACTGGGATTCCCAATTGTACTGGAAATACTGCTTCTGTTCCATAAACCAGCTGAAAAGGTGAAGTTCCAATGGCTTGTTTTACAGTAATCCTATCTGCCCATAATGCATATTTCAACATTGAATCCCAAGATTTTTTATTTTGTTTGAGCAATTTTTTGATGCACTGAATGATATTTTTGTTAGATGATTCAGCCTGACCATTTCCCTGAGGATAATAGGGAGTTGAATGTTGTAGCATAATACCATTTTTTTCACAAAAGGCCACCATTGCCTTGGATTTGAATGCTTTGGCATTATCAGTAATCAATCGTTGTGGGCAACCAAACCTGCTCAGAATATTATTTTCTATGAAATCCATAATTACCTTATCTGTGGCATTTCTTGTGGGGATAGCCTCCACCCACTTTGTAAAGAAATCTGTGGCAGTCAAAATCCAATGATGTTGGCCTGAAGATGCTGGGTTTATTTCTCCAATAAAATCCAGGCCCCACTACTGAAAGGGGGCATTGACTACAATAGGCTTCAAAGGTAAAGACAGCAGCTTCTGTTTTCCTGCAAACTTTTGACAAGGTATACAAGCTCTTACAGTTTGATAAACATCTGTAAAAAGTGAAGGCCAATAGTAACCAGCTCTTAAAATTTTATAAGCTGTTGTTTTCCAATATTTATGCCCTCCACAGGCTCCTTCATGAGATTCTGAAATTACTTCCTTTATTTCAGCTTGATCTAAACACCTTAATAAGATTCCTGCTGGATCTTTCCAAAACAATTGACCCTCTATCAGACAGTATTTAGTAGTTTTCAATTTCAAGGACCTGGCAGCTTTTCTGTCTAAATGTTCTGGACATTGCAAAAATAGCAGAAAATGAACAATGTCAGCATACCAATCTGAAGATGAATAAGAATCCATGATTCTTTCTTTTTCCAGGATTACTTGATTTTCTTCAGGTGCTGATTCTTCTGTCATAGCATGTAACCCTAATGCCTGACAATTTGAGTCAGCCAGCAGTTTAGCCAATCCTTGTCCTTTGACCAGCTTTGTAGGTCTAATTTCCACTTCATATTCCATAATTTTGGCAATCCACCTTCCCCTCTTTCCTTCGCTATCAGGCTGTGTCAAAACATCCTTCACTGCAGCATTTGGAACAAATGAAACAACCTTGGAGTGTAAAATATAAATTCTGAAAAATTTTAAAGCCTTTACCAGGGCATAGGCTTGTTTCTCCAAGATACTATATTTTAGCTCGGAATCTCTAAGTGTTTTGCTAAAAAAGGCAATTGGTTGTTCCAATCCTTCTTCATTCTTCTGAAGTAATACAGCAGCAATGGTGTCCTCTGAAGCAAAAGAAAATGTAAGAAATTCTTTGTCGAAATTTGGACTCACCAGAACAGGTGCTTCAGTCAGAGCCACTTTAATCTTTTCAAAAGCTGTCCTTGCTTCCATAGTCCACTTGATTTCTTGATCCTTTTTTAACATGCCTGTAATTTGCTTATTGGTCTCAGCAAAATTAGGAATAAACCATCGCAGAAAATTGATTTTGCCAATAAATGATTGCACATCCTTTTTACTCCTGGGCAAGCTAATTTTCAGTATTGCTTTGACTCTCTCAGGGTCAATCCTGATACCATCAGCTGATACCAAGTGACCAAGCAACTTACCTTCCTGTACAGCAAAATGTGATTTTTTAGGGTTCAAGGATAAGCCAAATTTTCTGCACTTTATGAAGGTTTGCTCCAAATGTTTCAAATGTTCGTCATCAGATTTGGAGAAAACTGTAATATCATCCAGATAAATCACCACAAACTTATCTTTTTCACCCACAAATGCAATATCCATGGCTCTCTGAAAGGTTGCTCCAGCATTCATTAAGCCAAAAGGCATCTTGTCATACATAAATGTCCCCCAGGGGGTTGTAAAAGCTGTTTTTTCTTTATCATCAGGGTGCATAGCAATCTGATTATACCCTGAGAAGCCATCTAGCATTGAAATCCTTTGAGCTCCAACCACCTGCTGCAAAACCTGTTCAATCTTGGGGAGAGGATAATTGTCTTTTAATGAGGATCGATTCAAATTTCTGAAATCAACACATAATCGAATTTCTCCATTCTTCTTTCTAACAGGAACCAAATTTGCCACCCAAGAAGAATACCTAAGAGGCACTATTATTTTTGCATCCAACAACTTCTTCAATTCTTTTTCAATAACAGGGAACAATGCTGGATTGATTCTTCTTAATTTCTGCCTGAAAGGTTTAACATTAGGTTTCAAAGGAACTTTATGCTGAATAATTGCTGTGTCGTAGGTTTTCAGCTCCTTGTAAGACCAAGCAAATGTATCTACATATTTCTTCAACAGCTTAATGTATCTACTCCTTTGCTCAGCTGTTAGGTTTTTAGACAATTTTACCATTCTGGGCTGTTCTGCTGAGCCAATATTGTAATCCTCTACATTTTCTTCTGAAGACTGGATTACTGGTCTGGAAGGTGTATCATCCTTAGTAAATATTCTCTCCAAAGGTACTAGGCCTTTTGGAATGAAATTACTCTTTAATTCAATAATCTTATGTCCAGCAATCTCTTCTGCAGTAAATTCATCCAACTGTTCCTCCTTTTCATCAATTTCTTGATCAATTTGATTGTTTGAAAATTCATCTACCAGCTCAAGAAATTTTTTTATTTCAAGGTCATCTTCAAAAACCCTCCAATGTTTCACATTATCTGGGACACATGGCCTATATCTCACTTCTATTGGATACCTTAATTGAGTAGTTTTTGGAATTCTGAAATGTGTGGCAGCCAGGGCTAAAGAATCTGCAGTTTCATTATGATTTCTGGGAATATGAGTGATATTAAATGCAATAAAATAATTTTCAATAATGGGACATGGAATGGGAATGTCCTCACCGAAGTCACTTTTGATATCCAGAATTTCAACTCGAAACTCCATAGGCCATTCCTTCATGATATTGTCAATGTCGTCTTCACCCATATGGTATCTCCCTATGAACCACTCAGGGTTCTTTGTTTGTGCCTTGGCTGAAATGTGAATAGACCACATGTCAGCATAATAATTTATAGTATGAATATACTTGGAAGTTACCTCTTTTGTTATCCGAGGCGTGACACTGATGGCCTCGCGCAGCTACTGATAATATGTGTAGAATACTTCAGCTATTGCGTGTTGTCTTTGCGAATTCAAGTTTGCCCAAAGGTTAGCATAGCGGGCTCCTCTGCAATCGTTGTTGTTGATTATTACATCGACGTTATACTTCGGGTCCTTCCATCCTATGAGCATGATCAGCACTATTAACCATGTCAAGTGGAAATTACCACCATTTATCTGTGTTTCATTTAGTTCCTCCAGGAACTCATTCAACAGGTATTGACACCAGTTGAATTTTCCTCCCTCCGCGACTGCGACACTAAGTAGTACTGTGCCCGCAGGTAGCTCCAATGGTATTTCTTTTCTGAGAATATTTTCGGCTAACAGTTGTGTGACAAACCACATTTCCTTATCATCTATGTCCTCCATCTGAAAGCCTCTCTTTCCTTTGATGATGGTTTGAGTTTTCTTCATCTTCGCGGCCACTTCTTTGTCTTTGCTTTTCCCTTGGAAAAACTGTTTCGGATATTCACCTCTTTTGCTCAACTAGTGATTCGGTGGATTAAGTCAATGTTTAGGTCGATATTGCGGCCAAGCCACAAATATCCCTAGTGGATGAACGACATTAGAGTAAGCATCGCCACATTCAGTTCTGGTATTTTGTTGAAGTACTAGTCCGACTGAAATTGTGGAAACTTAGGTTCATTCGGCTCCTTCTGCATCTCAGATCATAGTCTTCCCACTTACATTCTTGTATCTTACCGAATAGGTTTGCGTCCACCTCGACATGTTTCGATATAGGGGAGAGAGGAATGTCGTAGTTAGCATTATTCATTAGCTTGATGACCAGTGCGTCCATTGCACGTGGTGAGATGTAGTCAGGGGTGAGTTTCAATGGTATTTCCTTATCGGCCAGCGGAGCCTGCGGCACTGTGGAACTCATCTTTGCTTGCTTCACTTTCAGCTTGACTGGTCCTTTTCCTTTGTCTTCCATAGCCGCAGTGTGTCTTGGTGATCTTTAGGAAGCTTGACCCTGTTCTATTACAACTTTCTTGTTGGGGGTTCTCATCAACCCTTCGATTCCCCCATACCTAAATACCTTTATAGTCTCCTGGACCATGAACTCTTCCTCAATGAAGGACCTCTCAGACATTCACTGGGCGGATCTGGGTAAAGCAATGGTGTCTCTGATAAATTGTTGTAGACAATCACAAAGTATAGCTCGCAGAAAATTCAAGGGTTTCTGTAACACCCGCAAGTCCAAATACAACAGTATTTATAGGCGCAATGATCCTCCTCTGTGCCCCTTAATAGCTAGATAAGCTTTAAATGCGGTAGCCGTAGGCCAAATATGATGACTATTTCGGTCCTTTCCCTCAGTAACTTGTTCGGAACGACTATTTCTTCGTTAAATGCTCAAGTGGTCACTGGCAAACTATTGTATAACGGCTACATTTTCGACTGACCTTCTAACGGCTACTTTTCTAGAGTGTTGCGTCGAACTGCGCAGTGGTCATCACTACTCCTGGGCGTTTACTTTGCGGTGCCTGATTTCTTGTTTCTGAACTTAGCCTCTTTTCTCGTTCAACTTGATTTTCATAGTTGCATTCTGATATTCGCTATTGCGTGGTTCCTTTTTTCTTTTTCTCTTTTCTTTTTTTTTTGGCGCAGCTTCACTGCTAAACAAGGACTACGCAGTATATACACTTTCTTCATCACACTTCGTGTACATACTCTTTCCCTTTTCTAATGCCCAATTTCAACTGTACTTGGCACTTAGAAATTTCCTTTCATCTGATCAACAAGGGTTCTATGAAGCAGGACTATCCCGCTAGGATTTTAGTCTGCTTCTATTGACTAGACGAAGCAAGTGATCTCCTGCTAATGTGGCTAACTGAGCTGCGCCACCATTAGTAACATGTACAACAATATATGGGCCAAGCCAAGTCATCTTAAACTTTCAAGGAAACTTCATAAAATTTCTATAATACAGAAGGACTAGATCACCTGCCTGAAAGGTCTTGTTTTTGATGTGGCGATCATGCCATGGTTTTTCTCTTTCTTTCTGCACTTGTTGGTGAAAGCCTGCGATGAAGCGATCTTCCTCCAACCCAACCAAGCGGAGAAGTCTTTCTTCAAGTGCCTTTGGATCTTCCATGCCTGTAAATGCAACAATCCTTAAGCTGGGAACAATGTATTCCATTGGAATTATTGCTTCCTGTCCATAGGCCAGCCTAAAAGGTGTGTGGCCAGTCAACGTTTTGCAAGTAGTTCTATATGCCCATAAAATGGTTGAAATGCGTAGGTCCCAATAATCCCTATTCACATTGCATACCTTAGTTAGTGCATTCTCCAGTACTTTATTGAACGCTTCAACAGTTCCATTTGCTTGCGGATGATATGGCGTAATTCGTTGATGATGAATGTGGAACTCTTCTGTCAATGCCTCAATGGTTCTGTTCAAAAAGAGAGTTCCTTAATCACTCATCAAAATTTTTGGGCATCCAAACCTTGTAAGGATGTCTTCAAATATGAAATGCGCGGAAGTACCTACGCTGCAGTCCTTCACCGGCTTCGCTTCTGCCCATCTGGTGAGGTAATCCGTTGCGGTAATAATGTACCTCGTACCAGTTCTCTTTCCTGGTGGGTTTATAGGTCCCACAAAATCAATGGCCCATTTCTCAAATGCATGTAATTTCAACTGTGGATTCAATGGCATCTCGTCTCTTCGCAACGGCCTTCTTGTCGTCTGACAAACACCGTAGCTCTAGCAATGCTCCTTCGCATCTTTGTGAATCATAGGCCACCATAGCCCTGCCCGCAATATCTTCTGTGCAGTGGCTCTTCCTGCGTAGTGACCTCCTGCTGCTCCAAAATGTGCATCAGCTAGTATGAATGGTTTCTCGTGCTCTAACACACACCTGCATAATACTTCATCTAGTCCCAACTTGTATAGATGGCCTACAATAATGGTGAAGTCTGCTGCTCGCACTACCAGCTGCTTCTTTTACTACGTAGTGAACTCTATGGGTGCCAACCCAGTAGTAAAACATTCTATGATATCTTTGTAGTAGTCATCGAAAATCTGAATAGCAAACAACTGTGCATCAGGCAGATTGTCTTCAAGGCTTGTGGGCTCTTCTCTTGACTCAATCCTTGACAGATGATCGGGTCCTGAGTTCAATCTGCCAAGCTTAACCACTATCTCAAAGTCATACTCCTGAAAGAGTAATAACCATCTGCAGATTCCCCCCCTTAACACTGGCTTGTTGACCAAGTATTTCAAATCAAAATTGTTAGTGAACATAGAGAAGTGCGCACCAAGCAAATAGTTCCTGAACTTTTGCAGCACGTAGACCATAGCTAGGCCTTCTCTCTCCGTTGTGGTATAATTCTTCTCTGCAGATGAGAGATTCCTACTCGAAAATGCAATGGGGTGGTCAATAAATCCCTCTCGTGGTTGTGCTAGGACAACTCCCAATGCTATACATGGAGCATCGGCATGGACATGAAATGACTTCTCCCAGTCTGGAAAGACTAGGATCGACGCAGTTACCATTTTCTCTTTTAAGGTGTCAAAGCCTTGTTCACACTCTGCGTTCCATATGAACGATGTGTCTTTCTTTAATAGCTTCTCCATAACTGTTGTTATCTCCGCATAACCTTTTATAAAATTCATGTAGTAACCAGTATGCCCCAATGTAGTGCGCAACTGCTTTATTGAATTTGGTGTCGGCAAGTTTACAATAACTGTGATCTTCGTAGGATCAACCATCAAGCTCTGCTTGCACACAATGTGTCCCAACAGAATTCCATAGGGTACACGAAAGATACACTTCTTCAGGTTTAATGACATTTGATGCTGTCTGCATTTTTCTAGCATCAATCTAAGATTTGCGCAATGGTCCTTCAACAACCCAAATATTGTCCAATCGTCAAAATAAGCTTCTAAAAACTTGTGCATGAAATCTTTAAATGCTGTGACCACTACTTTGGAAAAGATGGCAGGCGCATTCTTCAGACCAAACGACATTACTGTGTACTGGAACAACCCCCATTCAGTGGAAAAAGTGGTCTTGTGCCTATCTACTGGGTCAATTCTTATATGATGATATCCCAAAAATCCATCAGTAAAGGAATATGCCTCATTTCCTCCAACGTTATCAAGCACCTCATCAGTGAAGGGAGTAGGAATGGTCATGCATTGACGCATCATTCAATTTTTTGAGATCCACACAAATCCTGATCTCGCCTTTGGTCTTCTTATCTTAGACAACCATAGGGCTTATCCATTTAGATTCCTCAACCAGCTCAATGATCCCCGCATCGAGCATTTTATCAAGTTCTGTCCTGACTCTTTCTTTGTATCGCGGATTCAGTCTATAGGGCCTCTGCTTAACAAGTTTTGCACTTGGCTTAAGAGGTATCTTCATAACCCCTAAATCTCCCAAAATGCCCTTCATCTCTGTAAACCTTGTCGGGAATAAATCCCGATACTCATGTAACAAGTCTGCGATCTCCGCAACAGTCTGATCATCCCAATAGTCTCCAATACTTGCGAACTTTGGCTCTTCGCTGGTGCCAATGTTCACTTTCCTCGTTTTCACAAGTCCACTCATGTCTAGAATTTCCAGCGGAGGTCCCTCTACATTGCGCGCTCCTTCTGACTCAGGAATGTTTATGTTGCGCGGATCCTCCTCATCATTGTCTTCTTTTTCTTCAGCCTCTTAAGCTATGTTATAACATTCCATGGCATGTTCTACCTGTTCCTTCCATTATGTCTGTAGGCCGGCAGGTACATTGTCACCTCCAAAGAATTCCTCTAATGTCATGTTGCTATGTGGACATTGTTCGGGTACACAGGGTACTACCAAAGGACCGAACACCAAGAGCAACCACTTCACACAAACAGATCACAGATCAACACACCGATGTTTTGACGTGGTTTAAACCCTCTTGAGGGAAACACTCCACGGCCCCGGCCAAATAGCTTCTACGGGACAATTTATTATGCAAAGAAAGAAAGTTACAAATGAGCTTCTCATAATCGATCAACTAAACAATGACCCTCCATGCTCTTTAAATAGAGATCATGGACCAATCGGGTGTTAAGCCACGGATCAAGGTTAGGTTTGATCTAAGAGAAGTTGAGCCGTCGGATCACTCTATGTCGGAAACATATCGTGACCGTCGGATTAAGTATATACAAATGCATACTAATGCATACTAAAGAAACACACTATCCCTAACGGATATATTACACAAGTTGATCTTAACTAACTCCTAAGTGTCTAAATATCCTAACATCCCCCCTTAAGAACAACTTGGGATAGGATTGAAGGATTTACAAAAGTGACACTATTAGGAGAAGGAAGGAGGCATTAGAACCTATCCCCCCTTAATGACAAGTTCTTGAACTCCTAACATAGATCGAAGTTTAGAAAACTTCGCTTCGGTAAGAGACTTGGTGAAGATGTCTGCAACTTGATCATCTGTAGGGAAAAAGAGCACTTCAAGAACACGATCATGAACAAGATTTCTGATGAAGTGCATGTGTAGCTCAATGTGTTTGCTGCGTTGATGTAGAACTGGATCTTTGGCAAGCTTGATGGCACTTTGATTGTCGCACCAAAGTGGAGTAGGCTGCTGCTGCTCGAATCCAAACTCTGAAAGGATCTGTCGAAGCCATAAAGCTTCCTGACTGGCATTAACTGCTGCTCGATATTCGGCCTCTGCTGAAGAAAGAGCAAGAGCTTGTTGTTTCTTACAAGCCCAGGTGATAGGTCCAGAGCCCAGACTGAAAACATAACCTGCAGTAGACTTTCGATCATCAAGATCGCCGGCCCAATCTGAATCAGTGAAACCAACCAACAAAGGTTTCCCCCCTGTACTGTAATGAATCCCAAACTGAACTGTACCTCGAATATATCGAAGTATTCTTTTAGCTGCTTTCCAGTGACTTTCATGAGGTGTCTGCATATAACGGGCAACTCTACCAACGGCAAAGGAAAGGTCAGGACGGGAATGAGTCAAGTATAAGAGACAACCAACAAGCTGACGATACAATGTGGCATCTACTTCAGGTGAAGTACAAGTGGCAGAAAGTTTGACTCCAGACTGGAAGGGAGAAGGGGCTGGTTTACAATCTTCCATGTGAAAGCGACGAAGAAGGTCACAAGCATACTTAGACTGAGAAAGAAAGATTCCTTCTTTGGTTTGCAGAACTTGGAGACCAAGAAAATAATGCAAATGTCCTAAGTCTGACATTTCAAAAGTTTGTTTAAGACTGGATTTCACATGGGTTATAAGCTTAGGGTCACTACCAGTAAGAATAAGGTCATCAACATATAGAACAAGTATGATGAGATGGTTTCCTACTTTCTTGGTATAGACATTGGGGTCAGAATGGCATCTAGAAAAACCAGTGTCAAGGAGAAAGTTATCCATTTTGGCATACCAAGCTCTAGGAGCTTGCTTAAGGCCATATAAGGATTTCTTAAGGCGACAAACAAGGCTAGAGTTATTCTGAACATAGCCAGGAGGTTGTTCCATGTAAATTTCCTCCTGTAAATCACCATGTAAGAAGGCAGACTTGACATCCATTTGATGGACTTCCCAGTTGTGTAAGGCTGCAAGGGAAAGAACAAGGCGGATGGAGTTCATTTTGGCGACGGGAGCAAAGGTTTCATTGTAGTCAATCCCTTCAACTTGAGAAAAACCTTTGGCAACTAACCTTGCCTTAAGTCTTTCAACACTTCCATCTGATGCATACTTAGTTCTGTAGACCCATTTACATCTGACAAGTTTTCTTCCTTTTGGAAGAGGTACAAGATCCCAAGTATCGTTCTCCATTAAGGAACGATATTCTTCATCCATGGCTGCATCCCAATCTGGATTCCCTGAAGCTTCTGCAAAAGTTTCTGGATCATGATTCTCGGAAACTTGAGCCAAAAGAGAAGAGGCTCGCTGAAACTGAGAACGTGTTCGACGTTGATCTCTAGGATCACCGGCAAGATCACCAGCTGCTTCACATGTTGAACGGACCCATCGAGGAAGCACTTGTGCTGGTGCAACTGGAGGAACATGAGCAGGCGGAGGTGGATTTTCATCCTCACTGTCATCATCAGAAACTGGAGTTGGAAACCTGTCAAGGAAGTTGGAAGAAGAAGAAGAAGGCACAAACGCCGAATCAGGCTCGCAGGCCAAAGATGGCACACTCGCCGAGTTAGGCTCGCAGGCCAAGATATTTTCATCAAATTTAACATCTCTTCTAATGATTATAGCATGAGAATGTGGTTGAAGAAGTCTATAACCTTTTACATCTTCAGAATATCCAACAAATATGCACTTTTCACTTTTAGGCTGCAATGCTTTCCGTTTTTCATCCGGAATGTGAGCCCATGCTTCACTACCAAACACACGAAAGTGACTTACATCAGGTTTAATTTTACTCCATGCTTCTTCCGGTGTTATACCTTGTAATGCTTTTGTGGGGGTGCGATTTACTATGTAATTTGCACAATTTATGGCTTCAGCCCAAAATTGAAGACTTAGTCCCTTAGATTGGATCATACAATTAGCCATTTCTTTTAAAGTGCGGTTCTTCCGCTCAGCTACACCATTTTGTTGTGGTGTATATGGAACAGTGTGCTGTTGTTGGATGCCTTGTTCAGTGCAGAAAGTAGTGAACTGTTTGTTAACATATTCTTCTCCATTGTCAGATCTTAACTTAATAATTTGATGACCAGATTGTTTTTCAACAAGGGCCTTGTAGGCCAAGAACATGTTAAATACTTCGCTCTTAAGTTTTAGGAAATAAACCCAAGTGCGTCTGGTGTAATCATCAATGAAAGTTAAGAAATATTTGAAACCAGAAAATGAAGCAGATGGAAGAGGACCACACAAGTCACTATGCACAAGCTCCAAGGGAACCGAGGCGTGCCAAGAGGCACGTTTGTCAAAACTGTCCCGATGATGTTTTCCGAGTACACAACCGGAGCAAACACCATCTCTGCAAGAGACCATCGGAAGACCTGTCACCATATTTTCTTTACATAGTTGTTGCAATGAGCGATAATTTAAGTGACCAAATCGCTCATGCCAAAGTTTGCTCAAGTTATCACTATGAGCAACAAAAACTGAAGGGAAAGGTGATGACCCAAAGTTGTTAAACTTGTACAACCTGGTAATATCATCAACAATTCCGGTAGCTAGAACCTGTTGAGGATCTTTAAAATCCTTGATTACAACTTGGTGAGGTGTAAAGGTCACAGTTTTACCTTCACCAGAATGAGTGATCTGATAGACTGATAACAAATTGCAGGAAATTCTTGGAACACATAGTACATCACTAAAATGACCATTATCTACTGGAACTGTTCCAGCTCCTACAACACTTAGAGATCTATCATCACCAACAAATATTTGTTTGGTGTTACATTCATGCATAGTAGAAAAGATGGCTTGATCCTTAGCCATATGATAAGATGCTCCAGAATCAATGAGCCATTCATTTGAAGTAGAAGAAGAAGATGCATTATAAGAATAACCAGAAGCACAAAGTGCATGTCCATGAGAGGTAGATTCTGATGGCGAATCTAGGCTGATGTGGTGCTTCTTCATTGCTGCTTCCAAGGCTGCCATCTTTTTGAAACACTTTGATTCATCATGATTATCTTTCCCGCAATAGTTGCAATGACGCTCAGTCTTCTTGCCTTTTGGCTTGGATCCTTTGTCATTTTTTAAAGAATGAGCTGACTGAGAGGGTTTGGGACCCTTGTTTGACTTATTATTGCGAAAATTTTGTTTCTTGGGAGGCTTGGACTTTTCTTTCTGTTGGGACAATAAGGCTTTCCCCAGATGTATCTGCATTATTGATTATTCCAAGATGAATGAGTTTATCTTGTTCCCTAATCAAGGAATCACAAAAGGATTCAAGACTAGGCTCTTGATAGCTGGCTGCATTCAATGACGCTTTCATGGAGTAAAATGTAGATACAAAAACAGAATATGCAGGTCCAAGTTTGGAAAGAATGTGATAAATGCATTGTTTGTCTTCCCTCTCAATCTTACATTCTGCACATAAGAGCTTGAGAGTTTTGTACTTAGATAAATAATCTTGAATGCATGAAAAGTCACTTGGATTTAAAGAAATCAACTCATTTTCGAGTTGGTGGCCTCGAATTTCATTGTGTTTACCAAACACAGTTTCCAACTTGTCCCAAGCAGTATTAGGTTCATCAATTCCAGATATGTGGAATCGCAAATCAGTAGAGATTGACATCCCAATCAATCCACGAGCTTCATCACATCTATTTGCCCATTTTATTTTCTTTTCATCATCAGTGGGTTCTTTTTCTTTCCCTGTTGTAATTCTGAAAAGTCCCCTACTTCGTAGAACATCCTCCATACGAGATTTCCATGAGAAATAGTTGGAACTGTTAAGTAGAATACCACAATGGGCGGCCATATTTGTAAATTAATGGCTGTAAAAGCAGAAACCAATAGTCTGGATGTGAAGAGCTCGAAAAAAAAGGCGGTTTCAAAAAAAAGGCACTGAAAACTGACTCTGTATGATGAAGTTATGCTTGAACAAAGAAACTGTTGAAGATGTCCCCAATAGTGACGTGGCAGCTAGAGAATGTCCAGCTAAAAAAAAAGAACCCCCCTCTTCCCAAGATGAACCTTTTGACAATCACTTTACAAAAAAAAGTTGCTTTTAAGTGAATCACTTTTGTAAAATAAGTGATTTCACTTTTACAATGATATTACTTTTAAATAGTGCAACAATAAATAAAAGCTTTAAGTGACTCACTTGTATTTTTATTTTTTATTATTTAAGTGAGATGCACTTTTACAATAAAGTAACTTGAAAATAGAAATTGCATGCACTTTTCATTTTAAAAGTAACTTCCTAAGACTTGAACTCAAGACCTATTAAGGAATAAAGCAACTTTGGACCAAGTGAGCTAGTTTAAAAGGTATGTAAAATATGGAAATGAGGAAGGGGGCTTCTTTTTTTTTTTTTTTTTTTTTTTTTTTTTTTTTTTTTTTACTCTTCTTGCTCGGTTTGCGTGCTTGCCCTTTTTCCTGCAAACCAAACCACAAAACGAAACAAAAAAAACTTTTCCACACTTGTGGAGTTAGATCTTGTTAGCTTGCCCGGAAAGTCTACGTTTTCTCTCTGTTTCTGATTTGCCGAGATCGCGCAAAGTGCACGGCAAAGAGCATACGCAGCCGAGAAAAACCCTTTTCCTTTCTGTTTCTGATTTGCCGAGATCGCTCAAGGTGCACGGCAAAGAGCATACGCAGACGGAAAAGCAACAATCCGAACCAAAAAAAACTAACAGTAACAAAAATGAAATATGAGATTTTTTTCTTTTCAAAAACGAAATAAAAAAATGCGTCACTGTAACATTATACCTTCAGATCTGATGAAAAACGCGTTTCTGGAGCAACCGGGAACCGTTTTCGATCAAACGAAAACTATTTCCCAATGGAAACGACGCTCCGGACGCAATGGAATATCTCCCACAGCCCAGAAATGCGCAGAAATACCAGAACTAGAAACCCTTACGAGTTTCGGCAACAACAGTTCAAGATCTAGATCATAACCGGAAGCGGCACTTCATAAAAGCTCTGATACCATGTTCGGGTACACAGGGTACTACCAAAGGACCGAACACCAAGAGCAACCACTTCACACAAACAGATCACAGATCAACACACCGATGTTTTGACGTGGTTTAAACCCTCTTGAGGGAAACACTCCACGGCCCCGGCCAAATAGCTTCTACGGGACAATTTATTATGCAAAGAAAGAAAGTTACAAATGAGCTTCTCATAATCGATCAACTAAACAATGACCCTCCATGCTCTTTAAATAGAGATCATGGACCAATCGGGTGTTAAGCCACGGATCAAGGTTAGGTTTGATCTAAGAGAAGTTGAGCCGTCGGATCACTCTATGTCGGAAACATATCGTGACCGTCGGATTAAGTATATACAAATGCATACTAATGCATACTAAAGAAAAACACTATCCCTAACGGATATATTACACAAGTTGATCTTAACTAACTCCTAAGTGTCTAAATATCCTAACAGACATTCTGGTCTAAATATTCTTTCCTTAATAATCTGTAAAGAATCATTGATGGTAGGACTCTCGTCTTCAAAACTGAAACTCTTTTGGAAGTTCGCAGTTAGGGTAAGCCATATGTAGTATCCCTACGCAATTCCATACCTAGGTACCATTTCTTTGGAATTTCTTACTCCAACGTGTGCACAAACAGATGCACCCATTCTGTCTGTGGTCTTTCCTCCCATGCTTGTGAACATATTTCAATATATTTCCTTGGATTTGTCTGTCCATTGTATTTCTCAAAGGGTAGTGTAACCTTATCAGCAAACCTGATCTACATCTTGATTCTGCACTGATCCCATGTGGTCAATGTCTGCTTATGTGCAGCCCACCATCTGGCAGGTGTCTCGCGCAGTGCCATATCTAGTGCTGGTAGGCGATGCTCATCCGTAATTGCTACAGTATATTCTTTGATAAAGGAATAAACATTAGATAAATCATCATAGGTGGGAATTGGGCTTACCTCCTTTCCAATCCAGTGCAGGGAATTTGTAACCTGCACGCATCTCCTTGCTGATATTTTGTGCATACAACTTAGCCAATTCTCCAATCCTGTGTCAAAGTTTAAAATGCAATAGTTGTCACATCTCTAGCTAAGTGTTCCATCTACAGTGGGATTAATATAGTCATCTTGGTTCTCAATCATCTTGTAAAGGCGGTCCAAATCTTGAGCCCTGGATTCTTCCTGAATTGGCTCACTGTATCTTTCTCCATCCTCAGGGTCCAATGGTGCGATGACCCTGAGATGATTTCCTTAGAATATCATATTCTTCGTCTTCAAGCTTATGATGGCGACGCTATCCATACCCTAGTCAATTCATAAAAGTGTAGGAAAGGTTTGACTATCGTCCACGATCTTGATAACCTCGAAGTCTGCGTAACTTTGCACTCCATCAATGTCAACAACAACATTGGATAACCTTCCAAAAGGTATGAGCTTCTCTTGGTTGGCCATTCTCAACTAGATAGGTGACCATAATAGCTTTGGTCTCCCCATTTGCTGCCATGTCTATTTAGTTAAGACATTTAATTCTGATCCCAGATCAAGAATGATCTCATCCATTTCATAGTCTCCTATCTGTGCACTAAGTCTCATTTCTCTGTGAGTTCTTTTGTGTTTCTTGATGTGGTGAATTGTGCTATCAGTAGTTTCAATCTCGCTGCATAGCTCATACTGATCTAATAGTTTTTGCAATTTTGCGATAGCATTTGGATTCTTCAGCAACTTCATGCAGCTCCTGAGGAACTGTGCAATAGAGGTGCCTGTCTCTGTTGCGGCGCTCGTTTTGTCATAAGCAGCTGACATATCTTCTATATGCAGTATTTCACTACGCAACGGGATTCTCGGGGATCTGGGTGCTGAGTCTTTGAAGATATCCCACGCTTCTTCAAAGGTTTCTTTGTTTTTCTTCACGTCGAAAGCAGGTGCTTTCCCAACAACTTTTCTTATCCATATTGTTTCAAGAGGGGTTTGCTTAGTGTTAAAATCTCTAGAAGTCGAAGCTTCTTCTCCTCTATCTCTCCCTGTCGCAGCGCCACTTCGCGTCACTACATTGATACTTGGATCTGCATGCCTCCTCTCTACTATGATCAACTGAATGTTTGGGTTCGTTGCATCTTGCCTCTTCCTTTTCTACATTTCTATCTCTAACACCGGGCAGTCTTAAATAACCTGATTGAACGATTTATAGTAATTACACGTAGTGCATGGGTTGGTACAATCTCTAGACACATAGCCTGCTTGTCCACAATTATAACATATTACTTAACCTCGGCCTCTTCCTTGCATTGGGCTGTTATTCCTTCCTCTCCCGCGGTATCCTCCACGGCCTTTGTATGCTCCCTGATCATGCTGGAAATTATCTTGTTTCTAGGGAGTCTCTTCTTGGACTCTGTATACTCCTCCATACATATGCTCAATATTTCTTCCTTTCCAACATGAGCTCATATGCGCAACAATTGGACTCATCATGCCCAACTGACTTACAGAAATTGCAATATAGGTTTTTAGGTGTTCTTATATATTTTTGAATCAGGTAGTAGTCTTCTGGCCGGTGTCCTCTAGTTCTACAGATTTCACTCCATGGCCCCTGGTTCAGATTTAATGGGTTTGGTGCACCCATGTTAAGAAAATATTGGAATAAAAGAAAATGATCCTTAGTGTGTCCTTCTCCCTTACATACCGTACACCATAATTCTTGTCTCTCTTGCTTTCCTTTCTTAATATCCTGTAGCTGTAGTGTCAGGGTAGTCAACTGGGTCTAAATCTGAGACATCCTAGTGCTAACTTCTCCGATAGGGGAAGCTTATAACTTCATCGCGATCTCCAAGGCTTTTTCTGATGAAGCCACTTTCTGTTGCATCAATGACAGTCTGATATGGGGAAACAACACAGCTATGAACCATTCCCGGTACTGTTGCGGTGCTATAACGAAGCTTACTTGGTCCAACAGTGTTTTAAATTTTTGGTCAAATTCCCAGACTGACTCATTAGGTTTCTTCTTGATTTCTTTTAACTCTGTTATGCACTGTGACTCTGACTTCGGCTTCTTAAATTCTGTTGAGAGTGCAGCCTTGATTTCTATCAGGGTTCTTTTCTATCCCTGCGAGTATTTCATGAACCAATGCAAGGCTCTGTCTCTAAAGGTGGTGATGAGATGTGCTTGCTTCACAGCATCATCCTGGAATTGTTTAAAATTCCATACAGCTTCACATAGAAACCAATGTTGATTAGGGTCTTCTAGACCCGTTCCTTTGAATATCGACAGCTTAATATCTTCGGTCATGCTTCTTCTAGGTGGTGGAGGGTTCTGCACATGTTGCTAAGCAGAAAAAATAAAAGTAGTATTGCGCAGAACGGCCTGACCCAAAATGTTCTGAGTGCTAGGGATATTCACAACTGGAGGGCTCCGAGAAATTGAAGGTGCAGTGTTCACAAGCAGTGGGTTCTGCGAAGTAATAGGTTGATAGGTGGAAGATTGAGGTGCAGTTTGGCTACCAGGTTCAGCTTGTGAATCAATGTCTACGTGGAGTCCATGTCCACTGGAATTTTCCTTAGGTGTATATTTATATCTTTTCCCACTTCTTAGATTATATGTCTCTTTGTCAGACTCACTAAAAATGTTATTGACCATTACCGATTCAAAAATTTTACTGCATTCTAAAAAATCCTTGGCTAACAACATTTTAATGTATAAACTGAGGTTGTTCAGGTACTTACCTCTGAATTCCTTGAAAAAATCTCTTTTGGCTGCGCTGTAGGACTTTAGCATGTCCACAACGAACTGTGTTACGAAGCTCTGTAGTGTACTGTCAACCCAGAAGTCGACTGCTCACGTGAAAGGACTATCTACTGCTTTGAGCCTTTCAATAAGCTCTGGTGTCCACTCGGTTGGTACATCTCGTGGTGTACATTTTCTTTGCTCTGCTAGCCTTGAAAACCACTCGTGTAGCTCATTTCCAAAAGATGCCCAGAAAACTTCGTGAACGTCTTTCCACAGGTATTTGTTCAACCACTGGATGTCAGAGAGATGTGGGTGTCTATTCTCTTTTCTTGCGAAGTCTCTCTCTGTCTTGTCACACCAAGCCCAGATTTCTTTCTTATCTGGATGCCAAAAGTCAATACCCAGTGAAGCTTCTTCTTCTTCGCACATCACAACTTCAACTCATCACGCATTCTTAGCGCGGCAATGGAACCATTTGTTGGCTTAAATCACTGTTCTAGAGGTTTCCAATATAGACCTAGGTTCTTTAGCGGTTCGAGGAACCAACAAAACCCCTTCTCACCAGCCCTTTCGGAAACAGCCCGTGAACAGACTGAGGTCTCACCCGAGGTGTAGCGATGGGGGAACTGTGGAATCATGTTTCCAAAGCTACATGATGAGTTGTTCGGATAGAACTATTGCGTAGCGCGCTTCGGGGCTCGCGCTGCGGACTGAAGATTGCACGATGATAGCCTGCATCATGGTCAACACTTCTACAAGTTGAAATACTGACACAACCAGCGCATCCAAGGACTGCACAGTTCAGGTATAATTCACTCAATAGGACTGTGCAACTGACTTATACGCTTCCTCTCTGGACTAAACCTATATTGATGATTTTACTTAGTACTTATTCATCCATCTACTGCCTTATATTATTCAGTCTTACAACTTATGCAATGGAAAGAAATACACAACTCGGCACACACCCGGTGCTGCGCTTCAAGGCAGTCGCACGACGTGATCTCTCCGACTTAAGTGCTTATCTAAATGACTTATACATTCACTAACTCAGAAACACTGTGCATTCAAGATCCATCCATTCATGTAATACTTAACATATTATTCCCATTTCATTCCCATGGAAAATACATATAAAATAATTAATACATCAGCTGATAAATGAGAATTCAAGCATTCATAGTAAGGAAACAGACAAGTGCAAAACACATAAACAATCCCACTACACAATATTTAACGTGGGTCATCCCCAGGATGGGAGCTACATACATAGGAACTATTGTTGTATTAGTCTTTGGGAAGGGTACAATAGTTCCAGTCTGCGCACTCGGTTGCAGACTCTCTTCTCTCTCAATAGTCCTCTGCGCACACAGCTTGCAGAGCCTTTACAAAAATGTCTCTCAATAGAGATCTATTCAGTCAATAATAACAATGAAGAGTAACCAAAATAACAACCCTTTCCCATACAAAATATTCCTTATTTATAGATCATGCCCGTAGGTCATTTCTTTACAATTCGAAGGAAAAATCCCTTTGGTTTAAAAAACTGTCACGGTTTTCCCTTAACCGGACTGCTGGTTTCTGGTAGCAAATCTTCCATCGTGGCCGCCTTCAGCGCATGCTTACGTCGCTATCATCCTCCCTATCGCGCGCATGCCAATAGGTCTCTTTCACCAAGCCATTCTTCCTCTAACGGACATGTCACTTTCCTTCCGCATTGCTCCTTACCCGTCGCCTTGCAATCCTGGAGCATCTTTACCAAAAATAGATCATCGATGGTCTAACCGAAATCTATGCCATCTTCTGTCCATCCCTATGCCTTGCCGGATCTGCGTATATTGGGATCTTTGCAGCACTGTCTCCTCGCAGCATTGTACTTTGCATCTCTTCCGATGCTGCGTTGCGCTCAACTTCGTGGCATCCCAAAACTGACTTGTCCAAAAAGCCTCCAGCTAAACTACGCTTAGCTTCGTAGTTCCAAAATTTGACTTGCTCAAAACTGCCCCACTTGGGCCAGGCCCAATAATGATCATGAGCATCAGCATGATGCTCCCTGCGAGGATGATTAGTATGATCATGAGTATCAGGATGATACTCTGTGGCTGTTGATAGGTTGTGCAGTAGCATGAGTATATAATAGGTCCTTGGGAGATCCTATAGGTTGAGAAGGAAGCTCATAATCAGTCCTGGGATGCTCTTTTGAGGTTTTTCTTATGCAGAGGCATGTAATCAGTCCTGGGAGATCCTATAGGTTGAGCAGTAAGCTCGTAATCAGTTCTGGGATGCTCTTTTGAGGTTTTGCTTGATAGCATATAATAGGTCCCTGGGAGATCTTGCAGGTTGTGCTTGGCATATAATAGGTCCATGGGAGATCCTACAGGTTGCGCTTGGCACGTAATTAGTCCTGGGTGCTCTTTCAAGGTTTTTCCTGATAGCATGTAATCAGTCCTGGGATGCTCTTTCGATGTTTTTCTTGTTCACATGTAATAGGTCCCTCAGAGATTCTATAGGTTGAGCAGTAAGCTCGTAATCAGTCCTGGGATGCTCTTTCAAGGTTCTGCGAAGTTTGCATATAATGGGTCCCTGGGAGATCCTATAGGTTGAGCAGTAAGCTCGTAATTAGTCCCGCGATGCTCTTTCGAGGTTTTTCAGATGCACATAATCAGTCCTGGGATTCCACTATATGGGCCGCTCCCAGAGATGATGAAAACCTACATGGAGGCTAGGCATACATCCAACATGAAAAAGGGTTGGCTCTGTAGAACTTCCTATAATGAGAAGAATTGAGAGATAGCACCAGTGATCGAGATGACGAGTACAACAATAGTGACGATGATCCAGCTCCAGTATTCAAGACTTGTGCCTATATGTATTGATGACCTGTGTCAAGAGAATACATTCCTAGTTAACAGGGATTGTTGATGTATTTGTAAGTTCAGAAGATATTCACTTGTATATTGTATGTATTACATTTGTACTTCATTGTATCCCCAACGGAGATGAGATATGAGCCGCTCGCGGAACTATAAGCCAAACTAGCAGGCGAAAAGGTGCTATGCATTAACGACCCTGATTTAATTGTGCACTTCTCCGAAAACTATATAAACCGCTAGAGTCTTTAAAATATGTTGGATACTTAAAGTTGAAAATATCTCATGGACAGTCCAGATTAGACTATATATATAATCAAATGCAGATATGGACTGTCAAAGGAATTCAAAATCATGGTAGGTGAGCAAACAACCTTTCCCATTGATGGCTCAGATCCTGTAGCTCATCCTCCTGAATTGAATCATGACCATCGAAGGTGTTGGAACAAACAACGAATTCAAAGTAGGACCCTTTCTCACCAATGGCCAAGATGAACCCTTCATTTTGGACAGGTCAATCTAGACCATTGAAGGTGGAGTACTTCCCATTAAAAGCAGTGAGGAAAGACCTGTGTCCTAAAACCAATATTAAATCAATCATTTTGTTGGGACAAATCCTAACCACTGATAGATTTGAAATTCATTTCAAAAAGTCTAAAGAACTATATCTGTTGATAATGTAGATCAAGTTCCAGCTTTATGTGGAAGATCATGATCATATGAAGCATAACGATGTTATAATAGATCAAAAAGGGGAAAGGATGCAACCGATTGACATTCGGGGCCTTGTCATGCTACCTTATCAAATAGATATAGACCATCTTCATAGTATGACAGTGATCCAGAGCCAAGAAATATTTATTTCCATCTGTTCATGACATTATGTTTTAGTCCAAATGGACAAAAGATATGCAACTCATGTGGAGCTGCAACCCTTGTCAAATAAGGCGTCGATTAAAATGATGGAAATTTACTAGGTCAATACCTATAGTATACACTGTGTCCCATTATTCTCTTCTCACACCTTACTGGCCATCATTTCCATATACAAACACACGTTTAGGTTCTACCTCGCCTCAGACGTTCACACTTGCAAAAAATCACTCATAGATTATCTATTAATTTGCCAAATCCTTTGATCATTTTTCCTGCTTATATTGTGGTCATCTAGCACTATATTCAACTACCTCCCCACTTATAAGTAAGGCCATAGTGTTTCTTTTCTCATCAATCCACCTTTGGGATTACCTCAGAAGTCGTCACCTCATTCTTTGTTCCTATTTAGCCATGCACCTTACATCACTCACCCTGAAAGCATTCTTTTTTTGAGACATGATTTCCCATTTCCTTTAAAAGAAGGTTTCACCATTTTTATTACAAAAACCTCGACTGATCACATAGAACCACTGCCTGCTTTTAGTAAATTTCATGAAATTGGTACAATGTTTGGAGATTCAAATCCCAATTTCAGTCAAATTCATGAGGAAATTGTAGGTTTCCTCTTGCAAAAGTAACTTAGAATACTCCTCTCTTTTATTTCTCTCCCTCTTTTTGTCCCATAATTTTATGCTATATGGATACCCTAGGGAGTGATGATTCACAAGTTTAAGTTGACATTCTAAGGATTGTGCTATTTTAGCTAATTCCACTTCATGCGGTCTTGGAGGGAAACAATACTTATCCCTTCCTGCAGTCATTCCTATCTAGCATAGAATTGGGTGATATTTTACCAGCACCACACGGGAAAGGTTTACCTTCATGTCCCCATCCTCCTTGGTGCCCTTCATAGGTAATGGTTTTTTTTCCAACAATTATCTCAATTTTTACACGCAGCCCCAATGGCCTCCGATCCGCAATCCGCAATATACCCTACTGCAATCCGCTGTTGGAATTCGGAATTCGGATTTCCAAATTTACCTTTCCTAAGAAATTGTGCTCCCGACTTCCATAATCCATAATGCAGAAGTTGGAAGTCGGAACCTCAAATTGTCGTCCTAGAAAATTTACTCCTCCGTCTTCTGCAATTCGCAACCTGCTTTGCAGAAGTCGGAAATTGGAAACCTCGTTGCATAACCCGGGGAAGAACCACCTTCCGACTTCCGCAATCTGCAATCTGCTTGGTGGATGTAGATAGTTGGAAATCCAACACACCAACCGTATGGAAATCTCCCTTGAAAGTCATAAATCCCACCCGCCATCTCCGTGTAAATATCCCTTCCGAATCCCGCAATCCACAATTTGCTTTGCGGATGCGGAAAGTCAAAAATCCCATGCGACATCTCTGTGGAAATCGTCCTTCCAACTTTTGCAATCCGCAATCCACTTTACGGATGTGGGAAGTCGAAATTCTAACCGTGCAATTCCAAGGGTCGATCCCCGACCTTCGCAATCCACAATCCGCATTGCATATGCGGAAAGTCGAGACCACATACCCCTGCACCTACAAAGTTAGGAGGCTAATAAATCCTTCATCCTTAGGACAAATTGGACAAATACGTTTCTGTTGGATATCTCTTGGAGATAAATATGCAATTGTAGGGTCTTCATTCACACTTGAGGACTTTGTTCATTTCCTTTTTCTACTCCAAAAAATTACCTTAAGCCCCATCTAGGCCTCTTTACCACTCTGTGAAGAAGCTATGCTCCATTCTACCTCGTCCTCTCCCTTTCATATGGTCCATAGGGTTCATGAACACCACAGGGGTTTTTATTCCTCTCCCAAGTCCTGGCTGGAGTATCCTGCACACTTACCAGACTTAGCCCTAATTCATCAATGGATAATTTAAATACATTACACCCATGGAAATGCAAATGTGCAGAAGTATAATAAGTCACTCTTGTATGCAGATTCATACACCAATGAACACAGGAGGATGAAAATTATCCACACACATAGAATGGAATATATCAATCTATTTTCCCTAGGCATATTGGTGATCTAACATGTTGAGACTTAGCCCTACTCCTCAATCCTAAATACATATGAGTGCTAACATGATATAAAATGCAAAGGTGCATAAGTATGGCAATGACATGCACATCAGAATGAAACATAATGCATATGCATTCATCCCTATCACTCATTTGGATCAAATCATACCTTCTGACATAAATAAACAAACATGCACAGATGTAGCATAGACATCATTCAAGGAACAAGAAACACTTATCTCTTTATTGAAATTTCCAAGCAAACTGGATATGGAATGCAACGTTCCAACCCAACCATAGGTCTCTCCCCAACCTGTATTTTTTCAGCACTCAGAGACCCCCCAGTGGGGCTATGTATCTACTAAGGAGTCCTACTTTGGTTCACTCACAACTTGGTTCATAGTCAATCAGGGTCATCATCACATAGCTAGATTTGTCAAGCGAGTGGGGAAAGCAGGTAAGGTTTTCTGGGTCAATCGACTCCTTCATAGGGATATGGTTAATATCCCAATGACCTTAGCTAGTTCAGGAACCCCCATCAACTCCACTCTCAGCCTAATTAAGGTCCCCTTCACTGCCGCACAGTCCCTAGGGCACCCCTTCCCTTAGCACTGACCCGGTAAGTGTGGTCGGTCCTAACTGCTAAATTAAGATAGTTGAGCCCTCATTGGTTCAAGCATGCAGCACTAAACCTTCCTGATCTCTTCCCACTAATTTTTTGGGCGTCTCACCCACTCAAATCCACCCAAGGATTTGGATATATGTATTTCTCATCGACCTTCCTTTCCACGCCAATTTCTGGATGATCTTCGCTCTGTAATTCGCGGCCTTAATTAGGATCGCGATTTCTGGTTTTCTTCCTCCCTTCCTGGTCCGCAGGGTCGTGTAAGGGTTCAATTGATGCCTCCCTTTAACACCTAAAAAGTGCTCACTAGCTCATTTCCCTATTCACATGACCCATTTGTCCACTTTTCCTATCATTTTAGCCTCAAAAACCATCAAAAGGTCACCAAAAAGACCAAAAACCATCTTTTTCTACTCAAACTATTTAATTTTCCTCAAAAAATACAAAAAACCCTAAAAAATGGTCCAAAATTCCCAAAAATCAATTAACAGGGAATAATATTAAAAAATATTCAAAAAAGGGAAAAAGAGGGAAAAAGAGACCTAAACCACATTTAGCAATACCATTGGTTTCCTTAAACCATAATGGTATTCTCCATCACCCAAAAGCTATAAAAGGGTGATAGAGGCTCCCCATTATTCATCCACATTCATCCTATCCTTATGCTGCCCATTTCACTCCTAAGATCTTGAGCCTCCATTTGAGCTTAGATCCACCTTTGCAGTACCTTTTGTGGCCATTCCCCCATTAGCATCTTGGAGAAGAGAAAGACCCTTGGAGCATTGGAGCATCTCACCGTCGCAGCTGCTCGAACCCAACCAACCTCACCATTTGAGGTAACATGATTATTGTAAAGCTATTTTTTCCATAAATAAAGAATTTGTTTTACATATAGATTTGAGTTCTTTACCATTTACTTTCAAGTTTTTACATGAACATGCTAGATTAACTTTTAACTTTTGTCATATCTTAGATTAATTCTGTTTTTTCTACATTAGTTTTTTATTATTTCAATTGAGACTGCTACTACAAGTTAGTAGGTGCTCATCAGCACATGCTTGGGTGAAAATCCAAGAAACAGTTTTTGGCGACTCCCCTGTATTTTGAATCTTTGAATCTTGCTTCAGATCTAGATTTATTACATTTTATGTTGTTATTCCACTTTAATATTATAGATCTGGCCTGCTACAAAGCCCATAGCTCTCTGCCCTAGCCATTGGCCTTTTCTGCAGCCCACACAGTCCAAAAATCTCATTTACGATTTTCATTTCTGGCGACTTTTGTTGTCTTGTAAATTGTGGGTTTCTGCACCCACAGTCGTGAATCCATCGCGGTTGTTTATCCCTCTTCTGCGATTTTAAAAAATTGATCTGTCGCGTCTTGAGCGTGACTGTGCACCCCCTCAACCGCGATTAAATCGCGAATTTCTCGCCCCAAAGTCACGATTTTGAAACCCTGATCTATTTCGTCCCGAGTGCGACTGTGCACCCCCTCAGACGCGATTTAATCACGGGTTTCTCGCCCCACAGTCGTGATTTTGAAACCCTGATTTGTTGCATAGTGAGCGTGACTGTGCACCCCCTTAATCGCGATTTAATCGCGGGTTTCTAGCCCCACAGTCACGATTTTGAAACCCTCATCTGTTGCGTCCCAAGCGCGACTGTGCACCCCTTCAGCTATGATTTGATCGTGACTCTTGCCTCTCACAGCCGCGATTTCCCCTGTACCATCCAGTTCAATTTTTTTTTTTTTTTTTGAGTTTTGCTCATTTCAGACCACATTTTCTAGCCATCTCCCCTGCAATTTTTTGGACAGCCTACTGTTTTCTTTTTGCAGCATTAGAAGATTCACTCATTTTTTATGTTATTTTCTTTACCTTAACATTTTAAAGAATTTCACATATTTTTTGAAAAGTTGTTAAAGCATTCACATTCAAATTGGTTTCATATTTACTTTTAAATTTTTGTCATATTTGCCAACTGAAATCATTATTTTAATTTGTGAATTTTTTCCCAAGTGACGCATTTCATTTTTTTTGGTACATAACCACACATGCACATAATCTGTCACAAATAAATCAAAGTGAGCCTTAAAATCCTCTTAACTCAACCAACATTCTAACCCCACTTGGGGAACATCAAAAGAATATTGTAGATAGGTAGGACTGAGGGGATAAGTATCCAAATAACACCCCTGACTCACTTTCATTTTCAGACATAGTGGTTGACATTTAGGGTACCAAAATCCCCTAATACTTATTGGCACGGTTTCAAACCAATTTGTCAGAAAGGCCTCTTCCTTAGGAGGGTCGAAGTAGCCAGACTGGTTCTGGAGGCCTGAGTGGACTACCGCAATCCATTCAGTCACCAAGGGATACCTACTCGCTATTCTCGTTGTACCACCCTTGTGGGAGTACAACGGTGATAGAACAAGAGCTGCAGATTCACCTTTCTGAACGTGTCATGAATGGGGTATCTTAGTGGCCTATCTTCTAGGATTGTCTAGCCAGCGTCCCTCCCGGTAGGGGGATATCTAGCCTTTGGTTCTACAATTCATATTGTCTAACTTGGATTTCATCACCTTGCATAGGATACGTCTTGTTGAATCATCATACTTTTTAGTTAGGTGGTTTCCTGCTCTATTACCTCCCCTTGGTTAGTGTGTCCACCATTTTCATTTTTAGGAGTCGTTTGCATGTTAGTATTTTGACCACATTTTTTTATTCTCCACTTATTGTAGCACAGCTGTTATAATAAGTGTTTTGAGTTTGGTTATTGTCCCGAGTACCATTATTTTTTCCGCTCCCCTCTTGCACACACAGTTGCATTAGGGTTTTCGAGCTTTCCACTCACCACTACACATTAGTTTTACCATACAATTGTCACCATTGAGTCCCTGAGATGTTATCGGCGTTTCTGGGGTGAACCCCATCAGTTTGGTTTACTTGACACCACATGTCATAGATGTAGAGCATTATCACTTGACTCCACAGGTCATCGACATAGAGCCCCGTCATCTGATTCTGACGCACCTCATTTCACATCTAGCTCTGAGGCAGAATCTGAAAATCCCACCTACACCGCACCCACTAGCCCCATGGCTAGTATGACTTTCAACCATTTTTTCACAGGGACTGTTAGTGGAACATGAACCACCCCTACCACCACAATGGCCACCATGGTAGCCACAACTACAACAACAACTCCCTTAGGTATTCCCAACATGGGACCCACACCTACCTTAGGTATGCCCAACATGGGACCCACACCTACCTTAGGTATGCCCAATATGGGACCTACACCTATCATCACCGCCACTACTTAGATCCTGGCAGCTATTGGAACCATCCCAAACCCATCTGTAACTCATGTTACACTTGGGGGCACTGGCCCCTCTCACACATCTTTAGGTGGAGGGAACATCGCTTTTATAGCTAATATTCCCTTTGCGAGTAGTGGCGCAATCCATAATGCTACCACTAGAACTTATGCCCCATCAACCATGTCACATCCCTTTTCCAATCTGCCATTTATGGCTAGTCTTAATCTACCAGACCTGGCAAGGTTAATAAACGACCCCATTAGACATGACCCTACTTGGCCCCCCATTCCCACAAAACTCTCGTCGGACATCCTGAAGTTTGAAGGGAAGGCTGGTGAAGACCCACAAAATCATGTTATGTCTTTACACCTATAGTGTTCCTCAAACTCCATAGTCGATGATTCTATTCTCCTCCGACTATTACAAAGAACTTTCACTGGCTCGGCAGCCAAATGGTATATTGATCAACCCCATTGGACACACCCTACGTTTACATCCCTTGCCTCAACTTTCCTACTATTCTTTCAACTACCCGTCCGCTATGATGCAAGAGTAGAAATCCTACTGTCTTGTAGACAGAATACGGCCACTCATATCATAGATCATATCCATGAGTGGCGTAAGTGCCAGAGTCTCTGCAAGATCAAGCTAGACGACCACATTTTTCTAGATTGGTTCCTGAAATCTCTCCTTCCACTCATAGCCAAGGATGTAGCTTCTGAACAACCCCAATCGGAAGAAGAAGCCATTTTAAAATCCCAGCATATCGACTTAATCTACACATAGTCTGGCTATTTATAAACCATATTACCTGACACCCTGCGCGGTGATCCATCCCGAAACGACGTGCCGGGGGAATCCCATACCGCTGATGGTATCATTGGCTAGGTTACGTAACCCTTCACCATGATGAGTAACAACAACGCCCCAGAATGTTCTAGGGCTACATCTCATTCTGGAGCTACAAGTTCGTATGCTCCAATGACACACACCCACCACACTCATGGACCCTCATGTCCACCACAGTGTTATGGGAAAGCACCCTCAGCTTATGCACCACCTAGATATTATAACCAACTTTCCAATCATACCCCGGTTCACCCACAAGCACAATCCTCTTATTACCCTCAACAGGCTGCACCGTCTGCCCCAACACTTCCAATAGCTCAAGGTTACCAACAACCACAACAAGCACTGGGTCCACCTCGAACCCTCCCGCTTACTATCCACTGCAGCCTGCTTCGGCACCTGCACAACCTCAAAACCCCCCTACTGCCCAGGGGAAAATATACTTACAACAAAACCAACCTCAAAACCAGAACAACCAGCGTAACCAAGGAGGTCAACAAAACCACGGAATAGGACGCAATCGCAGAAATAATCAACCACAAAACCAAGGTGGCCAGCCACCCAATCCCCCGAATAATAATAACGCTGCCCCCACAAACAAAAACCCTGATCGACCACTGAAACAGGGTAAAAATCCTAACTTAAGAACAAACCATCCATGTTCTTTTTGTTCGTTATATGGCCATTACACACATAATTGCCCCCATTTGGAGAAAGCACGTCAACTTTGGGCCAATGACGCACAACGACAAGGGCACGTTGTATAGTGAGTGCCACCTCCTCAACTGCAACCCATGATATTGTAAAATCCTCTACCCAACCAACGAGTAGTAAACACCCATCCAATGGATCCCCCACAAGGATCCGTTGCACCATAGCAGCAAATTACCTATGCTACAACCGATTACCAGCATACAGAGTCGAGCACTCTCCATCTACTAATGATGTCATCAAATGATATCAACCTTCAAACTCACTGAAACCAATACTGTTCAGCCACTGAAACCACGCCTACTGATCCATCCTCAAGCACCCTCCCAACTGATCAGACATTATGCATACCTAATATGCCAATGGACGGGGGTCCAAAATCCCCTCGCTTCTACCTAAGACGGATCAACAACAATCCTAACACTCATGCATCTTCAAACTATAACATTGTCGAAGACTTAGCCCAGTCTCCCGCTGCTATGTCCGCTCTAGAAGTCCTAAAAATTTGTCCTGCACAGAGGAAATTATTGTTGTCCACCATTGGTGCCATAGACCCTAACGATTCCCATATGATGGCATTCGACTTAGACCAAGCTGAACCACATTTGACTTTTTCACTAGCTTTTCAGGTGTCTGTATCCATTCGAAACCTTGCCATTCATTGATGCATCATTAATGAAGGTGCCTCCACCTGTGTAATGTCGACTTTTGTCTGGTCGAAACTCGGATCCCCCACACTGCAGCCATCCACTACCGCATTGCGAGCTTACGATGGTCCTTCAGCTCAACCGCAGGGCCTATTAGTTAATGTGCCTGTGCAACTTGGGGGAGAAATGGTTCTCATAGACATAGAGGTCATCAATGCCCAGCTTGATTACAACCTCCTATTAGGATGAATTTACATGTATAAAATGAAAGATGTCGATTCTTCCATCTTTCGCTTCATGATGTTTCCCCACAAAGGATGCGTAGTCAAAATCGACCAGATAACATACTACGATCCTAATGCCCCCGCAACACCTGAAAACGTTCTACCTATGATCGAACAACCCGTTTAGAGTGCACCTACACCGTTCGTCTCCTCAGTCGGACCCGGGATATATTCAGATATTCCCATGACCTCCACGTTCCAATCTATCCCACCCCCTCTACGGATAACTGAAATGTCTGATTTGTGCACCCTTTCGCACAACACACAACCACATACTCAACAACCACCATTACTGCCACAACCACCCGCAGTGCCTAGTCATATCGGAGCAACACCGATTCATACTATCCCATTCTTATTTCCTCCTTTAGGAGTCATCAGCGCGCCAGTAATGGCTACGCTAAATATTCTAGCATTAACGTTAGGACTAACTGTGTGGTACCTACTTTCCCCAACCCCTCCCCCGACTTCGAATGTCATTTTACAACCGGTACAATCCATCAATACTTCAAACCGTCCACCACCTGGTGTAGTGAACATCCAAAACTGACCACCTCCAACTGGGACCACTGCATCAACATCTAGTAATGCTCCCCCTCAACTCCGTTACAATGGGGGTAGAGGCCCACAAACCTACACCACTGGACCCACAATCCGAACCACCCCATCGACTCCAAAGATGGCGAAGAATCCCCCAACAATCCATGTTCCCCCCAAGTGCTCCTTGTGTGACGATATAAGCCATGCTACCCATCAATGTCCATAATTTCCAGCACTTCAAGAACATATGAAAATGTTGGATGACGACACTAACATTCCAATTGTCAAACTTGAACGACCCCCTCAGCCTCGCAATAAATCGCTGCATACCAACCACCCTTCTGTGATATGCGGCATTTACGACCATTACTCACATCACTTCCCCGATCTCCCAGATTATAGAGTAGCTCTATATGAATTGAACAATTTCGACCTATATATGTCCCCCCCTCTCATTGAGGAAATATACTCCCCAAAGTCTTCCTCTTCTGAAGAAATCAATACCATTTATATGATTTCATCCACCTACGTGCCCCAACCAATTGATTTGATGACACACTACTTCCGTAGTGACGAGGAAATCCTAGAAACACTTACTGCACTTGACTACCCCTGGGATGATATGCACCATCGATCATACTTCATCCCTGAGGCATCTACCTCCACCACGGTGAACCAACTGTCTGTCGAATCCAAAGATTTTTTAACAACCAAGGTCGACTGGTTTAAAGATATGGCCAACATTTTGCCTATCTTAAAAATTGACATCTCCACCACACCTGGAAAACCTGAACTTATCTCCTTAGGTGCATCATGCACTAAAGAGGAAGTTCAAGCCTATAAGAAACTCTTCCAATAGTTTCGCGATGTCTTTGCCTGGTCTTACACCGAGATGCCTGGTCTTGACCCTACCATTGTAGAACATCACATAGACACTTGGCCTAACATACCACCTATCCACCAGAAACAACGCCCCATTCACCCATCTAAACTTTCAGCCATTAAGGCCGAAATCAAGAAGCTTTCAGCAGTAGGATTCATATACCCTATTTCTTATACCACTTGGGTTTCCAACCTAGTATCAGTCAATAAAAAAGTGGGCACCATTCGTGTCTGTATTGATTTCCGCGACCTCAGTCTAGCTTTTCCCAAAGACAACTTCCCAACACCATTTATCAACCAATTAATCGATGCATGTACGGGGAACGAGGTACTATCTTTCATGGACAGTTTCTCCGTGTATAACCAAATCCAAATCCGCAAGGAAGATCAATACAAAAGCGGTTTAACCTGCCCATGGGGCACTTTTGCTTACTGGGTTATGCCCTTTGGTCTTAAAAACATTGGAGCCACATTCCAGTGGGCCATGACTTATTGTTTTCATGACCTCATTAACATCATATAGGTTATCTATACGACCTCACGGCTTGATCTAAGAAATGATCCGACCATCTAGACAACCTTCGACGATCCGACCATCTAGACGACCTTCGACAAGTCTTCTTGCGTTGTCGCAAATACCAAATCCGCTTGAATCCACTCAAGTGTGTCTTTTGCGTTCCAGCAGGCCGTCTATTGGGTTTCATCATTTCAGAAAAAGGAATCACCATAGACCTATTAAATGTCCAAGCCATCGTGGACCTACCATCTCCTCGTACACTAAGACAGCTACAAAGCCTTCAAGGGAGGTCCAACTTCCTCCATCGCTTTGTCCCTGATTACGCCATGACAGTTCATGGTTTCCTTTGTTTGCTACCCCTTCATACCCGTTTTGTGTGGGATGACCAAGTGGAAGGAGCTTTCACAGACCTGAAGAAAGCACTTACTAATTCCCCTTTGATTTCTCCTCTTGATTTCACAAGAGACTTTATCCTTTATGTTTCAGCATCCAATTATGTCGTTTCTGGAGTACTTGTCCAAGAAGACTCTACTCGTCAAGAGCATGTCATTTACTATGTAATCCAAACCTTATCAGGCCCACCATTGCACTACCCACATGAAGAGAAAATGGCCCTCAACGTCATCTTTTCAGTGCAGAAATTGCACCATTACATTCTCCTCAACCATACCACAATTGTTGCAAATTCCAACCCAATGGTCTATCTCTTGAATCGTCGCCTTCTGCAAGGATATGTAGCTAAATGGGTGATTATCTTACAAGAGTATGACCTGACTTTCAAAACTCCGAAGAGAACCAAAGCCTTAGCACTCGCTCAACTCATTATGGACCTACCATCCTCATCATCATCACCAGCTATCAACACTGATCTAATTGACGACCATTTATTCATCATCTTGTTTAATGACCCTTGGTATGGCGACATTTTGGTTTACCTCCGTACACAGAAGTTGTGACCCAATATCGATCGTGACGGACGCTGTCGCATCCACCACCATGCTCCCCATTATCTCCTCTTAGGCGATGTCTTCTATCGACGTGGTGTCGACACAATCCTACGACATTGCCTTTCTCGAGAAGAAGCAGAACAAGTACTTAATGACTGTCATAGTGGTGCCTGCGGCAACCATTTCTCTGGAATGGCCACTGCCCAAAAGGTAATCCGTGCAGGTTATTTTTGGCCCTCATTATTTACTGATTGCATCACAGCAGACAAACATTGCCAAAATTGCTAGCTCTTTTCCCCCAAAGCAAGGACTCCCCTCGCCCCCCTCCATCCAGTAATCACCGTTGGTCCCTTTTTCAAATGGGCCATCGACTTCATGGAGTGTAACCCACCATCAGCTGGTGGCCATAAATACATCATTATGGCTGTCGATTACTTTACTAAATGGGCATAAGCCATGCCTACTTACAACTGCAAAGCCGACACTGCAGCTGCTTTTTCCTCAACCATGTTATTGCTCATTTTGGCGTACCAAAGCAACTCGTCTCAGACCATGGTTCTCACTTTGAGGACTTTGTTTGGCGAGAATTTTCAACCCTCCTTAAGTTTGAACATCATTTCTCTTCCGCCTACTACCCCCAAGGGAATGGCCAAGTTGAAGCTATTAACAAAATTTTGAAGACTATCCTCCAACGCACTGTTGACCGACATAAGTCCAATTGGCATCACATGCTTTTTCCCGCATTGTGGGCTTACCGCACATCCACTAAAACTGCCATTGGTTTCACCCCTTTCCATTTGGTTCACGGCATAGAATATGTCCTCCCAATTGAGTGTCAGATCCCGACATTGCACATCGCCGTCAAACTCCTCCCAGATACTTCACCAATTGAACAACGCTTACTTCTTTTAGAGCAAGCCGACAAAGATCACCGCACAACTCTCCAAACAATCGAAGCCACAAAGAACTGATCCAAAGTCAGTTATGATAAACATGTTCACCCACGAGCATTTAGTGAAGGAGACCTTTTACTCATTTACGATCAAGCCCATGACAAAAAGGGAAATGGAAATTTGAATCCATGTGGCAAGGCCCATACATATACACACTTGCCTTGGACATGGGGCATACATTTTGACCGATTCAGAAGGTAACCCCATGCGCAACCCTCATAATGGGTTGTACCTCAAACGATTTTATCCATATAAATATTCTGGACACCATAGTCCACATTATACAGTTTTTAATTCTTTTTTTCACTGTAAACTCTCGAAACCTTAAATTTTCATTCTTTCTTGCATGAACACAGATGGACCCTGTTCCACTTTACTATGTTGGCTTCGCTGACGGTGCAAGCCTCTGGTCTCCAAATCTCGCCTCCGTAGCTTGGGTACTCTATTCCCCATCACATGAGTTGATCCACATCGACGAATTGTGTATAGGAGCTGCTACAAATAACCAGGCTGAGTATGATGCTGTGACCGGTCTCCTAACCGTTGCCCTCCAGATGGGCATAAGTCACCTTCACGCCTTCCTTGACTCCTAGCTTCTTGTTTCCCAACTCAACAATTGTTACCAGGTATGCGATCCTTGTCTCTTTAGAAAATTCCTGCGCACTAAACAAATGATTAGACATTTTGAATCTGTTTCATTCACTCATGTCCCAAGAAATCTCAACAATGTAGCAGACCAAATGGCTAACAACATTCTAGATTGGCACGTCAACCAAAACATGTAGGACATCAAAACATGCATCACATAGGCATCAAAAGCTCAAACAAACAAACAAAAGAAACCATCATAGTATTGCATCCAAGTGCATAAAATGTGCCTCCACGGGCAAACAAAACACATACAATTGCATCCACATGCAACAAGACATAAAAGCAATGACAAGATGTGCATCCACGTGCATACAGGACTGTATAATAAAAAACACATCAATGTGCATAAATATATATATATATATATCATCATACAGTCATAATGTCAAAACAGTTCCCTCAGCACCCACATATACAAAAAATACATAATCGTACATCATATTTATCAACAAAAAGCACCCCCATATGCTCATCAACATTTGGGGACAGGTAGTAGCCAGACTAGTCCTCATCCTCTGGATCCTCCTCCTCTGGATCAAAATGGTCCTGAGCCCTCCTCTCCGCTGCCAACATAGCGATCTGCCTCAGAATCGACCTCCACTCACGCAGAGCATCGTAACATGCCTCTAATACCTCCTGGTCCAGCTCCCTCCAGCCATCATCTACCACACCATCCAATAATCCTTGATGGTAACCCGTATATCATCTACCCCCCCAGCATCGCCACAACGACGTACGGCTCCTTGTGCAGGTGGAGGAGGTAATCGAGGTACCACCACCACATGACCTATGCGAACTGGATGCCATGGTGGAGGCTTCGGACCCACATCTACGATAACCAACACTCAGAAAATTCAACATCGTAAGGACAATCGTAACCATCATAATGGACAAAACCAATAAATATATAAAAATGATGTAGAAAACAAAAATATATACATACCATCCGGCCCCCTGGCCTGTCCTGCAGCTCATGGCATCTCGATATCACCATAAAATTCCATGCCTTGGTACGGAAATACATCGAACAAAACCGACATCTGCTCCCACTGCCGGTACATCTCAGTAGTAAAAAAATGTCCCGCTTCCCCACCACCACGGTGAGGCCTCATCTCACCCCACCGCACAATCCGCGTCTCACGGATACCACCATATTGGACTGGAATACGGGGCCGTAAAGTAGGCACCCTCTCAAAGAAAAAACAACATAAGAAGGAGGCATAACTAAAGCTCCCCCCAAACTGACTCACCTTGTTCAACTTTCGTTGAACACAAGCCAGGAACATCTATCCCCAGGCATAATACGTACCCATCATAACTCGATGTACCAACATCATCTTCCCACTTCACAACCGGTGCGGCGCCTGAGACCCAAGTACTCGCAGCACACAAGCCGCGACCACTCTCATAGCCGGATCCTCTATATCACTAATTGACAGTGCATTCGCATGCACTCGGGACCTTGGATGACAAAATCTCTCCAAAAGATCCTCTATGTCAATATCCCCCTGTATCCTAGGTTGTGTATCTCCTATCACACCTAAACAAGGTAAACCAATCAAAAAATAAACATCTGTCAAGGTGAGGTCCAACCTCTCACCTTGAACCATGAAGGTTTGAAGGGCCAGATCCCAGAATCTGACCAACTTGCTCAGCAACAACTGTGATGACCACATAAGAGGAACGTGGGAAAACTTCATTAGTCCACCTACTGCAAACGTAGCTTGAGCATCATGGTCCCCATTGATAATCTCCATCAAATCAACAGGCATCTCCCTCTCCCTCCACACAGGCCTTGGAACTCTAAGCATCCTACCAAAAAACATAGAAAATATTTCATAAAATTGTACCAATTTTTTTTTCCCCCAGTAATGATCTAAATCGTGGGTGTGGGACCCACACCCGCTATCCAAATCGCGACTGTGAAGGCCATAGCCGTGATTCAAATCGCCACTGTGAAGGCCATAGCCACGAACCAAATCGTGACTATGAAGGCCACATTCACGATTCAAATCGCGATTGTGAAGGCCACAACTGCGATTCAGATTGTGGTTGTGAGGACCACAATTGCGATTCAGATCATGACTGTAGAGTTCACAACCGCGATTCAAGATTGCGACTGTAGAGCTCTCATCCGCGATTTGAATTGTGCAAAAGGGCTCAGGACCCACGATTTCCCCATTGCTCACTCAAAGTGACCAATGCGCTGCCCCTGAGTACCCAATTTCCCCCCGATATTAAATAAACATATAGATTAAGGCTAATAGGCTTACCTGGAACTCATAGAATGGAAAACCAATGGTCAAATCTCCTGCAAATGACGAAAATGCTCTGCACAACTCAAATCCCCTATCAAACTCAATAGTGAAAATGTCATGTGTCATTATAGCTCGACTTGCTATTTATAAACATTTCACCAATTTTTATTTGACCATTGTGGAGTCATACGAAGTCCGCTATCCAAACCATTGATGCCATTGGAATCAGCGCAGCAAGACCTTTACAGTAGTATAGTCAGTGTAGAGATTTCATCGACATCATTTTTGGGCATTTTTCCATGCCCCTCATTGCCTCGATTTGCGTGCCACATCAGTCGTTGTCTGTTTTTGACGTTTTTTATATCACCAGATTCAGTTTTCCATGCTCGTGATGATGCTTGAGATCATTTCTCTCTCTAACCACCATATTTTCGGGGCATTTTTTCCATGCCCCTCGTCGCCTCAGTTTACGTGCCACATGAGCCATTGTCCATTTTTTACGTTCTTTATATCACCAGATTTAGTTTTCTGCGCTCGTGATGATGCTTGAGATCATTTCTCACTCTCACCACCATATTTTTTGTTTAGTATAATTTTATCCCTTTTTTGGGCCGAGCAATCCTTTTACGAAAAAGGCACTTAGGGAGTTTCTGTTAAGCTCTTTTCTGACTCCTAAAACAATGAAAAGATCGCCGAGCAATCTTGCTTCCTTTCATGCTTGCTAAAAGTATCTGAAAGGGCATCTACCTGGTATAATTTTACCCCTTTTTGGACCTTGTAGACTAATTACGAAAAAGGAATACTCTAGTCACATTGGCTAGAAGAGTTCTCCATTTGCATCATTTTATGCTTTTTCGGGCCTTAGAAACTAACATATGAAAAAGACCACCAATGGAGTCTACTTACTGCTTTCAAACTCTCTAAAATTGAAAGCAACCACGAGCAATCACCGTCTTGGGCTTGTATAAATCCACACAATGGTACTCCTCCACCAATTCAAAGTCTTCTTATCGTTTTTAGACTCCTTAAAAATGAAAGCACTCACAAGCATGAATAGTCCTGGGCTCGCACAAATCCACATGATAGTACCATTTTTTAGCACACTTTTATCCCTTCTTGGAGCTCATTAAAACCACGAAGAAGGCCCCAATGATGCCTATCAGCGCCACAACAGATCATGTCTACTCACATGGTAGCTTCCCCATTATGGTCGCCTTTGTTCAGAGTATTCTGCAATATGTCACCCTGAGAGTCTCCCGATATCACCTATCAGCTTGTCCCCTAGAGTCACTCTAGTCTGAAATACTTACACCTGATGCCTTAAAGCTATGATCCCCATACCTAAAGTTTGTCTCATATGCTGCCAGGTCAACCATGTCATCATGATCTGAACAAAGAAAGATTGAGTCCCCCCCACTCTAAAACCCCGGTTACTCCCCATCCCCACAGCATGTCAGTCCGACTATCAATACTATCACCTCTTGATTGTACACCTCGAGCTCCTATTAAGGGAACATCATTGCGTTGATAGTTGCAGGTCTCCCTCTGTCGACGTCAACCAATCTATTCCTGTTGATGTATATGTAACTTCGGAATGTATTTCACATATATGTATATTGTATTCCTATAGAGATGTTATTATTCCTCTATACGGAAGTGTCGTCATTTATATTGTAAGTATCATAACTTATACTTGATGGGTTATTAGACCACCTTGTTGGGGTCAGCCCTGTATAAGTCATGTGGGTCAAAGGGTTATTAGACCACCCTATTGGGGGTCGACCATGTGGTTCAAAGGGTTATTAGACCACCCTAGTGGGGATCGGCCCAGTCAACATTATGTTAACTGGTTAAGTTGAGGCCGACCTAGTTGAGTAAAGGTCAAGTCAAGTTAGTGTATAAATAGAGAGTGTGTCTCTCTCATTTTACACATTCTATTCTCTCACTCACACTTGGGAGAGTGGTGCACTTGTGGAGGAGGAGGCTCTACTACTAGGAGAAAACTATCTCTTATATTCTGGTTGTATCATTGCTCTATCTATCTATGAGGAAGTTATTGGGGTTTTTCACGTTTATGATTTTCCCCAAGTAAACTCTGTGTCTCCTGTGTGCTTGCATTATTGTGTCCATGATTGATATCCTGTAGATTTGCTGTACATGTTGTTCTCTCAGTTAAGATCCTAGATCAGATTGAAGTAAATTCTGAAAATTTAACATGGTATCAGAGCTAGCCTGAAAGAAGGCATGATATGGCATGTATGACACTTGTTGCACTTACGATGCTAGGGCTTGATATACCAAAAACCAGTCATCGTAGCACTTTCACTATAAATCCGTTTTGGCTAAGTTTTCGGGTCTGAAACTTTTACAAGTCGAAGATACGATCCCCATGTAACTTTTGTCCAAAGGACAACCTCTAATTCGTTGTAATTTGTGATTTATGATCTGTACAATATAGGGTTTCTGCCTCTTCCAGATCTGAGTCAAAGTCAGGTGACCTTGGGAAAAAGGTCATAACTTGGGCTAGGAAGCTCCAAATGAAATTTCATAAAAAGGGATAGGTAGTACATAGACTATACTATCTCAAGAAAAAAATTTATAGGCCGAAGTTGAACCAGTGACACGTGGCACACCGTACAAGTTCGCTCTCCTGTATTATACCATAAACAGGTCACGTTGCGACACTTGGCATAACTCTCTCTCAGAGAATCCAATTGAGGTCAGACCTATTGGGATGGAAAGATAGCAGGTCAGGCTATCTCAGAAAATCATTTCAGAGGCCGAAGTTTAACTAGTGACACGTGGCACCCCATACAAGTTTGCTCTCCTGTATTATCCCATAAATAGGTCACGTTGCGACACTTGGCATAACTCCCTCTCAGAGAATCCAATTGAGGTCAGACCTATCGGGATGGAAAGATAACAGGTCGGGCTATCTTAGAAACATTTTTCAGACCCTGTGGATTGAAAAGTTCAGAGTTACACTAGAAACAATCAGGTACATATTTATGTCCAAACAGAATTATTTTTGAGCACCTTCATTCATGGCTTCCGGAATTTAGGGTTTCGAATAAAGTTGGAATTTTTGTAATCGGAGACCACGGATGAATGCTACTTATCAAAATCAAAATTTAGAGACCAAGATCAGAATTTTTGGTTGGGAAGAAGGTTGGGCTTGATCAGACCCTAGTTCGAGACTTTGATAAAAAAAGTGGAAAATTAGGGCTTCCACAAAAATGGGAATTTTTGAAATCTGTGACCACGGCTGGAAGCTCCTCATAAAAATAGAAGATTAGAGCTTTGGATCAAACCTTTTGATTGGGTAGAATAGTGGGCTTCATCAAACCCCAATTCAGGGTCCTCCCTAGTGAATTTGGAAATCTAAAAGGCAATTTCGAGGGGTGAAACTTTGCAGTTTTCAAATTCTGAATATACCAACTTGATCAGCTCATCAAGGCGCATATTTCTATCCTTTCGGAAGTTTGAAATTCAAAGTTTGAATTTTTGGGGTTTCTTTGACAAACCCTAACCCAGCTCTAGGTCTAGTTCTTGCAAATCAAGTGGATTGGGTTAATCCTAGAAGAAGATGGATTGGTCACCTGCATAAGTGAAGAAGTTCCTGTTTCAGAGGGAGATGAGGCTAAGGCCTTTCATAAGAAGATTACAGCAATCTTGACAGGTATGGCTTACAGGTATGTTTCATGGTTAAGTTTATCATATTTTTGTCTTCATATCATAACAGTACAATCTTGATTAATTACTAGACTTGTCGTATCACCTTAATAGAAGATATTCATTGATTAAGGTTTTGACACTTATGAATGTACTAATGCATTGTGATGTTGTATGAGGTTTATGTTGTTCTCTAACATAAAAGGTACACCAAGAAAGAGAAATCATGTTCTACTTCAAGAACATATGATCATGGTGACATGAAGACAAAGATTCATCCGTTGTCATGGATCACATATAAGATCTACTTTCGAGGTATGTATAACTTGGTCCTACAATGGTTAACCTATGAGACATGCAGGTTACTAGCACAAGTCACTGAAGAGAACCAGAAGACATTATGCGGGTATGTTAGACATAACTAGCTAGCATGCTAATCCAAGTATGTTTTTCCTATATCAAGCTAGAATCCTACCTTGTGTTAGGATCTTATACTGTTGTGTTGTTGATAATGATTATTCATGAAGTCATAGGTTTGAATAGTCATGGTTGTATGCATATTATGCTTCTTACCATAATTGATGATATGACTAACCAGAAGAATCATGAAGGTATAGATTTGAGTAATCACAGGTTTTATGCATATTATATCTCTTATCTTGATTAATGATTTAACTAACCAGAAGAGTCCTATGATCAAATAAGAATATGCATGAGTAAAAGAAGACTTCCCTGAAACCTTGAATACTAATGTTTATTATCTGTGTTTGAAATGATGCTGACTATACATGCTTTAGATTATTGTGTTTTGATAATATTAAGATTATACTAATGAATTTTTTATTATGTATGAGACCTAGAGGATAACACAATGATGATACTAACAAGCATGCATAGGGATCGAGAATGAATATAAGTTCAAGAATAGGTAATCCAGGAAGCAAAGATCAAGAGGGAGCACACTCCAGTAGTTTATGCAAGGATGCAAATATTCAGAGGGAGTTGACCACTTCTCACAATCCACATCAGAATGGAGTTGCAGAAAAAGAAGCAAAGACTGAGAGGGAGTCAACCCAACAATCAAACAAAGATAAGTATTTTTATTATCATTTCTTGCATATTTGTTTGTTTAAATAAAATTGTTCAATGATGTATATGCTCATGTTCCTAGACTTAGGATATGTATTGTGCATATTAGAATGATTGCATTAATGAACAGTATACTACTAATATGCATGTGATGGGTAAGTGGCCTATGGCACTGTACAACATTCCAGTGCTACTTATCTAAAATGAAACCTCTTTGCTGACATGTTGGGAGTAGTGCAAACTCTTAACAATGTTCTGGTAGAGACTGGAAGGCATCTAGAAAGTTGTGGAACATGGATGAATGTCGTATTGAAGCATTGGCTAAGATAATTGCATGACTATATGACATATTTCTTTATGTGTAAGAATTTGTCTGAAAATTATGAGATGTTTCTAATCATGCAATTTAACTTGTTTTGTAGGAAAGACCGTATACCTTCACCTACAAAAGAAGGACTACAACATTTGTTCAAGCAACAAAATTATCTATTGAAGATATTGAAGTTCCCAAGATATGGGAAGAATGCCATGATCCGTCGATCATGAAGAACGATGTTTGGGATGCGGTCCCAAGAGCTGAAGGGAAGTCTGTTGTGACTTCCAAATGGATCTATCAGATTAAGCATGTTGCAGATGGCAGCATAGAGAAATATAAAAGTGATGAAATAGAAGATACACCAGATGGATTTCAAGACAACTTTCTTGAATGGTGTAGTCATATATGTGTGCAGAACTTGGGGATGATGCACTATTTGTTTTTGGCATGAAGGTGTGGTAGAGTGCAGATGGAATCTTCCTTGGACAAGGGAAGTATGCAGTAGAGATCTTGAATAGGTTCGGGATGATGGACTACAAGGCTATGGCCACACCTATGGAATCGAACCTGAAGCTTCTGTGTGATGCTCCATCTGATCCAGTTGATTATGGGCTCAAGTACGATGCAAATCAAAAGTTTAATGTGCAGGGTTATGTTGATCATATTGGGCATGCAGTGCTACAGATAGGAAGAGCACTTCTGGGTGCTGCTTTAGTATGGGATCAGGTGTGATCTCTTGGTTTAGCAGGAAGCAGTCCTACGTACCACTGAGTATAGCTGAGGCAGAGTATGTTGCAGCTTGTTCATCTAGTTGTGAGGCAATATGGCTACGGAAACTACTGTCTGAGTTATTTGATCTCCTGTTGGATGCTACTGGTATCTTTTGTGATAACCAGAGTTGTGTGAAGCTATCTGAGAACCCAGTGTTTCATGATAGGTCGAAACACATAGAGATCAAATATCACTATATCAGGGATTTGGTGTAGAGAGGAGCTGTGAAGCTCCTGTATATTGCGACGGACGAGTAGATTACAGATGTGCTAACGAAGCCACTAGCCACGGTGAATTTTGAGTACTTCAGGGAGAGGCTTGGTGTTCTTCAGATTGATGACACTACGAGGAAGAAGTGATGGACACATTTGCAGTAGCCATTCCTAGCATGGTGGAAGGGGGATCCTTCACATGGATGTGGATGTAAGCGTTGGATGTTGAGCATCAGGACGATGCTCCAGTTACTGCTCTGTATATGCATCATGTTGGATGCTGGATATGATCAGTTGGATCATTTATATTTATATGTATGTACGCATCATGTTGGATGCTGGATATGATCAATTGGATCATTTATATGTATGTACGCATCATGTTGGATGTTGGATATGATCGGTTGGATCATTTGTATGTATTTTGTATATGCATCATGTTGGATGCTTGGACCATGTATCTGTATCAGGTGGATACATTGTTGGATCAGGTAGATCATGTATGTTGATATGTATCAGGGATGATCAGGTGGATCATGTATGATGATATGTATCAGGTAGATACTTGGTATGCATTAGGTAGATGCATTGTATGATCAGGATGATCATGGATGACGAGCTTCAGGATGTTGCTCCAAATGACATGTAGCAGGATGTTGCAGTGATGATGATCAGGATGATCATGTGTACATCAAGATGATGTATGGTGAGTATCAGGTTGATACTCTGTGGCCGTGGAACAGGTTGTGCAGATAAGCATGTAATTTGTGCCCTGGGAGATTTGCAGATAGTCTTTCGAGGTTTTTCCTATGGCATGTAATTTGTACCCTGGGATATCTGGAAAATGCTCTTTCGAGGTTTTGCTTGGGAGGACATATAATTTGTGCCCTGGGAGATCTGCAGATAGTCTTTCGAGGTTTTGCCTATGGCATGTAATTTGTGCCCTGGGATATTTGGCAGATGCTCTTTCGAGGTTTTGTCCTATGGCATGTAATTTGTTCCCTGGGAGATCCGATAGGTTGAGCCGCGTGCTCGTAATCAGTCCTGGGATGCTCTTTCGAGGTTTTTCCATGACCACATGTAATTTGTGCCCTAGGAGATCCAATAGGTTGAGCCTTGTGCTCGTAATCAGTCCTGGGATGCTCTTTCGAGGTTTTGTGGTGACCACATGTAATTTGTGCCCTGGGAGATCCAATAGGTTGAGCCTTGTGCTCGTAATTAGTCCTGGGATTCTCTTTTGAGGTTTTGTGGTGGGGTCACATGTAATAAGTCCTGAGATCTAGACAAGATGAAAAGGGCCTCAGATGCTCTTTAGAGTTCTTGCTAGTCAAGAGACTCTTTTAAGGTTTTGTGATGCACATAATAAGTCCTGAGATTTCCACAGTATGGCTAGTGATGACGAAGATCTGCAGGTGGTGGACCTACATCCAGTATGAAAAAGGACTAGCTCTGTAGAAATTCCTATGACGAGTATATTCAAAGATTGATTGAGATAGCAGCAGCAGTGACGATGATGATGATTCGATGATGATTATCTAGTGACGATGATCCAGAGAAGAAGACTTGTGCTAGAAGACCCGTGTCGAGAAATACCTTCCTAGTTAAGAGGGAGTGTTGATGTGTATGTAACTTCGGAATGTATTTCACATATATGTATATTGTATTCCTATAGAGATGTTATTATTCCTCTATACAGGAGTGTCGTCATTTATATTGTAAGTACCGTAACTTATACTTGATGGGTTATTAGACCACCTTGTTGGGGTCGGCCTTGTATAAGTCATGTGGGTCAAAGGGTTATTAGACCACCCTAGTGGGGGTCATCCCAGTCAGCATTATGTTAACTAGTTAAGTTGAGGCCGACCTAGTTGAGTAAAGGTCAAGTCAAGTTAGTGTATAAATAGAGAGTGTGTCTCTCTCATTTTACACATTCTATTCTCTCACTCACACTTGGGAGAGTGGTGCACTTGTGGAGGAGGAGGCTCTGCTACTAGGAGAAGTATATCTCTTGTATTCTGGTTGTATCATTGCTCTATCTATCTTTGAGGAAGTTATTGGGGTTTTTCACCTTTATGGTTTTCCCCAAGTAAACTCTATGTCTCTTGTGTGCTTGCATTATTGTGTCCATGATTGATATGCTGTAGATTTGCTGTACATGTTGTTCTCTCAGTTAAGATCCTAGATCAGATTGAAGTAAATTCTGAAAATTTAACAATTCTAGAGGGTAGACTTTGATGTCCCTGTTCCTTGGACTCATCACCGTCAGTGGTGAGTTCCTACAGATCATTTTGAAAGGAGTCCTTAGTGTCTCTCCGGATGATTGTTTCTCACATGCTCGACGTCAACACTTTGATTGCATTGTTGAGATTCGTACAGGGTATTGGTCCTTTTAGTTATTTGTTGAAGACCCCAGATGTCACCTGACTCTAACACATTTGTGAGTCTACTTGAGGAAACAACCAGTTACATGTTCCTATAGATATCTAGGCTGCGCTTGGTGATAGTATTCAGAAATATCCCAGTTTTATACTCCCTTGAGTATACAGTTCCATATACTCTTCAGAAGTCGACTCACAGTTATTGAGTCCCTACAGTTGTTGGACACCTTCATATCTAGCAGTTCATCAACCCTTCTGACACCTCATTCAGAATGGTTGTGGCTCTTTTCCAGTGTATCAGCTCTTCAGATTAGTCATAGTATGACCATGAGTATGCCTTAGCATTGTGTCCCCTCTGGACCATTATGATGTACACAGCAGGTTTATATGTATTGTCTAGGTCCCCTATTCTAGCCTCATTGTTATTTATGTGTCTTGATATGAGCATGGGTATGCCCACCTCGTCCATTATCAGAGACTCTTCCTCATTCATTTTTTACGACATGTATTTTTAGTTTGTGCAGTTTGCATGGGCCCGATGTTCCAGTCTCTAATCGGTCTCTTCTCTCCCCCAAACCCCAGGAAAAAGACAAAAGAAATATGATGTCTATCGGCCATACGATGAGATCCTGCCCTCACACATTAGGGGTCAATCTGTTAACACCCAAAACGTGCTCACTAGCTCATTTCCCTATTCACATGACCCATTTGTCCACTTTTCCAACCATTTTAGCCTCAAAAACCCTCAAAAGGTCACCAAAAAGACCAAAAACCATCTTTTTCTCCTCAAAAAGTACAAAAAACCCTTAAAAAGGGTCCAAAATTCCCAAAAATCAATTAAAAGGGAATAATATTAAAAAATATTCGAAAAAGGGGAAAAAGAAGGAAAAGGAGACTTAAACCACATTTAGCAATACCATTGGTTTCCTTAAACCATAATGGTATTTTCCATCACCCAAAAGCTATAAAAGGGTGATAGAGGCTCCCCATTATTCATCCACATTCATCCTATCCTTATGCTGCCCATTTCACTCCTGAGATCTTGAGCCTCCATTTGAGCTTAGATCCACTTTTGGAGTGCCTTTTATGGCCATTCCCCCATTAGCATCTTGGAGAAGAGAAAGACCCTTGGAGCATTGGAGCATCTCACCATCACAGCTGCTCGAACCCAACTATCCTCATCATTTGAGGTAACATGATTATTGTAAAGCTACTTTTTCCATAAATAAATAATTTGTTTTACATATAGATCTGAGTTCTTTACCATTTACTTTCAAGTTTTTACATGAACATGCTAGATTAACTTTTTACTTTTGTCATATCTTAGATTAATTCTGTTTTTTTTACTTTAGTTTTTTATTATTTCAATTGAGACTGATACTACAAGTTAGTAGGTGCTCATCAGCACATGCTTGGGTGAAAACCCAAGCAACACCTCCAAACTCCGGTTTCTATCCCTAATGGAATGCGAATATGGGAATACGAACTTCCAGGGTTGGAGTGACGTGTGGATCAAGGCACAACAAAGCTCCATACCCTGTCATCCGACCTTTGGGTTTCCCCCACTCCATCGAGCTCATGAACAATGCTATTCACCCACCTCCTTATAACAACGTTCAATTGAATCTAGGACAGTCAAATGGGTTCTCTTGGTGATATACGGAAGCCTAGGGTTCCATCCCACACCCCCTCACCTCTCCCTAGTGGATACATAGTTCCCCCTCATTTGGTTGCATTCCATAGCCATCCCTTGGTATTTTTTTATTTACATGGTATCATTTAAATCATTGACATTTTCCATGGCTTACTAGCACATGGTTACCATAATACCAAATACTTTCCTCTTCAAGGATGAGCATTCACTAGAGGGGCCTTGGCCTTGAGCTCCATGCTAGGAATCATACATCACATGCATACAATATTTACATTACAGCCAAAATATCCTAAGGGTCAAAATGAGTTATATCACATTTACATGTTGATGTTGTTTTGTACCAAAAAGGGTACCCCGATATTGTTCAGTACCATAATTGATCCTATCTTTAAGAGTGGCCAGATGGAAAAAAGAATGCAAATATGTGAAGCGTACAGTATCAACATACTAGGATAAGTTGATTTCGAAATTATTAACAACAACTCCCACCGAAGATTATTTTCCAAGAAACATGGCAACACTATGTGTCCACTAAAAGGGATGACACTTAGTGTGCAGTCATTGTCAACCAACATATATAAAAACTCATCCAAAAGAGGTAAATAAGAGGTTTGATAATTTTTCTCACAAGTTTTGAAGATTGGAGATAGTCGCCTAGACTAGTCACATTAGTCGGCTCTCTTTCTTCTTCTTTGCCTCATTCTTCATAGCCACATACCGCTGAAAGTATGCTATCAATATGATAGAAAATAGGGTCGAGCATAGATGAATTAATCCCCCTTGTTGTATTCTATTGTACAAGAGAAATGGAAGCTCTTTATTTCTGAGGGTACTGAGGACCGAGGAAAGCATGCCACTGGGGTTTTTGGATGTAATTTATTTATGTTTACAGTGAATGATATAATGTGCTTTGGAAGTACCCATGGACCGAGGTAAGCATGCCACTGGGGTTTTTGAATTAAAAATGTTTTCATTCATGAATGTTTGAGATTGTTGTTGTTTAATAAACCATGGGCCGAGGAAAGCATGCCACTGGTTGTTGAATTAATAGTGTATTGTATATTTTTTTTAGCTCATTTGAGACAATATGTTAAGTCTTCCTCTGATGGCCTGGAGTTACATGGATCTGAAATTTACCCTCTTGTGTAATTTTCAAATAAAAACTAAGATGCTTAACAATGGGAAGTTAAGACATAGTTTTTCAATTGAGTGTATGCTATGCTGTTTTCTCTTCTTATTTTGAGAGCTGGTTCTAATTAAGGCACCTGTGAGATGCACTTATTCTCAGTTTTTGAATTTGGTGGGATATTTGGGCCTCCCTTTTTATACAACACTCTTTTTCCATTTTGTTTTCATGGCTAAAATCCCCCCCCAAGCACCTTAGATATTAGTTCTAAATCCAATCAATTTTTGCATGCACATATGAAAGGTACCTAGGGTGATAGACTAGGAATCATACCTACCTATTTTGAAGGGTTCTCTCCCTTGGTCATAGCAATGGCTTGCTGGCCGAAAGTGGCATAGAGATGGTGCTATCTGCACATCCTTCCTTGGAATTTATATTTTGACCGAATCCGCCCCGTATTTGATGTTTAAATATGTAGAAGGAGGAATGAAGAAAGAAGATTCATTTTAGGAGATAATTGTGCATGAAGAAGGAGCCATACTCATTTAATGAGAGATTTGTGCATAAAGGAGAAGATGAAGGAAAGAGAGGAGAAGAGAAAATGCCTCAAAGAGAAGGAAAAGAAGAAGAAGCTAAAGTAGAGAAGACCAAAGAAGAGGAAGGTTGAGCCAAAGAAAGAGGAAGAAAATTCACGGAGGATAACACTGAAGAAGAAAATACAACAACTACAAGTAAAGCTGATTTTCAAAATTTCTTGGGGAAATTATTATAAAACTTTGGTTGAGACTAAGGCCAACAAGATGAGAATTTGATAATCAAAGGAATTGTTGGGACCTTGATCCCACTTGTAAATTATGAATAAGAAATCCCATAGAGGATTATAATGTAATTTTTATAAAATTTCTCATAATTAATAGAAGACCTGTTGAGCCTAGTTCATCAAGAAAAATATTCTTCCTATATGTGTTTAAATGGTTGTGTTTAGAGTTGTTGTCTTAGTGACTTTCAGAGCATGTTGTGCTCTTGTGTATTGTTGTTTTATAATGGGATTTTAACTTTTGTAGGTGTGAATTGGTCTTGGACCCATAATTGAGGGATTGAGGTCTCACCTAGTGGTGGTGCCACCACATCGAGCTTTTGTGAAAGACTTGATAAATATATGATAGTGGTTCTATACATCTCTTCTTAGATACTGCTACCAATTTGTATATGTGTCACTTATGGTGCAACTCTCAACTGTCTTGTTTATGGTTCATCACTTAAGTGCATCGTTTATCATATGTGTCACACATGGTGCAAATGTAAGTGTGCCACTTATGGTGCGTGAATGAGTTTCTTATGTTGTCAATTATGGTGTCTCACTTAATTGCATTGCTTATATTGTATCAATTATGTTGTTACTTAAGTGTGTTGCTTATGTGCATCACTTATGTGTCTTTAATGGTGTGCCACTTACGTTCCAATATTGTCATTTAAGTGCATACTTATGTGTTTTTCTCTTGTGCGGCACTTACGAGGCATTTTTATGGTGTGTGTCTCTTTCTATCACTTAAGTGCATCGATATTTATGTGGGTCACTTGTGGTAAATGTCATGAGTACCTAACTCATATACAATATAGCACACAAAATAAACGTGATATACACATAACCAACATTGTTAACACGGTCATGAGAGAGAGAAATGTGTACATGTATCATTCAACAAGTAGAGCTCATTCAGAAATTTTTAACAAAGTATTGAGTGCTTTGTATATACCTTGATTAGAGGTTAAAACCAAAATCTACAACCATGAGAAATTTATGTCATTTCAATTATTTAATTTCCATTATAATACTATATTATAATTCTATGTCATGTAGTAAAATAGTAAAGTAAGGTACAAACCATTGAATTAGTACATCACAAGCGAAATGTTGAACATTGAAAATTGGATCATGTGAAATGTACAACATAGAAAATTCTTGATGACCATGTGAGATGTACACCATTCAAAATTGGATAATTGTGACACAAAACAAGATCCATGAGGTGGCGATGTCCCCGACATTGCTAGTGGGGACATTGGCATGTGCATTTGAAAATGTGGGTGAAATGATAAATTGATATGAAATGTTGGCTTGTGTACTTCCCCTGAATTTGTGTATTGTAATATCAATGTCATAATATTGAAGTCAACATTATGATAGCTATTGTTCGGTAAATATACCTATGATTGGTAAGTTCAGAGATCATCAACATACGGTTATTAAGGTACAGAGTCTAGATGACACACAAGTACAACATATAATACTTCTTTAATCAAGGAAGAACTAGGGTTTAAAGCTAAAACACATACCTGGATAACTGGAGTCTGATACAAGCTTTAAGCTTTATTCCTATGATCCATTGTTCTAGATGAAAAACCTGCAATAAACAAGATACCCTTCTCAAAGCTTTTGGATAAAAAAAATATGAATAACTTAGCATGAAACTCATGTATAAAAAAATATTAAAAATTCAATGAACTAGATTCATAAAGTAGACAAATCTTATAGGAATGAAACTCTCTTGTATTACTTGCATTAATGGAAACCAGCTATACCTGCTCTATAACCTGCACTGTAGAAACTTGACCCTGGACTCCTTGATCCTCTCCCTTCAATGGATATTTCTCTAGGATTTCCTTATAAAAAATGGTTCTCTCCTTTCTCAAGGCCCTCTCCTTGTATTTATAGAAAGGCTGAGAGGATAGGCTTGAAAGGTAAATGGTTGGGGAGGTTATGGTAATTAGGATAACTACCATGACTAATCCCTAATCAATATTTTAATATATTTTTCATGATTTGGAGATACCCGTGGGTGTATCTCTTGACAACAGGCTAGTGACTCGCGGTTTTAGTGTCAAGCAACTAGCGAGTGTAATTTTTAGGAAATACCCACAGGTGACCCACGAGTTGATTGATATGAAAGTCGCGGTTATAAATCAAAATACTTCACAAAAAATAGTTATGCTGAGGAAAGTGTTGTAATATTTGGGTCCAAAGCATCTATAGTCAATGAGGCTCTTCCATCCATAAGGTCTTGTTGTGTGACCGACAATGCAATGTGGTCATGGACGGAGAAGTGCCAATATGACGGATAATAGATGCCCCCTAATGCATGAGGTCGGAAGGTAATGATGGCTGAAATGAATTACAAACCAAGAAGTGGAGGAGCGTGGAAACCACAGGAACAAAGTATCAAACAATACCTGAAACAAAACAAGGTCAGCAAGTAATTACAATCTTGATATCAGGAGATGTTAAAAATCCTAGACCATGATCTCCAATACATAACAGAAAAGGTGTATATAGCATGGCCACTGAAATACAAGCGTGGATCCATATGAAAAGGAGATCATAGCCATAACAACAAGCTGGGTCTATGTCTCATGATGAGCCAATATAAGTAGGGCTCGGTATTGCGTAGCTCAGGCGATAACAAAGGAGTTGTATCATAATCCCAAGGTCTTCAACCATCAATAAATAGTACAAACCCTAACCCATGTGAATAAAGGAGTTGATTTCAAACATGGAGGATTTTGTTTGATTACTGGTCAATGCTGAGAACCATTAACAAACGTGAGGACACCCACCAATAATGAAAATGGGGTCCAAGGTACCTAGTACATTCTTGCAAGTGTGAACAATAGGTCTTGAAGTCGAACACATTAATAATATGTTGAGTAAGGGACATTGATGTATTCCCATAACTCAATAACGAGAGGATCTACCACTAATGACTGCAAATCTCAAGGTACTAACCGAGAACTCTAAGTCCACTTCCTAGAGTAAAATGTGTTGATGCCGATAGGAACAAACTCATGAGAAGGAAGGTATTTAAGGTATCCTTTATCATCTCGGACAAGGAACACTGAAAGTTTGAGTTGAAACAAGACTGAGATAGGGGATGGCCAATAAGAGGAGTTAAGATGAACTACATAGTGGCTGACACAAGGGTAATCCTTGAACATTAAGCACCAAGGGTAAGTAATTTAGGCAGATAATTTGGATTGTCAGGAAACATGATATAAGTTTTTCATGTAGGAGACATAACAAACTCTCCATATGATCGGAAGAGTAACCAATCAGAGGAGTACACAAAATATGGAATCATTTTAAATCCTAAATCCCAAACTAAGACCCATTGAATCAACAAACGTGTTGTGTTCAAGGATGGATTAGACTTGCTGCCATATCATGAACGAATAACGAAGATTTTCCTTCCCTTCTCTTTTTAAATGTCTTTTCTTTGTTTAACGAGCATGAAAAGAGTGAAAAGGAAGCTCGATAGTGTCTCTCTTATTAAATTTTAATTAGTCCAAGAAATTAAAATCAACAATCCTTCTTCAATTTTGAACAAGATTGAAGAGGAGAGAGAAGAATGCTTGATATAGGTACAACCATGTGTAATTTAACGAGTCCATGGGAGGGAAACTCAAGACTTTCTTCACATTTTAATGATTTTGAAGAAGAGATAGACTAGTACTCGATAGGTTACTTATATGTGGATTTTAATATCGAGCTCGAATCTGTTCATGCTCGTTGGTGTTTCCACGTTTAAGGATTATGAAAAAATTAAACAAGAACTCCATACACCTACTCATGGATTTTAGTATCGAGCCCGAGTTTTTATGTGCTCGCCAGTGTTTTCATATTTAAGGAGTCTGAAAAAATTAAACAAGAACTCCATAATGTACTTTTTTGTAAAGTTAGCCTCCTCGCCCAAAAAATTTTAAAAGAACATGAGAGAGGACTCTTCTAGTCGAAAGAACTAGAGTGTAACTTTTTCGTAAATAATCCACTAAGATCCGGAAAAGGGGTAAACTTATATCAAAGTGGATGTCTATTCAAATCCTTTAACGAGTTTGAACAAGACAAGTATACTCGGCAATATTGTCAATTTTAAGGAGTCTAACAAGAGCATGAAGAAACCCCATAGGAATGGGAAACTTGATATAAATGGGAAAAGTGATGCATAATGAGTAAGTCCCCAAAAGTATCAAACGACAACATGGGCACCAATATGACATAGTTTCCTAGCTAGAGTGACCCATGTTAAGGAAGGTCCTATCCATGGAAGAACAACGACAATGGAGAGCAAAAATGAGGGTTACAATTGTAGTCCATGGTGAAAAAGGGAATCATAAGGCATAAAATGACGAAGTATGGATGCAATGCAGTGATCTAATCGACATGTCATAGGAAATCAAACCTTTTATAGAGCACCGATATGGACATAATAGTGAGAAAGCACCTTCTTGTAATTTTACCTAGTCAAAAAAACTGAATTAGTCATTAGGATGACAAAAAGAGATTTGAAACTATAGAAAGTGGGTAATTTTTTTTTATAAATAGTAACAAAATAAAAAAATAACCCACATTTACCATTTTTACCATTGGAGAAGAGGAAAAAACCTACGAATTCAAATGTTGTTTATGATCAATCCGGGGGACCAATTCGGAATCTGTTGCTTGGAGGTAACCAATCTCACTTTGCTTTGCATGTTTAATCCTTTTTAAAAGTTTTTGAAGGTTTTTGGAAGCTTTTATTTAAGGTTAAAAATTTAGGCCTACGTACCCACGGGATGCCTCCTTAAAATGCATGGGTACGTGTAATAGCCACGAGTTGTACTGAAATCAACTCATGGGTACCTGCCCCTGTGTGAAAGGAAGGCTCGTGGGTGGCGCAAACCAAAAAAGAAAAACTTTAAAACTAATGCAAAAAAGAATGAATGCAATGCAGGATGGTGCTCACTTGGAGGGAAAGAGAGCATGAGGCTATGGATAGAATAGCCTTGGGGGATCCACTAACATTAAATGCGTTAAGACGATGTGGACTCCTCAAGTTTTTCCATACTTCAAACATGAGTGCACAATCCCACTTACTCCAAATTCTTGTGAAATATTGGGATCCTGATCAGGGGATGTTCAGTCTCCAAAGGGAGATGATAGATATCACAGTGTATGATATCTATTTCATAACTGGACCATCCCATCGAGGTGAGGTTGTAAACCTCAAGGGCACATTCATACACGTTGGAGCCTTGTCAGTACAGGATTATATCAATACCTACTGTGTAGCAGGGACTGAGAAGAGCGGCAGTCAAGTTCTGATTGGATAGATAGTGAGATTTCCATTGAAAGTGATCCTGAGTACCATAAACAGGATCAGTGGCAGTGAACCTCAACATTTAGCATCCCGAATCTACATGAATATTAGCGTGGAATGTCTACGCAATGTCATATTCGATTGGTGTTCCGGTCTGTTGGTGAATATGAAACACCAACTAACGGAGTGCAAAACGGGGAAGAAGAAGAAATTTGGATACGACAACATACTTTGTACCTGAGAGAGAGAGAGAGAGTCCCTTCCCTACGTCCAGGAATGGATCTTCCAGCACTTAAACATTCATGAGCCACTGATGACTTGATGGGGTGATATTTTCCTTCGCCAGGGAGGAGGTGAGACTAGTGCTTCTTATTCTAACGAGGATTATCTTGGATGGTGGAGCCGTCAGGTTCCAACATTTGAACAGTTTCTATATGCCGACATGGAATTTCAAGGTGATCCCGAGCTTATGTTTCCTCCAGGAGAAGCCTGGGGAGATATAGGTACCAAAATTTGTTTTTAAAAGTTATTTAATTTTTAATATTTTTGTATTAACATATACATGTGTTTTTTTTTAATGATTGTGAGTGCTAACAACATACAATTTTATGTAGATGTGGGGCCATCAAGGCCAGCTGAGCATCCCCATATATATGTGCGACCGACCGAGCCAGGTGGTACAGATGCCGTGCTGCGCTGTATTGAGGGAAATATGGGCCAATTGACCATGACATTCCTACATACCGGATTGAGCGGATGACCATAGATATGCAGGAACATGTGGTGGGTGTGCCCCCTGTATGGATCCAACTGTTTAGGAAAGTAGCCAGGATGGTGATCTATTATAGGGAGGCCTTAGCAGAGCATACTGAGGCTCCTGCCTCTCCGTAGAGAGATCGACACTTATTTTGAGGATGTTATGCCCACGTTTTATATTGTTATATTTTGATAGATATTGAGTGAGACTCATATATTTTTTGGATCTCTCTCTCTCTATATATATATACATTATCGGGTTATATACATGTTTGATTTATGTGTTTTAATGGCTTAACTTATCGTGTATGATACAAATTCCAATCAAGTACATAATTTGCGTATGCATCAGCTAATGTATTATGATTTCTTGAAATATGTTGATATGAATTGTAATCAAAATGCCTCTCAAGCAAACTAACTTTCAAAAACTGACGTATCAAAGAAGGATCTCTAACTCGGTACTTACCTGTCAACTGAAGTACAACTAACTGCGAATCGAGTCTTACCTCCAAACATGAAATGCCATGGTGAATAGCATCTCAGAGTAGCTCAATAACTGCACTATACTCAGCTATATTGTTCGTCATAGGGCCCAAACAAGAACCTCTCGAGGAAACAAGTTGGCATGTGGGTGAATAGATAACCTAAGCACCTGAATCCAAGTTACGAGTGTGACGAATAGCTCCATAGGAGAATCCTACAAACCACTCGGTTTCCATCTGAAACACAATCCAAAAGACACATAAGAAAATCCAAAAGGACAACTCTACAAAAATGTACAACTATAATACAAGAAAAATCATACATTCCTAGGCATAATACATTTTCAAGTAGAGCCCATTTCTGGGCTCGGGTAGCTTAAAACCATCATAATCCATCAACTCATATGATCCTTCTTCAAAAATTTAGAAATAATATAGGGTCCGAGCCACATAGACTTGAACTTGCCTGCCCCCAGGGGATCCTTGTCTTGATCATAAACCAAAACAAGTTCTCATTCGGAGAATACCCTAGGTTTTACAGACTTGTCGTATTGATGTTTGACTTGTTTCTTATGAGCTACATTCGTAGTGAGCGCAAATCAGCATTGTTCATCCAAATGTTCTAAATTAAGAAATCACTCTTCCAAAGCAGAAGTCTCGGGTAGTATTTGGATAGCCAACTTCAATGATGGAATCTTGCATTCAATAGGCATGACTACCTCCAACCCATGAACAAGTTGGAAAGGTGAAAAACCAGTAGCAGTATTGACATTAGAACAATATTCCCAAAGAGCAGGATACAACATGATGTGCTAGTTTGACCTACTGGCATTGATGGTACGTTGAAGAAGGGTTTTAAGATTTTTGTTGACCGCTTCAACTTGACCATTCGCCTATGGATAGAAATGAGATGAGTGTTCTTGCCGAAAACCTAGCATACTAGTCAACTCTGTCATCATGTAGTTCTGGAAATGTCTATCATGATCGATGACTATCTCTTTAGATATGTTGAACCTGGAAATGATTTGATTGAATACGAAATAGGTTGCAGTTTCACCATCCACTTTCACAGTCAGCATTACCACAACCCACTTGGTGAAACAGTCGACGGCAACGATAATGTACTGTTTCCCCCCAACTGAGATTGGGTTGTAAGTCATATATTCCACGCCCAATTTGGCGAATGGAACAGTTGTGACAACAGGGTGAAGGGGAGTTGGGTGTGCTCACACTTTCTTTGTGAATAGGTGACAAGGGTGACATTGTTTCACGGCTTCCACACAATCTTTGAATATGGTGGGCCAAAAATACCTAGCACGTAGTATTTTCTAGGTTGTTTCCACTCGGAAAAGATGACCTCCATAGGCTCCACTGTGAGCATCATTCAATACTGACTTAGCTTTGTCCAGATTCAAACAATGACGTAATATCAAATCCACGCCACGTCTATATAGCGTATCTGAAATAATTAGGTAGTTCTTGGCATGATGCCTAAGCTTTCATCATTCTTATCTAGAGAAAGTCGGTGGACACTTCAAAGTATGGAAATATATTAAAATGTCTCCATACCATGACTCGAAGGTTGCAATGAGGAAGATATGTTCATCAGGGAATGATGGATTTTCTTCATTGCAATTTGCATCACTAAGAAACTCAGATATTAGTTCTGCGAATGCCAAATAATTTTTTCACTTAGCAAATTGGAAGGTAAGATCAAATTCTTGCAGGATGACAATCCATTTGTTGAATTTACCCTTGATAATGTGTCGGGTTAAAACATATTGGAAATGGTTGACATCTGCTAACACTGTGGTAGTTTGTAGTAAAATATAGTGACGTATCCTCTGAACGACATACACAACAACTAGTGCCAATTTATCAACGTGAGAGTACTTAAGTTCAGGTGTTACGAGCGTGTGAGAGAAGTAATAATTGACATGCTCTTGGATTTTGTCATCCTACTGAACTAAGACTATTCCAACTGTGGAATCAGATGCAGCCAGATATAGAAGAAAATCTTGAGTATAATCCGATGGGCTCAACAAGGGGGCTGACAATAGTGCTTTTTTCAAAGTGTCAAATGAGTTTTGTGCAACCTCGTCCTAGAAAAAGTGGGTATCTTTTTTAAGTAGTTGCATGAAACCTTTGGTAATCTTTGCATAGTTGATGATAAAGCATCTAAGAAAATTGGACATGCCTTGTAAACTTTGAAGTTGTCGGATAGTGCAAGGAGGAGGCAATTTGACAATAGCCTCAACTTTCAAAGGATTGACCATGATCCCTCGATTTGACACAATGAAACCTATTAATCGTCCAGATTCGATGCAAAATACACATTTATTGGGGTTTAACCAAATCTTGTAGTATCTGCATCATTCAAACATGAGTCATAAGTGTTCAGGATGATCTCTTCTCTTTTGAGATCGTGTGGGTAGATCATCCAAGTACGGTTCAACCATGTGTTTGATGTCATGAAAATCAATGTTCATAGCTCGCTGGAAAGTAGCGCTAGCATTCTTCAATCCGAACGAAATTTCCCTATAGGAGAAGGTACCCCAGAGACATATGAAAGTTGTCTTGTGTTGGTATTCGGGTTTGATTTGAATTTGGTTATATCTCGAAAAACCATCCATGAAAGAAACAATTTCATGCCCGCACACACATCAATGATTTGGTCGATAAATGGTGTGGGATAGTTTCCTTTTGGAAAAGCTTTATGGAGGTCCCTCAATCTATGCACATGCACATGGTACCTTGATTTTTATCAACTGGGACTGGGTTAGACACCCATTCCATCATGTCGATAGGATAAATGAATCCGGCCTTGAGGAGATTTTCAACCTCATCCTTGATGGCCGCATCTTTTCTAGGGTTAACTGGACAGAGCATTTTTTGAACTGGTTTCACGTTAGGATATGTCATAATGACTTGTTCGACGATGGAAGGGTCGATGCCTGGAATCTCTTCATATGACTAGGTGAAAAGATCACGGAATTCTTTAAATAAGTTGGTATACAAACATATCTCTTGAAGGGAATAATTTGCGCCAATGAAAATATTTTCCACGACATCTGGTTTGGTGGAAATATTGATCAGGATAGTTGTTTAAATATTTTCAAGATTACCTTCAGCGAAAAATCCCTGTTTTGTTAAAGGGTTGATGGACAAGTCAACATTTCCAACGGGTCTCACTGAAAACTCTCCATTCTCAATTTTGTTAAGATATGGAAGGAAATAGGATCTATGATGCATATGATGCATATGTTCCCAAGCATGATTCAGACCCACCATAGCTTCCATAAAAGCTTCATATGATGGTAAAAAAATGTCTAAAAAATCAAAAGAATGGGTAGATTCTATTGCCCATGTAAGTGCATAATCGATATCTGACTCTATGGATACTGAAGGAGTTGAGATATAATCTATCGCAGAGTTTTGTGATGCTTGATAATTCACTTCCGCGAAGGATAGGGGCATGATTGGTTCATCTTGAGTAGGAAGAATCCAAGGATCAGTTGTTTGAACAACTGTGAAAACCTCCTTAGATGACATGTTAGTGTTACTCATTGAACCAATATAATTCATGGTATTAGGTAAATCAAATGTTCCCATCAATGATGAGTGCATACCTACTCCTAAGATCTCACTAGGAAGACATCTTGATCAATTCATGAGATATTCGAATCTGAAGGAGTTGTGTTGTTTTTCCGAGCAAAGGATAGTTGGTCAATCGTGACGATATTTCCTTCATGGGAGAACATAAGTACCAGAAAAATAGATGAATTAATGGCTTGCATTGCATACGTCCAACTTATTCCCAACAAAAAATTGTAATCGAGAGAAGCATCTACAACTTCCACCTCTACTGACACTACTTTTCCCGCAAGTTGGATCTCAAAAGAGGGTAAGATTCCATGCGAATAGAAGGATATCCCAACAAAAGCAGTAAGTAATTTAACCGAAGGGGATAACTCTGGAGAGCCTAAAGCTTGCCAACAAGAGATAGACATTACGCACGTTGACGTGCCTTCATCCACTATTGTTCATCCAATGGTTTTCGAACCATGGACTACTTTGATTTGATAGGTGACGTGATAGGGAAATTGAGGTTTGATATTTGACATATCAAATCTAGCCAATAGACTTGACGAATCCATACTTCCTATTGTTGCTAAAAGTGCATTTCGCTGTGATGGGAAGCTTTTCAAAACTTATAGAGCAGACATAGCACACGACGTTTGGGATAGGTCCTCTACAATTGAGTAGTTTGGAGCGGCCCATGCATTAGAGTTGTGCGTTTCCCATTTATAGACACCTTTTGGTATCTTCGGCATAGGATCTGCAGGTCTCTCCATGTGAAGAGGAACATATGACTCAGGGATTTCTTTTCCTTTCTGTGGAAAATACAGGGTATATTTCCTGGCTCTCATTTGCAGTAAAGCATGTGATTTAACCATTTTTATATAGGATTAACTATCTTGTCTGGCACGATGAGTGCCCCTAGTATTAGAACTACCAGAAGCTCGGTTTTGTCCTATGGGAAAAGGATCCTTTAGGACGGATGGTTTCTTTTGATTTAATAGCTTATGGGATTCATCCATCAGAGGAAATTGATGATTTAGGTGATCTTCTTTACAAAGTTTGCGAGGAAACTTCACCTTATTCTTTTCTCTTTTTCCCTCCTCGACATTCTCAGTGGTTTTGGGATTTTGTTGGCTTCCTTCCCCTTTCTTTCCCTTTTTCTTATTGTTGGGTTTCCGAGAACCCTTTTGATTTGACTGCACATTTTGTACAGTTTCTGTTTGCGAAGGGGAGGATGCAACCATAGTTTCTTTCGCAGTAGAATGCTTTATCGAAAGTGCATGGACTTGCTTAGTCAAAGCTTCTAAAGAGGATCAGTCGGCTAAACCTACAATTGCATCGGCATGTGGTCCAGGTTTAGGTTTACCAAGATTGATGTTTGACCTAGGTGCATATGGAATAATTTCATAAAGGATACACGACTCAGCATAAATCAAGTTGAGTTGTTGTGTCCTTAAAATGCCTTCCTCTTTAGAAGTAACCCTAGAAGTTGACACATATTTGGAAATTTATGGTAATAGTGATTTCAAAAACCACTCCAATAGAAACTCCATAGGGATCTCAACTTTAATGATTTGTTTCCGTCTTCTCCACTCCTGAATATGATCAAATATCTGAGTGGATTTGCTCTCTCTAAAAGTAGATAGAAGGTCTGTGTTGGAATCATACCAGATGGGAAGATGGAAATGGTTAAGGAAAACTGTCGCTAAATCATAAAATTTGCTATAAGTTGCACCTGGTAACTCAATATACCAGTTGGTTGCAACACTAGTCAAGGTTCTATGAAAGAGCCTCAAACGAATCGAGTCATCATCAAGCGAGTTAGAGGAGAACCATAGATGAAATGTCGTAACATGGTCCCTTGGGTCTTCACCAATTTTTCCTTAAAACTTAGGAATGTATGAAGGGAGTTTGGTTGGGACTAGAGGCCAAGTAGGATAATGTTGGATTGGGTCATTCATTAACTTTGAAATATCTGGCAGATTCAAAGTTTCCAAAAAAAGTAAGTGAGGCCTTATTGATGGAATATGAGTTTGAGAAATATGGTAAGGAGAAACACCCAAACCATGACCCCCATAAGGTTGGTTGGGGTGGTCCCCAGCCATCAGTTGCGATGAAATGAGTTTTGGAAATTTCTCCAACCATAAGACAATGTATTCACTTGTGGCACGGTCCATTGCGGTTGAGTATACGTACTTCTAAACAGAGTGTGAGTATAAGTATTACTGCCTCCTCCACCAAAACGTGAAAAAGGACTACTCCCTACAGGCACATTGGAAGTCTGAACATTTGAAGAATATACATTAAATCCTGTAAAGGGATTAAAACTCGTCATTTGTGCAACAGGAGGGGTAGGAATCGATCCTGTAAACGGTGTGGAAGTAGCAATGTTCCCTCCATGCCAAGGGAATCCTTGAGTAAAAGGAGTTGAGATAGGATTAATCTGAAACTATTGGATGAACGAGGAAGATGTGAATGATACCGTAGGTATCCTTGAAAAAGGGACATTGGATGAAACAATAGTCGATCCAAAAGGGGAAGATGTCAGTGCAACCTAAGTGCTAGATGATCCTAAGGATCCAAAATTGAAACTAAAAGAAGTGTTCGGAGAAGAAAGTGTCATAAATGAACTCGGTATCGGGGTATTTATGTGTGGGGGAGACAATCCTCCTAGCCTGATAGCCGACGTTGGAGTGTGTGGAACTCCTGATCCATCCCCTATATTGTCCATATTAAGTCCAAATGTAAATCTATATACACTTAACTCGGGTAATCCTAAAGAAACAACTCTTTCTAACAATGGATCATCTAGTCCAATTAAGGGAGGGTTGAAGTGTCTTGAAAAGTATTCTATTGGAAAATATTCAACCTCGATGGTCTGTGGGACTGATGAAGTTTGAGAAATGAGTTGAGGTTCCTTAGGGGGTTTAGTTGTGCCATTTGGTTCAAAAGAACCACTTGAATTTGTTATGTGCCCTTGAGGTTGCGGTGGAGGCTCCACAGTGAGTGGAGGAAGGTTTCTCAACCTTCTTGACCTACGAGGAGGTTGTTCCTCCACAATTACAACAAAAAATATTCTATGTAATGAACCTAGGGCCAACTAGAACAACAATAAACACACAACACACCTCTACAAAATTTCTTATAGTAATCCAGACCAAGCAAACATATGGTCTCCCAAAGGAAAGTATAGGATGATTAGGGGCCATAACAAACCAACAAAGTAATGAAGAACAATTATCTGGGGTCCATGGTACATTCAAGATGGGTCCAAGTGTTGGAATCAACCAACCACCTTCCCAAAGAGTTGCAGAGGATTTCTGCCCAGATCTATCCTAGGTGAAGTGAAAATATCCTTTCACTATCACCTATGTAGAGTCCTAATGGTCAAGATACTAAGGCTACCAACAATGTAGAAAGAGTCTGGGGGGATAGTCACAGGTCAAACTAACACGCATGGGCAGGGTAACTAAGCACAAAATCCAAGAGCACCCAAGGTACTAGTGGATCCCCGTACACGCATCGGTCCTGGTAGATGCTCGATTGAAAAGTGGAGGTGTATCCCCAACTAATCAACCTCACACGACCTCGTGCTTGACTCCGGTTTGAGTGGAGCTTCTCGGTGCACCTTCCATAAAGGTGGATTTACCTAGAGATAGGCCACTATGATTTGAGTTTAATTTTTTTTGGATAGTTAAAAGAACCTGATCCAAAACTCTAGCCTAAGCTAGTTGGTGTGTCTTCCCTAAAAAGAAATTTTGCTATTAAATTTTAACTTAAATGTTCTTTTTAGGGATTTTGTTTACTAAAAAAGGAGTGTGTGTGTGCACGATGGTTACAACTGAAAAGTAAAGTGTATACATAAAAATGCAAGTTCCTTTCACTAAAATGTTTTGCTTATCTTTCAAAATCGAAAAGTTTGCAAAGTAAACCTAAAATTAACTTGAAATATTTTTTACTTTTTCAAAGAGTTGGCATATACAACTAAAATATATTTTGAAAAAGAATGCTCTTCTTGAAAGTACTTGTTCTTTTTTTTTATCTTTTAAATGAAGGAAATAACAAATAAATATGAACAAGACAAGAACACTAAGAAATGCAAGTATAAGACGAATGTACCTAAACCTACAAAACTCAGAAATCTACCCTCAAAAGAGTGTGAGGATAACAAATCCAAATTTTTTCTTCAATCAAGTAAGAAGTAACTAACTTTGGTATAGAGACACTATACAATCAACTGACATAAAGAATAAAGCACAGATTCAATCAAGACATCAAGCTGCTCTTCGAAAAACCAGTGATCATAAGGAAAAAATAGCATCATCTACCAAACAAAAAATCGGATTTCAAAGACCTAGGTACCCTCAACAAGCAAACGAAAACCAAGCAAATTTCAAAAAAGATCCAAAAAGACTCAGTCAAAACCCACAAACTGGTCCAAATGATCTAGAACTAAATAGAGAAAGTCTTTCATCAACAAAGAAAAGATCCAAAAATCAAAACTAACAGGAAAAACTGCAACTGTTACAGGATCGCGTGGGTGACCCGCGAGTACAAGTATCAACAACTCGCGGGTAAAGGGAAAAATCCACGACTGTAACTAACTACAACTCGTAGGTAAAGGGAAAAATCCACGACTGTAACTAACTACAACTCACGGGTCTGCTTTGATAAAAAATAAAAAATAAAGAAAATCTCAAGCAAGACCTAGTCTGAGTCACAAATAGGGGTCTAAACACCCTATAAACTCTCCCAGAGAACTAAAGGACTGATTAAACTGAAGAAAACAACCCCAGGATTACTAGAGCAACAACAAGAAATCCCCAGCGGATTCGTCAGTTTTGTTGTTCGGTAAATCTACCTATGATTGGGAAGTTCAGAGATCATCAACATACGGTTATTAAGGTACAAAGTCTAGATGACACACAAGTACAACATATAATACTTCTTTAATTAAGGAAGAAATAGGGTTTAAAGCTAAAACACATACCTGGATAACTAAAGTCTGATCCAAGATTTAAGATTTATTCCTCTGATCCACTGTTCTAGATGAAAAACCTACAATAAACAAGATACCCTTATCAAATATTTTGGCTAAACAAATATGAATAACTTAGCATGAAACTCATATATAAACAAATATGAAAGACTCAATGAACTAGATTCATAAAGTAGACAAATCTTATAGGAAGAACAATCTCTTGTATTACTTGCATTAATGGCAACTAGCTATACCTACCATGTAACCTGCACTATCGAAACTTGACCCTGGGCTCCTTGCTCCTCTCCCTTCAATGGATATTTCTCCAGCATTTCCTTGTAAAAAGTGGTTATCTCCTTTCTCAAGGCCCTCTCCTTGTATTTATAGCAAGGCTGGGAGGATAGGATCGAAAGGTAAATGGTTGGGGAGGTTATGGTAGTTAAGATATCTGCCATAACTAATCCCTAATTAATCTTTTAATATTTTTTTTTGTTATTTGGAGATACCCGTGGGTGCATCTCTTAACAACAGGCGAGTGACTCCTGGGTTTAGTGTCAAGCAACTAGCAAGCGCAATTTTTAGGAAATACCCGTGGGTTGTCAGTATAAACTTCAACAGGTGACCCGCGAGTTGACTGATATGAAAATCGCGGTTATAACTCAAAATACTTCACAAAAAATAGTTATGTTGAGGAAAGTATTTTAAGATTTGGGTCCAAATAATCTATAGTCAATGAGGCTCTTCCATCCATAAGGTCACATAGTTATGTTGAGGAAAGTATTGTAAGATTTGGGTCCAAATAATCTATAGTCAATGAGGCTCTTCCATCCATAAGGTCCTTTTGTGTGACCGACAATGCAGTGCGGTCATGGATGGTGAAGTGCCAATCTGACGGATAACAATAGCGATGATAATCAAATGAAGTTCGAATCTCCCATTTAGTGAGTAATTTTCACTAACAAGAGTTAAGTTCACAATATCTATTAGTTTTTTTATAAGTTTTAAAATATATAAAATGAAAATGAAATAAAAAATGATATAGTACAAACATAATAATACCATTAAACTATTAATTGTAAATGCAAGTATTGAAATCATTCCATAGAAGGGAATGAGCTAGTTGTCATGAGCAACTTTTTGTAAAAAAAAGGTTGGGGCAAAAAAATTATTTTCAATATATACTTGTTATCAAAAAATGATTTGAATTATACAATGTCTTTAGATGTGTAGAACATTCAAAAAATGCATTTATCGAGATTGGAAGTTGCAAGTTCTTTATCATCATAGAAGGCCAAAAACAAATAGAACTATAGAGCAGACATTTAGAAAAAACAAGAAACACAAGAAAACAAAAAAAAGGGAAAAATCCAAAAATTAATTTACCAACTTTCTGATACCAAAGCACCATTATAAATTTATTTATAAGAATGAGAAGGTTCTAAAGCAGAAAGAGTCTTCATAGATAAAGTGACTTCCACAAAATTTAATTCCATAAAAATAACGTAAAAGGAAAGAAAACTAAAGGATTGCAGAAGAATTGTTAACTTTTGCTTGCATTGGCCAAGAGCTAAAATAGCTAGTTTCTATTTTTTGCAAATCAAACCTGAATCTACAACTTTTCATTCCTAAAAAACTTGAAATCTTGAAATCTTAGGATTTTTGGCAAGCAAAAAAGGCACTAAGGCACTACAGAAAAAGAAAAAAAAAATCATAGCTATAGACCATGCAGAAATCACATAAATAGTGGACAATTTCCTTTTTTTTATATATAGTAAATAAGTTTTTTTATGAGGGCTATATATATTTGTAATATTTTTTAAAGTATTTATTTGTACGGAAATACAATATAGTAAAGTACTCATATGACTTTTATTTTAACAATTATATATATATATATATATATCTTGATCAAATGTTGGATTTAATTTTAAAAAGGAAAATAAGTATCTAAAAACATCAAAAATATAATTCCATCCAAATCAAGTTTTAAGAAATGTGAATTTTCGCAATAGTGTTGAGCAAAGTGATATTGACCATGTTTGCAATAGATTTTAAAAAACACATAAGTTAACTGATCATTAAAGTTGAGTTCAACATGGTCATTGCAGAAATTCTATGAGATAAAGAGCCAAAACTGTGAATGGTAGTCAATATAGATAGAAACAGTTCTAAACCACCTTTGACAATGTTCAAGAAAAAGGTGGATATTGCTAGTGAAGAATGTCCAATGTACATAACAAAGTGTTTTAGAATTACAATAGACAGTGTAAAAAGGAAGGAAGACATAATGTCTACCGGAAAACTACAAAATCTGCAGACATAGAGTTGTTGTAGTGGCAACATACGAAGTCTGCATCTAAGTCCATCACATATTTTACAACACCAATTTCTGGATCAGTAACAGGTTCAAGCATCTTGGACTAGTGCTTTCGATGTTTTTTTTCCTACACATGAAGTATAGATTATTGTCAGAGGGATGTGAGGGAAAGTAACTGTAATATTATGAACAGAAAATCAAGCAGTTGTTAAAATGAGGAAATTTTGTTGTTGGAAGCATAGTAGCATAATTCGGCCGTATTTGACTTTCTTGTACGGAAATTCGAGGATAGTTCGAAATTCGGTAATAATTCGGCATTGTACGGATACGGTACGGTCAACATATAGTTGACCATATTTTATCCATATATATACCATTTAAATCGGAATATAATAGTAAATATACCATTCAACTCGGAATATAATACGGGAAATCAGAATTTCTGGGCCGACAATCCCAGAAATGATGCAAAATAAATTCAAAATTTTAGATTTTATATGGTATAAAAAACATAATCGCCATTCAAATTTCATATCATCAAGTTAGCAATCACATTGCAATATTTGTTCTGAAATATCCGGGGTTACAAAATCTGCAGGGTTCGAAGTCAAACTTGGCTGCGGTTACAAAATCTAAGGGTTCGAAGTCGAAGTTCAGCAGCTATTGCACGGAATATTTTTCTGGGTAATATTTACTTGTATAATTACTTGTTTTGAAATTGCCGTAATGCGCGGAATATTTTTCTGGGTAATTGTAAAATTATTTGTTTTACACTTTGCAATTTCATGTGGCGAGTCTTTTTCGTTTAGTTATATTAATTTCTTTAGTTTCCGTTTAATGCAACTAATGCTTTATTTTTAGTTTACTTTAGTTTTTAGTTTAGTTTGGTTTAATGCTTTATTTTTAGTTTACTTTAGTTTTTAGTTTAGTTTGGTTTAATGCAACGCATGCAATCTTTTCAGAGTTTCGTTTTGATTTATATTAGTTGCATTTATTTTATATTTTAAGTTTTAAATTTGATTTATATTAGTTACATTTATTTTATATTATATTAGTTACATTTATTTTATATTATATTAGTTACATTTATTTTATATTTTAAGTTTTAAATTTGATCGTTTAAGTTTTTTAATTTTATATTATGTTTATTTTATAAAAGTTAAAATTTAAAGTTTAAAAGTTAATTTAATTTAATTTTGTATTTAGATTTATATTTTTATTATAATTAAATCTATATTTTTATATTTTGTGGTATTTATTTTTATTTTCATATTGTAATTGTTAATTATGTTTGTATTTTATGTTTTAATTTTTAATAAATATTTTTTATTTTTCTTATAGGATAAGCTTAATGGCCTCTCAACCTTCTAAATCGAAAGCACCTGAATGGAAATACTTAGACAAAAATCAGATGGGAGGATCTATTGCAAAGAATGTGATAAAAAATGTGGGACATCGGTGACTTGAGCAAGAGATCATTTGCTCGGAATAGTAGGTGGACTCGGTGGAGGAGTCAAAGGATGTGAAAAGATTAAGCCAGAGGTGAGAGAGAGTTTAAAAGAAGAAATTGAATCTTATAAAAAAATAAATGCAATACATGCAACTAAAAAGAGGAAAGTGCTAGATGCACTCATGGGACGAGAAGCAATTTGCACCTCATCAACAATTTCTATGACGCCACCAACATCCTCTATGCCATATGGATCGCAAAGAGAACCTAATCTCCCTGATCCTGATGAAAGACAACAAACACTAAAACAAGCTTGGAAGCCATTGGAGCGAAAAGAGGTAGATAATTCCATCTATGATTTTTTCATTGGTTGCAATATCTCTTTCAATACTATTAGAAGTCAATTATTCCAAGATATGATAAAGAAGGTAGCACAATTTGGTCCAACATATAGTCCTCCTAGCTATAATACTCTTAGGACCAAAGGAGTTGATGGGAGCAAAGCGAGAATGGAAGAAAGGATTAAGCCTATTAGGGATTCATGGGAAGTTACTGGTTGCACTCTAGTTAGTGATGGTTGGACGGATTGACAATCTAGACCTCTTGTGAATACCCTCGCTTGTTGTCCTCGAGGGGTGATTCATTTGTCCACCATTGATTGTATGAACAAAACAAAGAGTGCTGAATATTTGTTCCAGATATTAAAGGACACCATCTTGTCCATAGGGGAGGACAAAGTAGTACAAGTTGTTACTGATAATGCATCCAATTGTGTTCGTGCCGGTGAATTACTAATGCAACATTTCCCAAAGCTTTTTTGGACACCTTGTGCAGCGCATTGTATAGATTTAGCCCTTCATGACATTGGTAAGATACCTTGGGTTCATGAAAATATATTTATGGCGAAAAAGACAGTCAAATTCATTCTTAATCATCGATTGACTTTAAGTATTTTTAGAAAATTTGCCACTCAAAATTTACTTAGACCAGGTGAGACTAGATTCGCAACTCATTACATTGCATTGAAGAGGTTGGTAGAGCAAAAAAATGCATTGAGATCACTTGTTTGCAATGAAGAGTGGATGAACAACTACCTTGCAAAGAGTATACATGGTAAAATGTTAGAGAATACTGTCTTCAATCAATCATTTTGGCTAACGGCAGAGAAAATTGTATCAATTTGTGAGCCTGTTGTAAAAGTCTTAAGGATGGTTGATTCAAACGCTGCATGCATGGGATTTGTTTATGAATGCATGGACAGAACAAAGGAACATATAGCAGCGGCCTGTAATAATGATTAATCAGAATATCAACCAATATGGAACATTGTGGATTATAGATGGACAATGTTGCATAGGCCATTGCATGCTGCAGGTGTTTTCTTAGCACCTAACTATTTCCATGTACATAAAGATGCTGACATCATGGAAGGATTTTACACTTGTGTGGAGAGGATGTATCCTGACCCTGAGGTGCAAAAGAAGATACGAATACAATCCCTAACATATATGAATGGTACTGGCCATTGTTTTACTACAACACGGGCAGTTGGAGATATGTCTTGCACAGATAACACACCTGCCGAGTGGTGGATGATGCATGGTTATGAGACACCGGAGTTGCAACAACTTGCAATCATGGTTTTGAGCCAGGTAAGTATAATAGAGTAGTGAAATTTAATTTTTGATGTGCAATTTCCCTTAAACATACATGTGATTTGTTATCTTATGAAAATTTGACGTAATTTACTTTCTTGTATAAAAAAATAGGTTAGTAGTTCATCAGCTTGTGAGAGGAGTTGGAGCACACATGAGTTCATCCATAGCAAGAAGAGAAACAAATTGTCAGCTGAGAAATTGGCAGATTTGGCCAACGTTCATTGCAATTTACACTTGTGGATGAGATCTTTGGAGGGGAAGACATCCACTTCAAAGGCGGTAAGAGAGGTTCCACCTACAAATCCTACATCATATGATGTGGGATCATCATCTAGAGGTGTTGATAATGTAAGCACATCTACACATGGCATGGAGGATGAAGACGACGACGAACTGCTTAGATATGAAGGTGCTAGTAGTGATGAGGCTAGAAACTTTAATGATGATAGTGATGAAGATGGAGATGCAATTACATTCATAGATTAAGTCCATAAGAATGAAATTTTAGCTTAGGATTTAAAACTTATATATTTGAACATTAATACATTTGTTTTATTTTTTGAACTATATTTTCCTGGTGATATCATGGCATCATGAAATTAGGATGATGGCATAGTATATGCCGCATTGTATTATATGTCATGTTTTAAATTTGGAAACTGTTTCAAATTACTTTTATTGAAAAATGAATGTTACGTGAAAATATTGAATGGTTTATCTATATATTTAAATTTTCTAAAATTTGAAAAATATGTTTTTTTAATGTATAAGCAACCTACTTCCGTATTTTTTCCGTACTAGAATTTTTCGTTACGTATTTTTTCCGTATCGAATCGTATTCGAATCCGTATTCGTACTCGAATTATGCTACTATGGTTGGAAGTGCTACATGCATTTTTTTATATGCAGTGACTGTTTGAATGGATGGCGTGCTTGAATAAAAAGCTATGACTATGAAGCATTTGCTTCATGTTTCCTTATAAGTAGCCATGTCAAAGTTAAATGCAAAGTTGTGTGTATGCAAGTTTTTTATTGTTTCAAACAGAAACAAAAGGTTTTTTTCTTTGTTTTTTAATCCCAAGATATTATTGATAGTGACAAGTTGTGTAAACAAGTAAGACCAAATGCAAATATTTTTATTTTTTTCAAACCTGTGCATCACCAAAAAGAGACAAAACAACTCCAACCTGAGAAGAAGAAAAAAAAGAGACAAAACAACTCCAACCTGAGAAGAAGAAACAATTGATGTTAGAAAAAAACACAAACTAGATTCTTTGATTTTAATGCAGAGGACATTTGCATATTTAAGCAACATAAATAAATTTTATTTCAAGAAGTAAATATGTGCCTATTGCAAGACAATGTGGAGAGCATCTACTAAAACATTGACAAGCGTAAAATGTGTAAAAAGAAAAAGGAAATTTACAATTTTTTCAATGCTGTGAAAGGACATAAAACTTATAGGACAATTAATTTGAGCATGTATTTTTTTTTGCCCTGTTGTCTCTATTGTCTACACTTTCATTTGACATGGGAAATAAGGAGAAGATAATGTTAACTCACCTGTGTTTTTACTTCAAGTACTGGAAGCAAATTCTGAATTGCAGATTCGTCATTCAAAGGATCAATGAAAGTGGATTGCAATTTCTTTATCATGTGGCTTCCTTTACCTCTATTCCGAACAATGTTCTTGAATAGATAAAATGGTGGTTCAATAATTGCAAGTTGTTGCTGCACTCTGAAGAAGAAGCTTTTGTATGTTTCGTTCACTTGCAACTGCCAAAAAAAGTGTAATATCACAACTGCAAACAGATAACATCTATTTTTTCTAATTCTGTGTTTATGTTTTTTTTTTTTTTCGTTTTATTATTTTCCTTTCATTTAGCATACAGGGGAGAAGAAAATGACTTTGAATAAGTAAAATAAATTTGCAAGAAATTATTTTCCTTTCATTTAGCATACAGGGGAGAAGAAAATGACTTTGAATAAGGTAAAAGAAATTTGCAAGAAATTACAAAATGTGCAGGGAAAACAAGGTTTACAGTTGCGAAATCATTTGTTGTTTTCCCATCTCTGATCAAGAAATCCAGTTGTTTGTTGTTGTATTGACAACCGACGACAATGGCTGCAATGGATCCAACAACATATGATTCATCAGATGTCACATATTGTCATATATGGTGGCAGAGAGCGCTCTTTACATACTTGTTCAATTGGATCCACCATGCTATCAGGAAAGTGTCATGGAGAATATTGCATCTCCACAATCATACTGGCCTTTTTTCTTTAGTTCAAAACCAACAAATTTTATGCTTCTGTCAGGAAATATGTAGCTGCCAAAACAATTGATCAAGCTATCTTTTATGGTGGCTGTTATTGTCATTATCCCATTTCTATCCACCAAATATCCATGGAGAATATTTGTTTTCACAGGGGAATTCCGATTTCAATTCTGAGCAGGTCCATATACCACTAAGATACCCCCTTCGAAAGTATTGTTGTGGGACTCAATGCATAGTTATATAATGGTGGATGATTTTGTTGTTTCGTGTTTTAATATGTTATTTCAAGTGAGTCAAAACAACCAAATATTAAAATCAAGCAAGTGTTCAATTAACAAATATTAGAGGCAATTTGTGCAACAGAAGGAAAACATGTTGAGAAGCAGAAATATTTGGAAAAAATGCAATTTATTTGAAAAAGGGAACGGAAAAAATATAGGAAATGCAATAGAAATGAACCATTTCGGGCTGCTGGCTATTGGGATAGCTGTTGTCATTGAATATGTTGCCACTGTCAATGTTTCAGGGACATCTTGCAAGTGAGAGAGACTTCTTTCAAGAGATGGACTGGCAGGTGTCAACATTGTTTGTAGTTTTTTTTCATATGTCTGGAGGAAATTTTTTTAAATTTATCCTTTAATGCTTCTGAATTTCTCCTCTAGTGGCTGCACTTGCAGGCGAGGATTTAAACAGCAAGCAATATTGCAGGCCAGGTTTCAATTGTATGAACATGGAAAAAAGTCAAACAATTTAGATTGTAATGGCTATCACAATATACAACAGGTTGCGATGAAAGTATTTATGAGTGTTTTCTTAAACCTCTTTTCTTAAATACATGCAATAAACGCATACTAAAAGACAGATAGCTGGAATAAATTCATAATGTTTTGAAAAATATCCATTAAAAGCAACTGAAAGAGGTTTAAAAAAAAACAGATCATTCGGAGTCTAACAGATGTGATGTTCCAATAGTAGAGGAGAGAATTGGGGAAGAAAAAATTCCAATATATCTACTATAGACATTGTTAACTTTATTATCTAGGTGGTTGTTGGTAGATTTGATAGGAGTGGGAAGGAATGCATGAAAACAGTTCTAGGTAGCATCAAATTCTGAGAATCTTTCATCTCATTATACAATGCAAGTTTGATGTTAGAGTAGAAGAATAACAAAATTGAATGCAATTGCATAGTAACTGAAATGGGGTTTATGCAGATTGAAGACAAGGTAGTTAGGACAATGCAGAAGGAGAGGCAAGGAAGTGGGAGGGAAATAAATTTTTATTTTTTATTTTTTAAAGGGACAAATGTGCAAAGTTGTAGGGTAAATGCAAATGAAAATTTCCTATTAGGGCGGTAATGTCAATGTGAAGAATGAGAAAGGAATATGCAGTGTCTTTTCAATTGTAGTTGTGGAAAAAATAAGGATTGTTTGTATTGTTGAATGACAAAGTTAGGGTCTATGTCCCTTGCATGTACATTTTACTTTGTCGCTTCCGACAACAACAAAATGAAAAAATGGAAATGCATTTGCTACAAGAAGAAGATAACAACACCTATCAACTGTTTTTCAAAATAGACATAGGGGGAAAACATCGACATAAAGCAATATGGTTGTATACACATATAATGAAGGTGAGACGGTGTTTGCTTGAAAGTAGAACATTAACATAGATGGAATTTTTTGTTGCTGAGGACATAAGCTAGGCAAAAATCTCTAGTTTTTTTTGTTTTTTCTTAGTAAAAACATATGAAAGATCAATGGCATGTGCATGTTTGCAAACAAAAGAGATATTTGTTTAAGTTCCAATTGCACATAAAGTTGCAACAGTCTGGAATCATTGACCTGGAAAAAGATACAAAAAAAGGCCATAGCATAATATCAGTTGCTTTTCACATATGGACATGAAATAGTTCAAAGGTTGTTAAGAGGGATTGATAGAAAGTTGCTAAAGTGGTCAGTCCAATATGCATCTGAAATGTTAAAGTACATGTCAGTTGCAGGCATATTTGTCCAAAAATGATCAAGGATTGCTCCAGAATTAGTTGTAGGTTTAGTTGTTCTCAACATGAGTGCTTTTCTTTGCATGAATAGTTCTAGGTTCCTTTTCTTGGTTATTTGTTTCAACATGTCAATGTTGAAATCGCCAGCAATAACGATGTTTGGCTCATTTTCTCTTTGAGGAAGAATAGCTTCAAGCATGGAATGTAGTGTATCCAAATTTCTATTGGGCTTGTTATAGAAATTAACAACTTCCAAAGTGTCGTGTGGGAGTTTTATAGTGGTGACAATTGCTTCTATTGAGTTTCTTGTATGGACATGTGTTTTCAAGATAGGGAATTTTTTTATCATGGTAGTGACTCCATGAATTGAACATGTCATTGCACAAGTGTAGGGTTCAAAGAAAGATGTGTTTTCCGGAGGCATATGCATATGAGTTTCTTGTAAACAAAAAATGTCTACTTGCATCAGTTCAAAATAACTTGCAACATCTTCAATGTGAAAGACAAGACTTCGTGTATTTAGTGTAGATAACAGTATTTGGTTTGCAATTGGAAATTAACTTATTCCATATCAAAATTGCAGATGTACATGTTCTTCCAATCTTGCAACTTAGGCGGAAACTTTCGATGCAATTGAAAGTTCTTATGTTCAATCTTGTTGACAAGATAAAGGCAATCAATTCTTTTGACACATGAAAGGGAACTGTAGGAAAGGCCATGTCTTCTAACCCCTTTTGTATCAAATTTCATCTTTTTCATTGTCAATCCTTGTGCCCTATGGATGTTCATGCGCATGCTAATTGAATTGGAAATTGTTTCCGCACCATATTCTTTCCATTTCCAAGTGATATATTAGTTGTTGTTCGTTGAATGGGTGTCCAAGTGCGCATGGAAGGGGATGTGTAAATATTTTCTAATTTTGCATGTGCGTGTGCACTAATTGTTGGATCTACGAACTCGATCCAAGTGATGTCAGGGCATGTGGGGGTATAGTCTTTGAAAATACCTTCTGCACCATTGACCAAGCCAACTTCAATTGAATAATTGCCTCTGACAAGCTCTACAACCATGTTCTCTTTCAACACTATTGTAGATGGAAGTTGAATAGTCATATTTTTCAAGTTGATCAACTCTGGAATGATGGTAAACTAATGTAAATTCTTTTGTTTTTACAATAGACAACATCTTGGAATTATGTTGTTGAGTGTCTTTATTGCAATGGTAGATATAGGGAAAGGTCGGGTATAATGGTGGATGTCTATGACAACACCGATTCAAAAACTCAATATCATCAATTTATTCTCTTCCTATCCTAATCCTATTCAATCGTGAGACGGAGGTTTGATTAGTTTGTTGAACAACCGATCTCAATTCATAGTGTTTGACAATCTCAAGCCAAAAGCTATAAGGAAATGTTTCTTCATGGAATCTTGGTTGCTAAAAAATCCAAGCATCGTGTACAGGTTCTTCCTGAAAAATGTCACCATAGAAGATGACATCAAGGTTCCCAAAGGGTTTCATTGATGTATGCATTATCTCACGTAAGCGTTTGTCAATGTTACAGATCATTTTAACACCTATAAAAGACACTTCGTCAATTAATAGAACTTGAAGTTGTTGATAGTATTTTGATAAAAGATCTAGTGTATTTGCACTTAATGGAAGCATTTTTTATGAATTCAATGGAAACTTGAAGGCATAATGTATTGTAACACCATTGATATTGTAACTTGCTTTACCTGTAAAAGAAACAACCAACCATTTTCTTTTCAATGGATCGCTACCCATTTCTTTGTCATAGAAATGGATAAGGGAATCATAAAGATATTTAGCAGTATGGGTTTTTCCAGTTCTAGTGCTTCCTATAAAGAATAGGCGAATTGGATTTGATAGGTCATTTTTTTCCTTGCAATGATCTCTTTTACAATTGATTGTTTCTCCTTGTTCAATGAGCGTTGTATTGCATAACATCGATGCATATCTAGAAGGTATGGCTTGTCCCCCAAGGTAAATAAAGCATTAGTTTGTGATAGATGGCTTGATTTCTTGCATTGCAGATCACAATGGATATCATATTGTTCAAAAGTGGTTCCATTAATGTTTTTTGTAAAAGGAACCAATCTCGTTTGTTTTGTGAAGTTGCAATTCAACATTTTGAAGCTCGAGTTCAATTTCACCCCACATGCTTGTTGTGCTTGCCATGAAATTTTACTCGATGCAAGAAATTTCTTCTTCTCGACTTAGGTATGCTTCAATCCATGTGATAAATCCTTTTTTTAGCAAATTGCAATCATGTCTATGTGCAACAAAGAGGAGCATCTTTTCCCTAGCATAGTTCTAGGGATCCTTCTCTTTGTTGTATCGGATGTATCAAATGACACAATGTATATTTCTCTTAATTGTTCTTGTTTCTAGACAACAGTAATAGGATGCATACTCTGTTAAGTTTAGCCTAAATTGACAAGCAAGATCATTGAAAGAAACACAATCACAAGATAGACAAAGATTTACCCTAGGAAACCCTCATGGGGTAGAAAACCCAGCAAAGCTTTCCTCAATATAGATAATCAACCAATACAAAGATGTAGTCCCTAAACAAGAGCTCCTTCTCCTCCTATACATATCTCTCTCTCTCCTATGCGCAATACACAAGTGAGTGAATGAGTGATAAGTGAGGAACACACCTCCTCTACTTATACTCATCTTCTAACTGACTTTTCACCCTAACTGGGCTGACCTCTCCTAAGAGAGTCTAATAACCCCTAAACAACTAACTCAGGGCTGACACTACATGGGAGATCTAATAACCCTAGTTACCACATTCACTTGGAGGAATAAACATCTTTGGATATACAATAGGGTCTCCACGAAGGAATGAAACATCTCCAGAATAATAAAGTACAAATATAATATTCTTAGAAGTTACAATATCTCAACACTCGCCCTTAATGAGAAGGATATTATAACAACATCTGCAGGAGCAAGGAGTCATTAACTACATGATACATGATACATCTATAAATCATTGGAAGCTTTCTTTATACATCATCAGTATTGAGTCTTCATCTTCTGCAACACTCGAACAACTACAGCAACATCATCATCTCAACCACTCGATCAACAGCATCATTTGGATCTCTCGATCAATAGCATCATCATCTGGATCTCCCGATCAATAGCATCATCATCTGGATCTCCCGATCAACAGCATCATCATCTGGATCTCCCGATCAACAACATCATCTGGATCATCTCGATCAACATAATCATCATCTACATCATCTCGATCAATAGTATCATCATCTCGATCATCTTGATCAACAGTATCATCATCTAGATCATCTCGATCAACAATATCATCACAGCAACATACTCTGCAATACACATGATCTAATTACTGGATGATCAATCCCTCTCACTTTAAGACACCTCTCATGTCTATGGACGACGCAATCCATATCTACTTACAGGATGACCAATCTTGATCCATTTAAGACACCTCTCATGTCTAAGGACGATGCAGTCCTATCACGTACATTTTGAACTGTTGTTCAGGGACGATGCAGTCTTGATCCAATTAAGACATCTCTCATGTCTAAGGACGATGCAGTCTTGTCACATACATTTTGAACTAACTGTTCAGGGATGATGTAGTCCTGATCCATTAAAGACATCTCTCATGTCTAAGGACGATGCAGTCTTGTCACGTACATTTTGAACTAACTGTTTAGGCACGATGCAGTCCTGATCCATTTAAGACATCTCTCATGTCTAAGGACGATGTAGTCTTGTCACCTACATTTTGAACTAACTGTTCAAGGATGATGTAGTCTTGATCCATTTAAGACATCTCTCATGTCTAAGGACGATGCAGTCCTGTCATGTACATTTTGAACTACTGTTTAGGGACGATGCGGTCCTGATCCATTTAAGACATCTCTCATGTCTAAGGATGACGCAGTCCTGTCACGTACATTTTGAACTAACTATTCAGGGACGATGCAGTCCTGATCCATTTAAGACATCTCTCATGTCTAAGGACGATGCAATCATATCACATACATTTTGAACTACTGTTCAGGGATGATGCAGTCCTGATCCATTTAAGACATCTCTCATGTCGAAGGATGATGCAATCCTGTCACGTACATTTTGAACTAACTGTTCAGGGATGATGCAGTCCTGATCCATTTAAGACATCTCTCATGTCTAGTGATGATGTAGTCCTTTCACGTACATTTTGAACTATTGTTCAAGGACGATGCAATCCTATCTCGTCCACTTAGACAAAGTCTAAGGACCACACATCGACCTAATCATCGGAACAGGAAACCTCATCATCGACCTCATCGTCGGAACAGGTAACCTCATACAGTATTCTCATCAATACAGGTATCCACATCATCGACCTTTTCGTCGATGCAGGAAATCTCATCATCAACGAACATGTCAATCCCCCTGTAGAGGAGGGTCCTTCTGAACTACACCAATCTTGTCTTGGAAATACTCAAACTTTACTCGAGACAGAGGTTTGGTCAATATATCAGCAACTTGTTTGTTAGTCACATACTCGAGCTTGATAGCTCCTTTCTGCACCATATCCCATATATAAAAATATTGGATCTCTATGTGCTTTGACTTATCATGAAAAAATGGATTCTCTATCATCTTGATACAACTTTGGTTTTCACACAGGATCAGGGTCCATCTCTAAGTCAAATAATCATGATAACAACTTCTGAAGCCATATCGCTTCACAACTAGCAGAGCAAGCAACAATATATTCTGCTTCAGCTATGCTGAGAGCCACACTAGATTGCTTCCTACTAAACCATGAGATCATGGAAGATCCTAGACAATAACATCCTCCTGATGTGCTCTTCCTGTCTGATACACTTCCTACCCAATCAGCATCTGTGTAGCCATACAATTTGAAGTCATGATCTCCAAGATAGCATAGACCATAGTCTATCGTACCTTTTAGGTACCTCATCACATGCTTTGCAGCAATCCGGTGAACACGTCTAGGTTATAATAGATACTGACTCAAGGTGTTCACAGCAAAGCATATATTTGGCCTGGTATTTGTCAGATACATCAATGACCCAATAATCTATTTGTACAGAGTCATATCCATTAACTCTGATGAGTCATCAACTAACAGCTTCAAGTTGGAATCCATGGGAGTGGCCATGCCTTTGCATTCCAACATATCAAATCTTTTCAAGATCTCCATCACATACTTTCCTTGGTTGAGAAAGATTCCTTCTGGGCTCTTCCATACTTCCAGACCTAGGAAGTAATGCATCAATCTGAGATCTTTCATCTCAAACTTTGTAGAGAGCTTCTTCTTGCATTCGATAAACTGTTTCACATTTCCAGTCAGAAATAGATCATCCACATATAGCAACAATATGACAGGTTCATCATCCATAACTTTGAGATAAATATTTGGATTAGCTTTACTTTTGGTAAATCCCAATCTTGTCAAGAAACTGTCAATTCTTCCATACCAAGCTCTGGGAGATTGTTTCAACCCATACTAAGCCTTCTTCAGTTTGCATACATGGGTTCTTCTATATTCAACCTCAAATCCTTGTGGTAGTTCTATGTACACTTCCTCCTCAATCACACCATTCAGGAAATTTTTCTTCACATCCATCTGGTGTAATTCCCACTTCATCATGGATGCAAGTGCCATGATGGTTTTGATGGAAGTGTACCTTGAAACTGGTTCAAATGTCTCTCCATAGTCAATTCCCTCTTTTTGAGAGAATCCTTTGGCCACAAACCTTGCCTTATACTTTTCAATTCTACCATCCGCAGCATGCTTTATATTGTATATCCATTTGGAGGATACCACACTCTTGTCCTTTGGATTGGGAACTATATCCCAAACATCATTCTTCATTATTTACTAGTATTCCTCAGTCATTTCCTCCAACCACTCTTTCTTATGAGATGTTTCTTCATAACTAGTGGGTTCTTGATCTACAAGATCACATATCAAAACCGTATAGCTGGAGAATGTATGTGGTTTCTTTCTCACTCTAGTAGAGCCTTCAGGACCTCCATACTTTTCTGCTCCTTTTATAATGTCTCTTTCCCATGCTGGCTTTCTCTTTCTTGATATGTTTATGGCAGGGGTTCTTATGGTTCCATCATGTCATGGTCTTCAGGTGTTGTCTCTTCAGGGGTGGGTGCAACTTCTGTAATTCTGGAAGGTTCATCTTCCTCATATACTTCTTCATACTGGCACTTCCTAGATCTCTTGAGAGCTACCTCTTCATCAAATGTCACATCCCTACTTATTTCCATATGATGGAATCATGGGGTGTATATTCTGAATGATTTGGATGCTTCACAATATCCAACAAATATTCCCTTCTTCCTAGAAGGATCCAGCTTGGTTCTCTTTTCTTTTGGAATGTGAATGTATACTAGGCATCCAAATATCTTAAGGTGACTTTCCTCAGGCTTCTCCTTGTGAACACTTCTTCTAGGGCCTTGAAATCAAGAGCAATATGAGATAGTCTATTATGCACATAGACTTTTGTCCTGGCTGCTTCAGCCCATAGATACATAGGTAGGTATTGATCATGTATCATTGTATTTACTGTGTCCATAATGGTTCTATTCTTTCTCTCCACAACACCATTTTTTTGAGGATTATAGGGAGTTGTTAGTTCCCTCTTGATTCCAGCTTCTTTACAAAAGACTTCAAAATCCTTTGAAGTGTATTCTCCACCATTATCTGTCCTAAGTATTTTGATCTTCTTTTCTAAGTGATTTTCTATCAAGGCTTTGAATTTATTGAACTTCCCAAAGACTTCATCTTTTCCTTTTAGGAAATATATCCAAGTCTTCCTTGAGTAGTCATCAATGAATGTAAGGTAATATTCAAATCCACTTAAGGATGTGAAGGGCATTGGTCCACATACATCTGAATGGATCAACTCCAAAGTACTTTTAGTCTTTGTCTCACTCTTTGGAAATGGGTTCTTGATATTCTTTCCTTTTGCACATCCTTTACATGTGCCTTTATGATCAATCTTCAAATCTGGTAGTCCTATAACTACCTTGCTCACATGAGGTAATGCTTTGTAGTTAATGTGAGCAAGCCTCCTATGCCATAGCTCACTAGGGCTAGTGGCCTCATGAACAAGGGAAACTTTTGGATGACCCTTGAGTTTATATAGCCCTCCTTCCTCTTCACCAATAACAATTGCATCCTCAATTGATTTTCCTTTGGCCCACATGAGTAATTGTCCATCTATGAATGCAACCCTATAACCTTTCTTATCTAATGTTGAGATAGAAAGTAAGTTCTTCTTCAAAGCTGGTACATATAGGATTTCCTGTATCTTTATTGGAGTTCCAGACTCAAGCTTGTAGCTTGCTTCACCAATTCCTTTGATGGGATATTGATAGTCATCTCCCAAGGATACCTTCTGAGGAGAGGTCTTTTATTCCAGACTTGAGAGAATCTTCTTTTGTCCTGTGATGTGCTTTGAAGCACCACTATCAATGAGCCATGTAACTTCTCTAGGTGTTACTGGCCCAGAGAGTGCAGAGAATAGAACATACTCTTTTGCATCTTCTTCTTCTATTTTATCTCTCTTCCTTTTGGGCCTTTCCTCTTCTTCTTCACTATGATCTTCTGCTAGATGTGCATGATGTATTTTGTGAAGATTCTTCTTCTTCTTTGAAGGACAATTTCTAGCAAAGTGTCCTGGTTTGTGACAATTGTAACATTTAGCTGAGGAGAGGTCTCTTTCTGAACTTACTCCTTCTTTCTTTTGAGATCTATAAGGAGGATGAGACATCTTATGGCCATTCTTCTTGGATTTGAAATGACTCCTTCTTCTTTTGGCCTATGTGGCCAAATCTTGGTCATCTTCTTTGAGCAAGGCTTCTCTATTGGCTACCATAGCCTCTTCTTGAATGCAATCCTCCCATACCACATCAAACTTGATACTTTATTTTCTTGCACACATGGTTTGGATGAATGAATCCCAAGGTCTAGTGAGACCATTGAGTGCAGTCATGACTAGTTCATCTTCATCAAGGGTGTCTCCAATGGCTTCTAGTTGTTCCTTGAACTGGGAGACCCTTGTGAAATAATCTTGAATAGATTCTCCTTTATTCATTTTGGTATTCTTCAATTGAGTTCTCAAATTCATCTTTTTGTTGATGTTCCTCCCTTCATACATTCTGCCTAGGGCATCATACATTTCCTTTGGGGTCTTTTTGGATGCCACTTTGGGAATCAAGTGGTCCTTGATGGAATCAACAATGATTCTCTTTTCCCTAATCAAGTCCTTCTTATACTTTTCTTTGGCTTCATCTTCTGTAGGTTCTGCAAACTCATCTTTGATATATTGGGGAAGATCATTCTCTTCAAGAATGAGACCAATCCTATATTTCCATGCTCATAAATTCTCTATACCCTCTGGCTTGTCTTCAATCTTGGTGCTTGGAGCCATCTTATCTAGGAGGTCACAGAAATTGAAGTTTCTCAAAAGATAGAATAAAAATTACTAGGAGACGTGCTTGATTGAATTGAGATGATTGGTGAAATCTGCTTCTGGAAACTTCAACTTTTCACCCTTCAAATTTGATCAGCAACTTTCGGATCTGCAACAGAATTTCTGGTTTTTTGGTTCTCACTTTTTTTGGTTTACTAGTGCAAAGGTGCGCAGTTTTTCTGGTTTACTCATTTTCTGGTCCAGAAGTCAAAATAGGGTTTGACAAAGCCCGGGGTTCTACCCACTCAAAAAGTTAGATCTAGGGCTCAGAATTTCAATTTTTAGGAGGAGCATTTGTTTGATAGACAATCCACTCAAGCGGATGTGAGTCGGATCTCCCTAGCTCAATGTGAGTCTAGAACAAATAGTATAGACTATAAACCACTTTCCTAGATCTAGTTAAGGATCAAGCTATCAGATGTCTTACCTTAAGTTTGTAGCCCTTTCTCCAGGATGTTGTTCCATGCCTCATGGTTGTCAGATCTAAGCTGCAAGACCTGCCAAGATGCGCAAAACAAGACAAACAAGGAGCTATTTTTGTCCATTAACTGACATCGTCGCACCCTGCAAAAGAGAAAGATGCGACATCATAAGTTGCATGAGTGCAGCCCGCAACGACCTCTCAAAACCTAGTGTAAATGGGTTATATCTCTTCCAGGACAATAAATTAGTCAAGGAAATTGTAGGGATGTATACATTGAATCTCATGACGGTAGGATTTTAGGTGTAACAGAATGCCCCCCAAAGCATGAAGCTATTGAAAATTGGACAGGTGAAATGATTTGACAGAAGGAATGGCAATGGCTTGTCGGACGAAGGACACTGCTGCAATACAACTGACTCTAAGTACACAGTCTCATATGATGTACAACATGGTTTCCGACCAATACAATGCAGATCCATGGTAGTAATGACCAACTGAACACAATCATGGCTACTAGATACAAGCGTAGATCCATGATGAGATGATAACACAACCACGACATTACAAATGTGGATCCATGTGATACGGCTCAATACAAACTCCATCGCAACCTGGGTAAAACATGACTCCCCAGGGTCTTCAAGCTGAACCCACAATGATACGAATCTATCCATGTGATAACAAATGTCTTGATGTCAAACATGGTAGAAACCACTTGATTACCAGTCATTGATTTATACTGTTAACAAGCGCAAGGGATATCACCATTGATGTCAATGATTCCCAAGGTATCACAGTACATATCATCAAGCGTGAATAAATGAGTTGAAGTCGAACGCGAGATGAAATATTTCAATCAAGAGTCAATGATGTAAACTCATGTTGAAAGCGAGGTAACCTACCATTGAGGCATGCAGGGCCAAGGTACTTGGTTGGTTTCTAGATTCAATCCTCAGATGATGTGTTGAAGTCGACAAGGATGAATCCATCGAAGGAGGGCCATGATGAATCCCCCATCATCGACACGAAACATGACAAAGTATGTGTAGAGCAGATTGGATGGTATAGTGACATGAAAGAATGACTCAGAGTAGATCAACATGATGGAAGGTGTACTGACTGCAGATAATGAGTAGTGAGAGTATTCTTAAACATGAGCGTGGCATGCCTTGGCAGTATTGACTTGACGAGTTATGGCACCAACTCCTAATGCAACTGATGATGGAAGCGTTCTTTGAATGACTCAAAGGAGTAACAAGACTCAAGACATAGGTGAAACTCGAGGACAAACGGATGATCCAAGTGTAGTATGCAAATGCAAATGAGTGCCATGTTCAAGAAATGACTAGGTACTGCCACTGATAAAGGGTGTAACATAAAAGCTTTCCTTTTTCCCCGTCATGAACGATGAGTGCCTCATATGTTTTTAATGAGCTTGATGACAGTAACCAGATGCTCGGTATAGCTCATCTCATAGATGAGTCCAATCCCAAATATTTTCCAAACCTGGGATAGGAGGGGTTCGTCCCATGGCAGGCCCTTCAATGTAAAAGTCTAACGAGTTTGCAGAAGGTAAACTCGGCCGTCATTTCATGTTTAGAGAGTCTGAAAAGAACTAAAGAAGACTCCAATGGTCCTTTTTCATAAAGTTATCCTCATTGCTTGAAAAAGGGTAAAACAATGCGGTAGAGGACTCTTCCAGTCATGATTGGATGGAGTATACCTTTTTCGTAAGTAGTGCCCCGTGGTCCGAAAAAGGGGTAAACTATCACCAGGAAGACAACCATTCAAATACTTTAACAAGCGTGAACGCGACAAGTTCCCTTGGCAATCTTTCTTGTATTTCGAGAGCCTGAAAAGAGCTTAAAGATAGATTCCGGGGGGGCTCCTTTTTCATAGGAGTTTAACGAGCCCCAAAAATTGATAAATTGTAACTCGGTAACTTATTCTCATAGTTTCAAGAGCAAGAGAAAGAACAAAGAGTAAGCTCATCATCATAAAATAATCACAATCTAATGGCTAAAAAAATGACAAAACACTCAAGGGGTTGTTCATACATGAGATGACCATTATGAAACGAGAATGCCGTGCAAAAACCACTTGACAACTTCTGCACACTTGAAAACTAGGTCAAATAGTCAACCATGTGTTCAAATGCGATAAAAATGAGCCAAACTATAGCAAATGACCTAAAAGCATCAAATATTTGAAAAGGAATATTCCATTTTGTTTATAAATAGAAACAAAAAACCAAATATAGTTACCATTGTTCATTTACCAATTTGGGGAGAAGAAACGCCATTTGGAGCCAAAAGTTCACTTGTCGATTCCGGGAGCTACAAGCAACCATTTCACCAGTCGTCCGGAGCAGGTAACTCTAAACTTTATCCAGCATAATTGTAGTGGTTTACATTTTTTATTTTGGTCCATTTTTTGGGTTTTTTAGTTAATTTGTGTAGGGTTATTGCGTCCCTGGGTCATCGCAGTTTTCCCTTACAAGAACTGCGATGAACCCGGGTCATCGCAGTTTTCCCTTATGGGAACTGCAATGAACCCGGGTCATCGCAAATCCCGCAAAGTCGGGTTGCGACGATGTCTCACTATCCATATTAATGGGGTGTGATAGAGGAAACGTCCAACCCAAAACAAAAAGAAAACCCAAAAGATGAACTTTCAATGATTGAAGTGAGTCCTAACAATGTTTAAAGGCTCCTCTTGGCAGGTTAGCAGCAACAAAAATGGTCTTAGAGTGGTGCGAACAAGAACACGAGGTAGATGACATACAAGCTGCAAATGATCCACAATGTGTGTAAGCACTGAGGAACCGTGGTCTCCTCAATTTCTTCCAGATCCAGGGAATGAGGGCCCAAATCCCATTGCTGACACATATTCTCCGATGCTGGGACGAGGCTCAACAATATTTCATGATCGGTGAGCACATACTCACCATAGATTTCGAGGACATCTATTTTCTGACTGGATTGTCCCGAAGAGGGGACAATGTTACTCTTACTGGATCATGGGGAAGTGATCGGACCGTGGATGCCATGATCTTACAGCATTGTACTCCCAACACCCATGCTTCGAGTGGGAAGATTCCCATCAAGGAAGTACGGGAACGCCCACTGCATGCTATACTCTTTACCATCACGAGGATAGCAGGGAGCCAATCTCCTCACTTAGCCACAGCCAATCTCCTCACTTAGCCACCATGTCACAAATGTTATATTCGAAGGACTGCATAGCTCTAAAGATATTCAACTGGTGTGAGGGACTCCTCGCGAACATTCGAGCTTAGCCGACCAAGTGTCGGTGGGGAGAGCTCAAGCAATTCGGCTACAATTCGATAGTGATCTCGTTCCTATTGGAGCGGGTTCCCCTCTTGCACCCATAGGTACCACTGGATGACAGGGATCCTAAGGATCCACACATGGCTAGATGGATCGAGGTGATGGCCCGACACTGTGGAGGCCCCATCGTCGAGTATGGTCTTGAGTTCTTCACCTAGCTAGAGGGCCAGTTACTTATGGTAGAGGATTACCCATACAATAGTACAGACTACAGAGATGACCCAGACCTGGTACTACCCGAGGGAGGAGTATGGGGAGACATAGGTAAGAACAAATAACCCTTGTACTTTTTAGTTTTGTATATTTATGATTTATTTGTTATAGTGCTGACAAGTTAACAACATGTGTGTGCAAATGTGGGCCCCGTACGACCAGTAGGAGTCTCTCTTCTGGCGAGGAGAGCGAGAGGAGAGGGAGCAGTCATGGCTCCAGCCGTACATGCTTCCATTGCCGAGATGGAGGATGTCTACGCGAACCTAAGTGGGTTGACGTTAGACATTCCAGAGCCGATGGTAGATGAGTTACCACGGCCTATGCAGATATATACGGTGGGAGCATCTATGTGCTTCAATGTGTTGCCTTGTAGGGTCGCGAGAGTAGTTTCCTACTTTCATACTCAATAGGCTAGAGCTGTTAGACCTAGGGGTGTACGGGCCAGGCGTTAGGCCTTATATTGTTGTTATCATGCACTGAGAGCTTAGAAGCCTCATATTTTGTACTACTGAAAGCTACGATGCTTTAGATTTTGTAGAGACTCACCGAAAGCCGTCGTCCTTCAAATTTTGTACCAACACTACTTTTATGATGATATATATATATAGACATTTTGGCAGTTTTATACATATATGTGTTTAAAATGGATGAATGATGTGATCTTGTTTATGTGTTTTCTTATAAAATGAGTTATTTACATGTTATGTCTACTCTTAACAATTCATAAATATGCTTATGTGTGTGAAATGTACCAATCTAAGATGAAGTTGGCCATAGAGTCGGCAACTGTGTTCACATCTAGTGGAATGTGTAGGTACTGAATGGACTCGAAGGACCTTTCCATAAGGCAGACTTGTCTATAGAGACAGAGTAAGGTAGGATCGCGGATGGCATAGACTCAGTTAAGATGAGAGACCACTAGTTGAGAATCCAAGTGGATGAAAACATGGTCCATACCCAAAGAAATAGCATTAGTTAGGGTTCCAATGACTACTTGATATTCCGCAACATTGTTGGTCGTGAAACCTAGACACATTCCCCCTGAGCTGATGAGCTCGCCAGTAGGTGAATAGAGTACCCAGGATGCCGAAGCAAGGTTATGGGTATGCCGATTAGCACCATCCGTGAATCTGTAGCATGTTGTCGTCTGCACATGCAGACAGAACATGGTAAAAGAAACGAAACAAGACCTAAACACGCAAAAAATCAAAGCGTCACACCACACAAAAACACACACACGCCATGTACAGTATATACAAAAGTACTTATGCATGAAAGACTCAGGTATAGTACCTCTTCAGGTAGAGCCCATTGTGGGGCTCACCTAAAGATATCCCGTCGTAGTCTTTAAGCTGATAAGCTCCCTTCTCTAAGATGCATTGTACTATGTATGGTCCATGCCACATGGACTCAAACTTTCCTGCCCCCAGCTTATCATGTTTTTGGTCATATGTGAGGACCAAATATCCTTCACTATAGGTGCGAGGTTCTACTGACTTGTCATATTGCGCTTTGATGCGTTTCTTATGAGCCTTGTTGGTAAGAGCGGCATCTCGGCAAGTCTCGTCGAGCTTAGTTAGGTAGAGGAAGCGTTCTTTCTCAGCAGTAGTGTTTGGGAGAAGTTCGATCGCAATCTTGAGGGATGGAATATCGCACTCAATAGGAAGGAGTGAGTCGGGCCAGGACCGCCTCCAATCCATACACTAGTTGGAAGGGAGTAAATCTAGTGGCAGTTATAACTGAGGTTCGATAAGCCCACAATGCGGAGAAGATCATGTTATGCCAATTGGCCTTGTGCATACCCACCATATGTTGGACCATAGTTTTCAAGACCTTGTTAATGGCATCGACCTATTCCTTCGACTGTGGGTAGTATGGTGTTGAGTTTTCATGGAGAAAACCCAATCTATCACTCAACTCGTCAACCATATGGTTCATAAAGTGAGAACCATGGTCAGTAACTATCGCTTGAGGAACTCCAAACCGTGTTGTTACATGATTAAACATGAAGAGTGCGGCAGTCTTGTCGTCGTTCATGTATGTAGGAATTACCTCGGCCCACTTTGTAAAGTAGTCCACAGCTACAATGACGTAACTATGCCCCCCAGCCGAAGTAGGCTTACAATGCATGAAATCGATGCCCCATTTAGCGAAGGGGAAAATGACAATAACTGGGTGTAACGGGGCGGGATGGGTGCACTTTTTCGTATGAAAATGTTGACATGGAGGACATTTTTTTACGGCCTCGATATAATCTTTGAAGATAGACGACCAATAATTTCCAGTGTGAAGAATCTTCTAGGTTGTAGCCATCCCAGAGAGGTGACCGCCACACGCCCCAGCGTGATAGTCATTCAGAACGTGTTCAGCCTCATCATGAGTCAGACAACGTCAAAGAATAGAATCGATACCACGATGGTACAAAGTATCACTAATGATCAGGTAATACTTTGCATGGTGGCGTATGCGACGGCGGTCCTCACGAGACAATTTAGGACTGAAACGTTGGGTTTGAATATACAATGTGATATCTCCATACAACGGATCAGACATACTGATAAGAAACAATGACTCATCCAGAAAAGAGTCATTGGGCTCAGATTCTACATCAGTATGGGGGAGGTCATAGATGAGCTTAGAAAACACCAAAGACTTTTTAGACTTGGATTTTTCAAAAAGAAGATCGAATTCTTGCAGTATCACGATCCAGTGTGAATACTTGCCCCCAAGCACCTGACGAGTCAGAACGTGGTAGATGGGGTTCGAATTGGTGATGATGGTGGTGGTGCAAAGCAGAATGTACTGTCAGAACTTCTGCACGGCAATAACTGCCGCGAGAGAGAGATTCTCAACATGTGAATAGTGAGTTTCAGTGTCAATAAGGCCTTCACTGGCATAGTATATCACATGTTCTTGGGAATTCTGGTCTTCCTGCACCAAAACCATGGCGATAGTGGTGTCGGAAGCGGCGAGATATAGAATGTAATCTTGATAGTAATTCGGTGGTTGGAGCACAGGGGCATGCGTAATGGCATGTTTCAAACTATCAAAAGATTGTTGAGCTTGGTCATCCCAAATGAACGGGATGTCCTTTTTCATCAATTTCATGTAACTTTGAGTCTTTTGCATGAAATTACAAATGAAGCGCCGTAAATAAGTTGCTCTTCCTTGCAGACTCTGAAGTTCCGTAATGTTAGTTGGAGGTGGAAGAGAGACGATGGCTTCCACCTTCGAGGGATCAATACGAATCTTATCTTTCGAGACGATAAAGCCGAAGAGGCGTTCGGACTCAATACAAAAAATACTCTTATGAGGATTCATATGGATATTGTACCACCTGCATCTAAGGAAAATGACCGTCAGATGATCTAAGTGGAACTCGCGCTGCCATTGTCGCACCCTGCAAGAGAGAAAGCTGCGATGTCACAGGTTGGATGAGTGCAGCCTGCGTCGACCTCTCAAAAACCTAGTGTAAATGGGTTATATCTCTTCTAGGCCAATAACTTAGTCAAGGAAACTTTAGGGATGTATACATTGAATCTCACGACGGTAGGATTTTTGGTGTACCAGCATCCAACCATGCTCTTAGAATCCAAAAATTCCAACTTTTTCAGAAACCCTAATTTTCACCAGAGGAGGAGAGAGAGGTATTTTCACCTTGTGAAAGATGTCCTATTTAGGATAGCTCTTATACCATGTTAAGTTTAGCCTAAATTGACAAGCAAGATCACTGAAATAAATAGAATCACATGATAGACAAAGATTTACCTTGGGAAACCCTCATGGGGTAGAAAACCCAGCAAAGCTTTCCTCAATATAGATAATCAACCAATACAAATATGTAGTCCCCAAACAAGATCTCCTTATCCTCCTATGCAGATCTCTCTCTCTCCTATGCACAATACACAAGTGAGTGAATGAGTGATAAGTGAGGAACACACCTCCTCTACTTATACTCATCTTCTAATTGACTTTTCACCCTAATTGGGCCAACCTCTCCTAAGAGAGTCTAATAAACCCCTAAACAATTAACTCAGGGCCGACCCTACATGGGAGATCTAATAACCCTAGTTACCACATTCTCTCGGAGGAATAAACATCTCTGGATATACAATAGGGTCTCCACGGAGGAATGAAACATCTCCAGAATAATAAAGTACAAATATAATATTCTTAGAAGTTATAATATCTCAACATACTCTTGATAAGCCTGAATAATAGGTATCCTAACAGTCTTTTTGCCACAGTAAAACACAAGATAAGATGAAGGAAATACACTTGTTTTGTGGGTTAATGATTTAATTTGATTATTTAATGAAGATGTTTTTAGATTATTCTATTTATGCTTAAAGGGCGTTTTTATAAACTAATACATGAAAACGAGTATGTTGGAGCAGGCGCAGGTACACTAAGGGACAATACGCATATCTAGTTGAGAGACTGAAGGACCATACAAGGCTCAGCGCCCTGTTTCCCTGACTTATAGAGAAGAACTCCTATTCAACAGGGTTGGAGATTAAAGCAAGTAGTTAGGTTAGAATTTGAGGCATATATATATGGACCTCTCGGGTAGTGAGGGGGTCCTGTTGCTATTTTGTAGAAACATCATTTTATACATTTTGGTACTGCAGAAACAATTTGTGTTACAGACTATTTCTGAACCATGAAGTTATTTTAATGAAGAGACTGATCTTACATTCAAGCTTTCGTTCATAAGTTTTTCTTACTCCTGAGTACGGGTTGGGGAGGGCCCCTCCAACACGTAAGTCAGGAGCTTTACTCTGTTTTAGGTATTTTTCCATTTATGTTGTGAATCGATTTACTTCTTATCGTGTCTGAAGATACCTTGATGGCAATTGAATCATATGGTTTTATTTCAGTTAAAAGATTATTTTCATTCAACATATTTTCTGTAGTTGATCAACGCTCATCCTGTAGTTTGGTAAGACACATTCCGTAGTCCTGTAGCTGCGTTCTGCACACGCATATTTGGACATCTACTTTCATATATAATAATATTGGTTCTAAAACAATGACTCAAATCCAGGAACTCATGCATGTTTCCGTTATTAGAGTTAGATTGTAGATGTTAATTACTTTCAATTCTTTGGTTTAGTGATCATCACTTTGAATGTTTAATTCGAATAGATAAGATTGGTTACTCTTTCAGCATTACATATTTACATTGTGGATTCGGTTTTCAGTATTCCAAGTTTTTTAGACTAAGCTTTTAATATTCAGTACTTGATTTCTTAGATTAAGATCCAAGCTTTCAGCATTCCAATTCTTAGTATAGATTTATAGTTTTCATAGATTAAGTTTATTAAGCTTTCAGCATTTCAATTCTTAGTATAGATTTACAGTTCAGCGTTTAAACTTCTTAGCATAGGAATTTGTCATTCATAGATTTACAATATTTTTATCTTACCTTCTTCTTGATTAGATAAACCTTTAAAGATCTATACCCACACCCTAAACATGACGAAGACTATCCTCTAAAGCACATACAGTGTTAGCACCTCTAAATTTTGTACGTCCCCCGGGTTGATAATTAAAGTAGGCTCTTGGTCTAGTTGCCCTCATTAGGCATCCATTCTAAGAGCTCACCAACTCTGCTAGAGAAACATCTGCAATTTAAGTTGGACGTGCAATGTACTTGTCAATGATAGAAGGGGAAATAATATCTTTAGAATCATCGAGTTCATTCTACAGTAGTGATGGTTTCTTTAGGACAACAGTTTTTTATCATCTGGTGCAGTGTTGATGAAAATTGTATCTCTAGAAGATGAATGCAGTGAAAAATAAAGGACAATATGTATTGCTTTCCTAATGGAAATTTGTTGCATGTTCAACAACGTGTTTCCAAGCCTGTGTATTGTTTCAACCTTATTAGCGTTTCCAGAAACAACTTCCTCTTTAATTTTTTTAAATGCAAGTGTCATTGGATGATCTATTTTTGTTATGTATGAGCTCAAATAGGATGTTGTAGCATATGCATACAAGGGAAATTAAATATACATGAAGAACACATATGTCTCTTGCATGTTCTGGTGTGTCGATGTGTTTGAAATTTCACAAAGTCTTGCTTAAGAAAACTTGAATCTATTGAAATATATCGGTCAACAAAGGCTACTATCTCTTCATTGGTGTTTTTTTCCATAGATAGGTGCATTCCTGATCCACAAGAGCCCATGTTCATGTTCATTTCCCCTTTGTTGAAATTCAGTTGTGAAGAAAAAATCTTGCGCTTCTCCAAAGAAGCTATTGTTTTTAAAGATCAAAGACTTAAATGCATTCATTTTGTGTCTATAATAACGAGCACAAATTAAGAACAGGTTGTTTTCTTATCAATTATTCAAGATTGCCTTATGCATGATTGTTTGTTGTCGTTCCATGATGCCTTGTCTCGAGATCATGCAATGCATTGCACAACGGTTCCCAAAGGTGTTCAGCACTGGTAAAACTAACAAAGAAATTTGGTGGACCTAGTTGTCAAAGCATTGTGAACATATTTTTTTTCATACCATTGAAATAGTATGGAGATGTTCGGACAAATTTCAATGTGCGATACAAAATCAACGATTTAAAAAAAAAAATTGTGTTTTAACATCTTTGGCAACTAGTTTATTGCCTTTTAATTCGCCTATGCATATTGATATACAACAAGTACTTGAAATTTGCTTGATAATCACTGTTACTGTTTTAAAGAAAACATTTGTTGGGTGTGCCTCAAAGTTAGTGCTTTCATGTTGGAGCTCCCACTTGGCTATTTGTTGATATCAAAAATGTTTGTAGATCTCTGGGTCACAACTATAACCATAGAACAAAGTCGAGAAATTAAATTCTTCAAAATATCTATCTTGAAAAATGCCTAGTGGACAAAAACTCTTAGAAGGTGCTAGTTCTACGATATTGCTAGCTAGGTCATCCAGTGGTCATCCACAAGTTGGTTTCTCCATATCCATAGACCAATGTTTCTGAGGCCGGTTCGAAAGCAAGTTTGTATATGGAGTCACTGTTTGATTCAAAGAGGATGGGACTATCCTCATTACATGCATCAGTTATTGCTTCATCTAGAATTCTTTCCTTCCAAACGAACATGTGAAACATCTCTTCCCATTCTTCATTAACAATGACACCTTCATGTTTGTAAAACTCGGTTTCACATAAATATCTTAATGATTTCATGACAAACTTTGGTCTCACATTGTCGGATGAAAATGCATTTTTGAATTCCAACTTACATTTCAATATATCTGCAACTGTGAGCGTATCATCTAGGTTTCTGGGCAAAGCAACTTGCACTTTCTCCAAATCTGTAGGCACATTTATGATTGTTCCAGTTAAACCTATTTGTGCTCACCTATAACCAAGTTGATGGATTTGTGCAGAGGAATTCCTAGGCGAGACTAATCACTCTTCAAGAGGAGTCGAGATAGTTACAGATGAAATTGGAAGGTTGCATCCAATGGAAACAGGCGATGCATAAAGCGAAATTTCTGCATTAGAAATGTTTTACTTGCAAAACTTGCAAATTTGATGGCCTAAAAAAACAATGAGTCATCCGTTTCTGTGAAATTTCTATGGGCTTGATGCCATGCAAGAATTTTACAAGCTAATATCTAGAAACAAACTAGTCCTCACAAATAATTTACACAGAGGTTAGTAGAAAATGTAATAAATATTGAAAGAAAAATACATGAGATAGAACACAATTGATGTAAAATCCACTTCTCTATTATTCAATAAGATGTGTACAATATATAATACATCTCAAGAGAGAAATTCATGAGCCTTGGGAGGAAGTTGAGTAGCTCACATTAATGCTGGTCTTACTGGAGTAATTCCCCCAATCTATGACATTGTGCCAAGTGTAACTCCTGTATTAGGCCATAATGAGGTCCAATGAACCTATGAGGACCATGAGGAAGTTAGGAAAGTCAAAAAATGTGTATGGAATCATTATGAGTTCGAATTAGGTGGTTTAGGGATTTGGTAGTGGCCATTAATGAGCAATTTGACCAAATCTAGTGCATTAGCGCCCTTGGTCCAACCTTGTTCCATAAAACAGGGAAGTGGTGTGCTTGCCTCATTAAATGCATTAAATAGGGAACCTTCGACTCCCTAGAGTAAGGAAATGGGGACACTGGTGGAAAAAATTGGCTATAATGACAAACCACTAGTCTAATATGTGGACAAACCCCCTAGACTAGGAACTATGAAGCCAAACCATGGAACAACTTACATTAAACACTTGTAACCTTATGCAAGGATTATAAAAAAAGGTTTAGATGGAAATTATATTCCAACACTCCCCCTTAATCCAAAATGGTTGTGAACAAATAAAATTATTATGAGGGCCCAAGCAACAAAGGCTTATGGTCACCCTTTACAATTATTCATCCATATGAACTGAGGAAAGAGGAAAAACCACATGGGGAAAATCCTCCCTCTAAAATGGACATGAAATACACCAATATAAAATGAACTAATCAAAAACTCAAGTAGGTGTGAACATGATGATATGTCTGGAGGAACCTTCTTCTTTGGAAGAAATGGGTATTGCTCAACTAGATCATGAACATGAACAGCTACATGATGAACAATGTATCCATGTAGAGAAAATCCAATACAATGATATGAGAGCATAAGTGGATGCTCATTAGAATTTAACCTCAGACTGAAATCAGGTCCAAATGAGTCTTGAGATGCTTGAGCCAAAAACGTTGAACCAAGAGTGGTGAAATCAGCATCAAACAAAACTGAAATTTCTTGAAAATTTGAACCAAAAACAATTATGGAAGCTCCAAGAATGATGAACAATAGTTCCAAATGATATTTGGACTTGAAATATGAAATAAAATAAGATCCAAAAAAGGTATGATCAGGTCCAAATGAGAGGAACAACAGTTCAAGGCATGCCAAGGCAATGACAATGTCTCCTTCTTTAGTAGAATTGTGAGGAAATGCGCTAGTCACCATAGAGGAATAGGTAGAGAGATTTGGATCAGAATTGGTGAGTGCATTTGTATATATATCACTTATTGATGCAGCCTTCAAATCATCCAAAATATTAGCAAATTTTGCACCATAAACTAGTGAAGTATGCAAAGGATCTTCAACAACTAGCTTATCATCCTCAAAATCAGAATTTGAAGAATTCTTGGAGAACAATGAGTAGAGAAAGAGTTATTCTTAAACAATGGAAGCTCCATTTGTTGTATCTTCATCATTAGCAGAAAAATATTGTGCAATAGATGATATATCTTCACATTCTACTTCATAAAATGTAGAGGAAGTATTCGAATCAAAGAGATGTGTACCAACATGAACTTGTGTTGAAGATTCTGCCATTTGATCTTCATGAACAACTTCATCAAAGAGAGTAGAGGCCGAGACATTATGAGTGAGAGAAGATGTTGAGGTGTCCATAGGATCACTCCATGAACCGATATTATTCTTATCAATAGCCTTGTCCAAGTTGGACCATAGCTCAAATGGATAGTCTGCAGAATCAATCAAGTAGTGCATACTTGGAGACGTGGCTAGACACATAGCTTTGAATTCTCTGTCACAGTCATTTAGCCAATAATTTTTATCTTAATAAGTATTTGGTTATATCTCATCATGAATGAACACATCATAGAGACATTGTCTCCTGATATATGCACACATTTTAGGATTCCACTCAGCACAATTGAATGGAGTAAGAAAAGGAACTTTCGAATCCATGTAGAAGTTGTTGTACCTGCAAAACAAACTTTGAAAACCTATACTGGAAGACTATTTTGGATCAATATGGCTCTGATACCATGTGAAATTTCTATGGCCTTGATCCCATGCAATAATTTTACAAGCCAAGATCTCGAAACAAACTAGTCCTCACAAAGAATTTACATCGAGTTTAGCATAAAATAGAAGAAATATTGAAACATAAATACATGAGATAGAACACAATTGATGTAAACTCCACTTCTCTATTGTTCAATAAGATGTGTACAATATATAATGAATCTCAAGAGATAAATTCATGAGCCTTAGGAGGCATTTTAGTAGATCACATTAATTCTAGGCTTAGTGGAGTAATTCCCCCAATCTATGACATTGTGCCAAGTGTAACTCTTGTATTGGGCCATAATGAGGTCCAATGAACCTATGAGGACCATTAGGAAGTTAGGAAATTAAATAAATGTGGATGGAATCATTTTGAGGGTGAATTAGGTGGTTTAGGGCTTTGGTAGTGTCCATTAGTGAGCTATTTGACCAAATCTAGTACATTGAGAGCCCTTGGTCCAACCTTATCCCATAAAACAGGGAAATGGTGCGCCTTCCTCATTAAATGTATTAAATAGGGTGCCTTTGAATCCCCAGAATAAGGAAATGGGTACACTTGTGGAGAAACTTGGCTATAATGAAAAACCACTAGTCTAATATGTGGACAAATGCCCTAGACTAGGCACTATGAAGCCAGACCATGTAACAACTTACATTAAACACTTGGAACCTTATGCAAGGATTATTAACCAAGGTTTATATGGGAATTATGTTCCAACAGTGTCCTTCAAAAGGATTTTGAAAGCTAATATTGTTTTATCATCAACTTTTTTAGTGTCCTTTATAAAATGCAATTGTTTGCAGCAAGAACATGGATGCGTAGAAGTATCTTTGACAATTTTAAAGTATGTAAGGATCTGTTTTTTTCTCAATGGTAGCTCTCTTCTCATATTGATTGTTTTTTAAATCTTCTCACAGAATGGATTACTTCAACAACCTCAATTTGTTTGGTAGTATTTGTTGTATCAAATGTGGAAAGTTGATTTCATTTTCTGCTTGTTGGCGACCAATTCCAATTTTCTTGTTGTCTAGCTCCTACAACTTGCTTTGTTTTTTAACAGCTTTATGAAAAATTTGCAATTTTGTTTTTTAAATATTTTCATAATTCTTTGTTGTTTTATTGTTCAACATTGCTATGTTGTATTCTCCACAATAATTGTGATTTTCCATGCTGTGCAAATGCTCATTTTTATTCACCAATGTGTTGTTAGAAGAGGTTTCCTACTCGTGAAGGTATGCAACTGGAAAAGTACTTCTTGGATTTGCTATTGCCAATGGTTGAAAAGGAGAGTGGGTTGTATCTACTTCATGGTGCAAGAGATAAATGTTTGAATAAATGTTATTTGTAGAATAGAAGCATGACAAGATTCCTTGCACTTTGGTTTCCCATAAGAATATGTTAATGTCCAACAACTCACACAACCATTGTAGAACAAATTCATTTACATGCACGAAATCAAAATGAGATGTCTCAGCCAATTGCACCAAAAATGCTTCCCAACCAGAAACAAGTTGTTTTTCTTGTACGATGTCTCTATGCATATATTTGTAAAAGCATCTAGTCGCTCTGCATTTTTTCAAGGCCATGGAATTGCCTAATTATTGGACAATATATTTTCTAAGGCTAAGAATGTCTGTAAAAAGTGTCAATTCACATATAGACTCAAACAAAGACTCATGGAAATTGCCTTTGATTGTAGAAAAGAGACTAAAACCTTGTTGCACCAAGCCCTCTGTAAATCTTGAAATTTCAAATTGCAAGTTGGCACAATGAACCATCTGAATAGTTTGACACTTTTGAATGGAATCAAAATGGCTCTCAACTATTGACCCATATGAAAAAAGAGGTTCAAAGTGGCCAGACGCCGGTGTAAGGTCATGGAAAAGAATATTGTAGCAATATCCTGTTTGGAAATAGTTGAAATGAAGATATTTTTTTTTCTTGTTGATGACCAAACATCAATTGGAACATTCAACCAATTTGAAAATCATTTAATGTAAAATATATTTTCCCACAGCCCATAGGTGTTTTCTTCATTGACTTTGTATTCCATGGAAATCAGAGGGGATTTCAATTGCTAGATCTGTTTGTACTGAATCCAATGCACTTTGTTGATCTTATGCTAAAGTCAAGAGAAAATGGTTAACAACTACCTCTCTTAATTCAAGCGATGTATACCAAAAATGAAGTAGAATTGCAAGTGCATCAAACAGGAAATCCCCTACTCGATAGTGTAAATTTTATAGGCGAAAAAAAATTGTTCTTAGACAATGCAACATCAATATCTTCATAAGGGAAGTAACTGATTTGGGGAATGTGCATGCTTTTTGTTGAAATGTCCCATGTGGTTCTTTCCTTCATATTTCATTCATCCGCCTGCTATCCCAAAAGGAGAAGCATATGAAGCAGTAAACAAACGGATATGGGTGGGCTGGGGGGAGGAAATGAGGGCGAGAGGCGGATTTCACTTCACCCTGCACAAAATATATCTGCAACGAAGGACCAGTAGAGTAAGGAAGATGTAAATAGATAATTGAAGTGTTCAAGGAACTTAAAAAACAACTTCTTCCACTGCTTGAAATAAAATAATGGGAAAAAAAGAGGCAAGTTGAAGGAAGGATTCTTACATCAACAACACTGTATCTTTCAAAGTGAAATGTATAATGAAGGAAAAAAAAATTTAGTCTTCTAACCATATGTAAATATCATTTTGGTCTAGTAAGGAAATGCTTTTAGCATAAGGATTGATGTCAAATTTATTTCAAACTGCATAGGCTACTTGCATTGAGAACTTAACGAGCAATTTGGAAAAGCAAATAGATGGTGTATTTTTCTAATTAGTAGATTTGTTAATGTCAATTAAAAAATGGAAAACTGCAAGAAGGATAGAAAAAGAAAAAGTGGCTATGCAAAGAAGCTCACCTGATGGACAAGTGGAATTCCACAATGAAGTGGCTCAACCAAAACACAAGAAAGAGACAAGATAACTTTCCTTGTCCAAGAGTCAGTGCATTAGCACAAAGGGGAAAATAACCCAATATAACAAGCAGAATTTAAAATTAGAGATAATACGTGAAAAATGTTGATATTGTGCTAGTCTGCCAAATGAAAATGGATCATCCAAGGGAAGCACACAAATGCAACAATAGAAGGGAAATGTGCTAAAACATAATATTACAACACATTGGAAAACAAATTTTGTCATAGCAGCTAGTGCTTTGCAAAAATTTGAAACCAAGAAAATGAGAGAAACTAATGAGTGTTTCTTATCAACATATGAATTTACAAGCTATGATATTCAAACACCTGAAAGAATGGAAAACTCAAAGATATTAATAGTGAATGCATCCACAACAAAAATTGTGTGAAATTCATTGATTCTAGAAGTTTTCTGTAGTAGGAAGGGTTTTTGCTAATGAGAGTGAACAAGAAAAACACCAAAGCTATTTTTTTATTACAATTGTTTGAACTATTGGCTCTAGTGGCAAAGGTGCACTCATCTAAAATCAAGGAAAAAAAGGAAAATGCTCTTCAGATGTCTTGAAACCACTGAAAATGACATGCAAAAACAACTAAAACTATTTCCTACAGCTGTTCATTAGTGGGGGGGAGTGTTCTCTTAATTACAACATTGGAAAGAAAAAATAAATAAAAGAAAACAAATACTAATTGAGAGTGAGAGAGAGATTGAGAGAGAGAGAGAGAGAGAGAGAAAGAGAGAGAGAGAGAGATATTGAGAGAGAGAGAGAGATTGAGATTGAGAGAGAGAGAGAGAGAGAGAGAGAGAGAGAGAGAGAGAGAGAGAGAGATATTGAGAGAGAGAGATTGAGAGAGATAGAGAGAGAGAGAGAGAGAGAGAGAGAGAGAGAGAGAGAGATTGAGAAAGAGAGAGATTGAGAGAGAGAGAGAGAGAGATTGAGAGAGAGAAATTGAGAGAGAGAGAGAGATTGAGGGAGAGAGAGAGATTGAGAGAGAGATGGAGAGAGAGAGAGATTGAGAGAGAGAGAGAGAGATTGAGAGAGAGATTGAGAGAGGACATAGGCACCAACCTATCGACAATTAAGTTGCAAAGGTTTGCAACAATGACATATATGGATCACGACAACTATGAAGTGTTATTTTTGTTCTTTATATATATATATATATTCATATGAAACAAACCAGCATATGCAAACAACAAGGGATATCACCAAATCCATTTCGATAGGAATAGCGACAACATGAAAAAAGGAAAAATAAAGATAATATATCACACAAGTCAGTATGTGAATGTGAATCCATCTCCACAATCAATTTCTTTGATCTAATTATTTACTACATAAATATAAAATATCGTTTCACACATTAGCTACAACACAATGAATGAAAGTAAAAAGCAATAAGTTTGTTAAAAATACAACATTTTCAATTTGAACTCTATATCGGACATTTCATATGTAACAAGGTAGCCAATCATTAACACCTCTCATGAATCGTCTTTGAAGACAAGCATTCATATGTTGACATGATGTGGCACTACCCTAGACACAGCTAATGCATTCTAAACAAAGAACCATTGGACTCTTTTTCATTCCCAACCACTGTAGACATTGTGTTTATTTTGTTTTTCCAATGCAAGAAAGGAATGGGGAACATAGATAATAATATTGAAGTTTTTTTTTGTCTCTAAAAAGAACTTCTCCATTTTTTTAATAGGAAAAACTATTGTTACTTGCACATTTTTTATTGAAGTGGCTATACTCACGATATCCATTATAGTTGAACAAGATTTCCTTGCAATCCAACATTAACAAATGAATCTAGCCACCAAATTGCAATCACAATGCCTCGATGAGGCATTCTTCAACTAAAAAAAAAATAATTGCAAATTCAAGTGCCTTTTAACATGCCTACTCTGTTGTAAATTTTTATTTTTTTGAATATGCCTACAATTGAGTGGAGGATTTCATTATCCAAAATATATAGAGAGCCATAGAGGAATCTAACCCAAACCAAAGTGATCAAAGTCCTCTCTTGCATTGGATCAAATGCCAAAGTTTATCAAGCCATAAATAATCTAATGACCCCTACGGACCATGAACCATTGGAACAATGAAGCTTTGATCTTCTCCAAATAAAACACTAGAAGGAAAAAAAAAACAAAAGAAAGGAAAAACCCTTGATCTATAAGTAGCATTGGACTCTACCCTTTACATGAGAAACTCAAGTACATTTATGGTTCAACTATATTTTTTTCGATATTCTTGACATCCAACATGTGTTTTGTTAACCAAAACACATGTCTTTGATACCTTGTAAAGGGAACACCCAATATGAGAGTCTCCTAAATTTTTTCAATAAATTTTGCACATTTGGGATTTTAAACATTTTTGGAAATAACAACACCTAACTTATTTTTTTTACAAGCTATATATCTGAGCAAGAGAATAATATCGACCACTACAATTATTTCTCCACAACAATCATCAAGTCAAACTTGAAGCAACAACAAGAAACGAAGAACACTCAATATATGAACTCAAAATTTGTGTTTTGACAAAAAAAAATTGGTCTCTGCTTTAGCTATCTGACCACAGTCTTTGTTAGCACACAAACAAACATCCATATATTATAGTCTCTCCTTACCTACCAAGACAATCAAATTTAATAATTAAATTTACAAACATAATTCAAGGGAAGGAAAAAACAAATAACCCGACAACATAAAATCACAGTGCCTCAACAAGGAATTCTTCTAATAAATAAAAGAAAAATGGCAAATTAAAGTTCCTATTAACATGTCCAATCTATTCTAATTTCATATCTTTAAAAATATACATAGGTTATAGCAATTGACTAGAGGATCTCATTATCCCCAAGATCTAGAGAGGCACAGGGGAATCTGACCCAAACTGAAATGAGCAAAGGCCTCCCCTACATTGGATCAAACGCCAAAGTTTCTCAGGCCATAAAGAATCTAATGACCCCTATGAACCCTGAACCATTGCAACAAAGAAGGTTTGATCTTTTCCAAAAAAAATAGTAGAAGGAAAAAAAACAACAAAAAAGGGAGAAAACCTTGCTCTATAAGTAGCAAAGGACTCTAACTTTTACATGAGAAACTCATTGAGTTTCAACCCTTGCTTCTGTGACTTTATGAATTAATGATTTTTTTTTGAAACTATCATCCAACATGTGTTTTTCCAATCAAAATACATGTATTTGATACCCTTTAAAAGAGAACATTCAATTTGACAATCTCCTTAATTTTTTCAATCAATTTTGCACATCTGCGATTTTAAAATTTCTTGCAAAGAACAATACCTAATATTAAGTTTTCTTACACATTGCACATCCAAGTAACAGTAGAATATCGACCACTGCAATCATTTCTCTACCAGATTAAGAAAACCAAACTTGAAGCAATGACAAGAAACACATAACACTCAAGCTAAGAATTCAAAAGAATGTGTTTTCACAAAAAATATACTTGCTCTCTACTGTAGCTATATGACCACAACCATTTTTAGAATATAGACAAACAATGTCCTATTATAGTCTCTCCTTACCCAAGAATACAATCGAATTTAATTATTAAATTTACAAACTTCAAGGAAAAAAATCTCGACAGCAGAGAGAGAAAAAACAAGCAAATATTTCCGAAGAAATGGAAAACTATATTGATTAGATATCATGGTTTTCAATTCTCAATACTTTACAACTAACAAGGTAGGGAGGCCAAACCATGGATACGATAAAATGGAGTTGAAATAACCACAGGTTTGAAGTCAAGCCCTACAACCAACAAGTCAACTACTCTTGACATTATCACAACATACGAACATATGAACATGGCATGCTAAGATTCATGGCAAGAGACCACCGCAATCAATGTTTCGTTAATCCGACCATTCCAGGGTTAACACATAGGAAAAAAAACAGTGTCGTAGCATCTAAGAAGAGAAGGGTCTTTCCAATTGTTGCATCAAAACCAACATTATATGCACCTGTTTGGAAAACTGATATCTATGCATGACATCATGATTATAATGTATCTCTAACTCTATAGGTTCCGGGGAGGCAATCCCTAAAGGAAACATCGAAAATTCACCAACATCCACAACATACCTAACAAGTCTAATGCACAATATAGTTTATATTTCATTTTAAACCTAAAATAGAGAAAAAACAAATTCCTTGCAAGTGCATTCAATAACAAAAGAATTTGCCAGAGGAAAATCCCCTGCCGACAGGGAAACCAAAAGCCCGACTTCGAAGGGTCAACCTTCTCTTGGGATGCATGGTCGAACCCCACAACTCGTAAAAATGCAAGTAGGAAACGACATGCCAACTAGAATATTGGATCACGCCTCCTCGACTTTGCATCAATACATTTACAAGAAAACAAACATAGCAACAAACATAGCCAATTTAAAAAACAATGCAACGAACTAGAATCCTAACCCACAGGAAAACCATGGAAAACACTTTGCAAGGAAAATTTATAGTAAAACGGAAAATTTTCAAAGCCCACAGACAACTAGAAATCAATTTTGTTCAATGTTTAACAATATGAAGGAAATTTTTTCCACAACTTCAAAAACCCTAAAACAACAAAGAAATTAAACCTACCACGAAAACTATATCTTGCATAAGCAAAGACCAATGGGCAAAAAAATAGGATGAGAGCATGGGAAATAAGAGGATGAGCACCTTTCCAAACGGCACAGCCACCGGCTTGAATAAAACGAATGTTGCTCCCCATTCCACGGTCGTCGTTTGTTGGCAGGCGGTTTGGTGAGTTAGCATCACGGATGTTGCACAAGGTTAAAGATACCGCCGAAGGCGAAAAGCAATGCACAAGGAGACAAGTACTTTTTGTAGTTTTGAGTTATTTGGACTGCGTCATATGTATTTTGGGTCATTTGGACTGTGTCATAGGTAGTTTGGGTCATTTTGACCACATTATGTGGGATTTTGGGTTAATTGTTGTAAAGTTTGTTAAGAAGTAGTTAGGCGGTTTCCTAAGTGGACCACAAATGTAAAGGCACGAGCCTATAAATAGATGTAGGTTTGTAAGTGTTGAGATATATTTTTGGAGAAGTTGTAAAAACTTAATATCCGAGAGATCTTGATCCGAAGCGGAAGACTGGGTATTTTGTTGTATCTGTGTTTTGTGTAGATAATATGATGTGACAGAGCTTTTGAGCAAACCCTTTGTGTCGTTCCATCTCTCTGTGGTAAATGCATTGTGCGATATGAATTTGTGAATGATGCGATGTTTCCTTATTGTGATTAATGCTTTACTGTTATATCTGTTGAAAATGATGAGATCTGTTGAATAATGTTGCAATTATGCCTAATGCCTGAGTTGAATGCTTAGATCTATTTCTGAATGTCGCAATAAGTTGATTAGTTGATGCACAAACATCCTCCTTCATTCGGCGGAAACATGGTTCCGTCAACTCTCCCTTGAACATCTCGGGTGAGACCTCATTTGCTCCACAGGTGTTGCTAGACAGGGTAAAACCTATCTGGACCGATGCTCAGGGAGATCGCGGTGGGTTTGGTGTCGACAGTGTTGGGGACCCTTGTCGACTGGGTTTGTGTCAACAAATGTTTCCGTTGTCGGGACCGTACGCGATGTGAAAGGAGGATACGCTGTGGCATCCGACAAGACTGGAGATCCAAGATTGGTTCGACCTAAAGCTGCGAGAGTTCGTTGAAAAATAAAATAAGAACCCTAGGTTGTCGACAGATTGGTGGTTGGCGAAGTACATTCACGACGGTCCACATGGATATTTTTTTGTGAGTTCCCAATCATCTGGTATGAGTGGTTAGCAAAATTGACCTTCCAGAAAAGGAACTTCCAAGGTGGTGAGCTGACAGCCTGGACCCAGAACTGATCCAGGAGCTGCAAGTAGTCAACAACAAAGTGTTGTGAGCTGTTAAGGTTTGGGTCGACAGTATACTAGAAGGATACATCACTAATTTTGCGGTTGAGATGAACAAGTCTTATAGTGAGGCAGAAAGGGATTTCTTCAACGGGCTAAGGGGCGGGTTTCTGTTGTCGCTACAGTTATCCATTAAAATGCTCATTTACGAGAAGGGCATACTGAAGATGCACCTAGACCAGTAAAAACCCTCATGGGAGGAGGTTGTGGATACTGTGACGGCAGGGGTGCAGTACATGGAATGATAAGGGGTAGATGGGTGTAGGTCATGACGATATTGTGAAAGAAGCCGAGGAAGAGAGTGGTCTTACAAGGGGAGGAGCAAGGTTTCGACGGGAAAAGAGGCAAAGGACAGGAGAAGTTCCTGCTGCGATCGAAATGCAAGGCCACGAAGGAAGACCACATGGGACGAAGTGACCTCACAGTCTTGACAAGGACAACCATTCTATGCCCAGGATAGAGGTAGGACCAAACCCCAGCAGCAAAGCACCCATGCCTCTGCTTAGCATCTCTCAACCAGTAAGAAATACAACTTTGACACCACCGTGTTCATTAGGTCAACATAATTTAATTGCTAGTAGCTCAGCGACTGTAGGAAGGAAGCCCAGGATGGCGGGCGAAGATGCAAAGTTACCTCTGTTCCACGAAAATGGAACAGATAATCCTGAGCAGTACTGGTTCTTATGCGAAGCGGTATGGACTGTGAAGCAAATTGCTGATGATAATGCCAAGAAGGGACAATTAGCAACAAACCTTCGAGTTCGCGCATTAGACTAGTTCATAAAGTTCGTGCAGGTTCTTGTAGGTGCTCCAGAAAAGACGCTGGATGAAGTTCGAGTTGGATTGATTGTTGAGTTCAAAAAACCCAAATCTGAAGCACGGTATATTACAGAACTAAAAGAGATTAAGTAGTACCCCAATGAAACTATGTGGGATTTTAACCAACGGTTCAAAACACTAATGGCACGGGTCAGCTTCGACATGAGCATTGTTCAGCACAAAGAATGGTTCATTGCAGCATTACTCCCTCACATCCAACTACCGCTAATGCAACAGAACATTACAACGTTGAGTGAATCCCTGGAAATTGCAATGCGGTTAGAAGCTTCACCGATTGGTGAGAATGCAACTGGTATGTCGCAGATTAAGATGTAGCTAGCTAATTTGACAATACAGCTGCAAGACCTGAAGAAGGGAAAAGAACATCGTGAAGAAGTATGGTGTACACGATGTCATGGAGAGGGGCATACTAAGGATATTGTCCAGACTTCCGCAATTATCTGGTTTCAGGAGCACCAAATCCACTGAGCGGTGGTGGTATGTCGTGGTGTCGCATCTGTCAGGTATATGGGCACCACCATGAGGAGTGTCAATACATGCAGAAGATGGTCACAAAACTGATGAATCTGTATTGTACATTCTGCAAGTCTGTGGGACATGAAGACAAAGACTGTCGGGCATATTGGTTACTTCATGAGCAAACAGACGATGCATTCTACGTGAAGGACGAACAGTGTGTCGTACAACAACCGCAACCGTAGCCATAGGTAGCTTAGCCACTACCTAAACTGTAGGTACACTTTGTACCATAGCAGCAACCGCAACAGTTTATGCCACAATATGCTCCGATGCAAATGTCTCCACAGCATCCACAATACGTTCAACAGCTACAATACGTGCAACAAGGGAAAGGTGTGCCACTACAACCGAATCCTATGCACTGACAGTTCAATCAGCCATAGTACGAGCAGCAAGGGGGATTCCGTGGAGGATTCCGGGGAGGACGCGATGGAGGATTTGGTCACGGAGGAGGATGAGGGGGTCGAGGACTTGTTCAGTGTTATCACTGCGGGGTGTGGGGACACTACCAACGAGATTTCCCACAATTGCAGACACAGTGTACATTTTGTTTTGTTGCTGATCACACTATTGAAAACTGTCCGTAGTTGATTGCGCGATGGAAAGTGGGGGATGTTCCACAACTGCAGAACCAAAATCAGGTGCAGCAACCTGTGCAGAATAAATTGCAGCAAATGGTGGAGAACCAGAATCACCATCCAAATCAAAATGTCAAACATAATGTAAATCAACCTAGAAATCCGCCACTGAACCAGACTCAAGATGCGACTATTGCGGCAATTTATGCAGAGCCAAGGACACAAGATGTTGCTGTCGCAGTTATCACTCGTGGAGGTGTGACAATAGGTGAAGATGGTCCACACCCACTCATCCAGTTAGCAGGACAGAAGAAGGTGTCGTTTGACATTGATTCCGAGTGGGATGCATTCTTTCAGGCGTGTCGTGCGATAGAAAAAGATCCCGGTAAGGCCATTATTTATGATATGCCTCCTGTTTTTTATGCCACTTTAGAGGCAGGTCCATCGCGGTAGTCTGGGACCTTGTAGAAATTTTTTGAGAGTTGTTTATTGCTGGCAAGGGATCCTGATGCTCTTGCTGAGATTGAGGAACTGTTGCAGCAACTAGTCAGGGGACGACAAGAGTCCGTGGTAAAATCCTTACAACGACGTAAGACCGGTAAGGAGATGCGCATGAACATTCAAATTGGAGACTATGAAGTTGATTCAATTATTCTGGATCTTGGTTCAGATGTCAACGTCTTAACCAAGCAGGCCTGATAGAAAATGGGGAGTCCTACGCTGAGCTAGTCTCTCGTACAGCTCCGGCTAGCTAATCAGGCCAAGGTGACACCGATTGGGAGAGTTCCACGGCTGGTTGTGGACATTGAGGGAATGAAGACATACATTGATTTCAATGTGATCGAAGTACTTGAAGGAGGAAGCTCCTATCCTGCATTATTGGGGATTGGATGGGCTAACGACAGTGCAGCAGTAATCAACTTTAAGAAGCGGATGATGACTTTTGAAAACTGTGACCTCAGAGTCATAGCTCCATTGGATCCGATTGAAGGATGCAAGTATATTGAACCAGTAAAGGACGAAGTTCCCAATGGATGGGACCATGCATACAATATTTCAGAAGATTATATTCATCTGACTGCCAATGGTGAGCTTGGGTGGCGCAGCTTTAGCTCTGCGTATTTTGACTCTAATGACGCTCTGGAGAATTGGCAGAATTGCTTGCCTGAAGTGTCGCTCTGCAAGTGTGGGTTAGTCATGCAGTCATTATGCCATGTTGCAACTGAAACTGTTGCGCTGGCCATATATGAAGGGTTTCCCGGCTTGTTTGATTTTCTCATAGAATTCGAGGAAAAGGTCTCAGAACCACAACGATTGTTGGCATTGGAGGAAGCACTAAAGGTTGCTCTAGCACGTTAGTGGGCGACACATAAGAAGTCGATTGATGGGTGGTCGCAGTGTCAAAGATTGATGATGGTTCGCTTTGGCGACATGGAAGTTTACGACATAGGGAAATATGATGGACGGAATGACCTTGGCAGTCATTTGATGGAATGTTAGATGTTGTGGGTATCACGGCCAAAGGATGAGTGGGTCCATGCCTTCGTCCATACTCTGGACGAGATGCCGCGATCATGGTATATTGCAGCCGAATTGCAAGGAGAAATTACCACATGGTTGGAGTTGACAGTTTGTTTTACTCATACGTTCAACTTCGCGAATGCCAAGCCGGATGTCCATAATGCTTTACATATAATCTGTGACGTGGTTCTGAAGGTTGTTCCAGTGGCATATCCTACGGATCCCCATACGCACTGCAAGATGTAGTCCATGATGGAATGTTATAATATCACTGGTGGGCTAGAAGATGGTGATGATCCGAAGAATGTCAATATTCTCAAATCAGAAGGAAGTTGCGACGTTGTAGCACTTGATGCACCAACTGATCCAATCAGTCAGTCGCTGAAGCTCCGAAAGGTCAATATTGGGATAGAGGATAGTCCCAAGTTCACGAATGTTGGGGACTACTGGGATGATGAGATGACGGGGAAGGTCACGGACCTATTGCATGAATTCCAAGACTTGTTGCTTACAAAGTTTTATGAGATGAAGGGAATCTTGGGGGATTTGGGCGAGATGAAGATACCGTTGAAACCAAATGCAAAACCGATAAGACAGCGCCCATATCAACTCAATCTGTGCCATAAGGAGAGGGTCAAAGCAGAACTTGACCACATGTTGGAAGCTGGCATTATTGAACCAGTTGAGGAATCCAACTAGATCAGTCTTATGGTTGTGCAGGAAAAGAAGACTAGGAAAGTGCGCATTTGTGTCAATTTACAGAATCTGAATGACACATGTTTGCATGATCCATTTCTGACCTCGTTCATTGATGAAGTGCTGGAAGGTGTAGGTGGCCAAGAGATGTATCCTTTCACAGATGGGTTCTCTGGTTATCATCAAATCAGAATGGCAAAAGAAGACTGCCACAAGACAACTTTTGTGACAGAATGGGGTTGTTTTCAGTACACAGTGATGTCGTTTGGATTGAAGAATGCACCTGCGATATTCTCGCTGGTCATTGTTGTGGCTTTTAGGGATTTCATCTAGAAGTTTTTGCAGGTGTACATGGATGATTGGATATTCTATGGCTTGATCAATGATCATCTGGAAAATCTATGATTGATGTTGGAGCACTGTTGACAGGATCAAATATCGTTGAACTTGAAAAAGTGCATTTTCTGTGCACCATTCGGGATATTACTAGGTCACATTGTGTGTAAGCATGGATTGTTAGTTGACCCAACAAAGATTGCACTCATTCTGAGCTTAACAATGCCAACGAACGTTGAGTAGTTGAGAGCGACGTTGGGCCACATTGGATATTATTGCAAGTTCATTAGGGGTTATACAGCAATCACAGCCCCTATGGAGAAGTTATTTAAGAAAGATGTAGTATTTCAATCGAGCCCGGAATGTCAAGTTAGTTTTGAGACACCAAAGGCCAAGATGGCTTCAATGTCGATACTGGTATTTCTGGACTGGAGCAAGGAATTCCATGTCCATGTCGATGCATCATCGACAGCGCTGGGAGTAGTTCTCGGGCAACCAGGGGAAGGGGATCTGGATCACCCCATTGCTTTCGCAAGTCGGAATTTGTCATCCGCAGAGAGAAACTATACAATGACAAAGAGGGAATGTCTGGCGATGGTATATGCATTGCAGAAGTTCAGGCATTACCTATTAGGCAGTCACTTTAAGATGTTCACGTACCACTCTGCATTGAAATATCTGGTCAATAAGCCTGTGTTGGGGGGGAAGATATGTCGATGGCTACTTCTTTTTCAGGAGTTCGATTTTGAGGTGAATGTAAATCTAGGACGTTTGAATGCAGGGCCAGATCATCTGTTGCAGAGTGAGATAGGAGAGGAACCCACTAACATTGAAGACGGGTTGCCTGATGTTCAACTTTTTAAGGTTGAAGTTGCTGATGGCTACTATGAAGAAATCATTCAGTTTCTAGCGACAAGTACCGCACCAGAGGGATTCAACACCAGTCAAAAGAAGTAGCTGGTGGTCAAGGCTGTAGATTTCTAGCTGATTGCATGGAAGTTGTACAAACTAGGATCAGACGAGATCTTGAGGAACTACGTCCTGCCTCATGAGCAAGGGAAGATATTTTCGGAAGCACGTGCAGGGGTAGCTGGTGGGCACTATGGCAGTCGTGCAATTTCCAGAAAAGTGCTTCGCACAGGGATTTGGTGGCTGACGCTTCACAATGATGCAACAGATTATGTGTGGACATGCAATGTCTGTCAAAGAACTAGGAAACCCTCTAGGAGGGATGAGATTCCATTGAAGCCTCAAGTTACACTGCATCCATTTGATAAATGGGCAGTGGATTTCGTGGGCCCTATCAACCCACCTCGGAAGCTCACTAGTGCAAGATACATCATCACAGAGACAGATTATTTGACAAGATGGGAAAAGGCTGCATAATTCATAGATTGCTCCGCTGCAACAGCAACGTGTTTCTTATTTGACAACATCGTCACTCGGTTTGGCTTCCCAAAGGTATTGATGAGTGATCAGGGCAGTCATTTTGTCAATCACTCTATCAACGCATTGAAAACAGAGCTGCAGATACAGCATAAGAAGAGTACGCCATATCATCCACAGGAAAATGGCACAGTGGAAGCTTTCAACAAGGTCTTGGAACATATGCTGACAAAAGTTTGTAATGTGACCCGCAATGACTGGGACCTGAAAATTCCAGCCGTCTTATGGGCATATCACACCACTTGTAAAAGGTTAACGAGGCAGACACCATTTAAGTTGGTGTATGGACAAGAAGTGATTATGCCTATGGATTACATTGTTCTGAGTCTGCGCATCGCGGCAGCAACAGGTATGGATGATGAATCGACATTAGGAGAACATTTGGTGTAGCTCGTGCAGCTGGAGGAAGATCGCTTTATCGCAAGTTTCCACCAGAGTGTGGAGAAGGATCAGAAAAAGGCTTGGCATGATCGTCGTATCAAGAACAAATAGTTTCAGCAGGGTGACTTGGTGTTGTTGTACAACAGTAAGTTTATGAAGCATCCAGGAAAATTACAGATGCATCGACTCTGTCCATATCGCTTCACTAGCATAACTTCAGGAGGAGTTGTACAGTTGCAGCAGTTAGATGGGGCAATGCTCCCAAAGTTGGTAAATGGTAGCAAGTTGAAGCCCTACAGGTCAGGCTTGGAGCAGAGCGATTCCTGAGTCGCATCGTACATACACACAAAAAAAAATGCATGATGCTTGGTGGCAAAATGATGCACCAGTAGGGACAGAATGCGCAAGCAGGAGTACTTGTGTCGTAGTTTGGGAGCAGGGCAGTGACAGTGGTAGCATTGCCACTGGGTCAAATCGGCAATAAATGTAGAACAATAAAAGCAGTTAGTTAGCATCGCGTGATGAAATTATCAGCATTTATGATGAATCCGTCCATTGGATTGATTGAATCGATGGCGGATTCGGGAAATTAAGGCGTGATTTGGTCATGATGCACATTTTGATTTGGTAATGATGGTTAAGAACATAATTTGGCACTATAAGAAAGGGTCGAATCTGGTTGGAAGGATCCATTGCACCGAGTGTAAGGGATAGCTCAGTGTTGCATCATTTAGTTGAATTGCCAAGTTTGGGGTTGAGTGTGTGCTAGCAGCAAGTTGGGTTGGTGAGTGAGGAACTGTTGAGCCAAGAGGATCCCTATTGTGGCATGCTAAGTACACCCATGGTGGAAGTTTCAAGTGGGGTAGAATCACCAACCAGGCCCATAAGTATCGAAGAAGAGGACGTCAACATGCCGAGTGAATCGGTGTTTACAAGAATCCCAAAGAAACGGTGGGGGGTCAGTATTATGAGTCCCCACAGAGTAAATGACAGTTACACTCATCTGTAGCGGTAATTGAGGAGGTCCAAGCAAAGGTAGGACAGTCCAGCCGCGGCATTGACGATTCAGCTATTTGGGAAGGGCTATCTACTGCGGATATCCCTGGGTATGTCCCCCCTTGTCGACCTGACATACTGCTCCAAAAGCTCACAAAGAATCAAAAGTACCCAGTGCGGATGTCGGCGCTGCTCGAAGGAATGGAGTGCTCTACCAATATTGTGTCGGCGTTGATGTGCCTAAAATATGATGACCACGACATGGTGGCATATAAGGAGATTGCATCGGACCCCTATGTGTCGGGGTCACAACTCAGTAGTAAGCCAATTCCACAAGATTGGGCGCATGGGTTGAACCAGGCGGGATTGTTGGGATTCATTAACATGCCACACTTCGGGCGACTGCCAGAGGTTAATGCTTGTGTGAAGCAGTTGCTGGCATGCTTCCACGGTGGCACACTGTGGCTAGAAAGGCCGGTTCCAGTCACTATTGACTTGATTGCTGAGATCACTAGGTTACCGAAGGATGGGGTAGACCCTTCGCAATACTTCCGCTAGAAGGAGAACGACAAGAAGAGGGCAGCACAGTTGGTCCAACGCTACCAATTGGAACGTGATGGCAGAGCTTACCACACCAATAGTATCAATGAAAAGGAAGTTCTCATCGGCGTGAAGATATTGTCTTGCAAGGTGGTCTGGAAGAATCGCCCCAACCAGTGTAATTTAGGGGTCGTGGTGTGTTCCACGCAGTGTGCAGAAGGCATGCAAATGAACTAGTAACTATTTTTGTTAAACCAGTTAGCGGAGGATGCAGCAGCCATCCAAGATGGGAAGGGCTCTTTCACATATAGTTGGCTCCTAATTTTGATTGCGTTGGTCTCTTGGAAGGAGCCTGATATGTACCAGGGCATGGAAGTGGAGGCTGCAAAAAGTCGTAAGGGTGCGTGCTATAAAAATTTGTGGTGGGTGCAAGAACCCAAGCACCTTCGGGAGTATGCAATGCAATTTTGGCTGTATTGGGAGATTCTATAGGATGTAGCAATGAAGGTGCCTCGCCTAACTGAAGAACCGCGATGAAGTACAAGTCGATTGTGCTGTTCACGATTTGACCGCATGTGATTCATGTACAAGCAAGGCGAGACCTTGCGAGGGAATGGTTGCTTACACACTTTAAGTTGTCTGAGGAGGCGCTGGAGGGAATCATTAGTGATTGGCTAGCCGAATGGCGAGAACCAGTTAGTCCGACAGAGATTGAGGCGGGACTTCCAGTGGCGGGCCCAGATGATCCATTGTCCACACAGGAACAGCAGAGTCACCATGACTTGGATTAGGATTCATCCACAAAGACACCCATGGATGATGACATTGACCGCAAGCTCGAGGAAGGAAGAACGAATGCGTACCACGAGTATGTGACGATCAGTGGGGCCTCTCCAGCAGTAGAAGCACAGTTGGGATGATTTATACTAGCTATCACTAATGCGACCAGTACGACAGCTCAAGTGATGACAGCAAAGGCCGAGGCGGGCTTCAAAGAGGTAAATACTTGCCTTGATTCTTTATGCGATGTTATTTTGCAGCAACTAGGAAGGAAGTTGGCATAATTCGCATTGAGCCCTAGGTTAGGAACGTAAATATTCCCCGGACTGCAATTGTGACCAACAATGAGGCTCTGTAGGCCTTGCTGCAACAGCTAGGAAAGTTGACCATCAACATCAATGAGCTACCTACAAAGGAATTGACGGATGTGCAGGTGGTTTCCAGCCGAGAAATGGTGGATAGAATACAGGAAGTCAGCAGTCAGTTCCTGTGATCATAGGAAAATGAGGCCACGACCCAGCAGGAGGTTGCAGAGTTAAAAGGAAAGGCAGTGGAGGCGACGAAGGTGGTCAATGAATTAGAGGATAGACTCGAGTAGCTAATGGCCGAGAAGAATAGTGCAGTCACGGAGCTCAAGAAGGAGCAGGATTGGTTGACGGTCGAAAGAGATTCCATCTGGGACAGCAAAGTGTGGCTGGAAGAGGCAGTCTCCGAGGCTTGTCAACATGTTCTTGAGCCTACCGCACAGTTGGATCCAGTCCAAAGAGCGCAATGAGTTAGGGATGTCATCGCCCAATTACAGCATGATAATGTGGATTTAACAGCTCTGTTGAGCTCAGGCACACCACAAGAACGCGTAGATGACTGGAAACACACCATTGAGGAGGCGGCAACACAGTTGAGAGAGCTGGAACAGATAGTGAAAAAAATCATGGCAGGCACTGTGCAGTTTTGGGGTAGCATTGTTCAAGATGAGCAGATTGAATAGTTGACGAAGCTAAGGCAAGAAGCGGAGGGTCAGTTGGTGAAACTTAAGGCAGCGATGCGAACGATGTCGTGGGTGGCTCAGGATTCCAAATCAGCAGAATTGAAAGATTTGCAGCAGTGCATCACAAAGGTTGAAGAGTGTCAGAAGAAGCGCGTCGTGTAGCTGGAGGAGTTCCAAGAGATTGGAGGCCAGTTTTTTCTTAAGGCCAGTTCCACACTCTAGGCTGTACAGGAAGGTCGCCAGCAAGTTGTTGTAGAGTGGAGTGAGCATCCCTCTGTGCAGGATGTGACAGACAGTCAGGCGATGGCTGCGGAAGTAAAGGAGAAGGTCACGGAATTCGATCAACAGTACGAGGACTTCAGGGTCAAGACCACTGAGTACACCATGTCCTCCTGATGTGGCTTGAGGGCGAGCCACAAGATTTTGTTCGAGGCCTGTTGGAAGGCAATTTGGTGAGTCAGCATCACAGATGTTGCGCAAGGTTAAAGATACCACGGATGTTGAAAAGCAGCGTGCAAGGAGACAAGTACTTTTTATAGTTTTGAGTCATTTGGACCACGTCATATGTATTTTGAGTCATTTGGACCGTGTCATAGGTAGTTTGGGTCTTTTTGAACGCATTATGTGGGATTTTGGGTTAATTGTTGTAAAGTTTGTTAAGAAGTAGTTAGGTGGTTTCCTAAGTGGACCACAAATGTAAAGGCGCAAGCCTATAAATAGATGTAGGTTTGTAAGTGTTGAGATATCCTTTTGGAGAAGCTGTAAAAACTTGATATCCGAGAGATCTTGATCCGAAGCGGAAGACTGGGTATTTTGTTGTATCTTTGTTTTGCGGAGATAATATGATGTGACAGATCTTTTGAGCAAAACCTTTGTGTCGTTCCATCTCTTTTTGTTAAATGCATTGTGCGATATGAATTTGTGAATGATGCAATGTTTCCTTGCTGCAATTAATGCTTTACTGTCATATATGTTGACAATGATGAGATCTATTGAATAATGTCGCAATTATTCCTAATTCCTGAGTTGAATGCTTAGATCTATTTCTGAATGTCTCAATAATTTGATTAGTTGATGCACAAACATCCTCCTTCATTTGGCGGAAACATGGTTTCGTCAACTCTCCCTTGAACATCTCGGGTGAGACCTCATCTTCTTCGCAGGTGTTGCTGGATAGGGTAAAACCTGTATGGGCCAGTGCTCAGGGAGATCGTGGTGGGTTTGGTGTCGACAGTGTCAGGAACCCCTGTCGACTGGGTTTGTGTTAACATCGCTCGACCTTCCAACAGACCTCTAAGTGGGCACGAACGAAGAAGAACATGAATATTGCAACCGAAAAACCACAACAAGATCTCTAACAAATAGACGAAAGACTAAAATCCAACAACAACAAGAACCACTATCACCACCCTCCAAATAAACCCCTCAGAAAGCTGAGAATGACCGAAAATGAGACAAATGCTTCCCATACCTGAAAGTACACTCAACTAGAGAAAATAATCCCTAAAATGACTAAACCCCATACTAGAATTGATGAAACGAGACGACCAGAAACCTCCATTTCCATCTCGACCCAACCCCCTGCACATAGAATAGAAAGAACTCATGGCAATCACCATCAAACGAAAAAAAAAAAGAATGCCCATTAATTTAAGACCAGAACACCATGACACAACGCCATAGCACAATGCCACACCGCAACAGTTAAACCCCTGCAACACACTTAAATCTGCAATGACATTACCACACCGCCAAGGCCCGGGACACAAACTTCAAGGCGGATGTCATGGTAGATGGAGCCAATGAGAGCTGAGAAAAATACCCATCTCCAAAATCAAGAAAAACCTAAAAATTAGTCATCAATGCCAAATCCTTAGAAAACCTTCACCCTCCAACATGAAATATGCATAGTGCCCTCCCAAATAATGCCCTTGACCAAATACTAAATGTTGGGGACATAATAAGCAGCAAGGTTCCTTAAAGTGTGAGAGAAAAACAAAGTACATTCACATCTTAATTCAAAATTACTATGAAAGAAGTAGATTATTGAAAACTTTGGCTAAGCCAGGGAGGGCTAGCATTGACATTAAAGGTTATTTTGGGTTAGTTATGACGGATATTAACGTAGTTTAAGAGTAGATATTTTAAACTATTGGTGTACATACACACTGTATAAGCACCCTTGTTATTTTTTCCAAGTTCTAGTTTATCTAGTTGCTTTCTTTTAGATAGCTTTAGTGCTTTTGTGCTTGTATGCAGTTAAGCTTAACTTAGTTGCTTTATTCCTTTCTTTATGGTGAGATTTGAGTGCATTCCTTGCATGTATTTCTTTCCCAAAATACCAATCTAGCATGCTATATGTATTAACTCATTGATCATTATTCAATGGGGAAAGAGTTTTTTTATATTAATGAGAATTATTATTTGCAACAATTTTACTCTTCTCTCATCTCTTTCTTTGTAATCGATTAATGTATTGCTTCATGCTTAGATTCTATATCTCTCATAAAATTCTACATGGTATAAGAGATGATGTCTCAGGTTCAATTCCCCTGAGATACATCGAACGGGGGGGGGGGGGGGGGGGGGGTGTTGGAGTATTAGTTAATAACCGTTGCACCTATGGGAATATAATGTGGTCTAACCGCCACTCTAGATAATTGGACCTTGTGCTTGGTTATGTTTATCAACATTTGCATGATTCAAACACATCAAAGAGTGCACCACAAGTGCGGGATCAGCCACAAGTCTCCGGGTTGCTACAGAAGTAGTGATTCTATTGCAAGGCAAAGGACTCTATAGAATAATAGTAGGAAAAAGGAGTGAAACCAATTCGTTCTCTCTCTCTCTCTTATTTCATATCAGATCTACTACATATCCCAATGAAATTTTGATCAAACTCTTTGGAAAGCAGCCTGTTTTAAGAAGACACTAGTTGGAGAATGAGTACATTAGTGCATTCGATACAATCCAAGACTTCTTCACAAGATTTAGATCCCTTTTGCAACATCTCAAAGCATGTGAGATAGATAAGAAAGAGGATCAACATGCAATTTCCATTTTGTCAACATAAAGCCTCTCCTAGTTGAGAATTCAAAAGAGCCACTAGGTGAAGGCAAACTGTAGCTAGGGTTTTTAGCCTAGCTTGTGCAAATGGGCACCTACTAAGGAAAAGGGACTCCTTAGTAGCAGTGCAGTAAAATGATGAAATAAGACAGTAAATAAAAACAATAAACTACTCTAAGCAAGTGCATGAAAAGGAAATAACAAGATAATGAAAATTTGTTTTGTATTAAGTTACCTCAAATGCGAGGTTGGTGGAGCCTTTGCAGTAGTCCAGGGGTTGCTCCAATGCTCCAATGTTGTTCCTTCTCCTTCTTCCAAGGTGTTTTGGATATGGGCCAAAGGGGTTCTCAAATGGGAAATTAGCTCCAAATGGAGAGCTAGGGTTTCAAGAGAATTTTTGGCAGCATAAGGATGGAGAAATTGTGGATATGAAATGGGGAGCCTCCATCACCTATTTATAGGCTTTTAGTGGTGGAGTGTTGACCCATGGTTTTTGGCACCATATGGTTTAGGTTAATTGTATAGGGTTTTTGCTTCCTTTTTTTCCTCTTTTTCCTCTTTTTTATATTTTTTATTCCCTTTTTAGGGGGTTTTTGCTGTTTTGGAGGAAATTTAAATTATTTTGGGGAAAAAATGAGGTTTTTGGCCTTTTGGAGGCTTTTTTAATGGTTTTTTGGCCTTTTGGAGGCTTTTAATGGTTTTTAAGGTTTTGGAGGCAAATATGGTAGGAAATATGGACAAATGAGTCATGTAATGAGGGAGATGAGGTAGTGAGCACTTTTTGGGTGTTAACAGATTGCCCCCTGATGTGTGAGGGCAGGAGCTCATCGTATGGCCGATAGACATCATAGGTATTTTATGGTTTTCCTGGGATGTGGAGAGGAGAATAAACGAACTAGAACTCGGAACAATGGTCCCGAACAAACTGCAAAAACTAAAAATACATGACCTCAATAGTGAATGAGGAATAATCTCAACATATGGATGAGGCGGGCATTCCCATGCTCGTATCAAGATATATATAAATAATAACAATGAGGCCCAAAATGGGGACCTGAAAGATACATGACCTCAAATAATGAATGAGGAAGAATCTCAATATATGGACAAGGCGGGCATTCCCATGCTCGCATCAAGATATATATAAACAATAACAATGAGGCCCAAAAATGGGGACCTGAAAGATACATGGAGAACCACTGTGTACATCATAAGGGTCCAGAGGGGACACAAATCTGGGATATACTGCCAGGCTAACCATCTCTGAGCTGAAGAACTGATACACTGGAATAACAATAGTGTTGTTGAGTGAGGTACCAGAGGAACTAATGAGTTGTTGGATCATAATAACGGGGGGTCATACCCTCAATGGTACACTAGACTGGAGCTGAACTGGGTACTCATGGAAGCATATAAGTGGATGGCTTCCGAATACAATCACCAACGCAACCCGGACACCCGCGGGAACATATAACTGGGTGTTCCGAAATGACTCACCAATGTGCTAGAGTCGGGGGAAATCCGGGGTCTTCGACCAATAATGGAAGGGATATATAACCTACGCGATTCTCAACGATGCGATCAAGGTGTTGACATCGAGCATGTGAGAAACAACCACTCGGAGAGGCACTGATGACTCCTCTCAAAATGGTCTGTAGGCACTCACCACAGATGGTGATGAGTCCAAGGCACAGGGACCTCTGGTTCTATCCTTTGGAATAGATGGGCTGGCGTCGACAGAGGGAGACCTGCAAATATCAAGGCAATGATGTTTTCTTGATAGGAGCACAAGGTGGAGAACCGAAGTGTGAGAGTACTGATGGTAGGACTGACATACTGTGGGGGTAGGGAAGAACTAGGCAAATAGAGTGGGTGGACTCAAAATTCCTTTGTTCAGAGTATGATGGCGGGGGTGATCGGGCAGCATATGAAACTAACTGGTGGGAAGGGGATCATAGCTTGAATGGAACAGGGATGGTGACCGGGAGGAGTGATACTCAAGTTGGTGTAAGATGGCAGGAGACTGCAGAATACTCTGAACAAAGGCGACCTTATTAGGGTTGTTGCCGAGATGATCGATCATGGTGCCGAAAGGCACTGGGGGGACCTCTTTATGGTTTAAGGAGCGAGAAGAAGTGTGCTCAAAATGGTACTGTCGTGTGGATTTATATGAGCCCAGGACAGTTCGTTCTCGTGATTGCTTTCAATTTTAAGGAGTCTGAAAGCGATAAGAAGACTCTAAAATAATGGAATGGTACAGTCGTGTGGATTTGTACTAGCCCAAGACAGTGCATGCTCATGGTTGCTTTCAATTTTAGAGAGTCTGAAAGCAAAAAGAAGACTCTAGAGGGGGTTCTTTTTCATGTTTTAGTCTCCAAGGCCCCAAAAAGCATAAAAGGATGCAATGAAGAACTCTTCTAGCCGGTGTGACTACAATATTCCTTTTTGGTAATTAGTCTACCAGGTCCGGAAAAGGGTTAAACTTATACTAGATAGACACCCTTTCAGGTACTTTAACGAGCATGAAAGGAAGCAAGATTGCTCGGCGATATTTTCATTCTTTTAGGAGTCAGAAAAGAGCTTAACAGAAACTCCCTAAGTGCCTTTTTCGTAAAGGACTTTTTCGGCCCGAAAAAAGGATAAAATTATACCGAACAAAAAGAATGGCCAAGCAAGGAGAGAGTGTTCAATCAAGGGACATTGATGAGAACCAAGAACGAGGGTGAGGGGGAACACTAGTGGGCCTCCTTGCGGGATGATGAATGGTGGAAAAATAACAAAATAATTGCAGTATGAATGGAGTGAATGGCTCATGTAAAAAAGTGTAACAATTCGATGGCGGTTGATGTGGTGCGCAAACCGAGGCAGCAAGGTGTCGGGACACAATGTTGAAATTGTTCCTAGTGAGAGCGAGAAATGATATCAAGCATCATCACAAGCTCAGAAAACTGAATCCGTCAATATAAAAAGTGTCAAAAAGGGGTAACAGCCGAGGTGGCACACGAACTGAGATGACGAAGGGCTGGTAAAAAATGCCCGAAAAATCTAGGGGCGGAGAGCGGAGAAATGATCTCAAGCATCATCATGAGCACGGAAAAATGAATCCAACAACATAAAGTATATAAAAAATTGGGTATGACCGATGTGGCATGCAAACCGAGGCGACAAGAGGCATGGAAAAAATTCCCAAAAATTTCGGGGGTGAGAGCAAGAAATGATCTCAAGCATCATCACGGGCACGAAAATATGAATCTGATGGTGCAAATGGTGCGAAAAACAGAGGTCATAAGGAATCCGGAATGGTCAAACGAAATAACTAGGTTAAAAAATGTTTGCAAATAAAGGTGAGCCCACCAAGCCAAGGATGCAGTGGTGGGGAGAAATGATGACCCATGGGGGCAGAATACTAGGTGTATCGAATCAAATCATATATACAAGTGACATGTGACCTCAAAAATGGTTGAGATCATGCATATGAAAAAGTGAGATGGGTTAATGACCTGCCCCCATGCTAGGTGTATAGGGTTTGTGATTGTGGATCACATATTGTGTTGGTTTGAACGATGGGTTCATTGACGTGCTGAGATAGATGTGATGGGGTAGGGGTCAAAATGATTGATCATGCCCCCTATCCGAGGTTCGAGGTATTCTATTATGCCCCCAAACTCAGAGGTGTCAATGCGGTGGAGATGTTGTCTCAGAGAGGGATCAATAGGGCATTGACCAACTATTAGAGGGGTGGTGTACCATGAGGCTGTGAGCCGTGGTGGAATACATAAGTGATGATATGATGATGGGGGATTCCCCTTGCGGGGTGGATGCCCCCAGTATCACCGATGAGAATGATGACGATGATGAGTAGGCAAGGTTTTGGGCCTGCCCCCCTACTGTGGACATGTGGTTTCCTCTTTGATAGTGGGGTTAAGACCAAGCATTTCGGCATAGGACCATGCAAAGACATCGCAGAAGTCTTGGAAAAGTTTTGTGTACTATCCGATCTCATACTCAGTGCAGGAGGCTCCTAACGTAATGATTTCAGGAGTGCTAGATGGGGCAGAGATATCAATGTGGATTATGGGTGAGATATTGGCCATGTTACCTTCCTCGAAGGCATCAGGAGCGGGAATGGGCTCTTTAAACCAGTCGACTTTGGTGGGGAGGAAATCTTTGGACTCAACTGAAAATTGGGTGGCTTTGGTGGGGGAGGACTCTTCTGGGAGAAAATAGGAACGATGGTGCATATCTTCCCATGGATAATCAGGTGTAGTAAGAGCCTCGAGAATCTCCTCATCATTGTGGAAACTTTGGGTCATCAAATCGGTTGACGAGTGAGTGATAGTAGAAGAGATCATATAAATGGTATTAATCTCTCCGGTTGGAGGGGATGCTGGGGGGTGGATCTCTTCAATGGTAGGGGGAGCCGTCTCAAGGTCCAAGTTATTCATCTCATAGAGGGCGGCTCTGTAATCTGGGAGATCTGGACAGTGATGTGAGTAATGGCCATAAATACTGCATGTTGCACAAGGGTGGTTGGTACGCAGTAATTTATCACGAGGCTTAGGGGTTGGGTCGAGTTGGACAACTGGGATGTTGGGGTCATCGTCAAGCATTTGCATGTGCTCTTGTAATGCAGGTAATTGTGGACATTGATGGGTAGGATGGCCTGATTCATCACACAATGAGCATTTGGGAGGAGCATGAAACACGAGGGGGTTTTTAACCATTTTGGGCGGGGGTAAAGCAGTGTATCGTTGTGGGCCTCTGCCCCCAGTGTGCTTGATAAGAGGGGATGGATTAGTGGATGAGGAAGGAGTAATGACACCGGGAGGTGGTTGACTAGCAGTGGTGATGGGTTGCACCGGTTGTAGGACGACATTTGGTGTTGGGGGGGAAATGGGAGGCATGATGTACCATACAAGTAATCCTAAAGTTAAACCGGGGAGACTGAGGGTAGCCATAACCAGGGCGCTTACTACTCCCGAAGGGGGGAATAGGAAGGGGATTGTATGGATGGGTGTAACACCAACATGACTCGGTACCAATGGTGGTTGGGGTAGTAAGGGCGGTTGATGGTTGGGTGTTGGTGTATTGTGGGAAAGGGTACATAAGTCAGATATTTTGGGTGCTGGTGACGGGAGTGGAATGGATTGGAATGTTGAGGTCATCGATGTATCTGAGTAAACTCCGGATCCCACTGAGGAAACCAACGATGTATTTGCACCACAAACAGGTTTCTCAACCATGGGGAGAACATTTTCAAGTGCAGCAGGGGCATTGGGATCGTAATAGGTGAGTTGATCAACCTTGACCACGCGTCCGTCATGGGGGAACATCATGGTACGAAAAACGGATGAGGCAAATGCCCACATGGCGTACATGTAACTACGGCCAAGTAAGAGTTTATAATCAAGTTGGGCGTTGATGACCTCTATGTCAATGAGCACTGTTTTACTAGCCAACTAGACGGGGGCATTAGCTAAGAGACATTGGGGTTGAGCCGAACGGCTATCGTAGGATCGCAACGCATTGGCGGACTGCTGGAGAGTAGGGGACCCCAACTTATACCAAACGAATGTGGACATAATGCATGTAGAGGCACCCTCATCGATGATGCACCAATGGATGAAAAGATTCCGAACAGATACAGAAACTTGGAATGCTAATGTAGAAGGCAGGCATGGTTCGTACTAGTCCAAATCGAAGGCCATCATTCGTGAATCATTTGGGTCAATAGCACCAATTGCTGAAAGCAAAGTCTTGCGCTGTGTAGGACAGTTTTTTAAGACCTCCAACACAGACATGGCTGCGGGGACTGAGATAAATCATCTACAATGTTGTAATTAGATGCAGTGTGAGCATTGGGGTTATTGTTGATGTGGCGAATTAGGAAGTGAGGGGCTTTGGAGGTGCCATCTAGTGGAGCCGGAGGTATTCGTAACGACTGATCGGTGGGAAGAGCATTGGTGTTTTTGTCGGCGGGAGGGGCTTCATGGGTGGAGCCATATTGGTTTTGACGGGTTTGAAGGTTGACATCGACGGATGACATCATTAACAAGTGATGGGTACCTAAGTCTATCATGGGTTGATCAAGTGCGGCATAAGTGATTTGCTGTTGTGGTGGCGCGTTTCCTTGAGTGGGAGCCAACGGTTGAGTGTTCACTATGCCTTGGGTTGGTAAAGGGTTTTGTAGCACCAAGGGTTGAGTCTGAGGTGGTGGGGGGTTGGGTGGTGCCTGAGGAGCCGCTGCCCTTGGCGGTGGGGCATCATCAGTCCAGAGTTGCCGAGCCCACTCCAAATGTGGGAAAGCATGTGTGTAATGGCCATAGACCCCCGCAAATAGAACAAGGATGGTTTGTTCGCAAAATTAGGATTTTTGGCTTGCTTGGGCGGCCTGCCGGGGTTTTGGTTGGCAGGTGCCGCGTTATTATTATTTGGGGGATTAGGTGGCTGGATTCCTTGGTCTGGAGGGGGGTTTTTCTCGTGATTACATCCTTTACTGCGCTTTTGCTAGCCTTGTTGGCGTTGGTTATTTTGGTTCTGCTGCAGATTTTGCTGCGCATACACTTGCCCTTGGGTGGCAGGTGGGTTCTGGGGTTGTGCAGGTGCAGGAGCAGGCTGCGGTGGATAATAAGTGGGTGGAGGCGATGTAGGTGTTGAACCTTGTAGGGGTTGTTGATATGTCAGTGTGACGGGTTGTGGGTTTGCCGCAGGTGTTGCCTGTGGTGGATAATAAGCAGGGGGGCTTGAGAGGATACAGGAGCTAGCACGGCCTGCGGGTGATAATATGGCGGAGGTGCAACCAAGGGGACATAAGCGGGGGATGCATGGCCGAAGCACTGATGTGGACATGAGGGTCATTGGGAATGGTGGTGATGTGCCATGGGAGCATATGAATTGGTTGCTCCATAGTGGGATGTAGCCCGCGAAAGGTCAGGGCCATGGCTAGTGCGTGCTATGGAAAAGAGCTGGTTATGCGAGGCAATACGAACAATGATGCCATCAGTGGCATGGGATGCCCCCGGTGCGTCGTTGCAGGAGGAATCACCGCGGGGGGCGTCAGGTATTATGGAATATAGATAACCAAACTGGGTGTAAATAAAGTCAAATTACTGGGCTTTGAGGATGGCCTCTTCCTTGGACTGGGGTCACTCGGATGCCACATCCTTGGCAATGATAGGAAGGAGAGATTTTAGAAACCAATCTAAGAAGATACGGTCATCTAACTTGATTTTGCAGAGGCTTCGGCGTCGACGCCACTCATGAATGTGGTCAGTGATGTGGGTGGTCGTATTCTGTCTGTAAGACAGTAGGATCTTAACTCCCGCATCATAGAGGACAGGTAACTGGAAGAACTGCAAGAAGTTCGAGGCAAGGGAAGTAAATGTGGCATGGGTCCCATGGGGTTGCTCGATGTACCACTTGGCTGTAGAGCCAGTGAGGGTTCATTGTAACAGACGGAGTCAGACAGAGTCGTCCACTATGGAGTTGGAGGAACACCATAGATGAAAGGACATGATATGGTTTTGGGGGTCTTCACCTGCCTTGCCCTCAAACTTAGGGATGTCTGATGGGAGCTTGGTGGGCATGTGAGGCCATGCATGGTCGTGTCTGATGGGATCGTTAGTCAGTTTGGCCAGGTCAGGAAGGTTGAGACTAGCCATGAATGGAAAAATAGTAGAAGGATGTGACATACTGGTGGTTGTGACCATGTTGGGGCCAATGCCCCCAAGTGGAGGGGATGGGTTTGGGTTGGGGACATTGCCCCCAGGTGGAGGAACAAAGGTGGTATGGGACAGTCCTGCACCGCCAAGGGTAGTGTGAGTCACTGGTGGAGTTGGGATGGGTATGCTAGCTACTGGAATAGGTACAGTGATCGAAATGGTGGATGTGGGCCCCATCGAGGGCATACCCAAAGTGGGTGTGGTAGCTGGGGTGGTGGTGGATGCTCCACCGGTGGTCCCTGCAAAGAAAGGGTTGGAATTCATGCCATCCATGGGGCTAGTTGGTGTGGTATAAGTGGGGTTTTCTGACTCTTCCTCAGAATTAGATGTGAAATAAGGGGCATCTAGATTAGTGGACAGAGCTCTGTGGCGCCGACGAATGGAGTCAAGTGATGAAGCTCTAGGTCTATGACGAGTGGTGTTAAGTGATGAAGCTCTACGTCTATGATGGGTGATGTCAAGTGAACCGTGCTGCGGGGGCTCACCCCGGAGGCGCCGAGAATGTCTCGGGGACTCAATGGTGACAGATGGTGTCAAGTATCTAGGGGTTGTGTCAAGTGAAAAATAGCTCAAAAACCCTAATGCAGCCAAGTGTGCAAAAGGAGAGCGCAAAAAAGACGGCACTCAGGCCAACAACCAGCTCAAAACGCTCACTGTAACAGCTATGCTACAATAAGTGGAGCGTCAACAAAAATGGTCAGAATACCAACAAGCAACAGGATTCCTAAAAAATAAAAATAGTGGACTCGCTAGACCAAAGGGAGGTAAGGGAGCATGCAAACACCTAGCTAAATAATATTCTGACTCAACCAGACATATCCTCTGCAAGGTGATGAAATCCAAGTCAAACAATATGGATAGTAGAGCTAAGTGGCTAAAGATATCCCCCTACCGGGAGGGACACCGGTTAAGACAATACTAGAAGAAAGGAAACTAAGATACCACGTTCATGACACGTCTAGAAAAGGTGAATCTGCAGCTCTGGTCCTATCACCATGTGGGCCTAAAGAGAACACCACATGCAAACCAATGAGTAGGTAGCCTTTGGTTACTGAATGGATTGCGGTATTCCACTTAGGCCTTTGGAACCAGTCTGGCTACTTCAACCCTCCTGTTGATGCCTCGGATGTGCAGGGTAAGTGCAAAGTGTTGGAATGGGTTCCAAGGCACACAATAGGGGATGAAAACCCAGCCAAAGGCTTCAGTTAACCCTACGCAAGAGTTACCCTATCCTCGAGCTGTTTGGGATGGTAATCACCCATGGATATTTGGCCTCCGCTGGCACTTTGAGAGTAAATGGTTTTGATCTATAAGATCAGTTTCCCAAATTTGGGAAACAAAAGTGTGGAAAACAGTTAGTAATTCTAACTATGCCTATTCAGAAAAGATCCTAATCTTAAGTCTAATTTATTATAAAAGTGAAAGCTGAGTATTCATGCAGATCAACCTTGAGGCATAAGAGAACAAACAATCTGTCATCCTTAACATAAATGCCTTTAGATGAAATGTTTGCTGACTTAGATTATGATCTTTTAATGAAAATTAAACAAAATAATCTAAGATTGAAGACCATCAAGATATAACCTGTTATCTCTTTGTTGATTGAAAAAACAACAATGATAGAATATATATATATGTGATCAATTGCAGAAATCAATAAAGAAAGTATTCAATCAAAGAAATTTAATCAAACATTTTCACACACACATCAGTTATACAGAGAAACCAATACAACAGATCTATGTATTCATTATAAATCCCACAAGAGATCATATGCATAACGGGTGACAATCTGGAACATAAAATCAAGAGTCCTTAAGGAAATTTAAGTGATAATCAGAAGATGGATCCGAAAATAACATTACTGTATTAAGATGCCTTGTACCAAAATTACAATGACTCTGAGCACAGAGTATCTTCAGTCTTATCTCCTGCTAAGTTGCAGTTCCAAAATTCCAACCCTTTACTAAGAAAAACCTTCTCCCTTATATACTAAATTTACATAAGAGTTCTAAAAGGAGAAGTTCTACAAAATAGGGATTATACAATCAGATCTAATTAAAGATACAAGAAATCCTGCCATTTTTCATAAATATCTAACAATTCATCTACATTTGGGAAGATGACAAATTCCAAAGATAATTGAGCATTGCATGCATTATTTTCCATATCATGCTTCGCTAGCTTGTGCCAAATGCGTAGGTACATGAGAATCCTCCCTTCCATAATGACCGGTTCTTTTACCAAACGATCTACATCTTGGATGCTGGCTTGTTCCAAATCCTGAATCTTCTGTGCAAATTCTTCACATCTGCTCTCGAGTTCTTCAAGTCTGCATTTTGGTGGTAGAGCTTCCAAAATAGGATTCATGAGTGGAAAACCTAGATCATTCATGATATTATCAACCGCATACCATCGTCTAGTGCAGCTGTCCCGTGACTTATTAATGATTTCCTCAGCTGATTCATTCAAATCAAGCCACGTGTTCAAAGATGCCTTGACTTTCTTGATCTGGAAAGTATTAAGGATCGGGATGTTCTCTGGAACATTCTTGATATACAATTGCCATTGACTGATTTCTTCTTCAGCTTTACAAGCTTGGAGCCTTTTTCCTTTCTGTTCTTCAAGAGTAGAAGACATCTTAAAAAAACTAATGAAATTTTCCCTGATCTCGTCTAAGGAAATATATAACTTCTTCAGTAATTCATGCTGAATTTGATTCACTTCAAGAGCCAAGTTTTTTGAGGTCACAGGGTGTGAACTTGAGAACATTGGAGGAAGCTACACTTGCAATTGCATCTTCCACCTGCTTTTCTAAAGAGGCTATCTTCACGAGATCAGCAGAATGTTGAGACTGCAAAAGGTTAAATTCAGTAAGAAGAGTAGCATTCTTTTGTTCTAGGTCCCGTACTTTGTCTACCCAAGTTTTCCTGAGGTCAGCCACATCAACGGAATGTTGACCCTTTGTTTTAGTCAACTCTTCCTTCAGGTTTCTAATTTCCTCCTCCCTGATGTCAACTTCTTTACCTAGACCGAATCCCAGTTAACAGAGGCAAAAGCCCCTAAATCTGCAGCTATTTCAACCGCTTCAATTCTTGGGTTATTAGTTCTAGGGGCCCATATTACTTGATCTGGTTCATGAGCTTCCAAAACACTTTGTCCTTGACCCCTCTTCCTGCCTCTTTTAACTATTGCCTTGTCATCTTGACGATAGAAGATATCTCCAAGAGGAACCACATCTGTGTCCATATACTCAGCAATGGACTGTGTAGGAACATAAGTGACACCAATTTGTGGGAACCAAAGAAAGAGTCTGAGTGACAGCAGAGGTTGGGATAGTTAAAGTGACTTGAGCAGTAGCGAAAGGTGTAATGATGACTTCAAGAGTTGACACACCTTTGTCTGGGGAGGGAAGCAAGACCAATGGCTCAGGAAGTGGAACCTGAGCAAGACTACTGACTTCCGGGAGAGGAGGTGGACTCTGCACTTTACCAGGTGAATGTGTAGGGGAAACCTTTGAAGATGCATCGATGGAGGTTATTACTGGATCAACTACAGATGATTACAGAGGGATAACCAAAGACTAGGGTTCTGTAGTGACAGATGGTGAAATGGAAAAAGAGACTAAATTTTTAGGTAATGAAATGGTGGTGTTATTGAGGGTATTAAACAAGTGGGATAATGTAAATGGAAGTGTTCCTCCCAGAGGCACAGTAGAATTTGGTTGAACAGATGGCAACACAATTGCTGATGATGTGATACCAGGGGAAACATTAAATTCCAACACTGACTGTTCAGGGAAAGACTGATCCATATCAATGTTACCCAACAAGTCAATATCAGACTTAGTATCTCCAGTGATTTCTTCAACTACTGGTACTAGGGAAGGTGAAGCTATTTCTTCATCACAGTCAATTACATCTACAGTAGAAATTTGTGATGAGGAAGGCATAAGCTTCTGTCTTTTAGCTAGGTTAGCCTTGGTTATGATCAGTTCATCCTCTTCTGGAGTGTTATGGGTAGAGAGATGATCATCCAATGTACCTGGTGGCTGGATTTTGTCTGCAGCCTTTGGAGGTTCTAGCAACTGAGTCTGTAACATTGATGACAACTGAGCCATTTGCTGTTTGGATTCACGGGCTATCTGCAGCATGAGTTTAGCTTCTTCATTAGTTTTCTCTTTAGATAGTTCCCCTTAAATAGCTTTACCTTTGTCTCCATCATGATTGGTAGGTAAAGGAGGATTGTTAGATTTCTTAGCTTCTTTCTCTTCCATGTCCTTTCTTGCTTGTTCAACAAGATTCAACTGCATGGTCCTCTAACTTAGGACTTTGTCCTTCAATTGTTTTTGATACTGTAGGATGTCATGTTGTTCTTGAGAGTCCTTTTCTTTGGCCAAGACTTGAGAGAACATGTCTACCCCTTGATATATGGAATCATCGGGGATCGACTCATGGGTATAATCAATCCTCATGTGAACTTGCTTTAGGTGTGCATCTAAGAACTTCTTAGGATCATGTTTCCTTTTCGGGGCATCACCTAGTCTAAGAGCAGCTATCTGATCACCCAGACTTACAGCCCAGGTTGATGTTGGGATGACCAATTGACCCAGATTTAGAGGAAACTTAGGCCAATTTTTCTTCTTGGTTCCTACGAGTCTCTTGTACATACCCTCAGCGGTGGTTTGAAAAGAAACCTCCTGCATTACCATCCTGTCTGGAACTATTCTAGGTAGCAAATGAACTGTTTCACTCCCCCAAATTCCGATGTATGAAAAGTACTCACCTACATACCAGTCACCCATTGTGTTGATAAAAGTTTTGGCATCCTCTGAGAATGCAGGTGGTTGCTGCTGGAAGATATTGAAATAGAAGGTACCAACAAAACAGTCACAGATGTCATATATCATAGGTGAAAAATTCCCTTCCCATAGTGCTGAATGGTAGATGTGTACAGGCGGATCTAAAGGGGTCCAATGCCAACCCAAATTAGGGTGGAACTCTGAGCATAAAACATCTAGAACATATGTAGATAGAAAGAAGGGTGTCTTCTTGTGAGCTAGTGCTTTATGATAATCATGGATATCATTTTTTACTTCCGCTGACAAGATAGAGGCCCATGGAAATGACTCTCCTGTAAGCAATACATGATGTGCTATGGGTGCCCATTCTGCTTTAAAATGAGAACAATTGGGTTGACCAAAAAGCCGGCAAAGCATGGCTGCAAGTAAAGAATAGGGTTCCTTGAACCAGATAATAGGATAAAGGTTATCCGACTTAGGTATAAAGGCATTAGGATTATACATCCAAGATTTAATCATTTGATCAAAATTCTGGGTTTTGGATGTTTGTATGAACTCAACAGAGAGGGTCTGTACATAGGGTTTCAGATCAAAATCTCGAACAAAAACCTTTGGACGAAAAGTGGTCAATTGACAACCTGTACTGTCATTAAAAGAATGTTCTTTAACATCAGCATTCTCAATTGTCCACTTGACTGCATCTGTGTAGGGTAAGACAGCAGGGCGTGCAGCGATGGCGTGAATTTGGGAAGCCCTAATTTTCTCATAGACTGGTCTATCATTCTCGATATGGGATAGGTCGTCATTATAAAAAATGGCATATATCTTAGACCAATCCAACTGGTACGTTTTAGTAACTCGTTCACTAGTGTCAAAGAGAAAACCAAAATTTGGGTCTTTGATCAGGGGGTCTTTGTACGACGATTTAGACCGTGTATTTCTCGACATGGTGGAAGAACTTTACAATATTTGATTAATACAGAAAATCAAATAAAATTCAAACCAGAAATAGAAAAATTGCAGGTTAACATCGAAAGGATAACAGTGGACTTACCTGAAATAACCAACAAACTGAAAAACGGCACCTGACACGCAATCCACAGTAAAACGATAATGCGACAGTGTAATTTCTTCAACAGTTAAAATATAAAAATAAGAGGTAAAAAACCCTATTAAATACATTTACCAAAATAAAACCAACCATGCGATCATAACAGATGGACGACTGAGATTCACCATAGCGGACGCGGAGTCAGGTTTAGGTATGTTGAGAAAACTCTTATTCAAAGGTTCCGCAAGCCGAAACCTTGAAAGTACGGATTTGCAGATTGAGGGTTCACAAAAAAATGGAAATGGGAGAAAAGATTTCTGAAAGCTGAAAACTGACCATGCGGATGGCAAGTTTTAGGAACGTGAAAGTTTGTGAAGCAAAATAGCCATCCCGAAAGCCGAAAACCGACTATGCGGGTAGCGGGCTTCGGAAACATTAAACTGTGATGTAAAATAACCATCCCGAATGCCGCATCCCGAAATTACAGGTTGCAGGTTTCAGGAAGACACACAAAATAAGAAAAAAACTCAATCCCCGAAAGCTGAATGCCACCATTGTGGGGTTCAAGTTTCGGGGTGTTTATTTCTTAATCTTATTAATGAATGACCCCGTAATCTGCACCTGTCGAGTTGTGGGTTTTGGAATTAGCAAAGCCAAAACTAAAAACAACAATCCCGCAATCCGCACCTGTTGGGTTTGCGGGTTTCGGGTTCTCAAAACTTCAGGTTTCGGAATGATGATGAGAGTCAACAAAATACTCATAATTTTGGTTTTCTTTAGACCGAGACACTTTGGAAGACATAATCAAACCCTTACAAACAAACATACCAAACGCATGGGTGGAGAATTTTAGAGGGAAAATAAAAAAATCAAATTATTTACAAGATAACTCACCCAAATTGCTTTGTGTTTATTAAAAATCGGGGGCTCCCATGCTTAGCTAAGCATGGGATCTGTTGTGGCCACAACACGTCCTAAGGGAGAGGCCCTCTGATAAGCTGGTTGTGACCATGCCAAAAAATACTAGGAGATTTTGGTTCCCTAATGGACAACAACTATGTCTCAAGTGTAAGCGATCGAGGGGTGTTATTTGGATGCCTATCCCCCCTGCCCTACCTAACTACAATATTCTTATGTGTTCCCCAAGTGGGGTTAGAATGTTGGTTGTGTTAAGCGGTATTTTAGGGCTCACTTGAATTAGGTGACAGAGTGTGTGCGTGTGAGATAATGAACCCAAGTAAAAGTGCCACGGGGTGGGCAACTTCCTAACTAATAATAACAATGCAAAAATTAAACTTTGACATGCAAAATTTTCTCTTTTTCAATTGAAATGCTTAAACTTTTAAAAAATTCTAAAAATGGAACAGAAAGAAAACTGCAGAAAAAAGGCTGTAGGTAAGTATGGCTGCAGATAGGACAGGTGGCTGTGCAGGTGCAGAAAATATTGCAACAAAGTGCTGGGTTCAAAACAGGGTAAAAAAGTGCAGAAAACAGATCGCAGGTCTGTGTTGAAACTGCGTGGGCGGATCGCGGGAAACAAGCTGAAAGCCGCGAGGAGATCGCAGGAAACAGTCTGAAAGCTATGGGGGAATCGTATGAAACAGACTGAAAGCCGCGAGGGGATCGCATGAAACCGGCTGAAAGACGCAAGTAGATCGCAGGAAATAGGTAGAAAGCCGCGAGGAGATAGCAGGAAACTGGTTGAGAGACGCGGTCGGATCGCAGGAAACGGATCGAAAGCCGCGGGGAGATCGCAGAAAACAGTCTGAGGGCCACGGTCAGAACGTAGGAAACAGGCTTAAGGCCATGGTCGGATCGCAAGAACTAGGCTGAAAGTCACAGTCAGATCGTAGGAGACATACTGAATGCCGCGGGGAGATTGCGGGAAACAGACTGAAAGCCGTGGTCAGATCGCAGGAAGCAGACTAAAAGCAAACAGACTGAAAGTCATGGGGGGATTGCAGAAAACAGTATGAGGGCCGCGGTTGGATCGCAGGAAACGGGCTTAAGTCTGTGGTCGGATTACAAGAACCAAGCTGAAAGCCACGATCAGATCGCAGGAGATAGACTGAATGTCGCGGGGAGATTGCGCGAAACAGACTGAAAGCCACGGTTGGATCATAGGAAGCAGATTCAAAGCCGCTGTCGGATCGCAGTTGTGGGGAAAAAATATGCGATTTACGGCAGCAAACCCAACTGCCGAAAGGGACAACCAAAAGGGGAAAACAAAAAAATATTATAGAAAACTAAAAACTTCTAAAAATTATAACCAGAAACTCAAAGGAACACTAGCGGAGTCGCCAAAACTGTAGATAGGGTTTTCACCCTAGCTTGTGCAAATGGGCACCTACTAAGGAGAAGGGACTCCTTAGTAGTAGTTCAGTAAAATGATGAAATAAGACAGTAAATAAAAACAGTAAACTACTCTAAGCATGTGCATGAAAAGGAAATAGCAAGATAATGCAAATTTGTTTTGTATTAAGTTACCTCAAATGTGAGGTTGGTGGAGCCTTTGAAGTAGTCCAGGGGTTGCTCCAATGCTCCAATGTTGTTCCTTCTCCTTCTTCCAAGGTGTTTTGGATATGGGCCAAAGGGGTTCTCAAGTGGGAAATTAGCTCCAAGTGGAGAGCTAGGGTTTCAAGAGAATTTTTGGTAGCATAAGGATGGACAAATTGTGGATATGAAATGGGGAGCCTCCATCACCTATTTATAGGTTTTTAGTGGTGGAGTGTTGACCCATGGTTTTTGGCAGCATATGGTTTAGGTCAATTGTATAGGGTTTTTGCTTCCTTTTTTGCTCTTTTTTGTATTTTTTATTCCCTTTTTAGAGGGTTTTTGCTATTTTGGAGGAAATTTAAATTATTTTGGGGAAAAAATGGGGTTTTTGGCCTTTTGGAGGCTTTTTTAATGGTTTTTTGGCCTTTTGGAGGCTTTTTAATTGTTTTTTAAGGTTTTGGAGGCAAATATGGTAGGAATATGGACAAATGAGTCATGTAATGAGGGAGATGAGGTAGTGAGCACTTTTTGGGTGTTAACACAAAGGCAAGGATATTGGCACACCCCTTGATTGTTATACATTGCCAACCTACTACTTCAGATCAAGAAAGAAGGAGATTTGTTTCATTGCATGCTCTCTAGTTCCTTGGCACCTTCCCGATTCGTCTTTTGAGAGGAAATTTTTTCCAGGAGGTTTTCCCTCTTGTTTCGATTTATGGGGATATTATTTTTTGTACTTGGGTACCTAAAATGGCTACATAATTTCCGTGACCCAATTTTGGTGCATCATACTCACCTAAGTTATGCTTAAGCAGGAGTGTTGGTGTACATGCGCACTGTATAAGCACCCTTGCTAATTTTTGCAAGTTCTAGTTTATCTAGATGCTTTCTTTTAGATAGCTTTAGTGCTTTTGTGCTTGCATGTAGTTAAACTTAACTGAGTTGTTTTATTCCTTGCTTTATAGTGAGATTTGGGTGCATGTCGTGCATGTCTCTTTCCCAAAATATCACTCTAGCATGCTATATATATTAACTCATTCATCATTATTCAATTACACAAGAGTTTTTTTATATTAATGAAAATTATTATTTATAGCTATTTTACTCTTGTCTCATCTCTTTCTTTATAATAGATTAATGTATTGCTTCATACTTAGTTTCTAAATCTCTAGTAAAATTTTACATAGACACTCCACCATATGAGAGCCTGGAGACTCATTAATATTGAAATTGAACTATATGATATTTTTTCCTTTAGAATCAAAGAGAATATACTAAATATTTTGTGGAGGAGAAGTATACCAAACAACCAAAACACTACTATATGTTGGAATCAAGCAGAGGTAGAATCGCCCAAACTGCAAATTGTTATTTCGACTAGTTGGGTAGTTTCTGAATCAGGCACTTAGTCTAAAATAGGCAACTTTGATGACTAAAATTGCAAATTTAGATAAATTGCAATTTACAGGCATGATTCTAATTCTGACAAGAATTATGGAAAAAAATGCCGAAATAAAGAGGCGTTTTAGTTGCTCTTTATCCCAAGCATTTTGTGAATTGGAAGAGCCCGCATGATATTAATTTGGCTTACGTAAAATTAAAGTTGAGTAGAAGGTTCAGTGGCCGTAAGCTGAAATGTGGACATGTGACCAGAAAGATGGCAACATCTGAAAGATTTTAACAAAGCCTTAATTCACGCGCAACTTGGTTGGTGTGATGTTGGAAACCATCTCTGTTCGTCTCGGTGGAAATACTGCAAGGTACATCAAATTTAGAAAAAGTTAATCTATAGTGTTCCTTGGGGAGTAAGTGAATTATGTAGCAACGATGAAATAAGTTGAGTTTATTGCATCATCTACTCAACTGCTTTCCACAGGATACTATAGGAGATTTATTGAAAATTATAGTAGGATTGTTGCACCAATGTTTTCCCTTCTCACAAAGGACACTGAGCTCAATTGGACAAAACATTGCATGATAGCATTTGATAACCTTAAGGAGAAAACAATTACAGCTCCAATACTCCAAGGACCAAATTGAACACTTCCATTCCATATCCACTCAGATGCATCAGATAAGGCCATTGGATCTGCCCTTGGACAAGAGAGAGACAAGAAGCCCTATGCTATATATTATATTAGTAAAAATTTGGCAGGGGAAGAATTAAATTATACTGTCACAGAGAAGGAATTGTTGGCTGTCATACATGCCATTAACAAGTTCAGGCACTACATAACTAGTTACAAAGTTTTTATCCATACAGACCATTCAGCAATAAGGTATCTCACGACCAAACCCAATACAAGTGCTCGAATCATTAGGTGGCTACTCCTCCTGCAAGAATTTGACATCACAATTTTGGACAAGCCAGGAAAACATAATGTAGTGGCTGACTTTCTATCTAGGCTCACCCATGGACAAGACAGTGAAATGGTGAATGACAATTTTCCATATGAGCATCTTTTCACAATCTCGACAAGGAGCCCATGGTTTGCTAACATAGCAAACTATTTAGAGACTGGAAAATTATGAGCACATTACAACTACAAAGAGAAGAATAAGGTCATATGACAAAGTGCCACTTACACATGGATAGAGGGAATGCTCTTCAAAAAAGGACCAGATCAAATACTTAGAAGATGCATTAGAGAAGATGAAGTGCATGACATAATGCTTGCCACTCACAATGAACCATGTGGAGGACACTACGCTGCAAAGAGGACAGCCTATAAAATTTTGCAAATAGGTTATTATTGGCCAACACTCCACAAGGATGCTTATGAATATGTTTCACACTGTGATGACTATCAAATAATGGGGAAACCAACACAAAAAGAAGAAATGTCTCTCCATCTACAAATCTCCTTGGAGGCATTCGAAAAATGGGGATTTGATTTCGTTGGTCCAATCAACCCGCAGTCAAATTATAAAAGCTACATCCTGGTATGCACTGACTACCTTACAAAGTGGACTGAATTAGAAGCACTTGCTATGGCAAATGAAACCAACGTGGCAAAATTTTTCACTGAGCAGATCTTCCACAGGTTTGGAGTCCCAAGAGAACTAGTTTTTTTATCAAGGCCCCAAGTTTACATCAAATCTGATAGAAGACTTACTTCGAAGAAACAATGTTAAGCACAGGAAGTCTTCCTCCTATCACCCTCAACCTAATGGTCAAGCTGAGGTAACCAACAAAGAGTTAGAGAGGATTTTGACAAAGACAGTCCAACTCCACAAAAGAGACTGGGCAGATAGACTACGTGAGGCAGTTTGGGCTTATAATACCACATGGAAGACAACAAGAGGCTTCACACCTTATGAACTAGTTTATGGAAAGAAAGTTATGTTGCCAATTGAATTTGAAATAAAGACATTAAGAATTGCAGTACAGTTAAATATGGAACTTTCTGAAATCCAACAGGAACGCATGCTACAATTAAATCAACTGGATGAGCAGCACCAGCAAGCACTTTCCCATACTGAAATCATCCAGCAGCAAATGAAGAAGTGGCATGACAAACACATAAAGGATAAAAGTTCAAGGAAGGTGACTGGGCACTACTTTATGACTCCAAGTTTCACACTTTCAAACGAAAACTTACAACTAGATGGCTTGGACCTTACATTATTGAAACAATCTATGAAAATGGAGCTGTGAAGATTATTACAATTGATGAAGAAGGGTTTCCCATGATAGTGAATGGACATAGACTCAAACTTTACAAGAAGCCACAGTCAAGAGAGGAGTTCACACAAATACTCTACTAGCAACACTGATGCTGATAGAGAACATGGAAAATCATTGAAATCCAGTTCCGAAAAAAGAAAAAGAAAAAAATAAGAAAAAAAAATGATGAAAAAAAAAAAAAAGTGATGAAAAAAGAGAAAAAAGGAAAAAAAAATGAAAAAAGAATAAGAGAAATGAAAAACAAAAACAAGAATAAGAGAAAAATTAAAAGAATAAAACAAAATTGATCCACTCAAGGTAATCACAAGTACATTTGCAGGAAATCATACATCCCCATGAAGAACTAACCAGCATCCTCCAAATAAATCAAATCAAGAGAGCCAGGTATCAACATTCAAGCGAGCCTGCCATTTATTCAAGCAAGCTAGTTATGTATTCAACTCAGCCAGCAAAAATATCAGGCACTACAAAATTCAATCAAGCAACCAATCTATTCAAGCGGGCCTGGCATTATTCAAGCGAGCCTGCCATATATTCATGCAAGCATGCCATACCCTCAAGCGAACCAGCACTACAGAAAGAAAAATCAAAGCTCAATACATGGCATCAGCACAAAGTCAAATCAGAAATTGGCACAAAAATAAAAAACAAGGAGATACAACGTTTTCAATGAGACCAAAAGCAAAAAGAAAACACGTGTAACTATAGACATGCCTAAAATAACTACAAACAATACAAATATCTACCACAAAATCCAGAGCACATCAAATCAAGCCACGTCATGAACTCAGGTACGCAAAGCATAACAAGGTAATCTCTAAATCTCTTTTTTTATTTTTTGAAGTCAAATCATCATCCCACAAAATGGTTATTCCTAAAGTTGAGGATAGCTTATAACTTCATTCGGTGGCACGGTTCAGAGTGACCTCAATGAATCATGATTACTACCCGATTCATGTCAGCGAATGATAAACTGAAATCTGGCTACCGTATTCCCCAATGATCAAAGAAAAGGGGCAATATACAATGATGAAATGAAATGCAAGGCTCGATATGGGTAAAGAATGCGTAAGGTGGTAGGTACGTTCCAAATGATCGAGAAAAGTGGGGTAAAACAGTAAATGAGGCGGCATAATTGACGGAAAGACCCAATTTTGAAAATACAAGCTTTCCAAAGGAGGAAAACTGAAAGTTTGCATTGTCACTCTACCTACAAGCTACCTTCGAACCTGTTAATCGATCCTGGCCAGTGAGGTAAGTCAGCCACACTCAAAAGTTTCGTTTTGTTGATTACAGTAGAAAATCCAAGGATGACAAAAGGGTTCAAAAAGAGTGAACCAAAGGATCACAGAGCCATTTATGAAAACCCAAGCGTTTTATCTATCCTCCGTAATGCGGGTTGGATGCCCTTCATCTCAGGGCTGAGGGTGTCTAATACAGAGGTAGCTTTGCAATTTGCAAGAAACTTAAATCACATCAAAGAAGAGCAGTTCATCACCTGGGTTAGAGGACTTCGTATCAGGTTGGATGAGGAAGCCATTGAAAAATACACAGGGCTACCCATGGGCCTACATTGGGCAAAGGAAGACAGGGAATCCAACCAGAGTGCAAAGGCAATGTTCTTTGGACCTGAAGAATCTTATGAAGAAGATAAAAACAGAGTCAAGAGGGTCACTATGCCAACACCTTGGGATAAAGTAGCTGCTGTCGTTCAGAAATATGTAACATGTATAGGGAGCTAAGCTACGTCCCTCTCTTCCATTTTCGAATTATGTATCTTCTGAGGCACATGAACCACATCACGCCTAACAACAACATAAGCATTCTGTATTATCTTCTCTTGTCATTGGGAGAAATGAGAAAGAAAGTCATTGAAGGAAAAGAGGATACGTTAGCCCACCATTGGCTAATCAAGTTGATAATTCATATAGAGTTAACAGTGCAGGTCCCAGAACTTTCGTGGGAGGAATTTGTGGTAATCTCAACCGAGGATGTATAGAGGATGAAGGGTACACCTACTGTCAGCATACCCCTAGCTTCTAGGCCAAAAGACAAGACCGCTTCTACATCAGGAGCTAAAATAAAAATCGACCTGGACAGTGTGGATGATACCCTGATAAAAATTAAGCATTCAAGAGATAGCTCCCACTAAAAGGAATTGGGATTTTCCACCAGCGAGCAAGGGCCAAAGCGGAGAAACAAAAGGTTCACACAGCCACCCAAAATCAGGCATGAAAAGGAGAGAGAAAGGGAGCCTAGTCCAATAATTCAGGACATATCTGACGGTGATGATGATTGGGTAGATCAGGATGACCCAACCATACCTGAGGAACAGGATGATGACCAATGGAACCCCGCTGGTCAGGATGTGAACCCTGCCGAACAAGACGTAAACCTTGAAGCCACTGACTGTCTCGCCGAGCCACTGATAGAATTGGCAAAGGTAAAGGAGGACTTGGCAACACTAAAGATTGAGGCAAGAACACAAAGAAGCCAACCAACTCCACCAGCAATCTCACTCTTTGTGCATGAAGAGACACAAATTTTGAAAATGCAGCACACGGGAGAGCAAAAACTAGCAAAGCAGCAAAATTCAGCATTAAGGGAGAAATTGGCCCAAACACAAGAGGAGTTAGCCAAAAAAGATCAGAAAATTCTCCAACGGGAGGACACCCTGGCAACCACTACAAGAATCTATGATGAAATACTGCAACTCAGACCCCCGTCCAAAGTCTATACGCTCTACTTAAAGGAAAATGGGGAAGGTTCCGGTTGCAAAGGCTAAAACAAGGCCTGTCTCTGGAACTGAACACTACAAGGGAATTTGTGGACACTTCTATGGACTGCATAGAGTTAGAAAAGGATCAACTGTGTGAATTCTTGTTGCACAACTTCGTGGTGCCAAGCACACCTAACTGGTCACCTAATCCATATGTAGGCGACTTCCAGCTGAGAGCATTATGCTCCTGGATGAACCATGAGGTGGAAAGGGCACAAGATGATCATATATACCTTGTAGATAAGTGGCAAAATCAATTATGGATCAGGGTAGAGGCATCTCACCCTGAAAGGGTACTTCAGGCCCACCAAAGTATCACCACTAATGAAGAGCTAATGCCTATCATGCTTGAAAAACAGAAGGAGGCAGTCACACATTTTGATCTCACCCTGCAATGCTCATACAAAGAGTTACAGGAGGCCATCAGTGATAGGTGGGCAAGGATTGGAGATGATTTGAGAAAAAGGAGCCTCATTTCCCTCTCAGACTAGAAGTTGCTCTCGTCAAAGCTAAGCTATATAGAGAGTCTTTGATCAAGAATCAACTTAGATGGATTGGCATGGAGCTAAATCCTCCATTTTTCCTTCCTCTGACTATTAAAGAGCATATTAATGAGGAAGAAGAGAAAAGAGCATGGGCCAGGGATGAACAGAACATGGGTTACTACAGGCAAGCAGGAACTCCAAGAATGGTCGCATGGGACATTAGAGAAGCTATAGAAGATCCGAGTGTGTCACCCAAGGATGGGTGAATCCTTCAAGCATGGGTGAGATGATGAACCCAAATTATAGGTATCCTATAGCCTTTTTGCCATAGTAAAACACAGGATATGATGAAGGAAATACACTTGTTTTGTGGGTTAATGATTTAATTTGATTATTCAATGAAGATTTTTTAAGATTATTATTTTTATGCTTAAAGGGCATCTTCTATAAACTAATTACATAAAAACGAGTATGAATGAGCAGGCACAGGTACACTAAGAAGCAACACGCAAATCTAGCTCGAGGACTGGAAGACCACCTTTTGCTCAATGCTCTTTTTCCCTGACTTATAGAGAATAAATCCTATTCAATAGGATTGGCGATTAAAGGAAGTAGTTAGTTTATAATTTGAGGCATATGTATATGGACCTCTCGGGTAGCGAGGGGGTCTTGTTCCTATTTTGTGGAATTACGTGTTTTTACATTCTACAGCAGAGACAATTTGTGTTGCAAGACTATTTCTGAACCATGAAGTTATTATGTTAATGAAAAGACTAATGTTACTTTCCAACCGGCGTTTATAAGTTTTCTATACTCCTGAGTATGGGTTGGAGAGGGCCCCTCCAACACGTAAGTCAGTAGCTTTACTCTGTTTCCAGGTATTTTCCATTTATGCTGCGAATTGATTTACTTCTTATAGTGTATGAAGATACCTTGATGGCAATTGAATAGTATGGTTTTATTTCAGTTAAAAGATTATTTTCGTTCAGCATATTTTCTGTAGTTGATCCATGCTCATTCTGTAGTTCGGTAGGACACATTCCGTAGTCCTATAGCCACGTTCTGCGCACGCATATTTTGACATCTATTTTCATATATTTTCACATCAGTTCTCAGACAATGATTCAGATCCATAAAGCTCATGCATATTTCTTTTATCAGACTTAGATCATAGAGGTTAATTATTTTCAGTTCATTGATTTAATGATCATCACTCCTTAGTGTTTAATCCAAATAAGTAAAGATTGACTAATTTGTAGCATTAGATATTTGCATTCTGAATTTAGTTTTTAGCATTCGAATATTTTAGATCAGACTTCTAGTATTATGCACTTGATTTACAACATTTGATTCCTATATTAGAATCCCAGCTTTCAGTCTTTCGTTTCTAGAATAAATTTGCCAAGTTTTAGCAATTTAATTCATAGTATAGATTTATTGTTTTCAGCAATTTAATTCTTAGTGTAGATTTACTGCTTTCAGTATTTTAAACTTCTTAACATAGGGACTTGTCATTTATAGATTTACAATTTTTTCAGCTCACCTTCTTCTTGATTAGATAAACATATAAGATCTATACCAACACCCCAAACACAATGAAGACTATCCTCTAGAGAACATATAGTGTTAGCACCTCTTAAGTTTGTACGTCCCTCGGGTTGATAATTAAAGTAGGCTCCTAGTCTAGCTGCCCTCATTAGGTACCCATTCTAAGAGCTCACCAATCATTATTCAACGGGGAAAGAGTTTTTTATATTAATGAGAATTATTATTTGGAGCAATTTAGTCTTCTCTCATCTTTTTGTTTGCAATCGATTAATGTATTGCTTCATGCTTAGATTCTAGATCTCTCATAAAATTTTACATGGTATAAGAGATGAGGTCTCAAGTTCAATCCCCCCGATCTACTTCGGAGGGGGGGGGGGGGGGTGTTGGAGTATTAGTTGATAACTACTGCACCTCTTGGAATATAATGTGGGCTAATCGCCACTCTATATAATTGGACCTTGTGCTTGGTTATGTTTATCAACATCTACATGATTGAAACGGCATCAAAGAGTGCACCACAAGTGCGGGATCAACTATAGAAGTAATGATTCTATTGCATAGCAAAGGACTCTATAGGATAATAGTAGGAAAAAGGAGTGAAACCAATTCATTGGTGGAAAATCAAAATTGTTTAACAACTTGATGAAGCATATGGATTGTTATGTCTCTCAAAATCTCTTTCTCTCTCTCTTATTTCATATCAGATCTGCTGCATATCCCAATGAAATTTTGATCAAACTCTTTGGAAAGCAACATGTTTTAAGAAGACACTAGTTGGAGAATGAGTACACATTAGTGCATTCGATACAATCCAAGACTTCTTCACAAGATTTAGATCCCTTTGCAATATCTCAAAGCATGTGAGATAGATAAGAAGGAAGATCAACATGCAATTTCCATTTTGTCAACAGAAAGCCTCTCCGAGTTGAGAATTCAGAAGAGCCACCAGGTGAAGGCAAAGGCAAGGATATGGGCACACACCTTGATTGTTATACATTGCCTACCTACTACTTCAGATGAAGAAAGAAGGAGATTTGTTTCATTGCATGCTCTCTAGTTCCTTAGCACTATCTGGATTCGTCTTTTGAGAGGGATTTTTTCCCATGAGGTTTTCCCTCTTGTCTCATTTTATGGGGATATTATTTTTTGTACTTGGGTACCTAAATTGGCTACATAATTGCGGTGACCCAATTTTGGTGCATCATACTCACCTAAGTTATGCGTAAGAGGGAGTGTTGGTGTACATGCGCACTGTATAAGCACCCTTGCTAATTTTTGCAAGTCCTAGTTTATCTAGATGCTTTCTTTTAGATAGCTTTAGTGCTTTTGTGCTTGCATGTAGTTAAACTTAACTTAGTTGTTTTATTCCTTGCTTTATGGTGAGATTTGGGTGCATGTCTTCATGTCTCTTTCCCAAAATATCACTCTAGCGTGCTATGTATATTAACTCATTGATTATTATTCAATTAAACAAGAGTTTTTTATATTAATGAAAATTATTATTTACAGCTATTTTACTCTTCTCTCCTCTCTTTATTTATAATAGATTAATGTATTGCTTCATACTTAGTTTCTAAATCTCTAGTAAAATTTTACATAGACACTCCACCATATGAGAGAGGACACTCATTAATATTGAAATTGAACTATTAGATATTTTTTCCTTTAGAAGCCAAGAGAATATATACTAAATATTTTGTGAAGGAGAAGTATACCGAACAACCAAAACACCCCCCATCTGCTGGAATCAAGCAGAGGTAGAATTGACCAAACTGTAAATCGTGATTCGACCAGTTGGATTTTCTGAATCAGGCATTTAATCTAGAATGAGCAACTCTGATTGCTGAAATTGCAAATTTAAGTAAATTGCAATTTACAGGCATGATTTTTTACCGAAATTATGGAAAAAAACGCCGAAATAAAGGGGCGTTTTAGTTGCTCTTTATCCCAAGCGTTTTGCGAATTGGAAGAGCCCGCATGATATTAATTTGGCTTACGTAACATTAAAGTTGAGTAGAAGGTTCAGTGGCCGTAAGCTGAAATGTGGACCTGAAAGATGGCAACATCTGAAAGATTTTAACGAGGCCTTAATTCACACGCAACTTGGTTGGCGTGATGTTGGCAACCATCTCTGTTTGTCTCGGTGGAAGTACTGCAAGGGACATCAAATTTAGAATAAGTTAATCTGTACTGTTCCTTGGGGAGTAAGTGAATTCCGTAGCAACGGTGAAATAAGTTGAGTTTATTGCATCATTTACTCAACTGCTTTCCACAAAATTTAAGAATCTGGAGTTGTCACCTTCTGCAATCGTGAAGGTTGGCCAAATCATCCCGCTGTACAATGTGACAACTCGAGCATTCTGAGCTTATTCCTTCTGGGATAGCGACGCTGGCTAAGGTGATGTCGGATATGGCATCGGATTTAAACAAGTGGACGGGGTATGTTGGTGTCATTATTTGAATGTAAATATATCGTTTACCATTTCAAAATGCTAGGTCTGTCGATCCTTCTAGTTTTGATGCCTTGCCCAACTCGATGAAAAAAAGTTACATGAAATGTACAGCTGCTAACCTACTGCTACTCAGCATGTGAGAGCTTCCAGAAATTCCCATTTCATTATCAGATCATCTGGCATATTCGCTGGCATGACACTCAATAATGACAGAAACGAATCGATACACAAAAAAACCAGTTCACATCTGCAACGAATCATGGAGCATTTTATTCTAAACCGTCTGTCTCTTTTTATATTTTTCAACTGATCTTGTGCTTCCAACAGAATTGCCTGCAGTTATTATTCCATCCGAACATATGTTGGATCTTTAGCGCCGGAATTGAGAACATTAATGATAATCTTCCTCTCCAGTACAAGTACAGGGCCAGTGATTTCGACTCTCCCATCAGCCCCCGCCATAGGAGTAGAAAAGCAAGTCCAATCTCCTTCCCTGATGACTTTGGTGAAAAGAGCTCACCTGCTGCTCGTTCCTGCATCCTTGCTGGAGTGTCCTCAATTTGATAGCAGAGATTCTGATCAATCACTCTGCCATAACTAATTAATACTCAAGCTGACCAGAATACATACATCCTCGAAAAGTCAAATAATCACCATGAAATAGAGTTAGCTGTCACAATAGTAATTTCCATAGTAGCATTATTGAGTATGAATCGAGGATTCTAATAAGATTTTATAAGGAAAAGATACATACTAATCAATCTAGTACTAATATGGAAATAGGTTTTTTACATATTAAAAAAACATATTTTTTAAAATTTAGAAATTATGAAAATATAGATAATATATGTAACATTAATTTTTAATGTTCATTAAAAACAACTTAAAAATATATAAATCTTAAAACTAAAATTAATAATATATTTATAAACATAATTATAAAAATACAAAGTAATTAAAATACAAAAAATAAATTATAAAACAATACAACAAATTTCTAATTTTATCCTAGCAAAAATTTAATATATAATATTATAACTAGTTACTAAACTTTATATTGATATTATAAAATAAATCTAATATAAAAACTAATCTAATATTTATAACAAAATTTTAAAACAAAATATATTAACTAAATTATACAACAAATCTATATGATAAAGTTTAAGGCTTTAAACTTTTTAAATGTAAAACTAACATTAACACCAACCCAACTTTGCACTATGAAATGAGACCAAACTGCAAATAATACAATAAATTTTAAATAAATCTATATGACAAAAATGTATAATTACTATGTAGTGATAGTCAAATTTACCATTTTCTTACAATGCATATTCAGCGATTTTCCACAGGAAAGTGGAATATGGTTGAATTATGCTCATGTGATAACTTCTATATTCTAACTAATCTACAAGTAATAGAATGCAGATTTCCACAATATATTAGAAATTAATTTTTGGAATTAAATTTCTATGTGCGAGCTTTTGTAATAGAATGCAGATTTACACAATATATTAGAAATTAATTTTTGGAATTAAATTTCTATGTGCCAGCTTTTGTAATGGAAAAGAATAAAATGAACATTTCACTCCACCTATCTTCATAAAGGAATTGAGCTCTCTTTGAGCTCCCTGAAACTGAAATGTAATATTGAATATATTACTAGCACAACCACATTTTAAAAATGGTAAATGTAACATTGAATATATTATTAACACAATCACATTTTAAAAAGTGGTCGATATACCTCGATAGGCATTATCAACCATAGCCACACATTTAAAAGTGGTTGATATAATCCAATCCACTTATATCAACCACTTTTAAAAATGTGGATGTGCTAATTGGTGCACTGCATGGAAGGATTGGTGAATTATTATTATTATTAAGAAAATATTTATAAATGAAAACATAGATAATTAATGAAGTGAACCTTAAATAATATTAAAGTTCAATTCATGGTTGACTTCAATCCATAGTTGACTTTTAAGGAATGTTGACTTCAGTCCAAGGTTGACTTCAATCAATAGTTGACTTCAATCCAAGGTAGACTTCAATCCATATTTGAATTTAATTCATAGTTGACTTAAATTAATCATGGCCACTTTTAAATTCAATCAATGGTTGACTTAAATCCATTTTTGACTTAAATCAATCATGACCACTTTTAAATTCAATCAATGGTTGACTTAAATCCAAGGGTGACTTCAATTGAAGATTGAATTCAATCCTAGGCTGACAATAATTGACTTTAATCTAAGGTTGACATCAATACATGACTGACTTTAATCCTTAGTCAACTTCAATCCAAGGTTCGCTTCATTCTAAGTAATAGAATGCAGATTTCCACAATATATTGGAAATTAATTTTTGGAATTAAATTTCTATGTGCAACCTTTTGTAATGAAATTAAAGAATAAAATGAACACTTCACTCCACCTATCTTCAAAAACACATTAAGCTCTCTTGTGTTCCATGAAGCTGAAAGGCATTTAGCTCTCTTGGGCTCTCTAAAACTGGATGGAAGGAATGTGCACTCTAAATGGTAAATGTAACATTGAATATATTGTTAAGATATTGTACATTATCAAATTTTAAGCCATTAGAAATTACATGAAGTGTGACATAAATTACATTAACTGCAACATATTTTATATCAACATAAATTACATGAAGTGAAACATATATTATATCTCGACAAATGGAGAGATTTCATCAATGCCATAATTTTGATTCACTAACCGAATGCTTGAGCTAAACTCCAAACCTATACATCTCATTAATACATCAAATATGGAAGCATTCAAACTCTTAGAAAAATCCCACTAGTGTGTATGTGTGTCTTCCTAAAATCTAACATGTTATCATATTTTATATCTTTAACATAAATTACATGAAGTGAAACATATATTATATCTCGACAAATGGAGAGATTTCATCAATGCCATAATTTTGATTCACTAACCGAATGCTTGAGCTAAACTCCAAACCTATACATCTCATTAATACATCAAATATGGAAGCATTCAAAATTTTAGAAAAATCCCACTAGTGTGTATGTGTGTCTTCCTAAAATCTAACATGTTATCATAGTGATATTGGTATGGAGCCTCTTATTAGAATTAAAGTTTAGTGGAGGACGTGCTCGTAACTTATTAGAATTGCGTGCTTGAGATTGGTCCTTACAGAGAGATAGCTCATAAAATGAATGTGTATTAGACGAGTGGATATAAAAACTATAAATGGGAAAATCAAGAAAATTGTCTTAAAAACTAAGAAAGTAAAAAGTAGGAAAAAAAATTGCAAAAACTAAAATTATAAAGACCCTAAACACACTTGAACCAAACTAGTTTATGCATTAATGTGGAATTTGTGATACTAACCAACAAATTGTGTACATGCATCTACTGTGAATGTGATCCCATGAATCAACATGCTAGTAATTCATCCATTAGGTAAATGGCATAGGGAGAGTAGCAGAAGGTCATCTTTAAAAAAAAGTTACAAACCTTTTCATGTAAAAGATGAAGAAAAGCTAAGCGAAATCCATCTAGAAAGTATGGATATGAGGAAAATGAAAATCAATGCATATGAGAAGGAAAATGAGAATCCTAATATGTGTAGTGTGACAAAGAGAATATGGAACACTTAGAGTAAAGATCAACCAACACACATCATAGAAAGAATGCAAACTAATATACCCTTTACCTACCACATATGTTGATGATTTATAGAGCTCAAAAGTCTTAGAGATGCAATCAATTAAGACCAACGAATTATTTGAATTAAGAGCATTTGGATTTTAATTCCAAGCCAAATTTCTATAATTTAATTTTAAAAACACATGTTTTGGTCGAGTTCCACTACTATACTTAAATTATATACTCACATGAACCATTGAAGTTTTTTTCCTAATGAAAACTACACATAGATACTATTGAACAAGCCTAATTTGCATATTATTCATCCCATAAGGTATGAAAATAACATTTAGGAAACTAAGCCCCTTTTGCATCCTCTTTTTTCATCCTTTGGCGCCCCCCTTTGCATCCCATTTGCATCTATCTACAACTTGTTTTACATGTCAATTGTGTCCCTTTTTGTATTTTATGTTCCCACAACATCCTTAGTTGTGCAACAATTTAGGTTTCGCATCCATTTTGTGTCCTATCTTTTCATCCAATTTTGTGTCCAACTTGCATCTTGTTAATGTCTTTTCATCTAATATCATTCTCTTCGGAAATATTAGTCTCAAATGAGCTATCACGTACCTAAATCCAAGTTCATATGTAGGAGTTATAATCCTAGAAGTTGATAGTCTTTTTTTTCAAAACAATACACCCAACTCTTATTATCCTAGGTTTTAGTTTCTTCACTTTCTTATATATACATTTTTGCAACATTTTTTAATAAATAGATAAATGAAAATTTGTGTTGGACTTTGTAAATAGATGACAATGGTTATATACATCTCTTCTTAGAGATTGTTACCATTTTTTATGTGTGTAACTTATGGTGTATCTCTTAAGCGTATTTTTTATAATGCTTTGTTTAGCACGTGTGTCACTTACATGATACCCTCTATTTATTTCACTTAAGGTGCACGAATGAGTTATATCCATGTGTCTCTTATGGTGTGTTGCTTAAGTGTGTCACTTAACTGCATCTTTTATGATGTGTCAATTAAGTGAATTACTTTTGTGCATCAATCATGTGTCATAGATGATGTGTTTATTATGGTGCAATATTGTTGTTGATGTGCATTTCTTAAATGCACAACTTAAGTGTGCTACTTATTTGTATCACTTATGGTGTACATTTCTGATGGTGTGTTGCTTATTTGTGTTACTTAAGTGCATCAATGTATACAAGTGTCACTAATGGTGCATGAGTACCTAACACACATATAATATAAACCACACACTGAACTCTAGATATGCATCATTGACATTGTTAGCCACTCATGAGAAAGAAATATTGTACATATATCACTCATCATCAATAAATTTTCTCAACAAAGTATAGTATACTTCAATGTCAAAAGTTATAAACCTAGAAAGTTGATGTATCATTTCAACTATTTAATCTACATTATAACAAACTGTTAGGAACCCATGTCAACCCTACTCTTTACCTTGTTAGTATATTATTGTTGGACGCATTTGCTTTGTATGTCGTCCCGTAGTATTTCTTGATCCATAGTTTGTATTATTGTTGTTGGATGCATATGCTTTGTAAATCATCCTGTAGTATTTGTTGATCCATAGTTTGTATTAGACCATGGTTTTGACCCATAGTATTGGCACCTACACTTAGTATATAAGTTTGTGTTGAGGCCAATGAAGGTACCGTGAAGTTATTTGTATCGAGTTTGCTCAAAGGAGGTTGCCCCCTTGAAGTGGCCTGCAATCAATAAAAATATTATGTGATCTCATATATTGTGCATCTTATCAATTAATTGTTGCAGGTTCCTCTTATATGGTATCAGAGCACTTTCTTGGGCTTGTTGGGTGAAATTTCTGCCAATTTTTTTTCACATCTATTGCAGGTTCGGATCTGTGAATAATCCCTATCCTCTTAATTGTGGGAAGTACTTGGGAATAATCCCTAAAACTCATTGTGAGGAGTACCATAGGAACCCTGAAGTAGTTGGTCTATTGAGAGGACCTGCCAGCTAAAAGGGAAACGACCCCTACCTGATTGACTAGTTCCCACCCGTGAGGTAAACCAAGAGTTGTCGTTTGTGGCAAAGTGGTTATCAATTTTACCTAAGCCATGGAGTGAGGGGTACTGCCCCAATATGCAAGCCGTCAGACAGCATTGGTGGCCATGTGAATCCCCTAAACCATTAGGAAGTCGAACATACCTAGGGTCCATATCTATTTTCAGTTGATAAATCGCAGATTTCCTCTATTCGGAACTGTTTTCGATCACTTCCGCGTCATTGCATATCCATCTATTTCCAATCACTTCCGCGCCGTTGCAGATCCATTTGATGTCGATCCCTTCTGCGCCGTAGTAGATCCATTCCTGGAAAGAAAACTTTTTTTTTTTTTTGCCATATATACCTTGTCTTCACTCTGTTTCCTTTGAAACTTCCCTGACACCCCTGCAATCCCATTATGAATATTTCATTCCTAAGGACCCTATCCCAAATTCCACTTCCCAAAGCCAGAAATCCCACATTTGTCTATTTTTAGGGTTTCCCATAACTTTTTCGATTTTCACCCAATCGCCTTCAAATTTTACCACAGTGTTCATTTCCTATTTCTACTTCTTTGTCCCTCTTTGAAAAATTTTGTCATTCTTTCACCCCGCTTCTGAAATCCTCATTTTTTACTTCCCCGTCCATTCGACAATGTCCAAAACCTAGTCAAACCCAAATTACCCATCAAAGTTTTTCCCAAATCCATATTTTCCCTTTTACTGAAACAGTTTATGTTTTTGTTTTTCTACCCGCTCAAAAAAAAAAATTGTGGTTATGGTTTTCACCCATGCTGGAGCAAAAACCGAGGAATAACTTGCAGCCCTCAAAACCAAACTCTAGGATTTGGATGAAAATTTTCTCGGCCTCCATCTTGAGCATTCAACCATGAACAATAAACGACAGTCAGAGTCTTCCTCAGATAATGGGTTCTCTTCTTCCAACAATTTCCGTGGTCCGAAGCTTGATTTTCCTCGCTTCAATGGTACTGATCCGACTGGATGGATCTGTTGGGCAGAACAATATTTCAGTCTGCATAATACTTTTGATGTCAATAATGTTCCACTTGCATCCTTTCATTTAGAACAAGAAGCTCTTCAATGGTACCGTTGGTACATCAAGGCTCATGAAGAGCCAAAATGGCCAGATTTTTGCCAACTCCTTTTGCAACGATTTGGTCCTAGTGATTTTGATGACTTCATAAGAGACCTCACTAAACTTCTCCAAATAGGCACTATGAGAGAGTATCAAACCAAATTTGAGAAACTAGCCAACCACACCGAAGGATTGCTTGATGACTTCTACAGGAGTTGTTTTATCAGTGGTCTAAAGGATGCAATCCGCTCTGAGGTCAAAATTTTCTGTCCCAACACAATGATGGAAGCCCTAGGGTTGGCTAAGTTGGCAGAAGACAAGATTGCAGCCCAACAAGGTTCCAAACCCACTTTTGTTCCCTTCCAAAATATGGGTTCTCAACGACCTCCCATCCTGCCAGCTGTTGGCACGGGATAGATCCACAGGAAGTGCGGAAGCCGATAGGCACGAAAGGGTCATTCCACGAAAGAAGGATCATTCGCGGTATTCACAAAGCACAAGAATTGTTAGATTAGTTGAGTAGGTCATGTGGACCATTTTGTAATAAGATGAAATCATATAAGTAGAGTAGGATTGTCAGCCTAAGGGCATCGAAGTTTTTGAAGATTGATCCTATCTTTTGGGTTCTGCTTTGTATCTACAACATGATGTATTGACGGTTTCTGCGAGGTTTATTCCGTAGGTTTGATGAATGAATGGGGATGTTCAGTTATGATATGAATCATGTCTTTGTGCAATGATGCGATGATGAATAATGGGTTAAATGTTTTATGTTGATTAATGCGAAAATGTTGTTGAGTATGTTATTCTGAATGCATGTGTTAGAAACTGTGAATGACTTAAGATGCGAATGATAAGTTAATAGTATGTTGTGAATGTTATAATATTTGGTTAGTACAAAGGTAAAGTGTGCATATCCTCTACACAACTGCGGAAACTTGGTTCCAGTATCCCTCTTATCCAACTCGGGTGAGACTGCACTTGCTCCGCAAGTGTTGCTAGGAATGGTTACACCTTTTCGGGCTGGTGTATAAGGGAGTTTGGGTTGATAGTTTGTTGGCGACAATGCGGAGTGAACCCTTGTCGATAGACGCTGCATCAACAAATGGTTCCGTTGCTGGGACCCTAAGAAAGAAGAAAAGCGGATATGTTGTGGCACCCGACAAAACTAGAGATCTAAGAGTGGTTCGACAAGAAGGCGGAAGAATTCGCAGAAAGTGAGAAGCGAGATCCTAAACAGACAGCGACCAGTTGGTTAGAAAGATACATCTACTCAGATATTCACGAAATCTTTTTCTACGAATTATCAAGTTATTGCATGAGTGGCTAGCACAGTTGACGTTTCGCAAGAACCACTGCCAGAAGACTGAACCTGATTGTTGGACCCCGTAGTTGGTGCGACAGCTGAAGTAAGTCAATAACAAGGTATCACGAACTGTTGATTTTTGGGTAGACAGTATCCTCGAAGGGTACGTAACTGAGTTCATGGTAGATATTATCAAGTCAAACAGTGACGCCGAAAGAAATTTTTTCAAGGGGCCAAGAGGAAGGTTCTTGTCATCATTAAAATTGTGGATTAAAATGCTTGTCTGCGAAAAAGGAATATTGAGGATGTCTACTGATGAGTAGAAGAATTGGTGTGAGAGGGTGAAGGTATCACGTAAATGCAAGTCTTACGAAAAGATGTGGTAGATGGACATGAGCGACAACGAATTTGAAAGGGAAGCTGATGAAGAGTGTGGTCTCTTGAGAAGTGGAGCAATATTCTGGCGTCCTGAGAAGAAGAGGAGGTCTGAGAAAGAGTCTCCTAAGAGGACCGGAACAGAGAACTGTGAGATAGGACTACAAGGGAGGAAGCGACCTTACTGCGGAGAAGACGTCGACCAGGATACCCCAGAGGCAGAAGGAGGTCAGATCGTAAGTTACCACGTACCTTCGACCCCACACACTACTCCGAATTTTATAGGAAGAAATCAAAACTACTCGCGAAGTCGCCCTACTTGCAGTGGTAAGAGTAGCACTTCAGTGAATAACAATACTAGCAACGTTAGGATAGCAAATGAGGAAAAGATGCCCACATTTTAGGGGAACGGAACCGAGGATCCCGAACAGTATTGGTTTATATGCGAAGCAGTCTGGACCATGAAGCAGGTTCAGGACGATGCTATAAAGATTAGACAGCTAGCGACAACCTTTAGGGGTCGGGCGTTAGACTGGTACATGAAGTTTGTCAGGGTTCCAGTGGGAACAACAACCAAAACACTGGCGCAGATTAGAACGATGATGATTGATTGTTAGAACCCATGTCAACCCTTCTATTTGCTTTGTTAGTATATTGTTGTTGGACGCATATGCTTTGTAAGTCGTCCCGTAGTATTTGTTGATCCATAGTTTGCATTATTATTGTTGGACGCATATACTTTGTAAGTCGTCCCGTAGTATTTGTTGATCCATAGTTTGCATTATTATTGTTGGGCGCATATACTTTGTAAGTCATCCCGTAGTAATTGTTGATCCATAGTTTGTATTGGCCCATGTTTTGTATTGACACATGGTATTGACCAGTGGTATTGGCGCCTAGACTCAGTATATAAGTTTGTGTTGAGACCAATGAAGGTATCGTGAAGTTATTTGTATTGAGCTTGCTCAAATGAGGTTGCCCCCTCGAAGTGGCCTGTGATCAATAAATGCGATTCTCAGTTCTGTGATTTCTGCTATCTCGTGTATTTTCATTAATTAATTGTTGTAGGTTCTTCACATCTAGTATCAGAGCACTTTCTTGGGCTCGTTGGGTGGAATTTCTACCAAAGTTTTTTTTTTCGCATCTCTTGCAAGTTCGGATATGGGAATAATCCCTATCTGCTTAACTGTGGGAAGTACTTGGGCATAATCCCTAAAACGCATTGTGAGGAGTACCACAGGAACCCCAAAGTAGCTGGCCCATTGAGAAGAACTGCCAGCGAAAAGGGAAAAGACCCCTACCTAATTGACTAGTTCCCACCCGTGAGGTAAACCAAGAGCTGTCGTTTGTGGCAAAGCGGTTATCATTTTTACCTGAGACATGGAGTGAGGGGTACTGCTCCAATACGCAAGCCGTCAGATAGCATTGATGGCCGAGTGAAACCCTTGAACTGTTAGGAAGCCGAACATACCTGGGGTCCATATCTATTTTTAGCTAAACTATTGCAGATCACTTCTGCGCCGTTTCAGATCCATTCCAAGCCGTTCCAGATCCAGTCGTTTCAAATCCATCCTTTTTCAATCCATTCGACGTCGTTTCAGATCCATCTATTGTCGATCCCTTCCACCTCGTTTCAGATCCAATTGTTCTGATCCCTTCTGCGTCGTTGCAGATCCATTTCTGAAAAAAAAATAAAAAAAAATAAATAAATAAATAAAAAATAAAAATTCCCGAACACCCCATCTCCTAGACCCCATAAAATTTCATTTTTTTCACCACATCTCCCTTGTTTTAACTCCGTTTCCCTTGAAACTTCCCGAACACCCTTGCAATCCCATTCTGCATATTTCATTCCTAAGGACCCTATCCCAAATTCTACTTCCCAAATCCAGAAATCTCACATTTGTCTATTTTTAGCGTTTGCCATAACTTCTTCAATTTTCATCCACTCGCCTCCAAATTTTTCCACCGTGTTCATTCTCTATTTCTTCTTCTTTATCCCTCTTTGACAAAAAATTTCATTCTTTCACTCTGCTTTTTAAATCCCCATTTTTTGCTTCCCTATCCATCAGAAAGTGTCCAAAACCTAGTCCAACCCTAATTACCCATCCGAGTTTTTCCCAAATCCAAATTTCCCTTTACTAAATAATCTTTTGTTTGTATTTTTCTATCCATTCCCCCCCCCCAAAAAAAACTCTTGGTTATGGTTATCACCCACGTAGGAGCAAAAACCATGGAGGAAGCACTTGCATCCATCCAAACCAAACTCCAAGATCTTGATGAAACATTTCTCATCCTCCATCTTCAACATTCATCCATGAACAATAACCGATAACAAGAATCTTCTACAGCCAATGGGTTCTCTTCTTCCAGCAATTTCCATGGTTCGAAGCTTGAATTTCCTTGCTTCAATGGTATTGATCTAACTAGATGGATCTATCGTGCAGAACAATATTTCAAACTGCATAATACTTTTGATGTCCAAAAATTTCCACTTGCATCCTTTCATTTGGAACAAGAAGCCCTTCAATGGTACTGTTGGTACATCAAGGCTCATGACGAGCCAAAATGGACATATTTTTGCCAACTCCTTTTGCAACGATTTGGTCCTAGTGCTTTTGATGACTTCACAAGAGCCCTCACTAAACTTCTCCAAATTGGCACTGTGAGAGAGTATCAAACCGAATTTGAGAAACTATCCAACTACACCGAAGGATTTCCTGATGACTTCTACAGGAGTTGTTTTATCAGTGTTCTAAAGGATGCAATCCGCTCTGAGGTCAAAATTTTATGTCCCAACACAATGATGGAAGCCTTAGGGTTGGCTAAGTTGGCAAAAGACAAGATTGCAGCCCAACAACGCTCCAAACCCACTTTTGTTACCTTCCAAAATATGGGTTCTCAACGACCTCCCATCCCTCCAGCTCCTCGACCAACTCCTATCAAGCATTTTTCTGAACCAAAGATGCAGGCATGCAGAGAAAAAGGGCTTTGTTATAATTGTGACAAGAAATTCACTCGGGGACATAGATGTGTTCAACAAAAGTTCTATCTCTTGGATGTGGATTCTCCACCTGGCTCTGAAGTTGGTGAAGAAGCTCCAGATACACTGGATGATCAGGTCGACATTCAGGCGCCTCGTATTGACCCTCCATCTCAGGATGACCACCCAGAGATATCTCTCCATGCTTTAGCTAGAATCACCACCCCGCAAACAATGTGGGTCAGGGGTTGCTTCAAGAAGCTTCCTCTTACAATAGTCATTGATTCTGGTAGCACTCATAACTTCATTGACCCTCGAATCGCCAAATAGGCTGATTGTTTTGTCCATCCTTGCTCCAACTTTGAAGTCATGGTTGCCAATGGGGGCACCTTATACCTTGCAAGGGAAAGTGTCACAATGTGTGTATCTCTTTGGAAGATTATAACTTGCACTCTGACATGTTTTCCTTGTCCTTAGGTGGATGTGATTTGGTTTTGGGCGTTCAATGGTTACGGACACTTGGCCCCATCTTATGGGATTTTGCTGAACTTTGGATGCAGTTTTCAGTCAATGGGACACAACACAAATTTACAGGCTTACAACTAGTGTCTCTGCGCATCATCGATTCACATCGCCTCGAAAATATCCTTAAGAAGAATTCACATTGTGTCATCACTCAGCTCCATTCCATTCAGATGCACCCACCAACGATCTCCACTACTTCCTTGGATAGATATGCAGGTGTCTTTGCTGCACCAGTGGGCTTGCCTCCTTCAAGAGACCTTTCCGGTAAGCATTTATTTGCATCTACATCTCAGCAGGAAATGATGGCTATTTTGCATGTAGTACAAAAGTGGCAGCCATCCCTATTAGGGAATTATTTCTGTATCAAGACTGATCTCCAGAGTTTGGAAAATTTCCTGGAACAATGGGTCTCCTCCCTAACACACCTGAAATGGGTTATCCAACTCATGGGTTATGACTATGTGATCACTTACAAGAAGGGTAAGGATAATATGGTGGTAGATGCTCCTTCTCGCATGTTTGATGACCCAGTTTCTCTTACAGCTCTTTCCCTGCTTGTTCCAAATTGGTTGCAATCTGTTAATAGAGCTATCTCTTCTATGAACTCCATGCTTCTTCATCGACAGGGCACTCTGGGTTCCTCAAAATGTATGACCAGTAACAATGTAAATTTTTTTGGCAGGGACTGAAAATGGCAATTCAACAGATGGTGGTTGACTGTGATACTTTCCAGGTCAACAAGGGTGAAACAACACTCCTTTCGGGACTACTCGAACCCTTGCCCATCCCTACACAGATTTGGATAACTATTTCTATGGATTTCCTAGAAGTGCTCTAGTGGTACAATACCACATCTAAAAGGACACCATATGAAGCAGTCTATGGACAGGAACCGCTAGTTCTTCTTCCATACACCCTCAGCAGCTCTCCAGTTCAGGCAATTGACTCGGTTCTTCGAAACCCTGATCAGATTCTTCTCATTCTGCAAGACAATATTCACATGGCAAGAATTCGACTGAAACAACAAGCCGATCCACACCGTTCTGAGCGTACTTTTCACGTAGCTGATATGATTCTTCTTCATCTACAGCCTTCCAAGCCATCCTCCCTGCAACTCCAAAGGCGTAAATGGCTTGGAATACAACCCGAGGATGCTACAGGGGAACCAGTCCTTCAGATTCTGCATCAATTTCCACATCTAAAGCTTTGAGGACAAAGCTTTTTCTAAGGGAGAGGGGATGTTAGGAACCCATTTCAACCCTTCTATTTACTTTGTTAGTATATTGTTATTGGACGCATATGCTTTGTAAGTCGTCCCGTAGTAATTGTTGATCCATAGTTTGTATTGGCCCATGGTTTGTATTGACACATGGTATTGACCAGTGGTATTGGTGCCTAGACTTAGTATATAAATTTGTGTTGAGACCAATGAAGGTACCGTGAAGTTATTTGTATTATGCTTGCTCAAAGGAGGTTTCCCCCTCGAAGTGGCCTGCGATCAATAAAAGCGATTCTCAGTTCTATTATTTCTGTTATCTCGTGTATTTTCATTAATTAATTGTTTCAGGTTCTTCACATTGACAAATTTAAAAAACCAAAATCTGAGTCACAATATGTCATTGAGCTTAAGGAGATTAAGCAATTGTTGAATGTGTCAGTGTGGGAATTCGACCAGCGATACAAGACATTGATAGTGAAAGTGAGCTTTTCGATAAATGAGCTACAACATAAAGAATGGTTCATTGCAGGACTAGTGTCGCATATGTGAGGGCCGTTGATGCAACAAAAAGTCTCAACATAGGCAGAAGCGTTAGAAATCACGATGAAGCTAGAGGCTTCACCAGTCGGCGAAGCAGGAATGGGAATGGATAGAGTTCAGGCACAGTTGGCCAACTTAACACTTCAATTGGAGGATTTCAAGAAGTGTAAGGAGACCTGTGGAGACATATGGTGTACCAGATGCAGAAGTGAGGGGCACCATAAGGACAATTTCCCAAAATTCCATGAGTATTTGCAGGCGAGGGTGCCAAACCCCCTTCGTCAAGGAGGCATGCCATGGTACACTGTCTATCAAACTAGAGGACATCTACCATAGGAGTCCGTATATCTACAAAAGATGGTATCAAAGCCAACAAACTTATACTACAATTTTTGTCGATCGGTTGGCCATGATGAGAAGGACTACAGGGCCTATGACCTGCTGCAAGATCGAACAATTGACACATATTTTATGAAGGGAGAAGAGCCGTCGGTGGTATGCAGCAATTGCAGTATAGTCAACTGCATCAACTGCAACAATACGACCAAGGGCAATACGGGCAACCGCAGTATGGGCACCCGCAGTATCCACCACCACCGTATGGCCAGCAGCAGTATGGGAAACAACAGTATCAACAGCTATAGTACGGACAACCTCAGTATCAACAATATGGACGGCCGCGCAGAGTTTTGGGGGGAGGATTCCATGGAGGCCGAGGTGCAGATATGGGACATGGAGGAGCTGCTAGATGGGGAAGAGGACCAATCGTTTGTTACAATTGCGGACAACAAGGGCACTACCAACAAGATTGTCTGAACCTTGCGCCGCATTGTACATACTGTATTGTCATGGATCATAGTATAGAAGATTTCCCTCAGCTTATTTCAAAATGGCAGACTAAGCAGAACCAGAACTCAAACAATTCAAATGTGCCTCCTGCGGTACAGATGATTTCGACAGAAGCCAGAGGCAACCACGCGACGGTTGGAATAGTGACACAAGGAGGGGCAGTGACTGAGGCTGATAAGCCACATACTAGTGTCAGGCCAACACAAACACAATGGAAGTAGGCCAATGTTGGCACAGAAGTCGAAAAGGACACCCTTTCGAAGGCACGGGATGCAATGAGAAATAGGAGACAGGTATCTCGAAGAAGAAGAAATCTATGACATGCCACCGATGTTCTACCGGACGAAGTCATGAAGGAAGGAAAACACTCTAAAATCATTCTTGGGGAGTTTCATGGATTTGGAAAAGGACCCAGATGTATTGGAAGAAATAGCTAGTCTACTATAGCGACAAGGAGGTGCACGACTGGAAAAAAGAGTTAATCACATACATAAAAGGAAGACAGGCAGGGAGATGCAGATGTCGACACAAATCAGAGAATTTGATTTCGACTCCATCATTTTAGATTTAGGATCGAAAGTGAATATCCTGAATAAACAGACATGGGAGACAATGGGAAAGCCGTGGATGATTTGGTCGCTAGTACAGTTGCGGCTGGCGAACTAGAGCAAGGTCACCCCGCTCGGTCGGGTATGTCAACTTTCGGTTGAAATCGAAGGGCTCAGAACATATGCAGATTTTGATGTCATTGAGATTGTGGATAACACCAGTCCCTATCCAGTAGTACTAGGGATAGACTGGGCTATGGAGAATCAAGCAATTATCAACATTAAGAAAAGGATAATGTCATTCGAGAATCAGGAAATGAGGGTCATCGCACCACTGGATCCGGCGGAAGGACTGCGTTATACGGAGCCAGCCAGAGACGATTTTATGGAAGGATGGGACAATTTGTATAAAATCTTTGAGGATTATTTTAATACCACCACGAATGGAGAATTAGGATGGCGTAGTGACAGCTCGACATCCTCCGATTCAGAGGAGGCCCTTGAGAATTGGCAGAACTGGCTGTATGAAGTATGCTTTCAAAGATGCGCACAGATAACACAGTCCCTGCGAAGGGTAGCCACGGAGGACTATGTGTTACCTACCTATGAGGGATTTCCCAATTTGAACACATTTCTTGCAGAATTTGAGGAACAAGTGGTGGAACCCCAGTGTCTTCTAGCCTTGGACGAGTCCCTAAAGGATACTCCTGCACGATGGTGGGCAACATATAAATCAAACATAACATCTTGGCCACTATGTCAATGCCTCATGGAGGTTCGGTTCGGCGAAGTTGCGGAGAACGATTAGATGCGATATAATGGACGAGGAGTCTCAAAGGCACATCTGAATGCTTGTCAACATCAATGGGGATCTAGAACACGACAAGAGTGAGTACATGGATTCGTACACACATTGGATGAGGTACCGCGGAGCTGGTATGTCGCAGTAGAACTGTGACATGGGACAACATCTTGGGAGTAGCTTACCACTGGCTTTAGCCAAACATTTTCATTCGCAGACATAAATCCCTTAATCCACACTGCCCTACAGGCGATCCGCGGAAAAATATTTGAAGCGGTACCAACTGGACAACCAATGGCACTCCAATGGACCGCAACACCAAAAATGTTGATGGAGTGTTACAACGTCACTGGAAAACCTGAAGATGATGATGACCCTAGGGCTACGTATGTACCAAAATTGGATGGTAGTCGTAGTGTTGTGGCACCAGATATACCGTCGGACAAATTTCAGCAACCATTAAATATCAAAAAGGTGAATATTGGATCAGAGGAAAACCCAAAATTCGCAAACATTGGTGACTATTGGGATGAGTCGACCATTGTGAAAATAATGGACCTACTACATGATTTTCAGGATTTGATTCCAACAAAGTTCTCAGAGATGAAGGGAATTTCTGGAGACTTAGGGGAAATGAGGATCCCCCTGAAACCCGATGCGAATTCGGTTAAGTAGCGGCCATATCGATTGAACCCGAGATACAAGGAATGAGTGCAAGCTGAACTTGAAAGAATGCTGGAGGCAGGCATTTTAGAACCAGTGGAGGAATTGGAATGGATCAGTCCAATGGTTGTCCAGGACAAGAAAACCGATGAAGTACGTATATGCGTCGACCTAAGGAAACTGAATGATGCCTGCCTACATGATCCATTTCTGACCCCATTCATAGATGAAGTACTCGAAGGCGTAGGAGGCCAGGAGATATATTCCTTTACGGACAGATTTTTGGGCTACCACCAAATCAAGATTGCAAAAGAAGATCGACAGAAGACTACATTCATCAATGAGTGGGGATGATTTCAATACACAGTGATGCCATTTGGATTAAAGAACGCTCCTACAATATTTTCTAGAATAGTGGTAGTAGCCTTCGAAGATTATATTCATAAGTTCCTTGCCGTCTACATGGATGATTGGACGGTATATGGGCTAGTCAAATATCATGTCGCGAACTTAAGACTTATGCTAGAATGCTGTCAACAACACTAAATTTCCCTAAGACTTAAGAAATGTATCTTTTGTGCTCCATTCGGCATACTGTTAGGACACATTGTCTACCATGAAGGAATGTTGGTAGATCCGGCGAAGATTGCCATCATTGTTGACCTCCCACCACCAATGATGGCCAAACAACTACTAGTGACATTGGGACACATAGGTTACTACCGGAAATTCATTCAAGGTTATGCAGCCATTACAGCACCCATGGAGAAGTTACTAAAGAAGGATGAAATGTCAAAAAATCCTGGACATATTGAAGGAGAAGATGGTCGCAGCACCAATCCTCGCATTTCCAGATTGGATGAAGGAATTTCACATACACGTTGATGCGTTGTCAGTCACACTTAGTGTTATATTGGCCCAACCAGGAACCGACGACATTGACCACCCGATAGTATTCGCCAATAGAAATCTATCTACTATGGAGAAGATTTATACGACCACCAAGCAAGAATAGTTGGCAATGGTCTATGCCTTGTAGAAATTCCGGCATTACCTCTTAAGGGGCCACTTCAGGATGTTCACAGATCATTCCGCGCTGAAATACTTGGTGAACAAGTCTGTGTTGGGGGGAAAGATCTGCCATTAGCTATTACTGTTTCAAGAGTTTGATTTCAATATTATCGTAAAACCGGAATGATTGAACACAAGACCCGATCATCTATCACGGATAGAATCAGGAGAGGAACCAAGGAGCATCGATGAAGGATTGTCAGACGCTCAGTTTTTTAGGATTGGCATGGTCGATAACCACTATGAACAAATCATTCAATTTTTGGTGACAGGGGAGGTACCGGCTGAGCTCACTACCAGCCAAAAGAAGCAACTAGTTGTCTGAGCCGCAGACTTCCAGCTAATTGCAGGAGAGTTATATAAAATGGGCCTAGATGAGATTCTGCGAAGATGAGTCCTTCCGCATGAACAGGAATGGCTTCTGTTGAAAGCTCATGATGGAATTGTCGGGGGACATTACGGTGGACGAGCAACTGCGAGGAATATCCTTCGAGTAGGGTTATGGTGGCCAACTTTGCATGGAGATGTCACAGACTATGCCAAGAGATACAACGTATGCAAAGGAACTGGGAAGCCCTCATGTTGCGACGAAATGCCACTAGTACCACAAGTAACGCTGCAGGCCTTCAACAAATGGGTCGTTGATTTTGTGGGACCCATCAACCCACCTGGGAAGAGAACATGGTCACGTTACATTATCACTGCGACAGACTACCTGACTTGTTGGGCGAAAGTTGTACCGGTCAAAGATTGTTCTGCCGCAACCGCAGCACGATTCCTATTTGACAATGTGGTCACCCGGTTTGGGTGCCCAAAAGTCTTGTTAAGTTACCAAGGAATGCTCTTTGTCAACCAAACAATCGCCGCGATGACAAAAGAGTTTCAGATCTAGCACAAGAAGAGTATGCCTTACCACCCTTAGGCAAATGGGATAGTTGAGGTGTTCAATAAGATATTGGAGCATGCTCTCACCAAGGTGTGCAATGTGAACCACGATGACTGGGACCTAAAAATCCCAGCGATCATTTGGGCATATTGCACCACATGCAAGCGATTGACTGGCCATACCCCATTTAAACTTGTTTACGGCCAAGAAGCAGTGATACCAATGGAATACATAGTACTGAGGTTGTGCATCACCGCAACAACAGGGATGAGCGACGATGACGTGCTAGAGGAACACTTGACACAACTAATATAGCCTGACAAAGATCGATTCATCGCAGGCTTTCATCATAAGGTAGAAAAGGACCGCTAGAAGGCGTGGCACGACCGCCATTCCTAGATGAAACACCTCCAAAATGGGGATACAGTTCTGTTGTATCATAGTAAATTTGTGAAACACCCTGGTAAGTTGCAAATGCACTAGTTGGGACCATATGTTATCACTTTTATCACCAACGGAGGCGCAGTATAGTTATAGAGCTTGGATGGAGTACTGTTACCTAAATTAGTCAATGGGAATAGGTTGAAGCCCTATCACCATGATCCGACGCAGAGCGGATGAGGACCAACAGCCTAAAAATAAAAATAAAAAAATAATAATATATGTAGAAGATACGAGGTGGTAGATGGCGCACCATCCGGAAGAGAATGTGCAAAAGGGAGGGGTTGTATCGCAGTTTGGGGTTTGGACTGCGACAGCGGCAAGATTGCGACCCTATAAAATTAGCAATCATTCTGAATTGCCAGCAGATGGGACTTTTTCAGATGACAGGTCTTTTTAACAGGTATGATCATTAGTTGGCCTAGATTGACGCCAGCACTAGGCACATTTGGCACATGGCAATACACTGTGGTAGCATGGCTGGTAGCACCACGGATGACGGTTTGCACGATGGTGACACGAAGGGAAAACGAGAGAAGTATGGTCAACAATCACTCACATGGGAATTCCGGTCACCACATGCAGGAAAAAAATGATGACAGAATAGGCGCATTGGGTGAACGGATTCGCAGATGATTTTTGAGGCAGGCATCCCAGAAGATGGAAATGAAAAAATACAGGCACCAGAGGCTAGTAGAGTAAAGAGGTATTTACCAAAAGCAAGAAATATATGCTGTGAGTAGGTCAGGTAATTATATAAGTTAGGAATTCCAAGGAGGATGTGGAAATGATCCATTTCATTTCGTGTAGTAGCACACTAGGTGCGCTGCGGGGCTGAACGACGAATGTGCATGAGCACCTTGAGCAGGAAGAGGCGTGGGTGCTCGGGTGTCACAAAGGCAAAGTTTCATCCAAGATGTCCAGGTATGTGGTAGTAGTTAGAAGCTTCATGGTCCCGGTGACACCAGGTTGACAGGGGCGGCGACCCCCTGGCCCCAGTAGGAAGCACCACAAGGTGTGAAACAAATGTGTCAGAGCAGTTGGCCTGTTTCCCACCTTGGCAACATCAATGAATTTCCTATCAGTCTAGAATGAATACGAAGAAAACTAACAGACTCTGAAGAGGTATATGATGAAGGTTTCCAGAGAATGGAGGATGAGTGCAAGAAGTACATGACAGCGAACTAGCAATCAACGGACAAAGATGAGAAGTACACAACAGTGAGTTCCAGACAGCAAGAACAGTTTCCGAAACAACGTACAACAAAGGATGGGTACAAACCAGTGGTGTCCAGCTGAGGTGGCTCGGGATGAGCCACAAGTTTGTGTTAGGGGCATGTTGGCATGGGATAGATCCGCAGGAAGTGCGGAAGCCGACAGGCACGGAAGGTTCATTCTGCAAAAGAAGGATCATTCGCGGTATTCATGGGGCACAAGAATTGTTAGATTAGTTGAGTTGGTCATGTGGACCATTTTGTAATAAGATTAAAGCATATAAGTAGAGTAGGATTGTAAGCCTAAGGGTATCGAAGTTTTTGAATATTGATCCTATCTTTTGGGTTCTGCTTTGTATCCGCAACATGATGTATTGACAGTTTCTGCGAGGTTTATTCCGCAGGTTTGATGAATGAATGGGGATTTTCGTTTATGATATGAATCCTATCTTTGTGCAATGATGCAATGATGAATAATGGGTTATGTGAATGTTTTATGTTGATTAATGCAAAAATATTGTTGAGTATGTTATTTTGAATGCATGTGTTAGAAACTGTTAATGACTTAAGATGTGAATGACAAGTTAATAGTATGTTGTGAATGTTATAATATATGGTTAGTACGAAGGTAAAGTGTGCATATCCTCTACACAACTACGGAAACTTGGTTCCAGTAGCCCTCTTATCCACCTCGGGTTAGACTACACTTGCTCCACAAGTGTTGCTGGGAAGGGTTACACCTTTCCGGGCCAATGTATAAGGGATTTTGGGTTGATAGTTTGTTGGAAACAGTGTGGAGTGAACCCCTGTCGATAGACACTGCGTCAACACCAGCTCCTCGACCAACTCCTATCAAGCATTTTTCTGAAACAGAGATGCGAGCAATCAGAGAAAAAGGGCTTTGTTATAATTGTGATAAGAAATTCACTCGGGACACAGAAGTGTTGAGAAAAAGCTCTATCTCTTGGATGTGGATTCTTCGCCTGCCTTTGAAATTGATGAAGAAGCTCCAGATACAATGGATGAGCATGTCCACATTCAGGAGCCACCAAGCGACCCTCCGTCTCAGGACGACCAACCAAAGATATATCTCCATGCTTTGGTTGGAATCACCACCCCCCAAACAATGTGGGTTAGGGGTTACTTCAAGAAGCTTCCTCTTACAATACTCATTGATTCTGGTAGCACTCATAATTTCATTGACCCTCGGATCGCCAAATAGGCTGATTGTTTTGTCCATCCTTGCTCCAACTTTGAAGTCATGGTTTCCAATGGGAGCACCTTACCTTGCAAAGGGAAGTGTCGCAATGTGCATATATCTATGGGAGATTATAACTTGCGTTGTGACATGTTTTCCTTGACCTTAGGCAGATGTGATGTGGTTTTGGGCACTCAATGGCTACGCACACTTGCCCCATCTTATGGGATTTTGCTGAACTTTGGATGTAGTTTTCACCCAAAGGAAAAAAACACACATTGATAGGATTACAACCAGGGTCTCTCAGCATCATCAACTCACATCGCATGGAAAAAATCCTTAATAAGAATTCACATGGTGTCATCGTTCAGATCCATTCCATTCAGATGCAACCATCAGCGGTCTCCACTACTCCTTTGGATCTACAACAAATTCTGATTCGATATACAGGTGTCTTTGCTAAACCAGTGGGATTACCACCTTCAAGTCTAGAGGACCATCGAATTCAGCTCCTTCCTGGAAGCGTTCCTCCCAACATCATGCCCTATTGCTACCCATTTCATTAAAAAACATAGATTGAAATGCTCGTTCGGGACTTACTGAAGCAAGGTATTATTCGCCCAAGCACTCATTCCTTTTCTTCACCAGTTCTTCTTTTCCACAAAAAAGATGGGTCATGGTGCCTCTGCATTGACTTTAGAGCACTTAATCACCTCACAATCAAGGATAAGTTTCCAATTCCTGTTGTTGATGAGCTTCTTGATGAGCTTCATGGTGCTCATTTTTTCTCCAAGTTGGATCTTCATTCTGGGTATCATCAAATTTGGGTTCATGAGGATGATATCCCTAAAAAATCTTTTCACACACATGATGGCTACTATGAGTTTTTGTTCATGCCCTTTGGCCTCACTAATGCTCCTTCCACATTCTAGGCCTTGATGAATAAAATATTTCGGCCCTACTTGCGGAAATTCATTTTGGTCTTCTTTGATGATATCCTCATCTACAGTAAAACATGGGCTAAACATCTCTAGCATCTGGATCTTGTAATGCAACTTTTCTCTGACCATCATCTCCACGCCAAACAGTCTAAATGTGTTTTTGGACAGAAGGAAGTAGAGTATCTCGGGCACATTATCTCAACACAAGGAGTACACGTAGATCCCGCCAAAATCGTTGCCATGAACAATTGGCCGCATCCTTGGACACTCAAGAGCCTTTGTGGTTTTTTGGGGTTGATTGGCTACTACCGCAAGTTTGTCAAGGATTATGGGAATATTGCAGCTCCATTAACTGCTCTATTTAAAAAGAATGCTTTTACATGGACACATGCTATTAAGTGTGCATTTGACAAACTGAAACAAGCTATGTGTACTACACTTGTTCTAGCTATGCCCGATTTTTCCAAGCCCTTCACTATTGAGAGTGATGCTTGGGGCAATGGACTTGGTGTTGTTCTCTTTCAAGATGAACACCCCATTGCGTTCACCAGCAAAGCCTTTTCAGGTAAGAATTTAGCTTCCTCTACATATGAGAAGGAAATGATGGCTATTTTGCATGCAGTACAGAAGTGGCGACCATACCTATTAGGGAATCATTTCTGCATCAAGACTGATCACCAGAGTTTGAAATATTTCCTGGAACAGTGTGTATCCTCCCTAGCACAACATAAATGGGATAGCAAACTCATGGGTTATGACTATGAGATCACTTACAAGAAGGGTAAGGACAATATTGTGGCGGATTCTCTTTCTCACACATTTGATGACCAAGGTTCTCTTTCATCTATTTCTATGCATGTTCCAAATTGGTTGCAATTTGTTCAACAAGGCTATGTCAATGACTCTTCATTATCTCAAATCATCCAATGCTTGGCCAACAAACCTTCTGTTGTACCACATTACTCTTGGGATGGTGCTTCTCTGAGATACAAGGGTTGTCTAGTGCTTCCCCAAAGCACTGATCTTCAACAGGATGTCTTCTATGAACTCCATGATTCTCTAATGGCAGGGCACTTTGGGTTCCTCAAAACGTATAAGCGGGCACGTCGTAACTTCTTTTGGCCGAGAATGAAAAGGAAAATTCAACAAATGGTGGTTGAATGTGATACCTGCCAGCGCAATAAGGCTGAAACGACACGCCTTTCAGGATTGCTCGAACCCTTTCCCATACCTACACGGATTTGGACAGATATTTCTATGGATTTCATCGAAGGGCTCCCTAAATCTGGAGGGAAGACAATGATTTTGGTTGTGGTTGATCACCTCTCCAAATATAGTCATTTTTGTGATCTCAGCCATCCCAATATAGCCTCCTCAGTTGCTCAATTTTTCCTAGACCATATCTTTCGTCTTCATGGAATCCCTTCTTCCATTATCTCGGATCGTGATGCGACTTTCACCATTCATTTTTGGACAGAACTATTTCGCCACACAGGCACCAAACTGAAGATGAGTTCAGGGTATCACCCACAAATAGATGGTCATACTGAAATTATCAATAAATGCTTGGAAACTTATCTTCGTTGCTTCACCTCTAAACAACAACATCAGTGGGAAAAGTGGCGCCCTCTCGCTAAATGGTGGTACAATACCTCTTACCACACTGCCTCTAAAATCAATCCATATGAAGCAGTCTATGGTCAGGCACCGTCAATTCTTCTTCCATACACCCCTAGAAGTTCACCAGTTTAGGTAGTTGACACGGTCCTTCGAAACTGCGATTATATTCTTTGTATTTTGCGGGACAATATTCACATGGAAAGAAATCACATGAAGCAACAAGCTGATCAACACCATTCCGAGTGCACTTTTCAAGCAGGTGATATGGTTTTTCTTCGTCTCTAGCCTTACAAGCAATCCTCCCTGAAACTAAAAGGGTATCATAAGCTCGCTCCAAAGTTCTATGGGCCAAATAAGATTCTTCAGAAGATTGGGTTCGTTGCTTATAAATTGGAACTTCCTCCTTCTTCTTGCATTCATCAAGTATTTCATGTCTCTTGTCTGAAGAAAGTTCTTGGCACCAACATCAGAGGACAAACTATTTTACCAGAACTGGATAATGAAGGTTCCATCCTTTTGGAGCCAGAGGCCTTCCTCAATAAGTGCACTCGTTAGCTTTGCTCTCGCTCTATCACAGAAGTCTTAATTCATTGGCATGGAATGCAACTATACGATGCTACATGGGAACCACTCCTTTAGATTCAGGAACAATTTCCACATCGAAAGCTTTGAGGACAAAGCTCTTTTTAAGGGGGAGGGGATGTTAGGAACCCATGTCAACCCTTCTCTTTACCTTGTTAGTATATTGTTGTTGGACGCATATGCTTTGTAAGTTGTCCCGTAGTATTTGTTGATCCATAGTTTGTATTATTGTTGTTGGACGCATATGCTTTGTAAGTCGCCCCGTAGTATTTGTTGATCCATAGTTTATACTGGCCCGTGGTTTTGACCCATAGTATTGGTGCCTAGACTGAGTATATAAGTTTGTGTTGAGGCCAATGAAGGTACCGTGAAGTTATTTGTATCGAGTTTGCTCAAAGAAGGTTTCCCCCTCAAAGTGGCCTACGATCAATACAAATATTCTGTGATCTCATATATTGTGCATTTTATCAATTAATTGTTGCAGGTTCCTCTCACAAACTACCAATAATAATAGTGTATGTAGTCGACCACTACATTGATAAGTCATATGTGAAAACGTCAAATATGTAATTGATCATTAGGATCAGTGTTGAAATTTGACATTTACCTTTTCCCATCAAACTAAAAAATCATGTTGTTCTAATATTTGTATTGCTTTTCAATTAATGTGAAAATTCATATTGTTCTAATATTTGTATTTTCTTTCAATTAAAGTTCACATTAATAGCTCATCAATTTTCCTTCGGTGTAGTCAAATTTACATGAAATTTTTTGGCAAAGTTAACTTAATGCTTAAATATATTACAATTTTAAACTTTTAAAGATCGAGTATCACACATTACATTGATTTGAGTTACGTGAAGTTTCGGTGGCCGTAAGCTGAAATGTGGACCTCTGACCACAACGATTATTTTAACGACGCCTTAATTCACACGTACGTTACTTGGTTGCGGTCATGTTTCCAACATCTCTTCTTGCAACGAGAAAAGATCATGTCCATCTTCGTTGAAGTACTCTAAGGTATATGCAAATATAGAGGCCGTTGTTTATGGTATTCATTTTTATTTTAGGTGAAAAATTTTGTTTGGGATAGTTTTGACATTTTTGAAAATGTGATGATTTGGGTTATTTTTAAATGAATAAAAAAATTTAGGGACAAAATTCCTGAAATTTTGATTTTTGTTATATTTTTTTTATGAGATTTGAAGACAATTTTTGTTGGATAAAAAGAACTATATCGATGCCCTTTATCTAATGCCTTAATTGTATTATAATAAGTTGTAGTGCACTTTGCCCACTTGGGTTTAAATCCCATATGAGATATAGGGTCGTTGTCATAAGGTTAGAAGTGTAAGTCTCCCCTTGAGTGGGACCCCATCTAGGTGTGTCTTTGGATATCTTGGCCTTTGCTAAGTCATAGGTTTCCTACTACATATTGGCTTGCGAATTGCTAGTAGTAACTTAGGGTTTATATGGAAGAACTTAGGGTTTATATGGAAGCAAGGTGGATTTGAACTTGAATCTAGCTCAAATAATAGTGACCAATTACCAAATTCACATAAATCTAAACAAACAAGTTATAATGCATAATAAAATAAGTGAAAAAAATTCTTAAAAAAACATTTAATTTTATTTCAAACTCAATTTTATATAATAAAATTTGTCACAATTATTATTAATTTAAAAAAAATAGTTTTATTTTTAAAAGTTGTCTCATATTCAAAATATAGATAGATGTAAAACTAAAGTCATATTTAAAGTTTCTATAAATCTTATCCTATTTTAAATTAAATTTTATTAAATTTGCAAATTTTACTAGTAGATTGTGTAGTTATTAAACTACTCCATTTTCCGTTGTATTGATTGGAGATGAATAAATAAAAAATGAAACCAAATACACATACATCACACAAAATATAACTAACACAATTTAGATCTAGTTTTATTATTAGTAGTATAACAAATACAAAAGAATTTATAAAATCTTTGCAAGCTCTCTTAAAACTGTCATGCACTCTTTCCTCATTGCAAGCTCTCTTAATGCTACCATGCACTCTTTCCTCATTGATACAATGAATCTCCTCCTCCAAAATCATAAAATCCTCTTATTAAAGTAACCCAGAGATGATAATTAGAATAAAATTCCACTAAATAAGTAGGTGATTAATTATCTAGATTCACATAGTCCCAATTAACTCTTTAGGTGATTAATATACATTATGAGTAACACCATAATTTGTCTCGGTGCAAATAGGACCTAACAAGTTTCCCTACCTTTGATTGTTGACTCACCTTCAAGTCAACTTAGGTTGACAATGAACATCTAAAATCACAGTCACATGTACATGAAACTATTAAATCACCTACTCTAGCAAATGGGACCTTCTCAAATAGTTGCAAGCTCCTTTAACCATCTCAATCACCTCAACTTGCTTTGACCTACTTGAACTTTTTGCGACACCCCAGAACTTGTCACAACCTCCTTAACCTATCGCAACCTACTCATGCTATCCTAGGTTCTTGTATTATATATGATACATGCTTTCCATTGAACTAGAACCACCTAGAACTTATACCATGGATCTCTCTATGGCTATCTACCTATCTCACCAAAATGCCTTGGATATTATCTTAGGAAACTACCAAGTCTAATAGGAAATGAGATTGTATACAATGCTTAACCTGACTATCTATCTATCAAAATGTGAACACCACATCTGTTCTCACTGGAAGAACATACTTCTCTATCAAGGGTCGAACATCTACTATGGACACGTATTCCTGCATTTAATCATCTATCCAACTCTAATCCTTAATTTGATCATACCACAATCTACTCTGATGCAACTCAACTCCAACATCCCAAATATTCCATCATATGTATCTTATAGTAGTGATCCCTCATGCTCCAAGCTACACACCCATAGTATCCCAAAATATTGCATTATCCTATGGTGTCAAGCCCTCATGCTCTAAGCCATTGAGCTCCTACTACAAGGAATTCCAATGCAACATGTTGTTGTTGTACTCCCACATAGGTTTTCCTTAGTACATCTTGATTTTAATATCCATCCTATCATTAATGGGTTTAGTAGGACACCATCCACAAATGTGAGGAAGAATCCCTTCAATTTCCCCAATTGAGCTTGATGTGACCATGTCCTTGTAGAGCAAATAGTCCTCTACCTAGCAACCCATACCTTGGCATGATGACTCTAGTGGGCCAAACCCCATTCAAATTGACCACCTGACTCAACCCTGAGATGAATTCCTAGAATTGGGGGTGCATTCCTTGATTTGGGGGCGCATTCCCTTATTTGAGGAGTTGTTCCCTGATTTTAGGAGTAAATGAGCCTAGAAATGGTTAAGGACTAGATGCACTCCAAAAATATAGATCCTAACTAACCCTAAAATCTGACATATTTAGGACAGTGAATCGTATTTTAGGCTATCCTAGTGATAGAGGGAACCTATCCAGGCTAAATGGGAACATTGAGGTACACAGTAGTAACATAGGTGGGACAATGGAAATATTAGATAGACAGAATAATAACACTAATAAGAGTACGATCAATGAGATGTCAATGGTAAATATCTTGAGTTTTTCAATAGATGAGGTTACTCATAAAGTTATAGAACAAGGTTTAAATTTTGTGGTATTCCCCCAAGAGAATTCCACATGAAGAGATCATTGGCTATGTTGAGAATGGCATTCTTCCCTCTCTGAAGATGAGAGAGAAGACATTAGAAAAGACTGAACGTTGAAACTAAAGAAAGTGAAACCTCCCAAGAGAAACTTGAGTAGAGATGAATCTAAAGCTCTCAAATACCTTAGGACTAATAAGGACATCATGATCCTTAAGGCTGACCAAGGGAATTCCATGGTCATCATGGATACAAATATTATAACAAGAAAATGCTAGAACACCTAACGAAAAGTTAGAGCTACAAGAAAGTAAACAAGGATCCAAGTAATAGGATTATCAAAGAGATCTCTTTGGCTATCAAGAAATCCTCTTTAGATGACAATATTAAAAGAAAGATCACTCCAAAAATATCTAGTTATTCCACGCATATATGGACTCCCAAGGATCCACAAGAAAGGTTGTCCAATTAGACCCATAGTCAACACTATTGGGTCACCCTCATATGTTTTGGAAAAATATCTCGTAGAAAAACTCAAACCTTTGAGTGGGAACTCGTTGTCCTTTATTAAGGACTCAACTAGTTTTGTAAATGACATTATAACAACTAGACTAGCAAAGGATGACAGGATGGTAAGTTTTGACGTTGTATCCATTTACACCAAGATTCTCGTAAATGAAGCTATAGAGGTGATAAGAAAGTTCATGGACAAAGAAACAATAGACCTTGTAGAAGTATGTCTGATATCAACCTACTTTAGTTTTACGGGAGACATATATGAACAAACTAATGGTGTAGCAATGGGTTCCCCCCTCTCCCCCATTACAACTAACATTTACATGGAAAAAATTAAAGTTAAAGCTATTGGCACATCTCCTTTAAAACCCAAACATTGGAAGAGATGTGTTGATGACACACATTTCATCTGGTCACATGGAGATGATAAGCTCACAGGTTTCTCGAAACACGTGAATAATCAATCAGAGGCAATACAGTTCAAAATGGAGAAAAAGGTGGATGGGAAGATACCTTTCTTGGATGTAATTATTACAAGGAACCGCGATGGGACTCTATCAGATCAGGTTTATCGTAATAATACCCACATAGAAAAATACATCCAAGCTAGTTCCCACCACCATCCATCCCAAAAAACAGGCTTTTTCAACACTCTGGCAAATAGGGCTAGAAAAGTATCGGACACAACTCATTTAGAAACAGAACTCAACCACTTAGTTGATGTTTTCAATAAAAATGGATAAGACGAGAAACATATCAAGAGATTAATTAAGGAATCTAAAACAAGTAACCCTAAGAATAAAAAGAAGGATGACATACTTAAAACCGTTAGTCTACAATACAGACAAGAGACCACTGACAGGATAGCCAATGTGTTACGAAAAGGAAAGTTAGGGTGCATTTCTCTCCACCAAATTCCATAGGAAGAATGTTGGACAACGATAAAGACCCAGTGGATCCTAAGAAAAATAAAGGTGTATATTCAGTCCCATGTGATTATAACTTGGTTTACATCAATGAAACAAGTCGCTCGGTCCAGACCGGACTAAAAGAACATGGTGCAGACATCATCCATGGTAGAATTAATAAATATGATCTAGAATAACATTCAAAAACGTCTAGGCACCATGTGGCGATAGAGAATTCTAAGGTCATAGCCAGCATAGATCATTACACAAAAATACGCATCCGTGAAGCTATAGAAATAGAAAAACACCCCAAAATATTAATCGGGATGATGGTTGGAAGCTTAGTAAATCATGGGCTCCAATCATTAACAAGATCAGGACACATGTTGGCTCTCAAATATAGTTGCATCCTCCTTTTTTCCATTAGGTTTTAAGTTTTGTCAAAATCTCATTTCTTATATTTTTCCTTAAGGTACTAACCCCTATTGTATCTATCTTTAAATATTATATCATTTTATTATAATTAACTAACTTCTCAATATTATCTGACTCATTCTCAGCAACAAAAAGAAAGATAGGTAATAGTATTTATCTAGCATTGAGAAAATAAACATTCCTTGGAAGTCTCCTTAGTATCTTCTCCTGAGGATGGGATATACTTTACAGCTCGAAACGTCAAAATAAAGCTCATACATAGGATCTCCATTTCTTCACAATTATGATGGTTTGTGAAAACACCTGTAACATCCCTCAATTTCACTCCTATTGTTATTATTTTGTAAATGTATTTATAATTGTATTTATATGGCCTGGTGAGGAGCTCAAGGCCGAGGCCCCACCAATAAATGTTGTGTCTAATGATGTTTATTTTTCTAAAGAATTGTAAAACTAGGTGGTAGACCTAGGTCACTTGAAGCAGTGACGTTACGACAACCATTTGAATTTGCACTAGAGGAGATAGGTCGACGATGAACTATGTCGCCTTGATACTATCAATACCTAGGGTAAAGCAAACTAATGATGACTATTCGTTAAAGCACAAATATTAAGAGTGCCACCTAAATATAGTCGAACCCAAACTAAGCGACGCCGCCACGGTATCTATATCTATATCTATATATACTTTTTATAAAAACTTCAAAAGATTGAAGTTCGCTGTGATCTTTAGTGATATTTATGACAATTAAAGATTGCTTAAAAAAGGTTATCCTAAGAATACCACTTAAGTGAAAGTCAAAACATAAATGAATAACCATAAGGATATTCATTATATTATATATCTATATATATATATATATATATATATAATTATGGACATTATATAATTTATATATACTTGATGGATATTTTGTACATATATATTCTCCATAGGGGACATGTGGTTATGGTCATTTAAGACTACCAAAGGATTTAAAGGAATAATAATTCTTAAAGATGGAGTTGTTAACTTTAAATTGGAAATATACAGTAAACACCTATATATGAAAGCAGTGATAAAAAATATTATACATATAGATATGGATATATAAAATAATACATAGCTTCCTAAGCTAAAAATAAACAGCTTATATGCTTAAACTTACTTATGAATTATTAATCTTTTATGGGAAAACAAGTGTTTCCCTACCAAACTTAATAATGGTATTTTTTGCCAAAACAATATTCATAGATCTATTTTATGAGTAATTGTTTGAGAAATATTACAATATGTAATTATAGATTTATACCTACTAAATCGACCTTACACATAAAACGGTTCGATAAATTTAGTTGTGGAATAACGGAGTGGTCCAAGCACCAAACCCACTACACTCCTAGTTACCTCAAAGGTTGTCTCCTTGGTATAAATGAGCACTAACCACTGAGTCATGGTCGGCGGTCTTCTCAGCACCAAAGCTTGGTGAGGAGCGCCATTTGTCAAAAAGAAAATGTCTACGTGGGAGAGGCCTCGATCTTGTAACTGAAATTGACGGTAAGATATAATGGTAGAAGGTCGGAAGTGAAAGGGGGGACATCTGGGGAAAAGCGTTTTTCAGTAGAAGGAAGAGATAGCTCAAGGGGAGAGCTGGATTTCCCTTGGTGAATCTCTGCACTCTAATGACCTCTACCTGGCCTAGCTGTTATAAACTTTGTTGTTGCTAGGGTACTGGGGAAGTTGGAGAGTTCGGAGGCAGTACAAAAGGAAATCACCGTAATGCATAGTCTTGAGAGTTGTAGGTTTAAGATTGAAGGTTTGGCCTTACAATCATAGTAGTTGGACCATCTTACCTAAGGAGCAATCTGCATCAAAGATTCATGTGACAGAAAGGAGAGAACCCAATATGTGGCGTGAACCCTGCGACCAGAGCGAATGAACTCTCCACCATGCATCGACCTCTGTGGTCGAACTACCTGTAAGTTTTTTGCTTACTAAACCTCTATCTTGTTGATTGGTGAAGTCCATCAGCTGATTTCATTTTATTTTGTTGATGCATTTTCTTCTACATTATCTTATGTAAATATTTTATGATATATGTCTATGCACCTTAATACTAATGGAGGATAGCCGCATCTATGCATTGTTCGACAAACAACTTTTAATTTAATTATGTCATCTTACCATCTCTGCATTTAAAATAAAATTCTGTCGATAACTATATCTTTCTACCTACTCTGCATCCGCCATGGGAGTTTGGCAATCTCAGCACTTCATTTAGCAAGCTTTGTAGTGCCTGGAAAACAACGATCTTAGCAGCTACGGGTATGTCTGGGAAAGGGTTTGCTCAGAGTCGATCCCATAGTGGAATTCTATTCCAAATGATTCCAGGTGGATCGATGTAACCTTTGGGTTCGATCTCTGTACATTTAATACTCTGCATGATTTCACACATTGTAGATATTTACAATATGCATTATGTCTTACACCTTTTACACTTTGCATTTAATATGCAGTCCTCAGTTGATCCCTGAATACTCTAGTAATCGATGTATTTTGTCGGTTGATTGATGCATGTTTTAGCTAATCGTGGTAGCATATGTTAGTCGATCTCATTGCAATCGATGCATCTAGTATGACCTGCGATCTCAGTGAATTAAATCTAGCTATGATGGGACTGTAATCTTTCATTTCTGGGAATCATAGTCTTCTCTAGAGTGCTGTAGGAAGCTACCTCTGTCCTCACTGTTACTAAGTATTATTTTATTACGAGGATAAGGAAACTATATACATTAGAGCTCGAAACCACGAAATATTTTTTGGGTAATGCCACCTCTGACAAGATAGATCGGGATAATATTTTATAGATATCTTGAGCCTGATCGATGGATGCTACTCAGTCACATTTTATTTATGTTGCCATTGTTTAGGGCACTTTGAATTTATTGAATCCCTAATTGTAAAAAGAGTTTTCCAGTGTCGTCTCTTATGATAGAATTTCACCGATGTTTTAGTCAAAGGCTAAATAAAATAATAGCTTAGATTGGGTAAGAATTTGGAATGTGGGTTTATAACATTATTTTTTAGTATGAGCGGATTTTAGAAAGGGAATTATCTTGGGTGAGATCTTGACCTTTTTAAGGACATAACCCTATCTTCATAGTATAGTAGATAGGATGTAAAGATAAAGGTTGAAAAAGTAATGTGTTAAGTGCCTTGAACTTATTTATAACTTGTCATATATATTTGAGAATAGATCATCGTATTTTATGATTGTCTTTGTTTATAGGTTGACATTTATTTTATAGAAAGGGGTTATATGAGTGAAGGAATATATATATATATATATATATATATATATATATGTATGTGGTGATGGGAATAATGTGTTTGGTATTTAATTCCCTCAAAAATATCTTATATACATATTATAAATTCTAATTATTACTTTGTTAAAGTAGGAAATAGCTAGATTGTCACCTTAATAAATATAAGTATGATGACCACCTATTATAATATGATAATGAAAAGGTTATGTCACTATATAAGGATTTTTTTTATGTGACAAAGAAATGATAATGTAAATGGGTACGTTACTTTGGTTCTTTTAAAAAAATAAAGATATTATACATATAAAAGGTAGATTTTTCATAGGGATGACCTTATTTTTATATAGATCATTGGAAATACTTTTTTTTTTTTGTATCAAGTGAGTCTTGATGGCTATTTCAACACTTAAGCTAGAGCTATGTAACCATGAGAATGGTTAGTATTTGATTATCTTGTAAAAGCTTCCCTTGATGAGAGGAACTGTTTTGGCAACAAGTAAAGTTGCAACTTGTAATCACTATGTTTTCGGAATAAATTAATGATGCACACACCTTGTGGACGTAGCCCGGATTTGGGTGAACCACGTTAAATGGCCTCTCTTTCTATGTGTTCTGATGTATCCTTCATATGTGTCTTTTATGTATGTTTACTTGTCTCATCTTGAAGTGTTATGACTACTTTGACTTGTTTATACATATGATAGGAATTGTTCAGTTGTTTATATGCATATTCTTCATGCGTGTATCTAATATCTAAGTTTATGTATAAATTGTTATCCTTGTGTTTATTCCTTGGTGTGAATCACTTATAAAATATAGGCATGCTTATCGAGATAAATTAAGGCTTTATAGATTTCAATTGCATGTTATATGCTCAAGATAGGTCAAGCATAGTCATTCGAAGGGTATAATACCTCATGAGAATGTAAGTTCTCACGTAAAACAAAGTAAGGAAATTAATGCATGTTCCTCGTCAAAAGAGTTGGAAAATAAGTTGGTTTAGTTAAAAGCATGGTAACATTTGGAAGACTTTGAGTATTTAGAAAATCAGTTTGACTTACCATAACAAGTTAGGTATGTATATTTTAGCATCATATAACTAATCCATTATTAATTGTGGTGAGTTTGTCATTAATATACTTCCGCGACATTTAAAATTAGCATTTATTACTGTATGAAGAAATTTTAAATTTTTACGAAATTTGGGGATGTGACAAATGGTATCAGAGCACTAGGTTAAAACACTCGGGACTGATGAGCTCAACATGAAATCAACAAGTATGGATTTAATTAACCAAGTTCTTTTTGTTTCATTTTGAATGCATGGACTGGAATGGACGAGGGGTAATATTATTCATGGTGCAACTTCAAAGCTTCTTTGAAAGGGTGAAGATAAGTATTTATAATACATCGATTCTCTTTACAAAATTAGGAGCAAGGTATGTTATCTTTGTCGTAAGTTTTCCTTGCTAGATAAAGGGTATAGGTACTCCCATTATTAAATGACATTATCATAGAATATGATATTTTAGCTAAAATAATTTTAGTGCATACGAAAAATAATGATTTTTGTTAGAAGGAATAAAAGTGTCATAATCTTTATTGATGATTCATAAATTGTCCTTTGATAAAGAACTAGTCTAGAAAGAATAAGATAAGGATATAGAAAACTTTGATTAAATTGCCTTGAAAATACAAGGGCTTATGAAAAAGTGTTGTGAACATACTGATTTAAATTTATCATTTATTCCGCATTTTGTTGATATTCTATCGAAGATTACTAAAAGGATTACCTATGAACATTACTAGGTCACAAGTATAGTTTTATTAATACACTACGAATTATTTGATCTAGCACCTGGTTGTTACGAGAGTTTCAGAAAATGTTGCCTCCTTAGTTATGATAGAAGGTGATCGGATAAAAATAGTTATTGGTAGAAGTTATAGTTACTTAGGTACATTCTTGAAATAAAAGTTGGCTCTCAATTGTCAAAAGTTAGTAGTTACATCTTTGATATCATGCTTAATTCGAAAATGTATATGTAGTCATTCTTTCATAGATTCAATAGAATGGAGTTCATATAAGATATAGCCTAGGAAGTAAATTTAATTATCCTAAGTATTGATAGCTATAATAGATGTGACTAGGTTACATGATATGTTTAAAAAGGACATGTATGAATTCATGATGAAGTGTTTTTAATATTATTTTTGCTTCTGGAAAATCGTCACTTTATTTTTTAACAATACATGTATTTCATTTCAGAAATTCTTATCGTTATTAGAATGTTAAGGAATTAGGCTAAAAATAAATTATTGCACGCAGTATTCCTAGGAGTTTAAAAAGATTTTATTGAAAGCAATATGATTCTAATTATTTATTCTAAAGGTTTCATATAAAGACTGTCGTGCATCAAATTAAAAGATCTTGTTAATAATAGGAGTTTGAATATCGGGAAAGAAGAATTCTAATCTTGTTGTGATTGATTTGGCATGGCATCTTTAAAAGTTTATTGAGAAAAGGAATCTTTGGATAATAAGTTTCAATTTGAAATGAGTTTGTATGTAACTAAATGTTTGAAAATTTTGATGCTAACATGTTTGTTTATAACAGAGTGGACCTCAAACCCACATTTAAAGACATTGAAGAATTTACATAAAGATGAAGTGAAGAGGATGCACAAGCTAATTGAACAAGCATATGTGTTCAATGGTTGAGCAATCAAATCAAATAAATTTTTATTTATACTAACATTTCAAGAAGTGACCTTAACATCTACTGATGACATGATCAAGAAGGAACGTTGAATATAAAAGCACTTATATAGAAAAGTTGAGCTAAATCGCTCAAGAGTAAGTAATGATTGACTTTACATTTTATTTGCAGGATTTTATGAATTACGATTGGTGGTAAGACGCATGATTGATGATGTGTAACCATGAAAATGCAAAGAATATGATAAATGAATCTATTTCTATTTTTGTCATATTTATGTGTGTATGGCATACAAAAAATCATAAATGATTGTTACAAAGAAATATTCTTGGACTCAAACAAGAAGGCTTGAGGGGAAAGGAATGATCTCCTGGACTCAGGAAGAGGAGACAGCATCAGGAACTCAGTAACTAGCTTGTTGTTATGGGACAACTTCCCTAGATTGTGGGCATGTTCCCCATGGAAGTGGAACAGAGCAGGTGGGTAGCTCGTTGAATGTTATACTGACCCAAAAGTCCTAGGAAAACTTTATATCCATCAAATTGAGCAGAGGAAGGGCTCACAAATTTTTCCTTGTGTTGTTAGAACCGAGCACACAAGAGGTTCTCTGAGGAGTAACTTTTCCTTGTGGTTTTGTTGTATACACACAAGAATTTTGATGAGGAGGGGGGCTATGTTATGAGTTGTATTGTAAGACTGTCATGCTTCGCAAAAGTATTCCTATAGAGTTGCAGAAGGCTCGTTTTTGTATCCAAGTCTCCATGATTGCTGAAGTACAACAGAGCGTTATGTATGCAAGTCTTCATGATTGCAGGAAATATATAAGAGTTTTGTATGCAAGTCTCCACGATTGATGAAGTATAAAGAGGTTTGGTGATTACAAAGTTTGGTTGAAAGAATTGTTTTATGATATGAGATAATGATAATGATTGTCTTGTAGCTAGACTATCACATGTATTTATGTGTGAATGATTATGAATGCTGGAATAAGCAAAATATTTCCTCAAGGAAGAGGAAGAATGGTGAGTATTTAGTGTTTTGAAATTTCGTATACTTGTGTTATACTAAAGAATACTGAAACATCTTGTACGAGTGGTACAATGTGCAAGTTATAAATAAAGAGAGCTTACAGAAATCACGAAAATGTAAAGACGACCCAAGGAAGGAAAATAAAGCAAGCGAAAGATGGTGAAAGGATGCAAAAGACAAACCGTTGAACACCGAGGACGGTGTTATCTTTAAGGGGTGGAGTGTGTAACATCCCTCAATTTCACTCCTATTGTTATTATTTTGTAAATGTATTTATAATTGTATTTATATGGCCCTGGTGAGGAGCTCAAGGCCAAGGCCCCACCAGTAAATGTTGTGTCTAATGATGTTTATTTTTCTAAAGAATTGTAAAACTAGGTGGTAGACCTAGGTCACTTGAAGCAGTGACGTTACGACAAGCATTTGAATTTGCACTAGAGGAGATAGGTCGATGATGAACTTTGTCGCCTTGATACTATCAGTACCTAGGTTAAAGCGAACTAATGACGACTATTCGTTAAAGCACAAATATTAAGAGTGCCACCTAAATACAGTCGAACCCAAACTAAGCGACGCCGCCATGGTATCTATATCTATATCTATATATACCTTTTATAAAAACTTCAAAAGATTGAAGTTCGCTATGATCTTTAGTCATCTTTATGACAATTAAAGATTGCTACAAAAAGGTTATCCTAAAAATACCACTTAAGTGAAAGTCAAAACATAAATGAATAACCATAAGGATATTCATTATATTTTATATATATATACATACATATATATATATATATATATAAAATTATGGACATTATATAATTTATATATACTTGATGGATATTTTGTATATATATATATTCTCCATAGGGGACATGTGGTTATGGTCATTTAAGACCACCAAAGGATTTAAAGGAATAATAATTCTTAAAGATGGAGTTGTTAACTTTAAAGTGGAAATATATAGTAAACACCTATATATGAAAGCGGTGATAAAAATTATTATACATATAGGTATGGATATATAAAATAATACATAGCTTCCTAAGCTAAAAATAAAGAGCTTATATGCTTAAACTTACTTATGAATTATTAATCTTTTATGGGAAAACAAGTGTTTCCCTACCAAACTTAATAATGGTAATTTTTGCCAAAACAATATTCATAGATCTATTTTATGAGTAATTGTTTGAGAAATATTACAATATGTAATTATAGAATTATACCTACTAAATCGACCTTACACATAAAACGGTTGGATAAATTTAGTTGTGGAATGACGGAGTGTTCCAAGTACCAAACCCACTACACTCCTAGTTACCTCAAAGGTTGTCTCCTTGGTATAAATGAGCACTAACCACTGAGTCATGGTTGGCGGTCTTCTCAGCACCAAAGCTTGGTGAGGAGCGCCATTTGTCAAAAAACAAATCTGTTGGCAGGCGGTTTGGTAAGATGGTAACGCAGCATCTCCGATGCTGCAACAAGGCAGAAGATGGCACAAAAGGTGACGAGCAGAAGATTATTTTGTGCATGTGTGGGTCAATTGTACCACAGATTGCGGGTTTTGGGTCATTGGACCACATATTATGTACTGTTGAGTTAGTTATACCGCAACATGCGGGTTTTTGGTCGTTTTTGGACTAGGTCAGTTAGATATTGGGTCATTTGTCCATAGTGTCAGTTAGGAAGTCATTAGTAAGTGGAAAAGAGTTGTAAGTCGGAATCCTATATATAGATAATAATTTTAAGTGTTGAGGAGAGAATGGGGCTGAAGAACAATGTGAAGCTTTGATGTTGGTTGTATGATTTTTGGGTATGTTTTGATGTCAAGAGTCATTGCGGAGATCTAGTTTTTGCAGAGACATTGTATCTGGGTTGACAATGATAATATGATGAAGCTATTTTGGTGCAATCTTTGTTGTTCAATCTGTTCAGTTATGATAATGCGATGTTGCAATATATGAATAATGTCATGCTTCTTTGATGCGATACTTGCTTTACAATTACTATTGTTGCAATGATGAATGTTTGGGTTGAATATCGCTTTAATACTATGTTCAATGCTTAAAGGCCTCTATTCTAGTGTTGCAATAAGTGTAAGTGCTATAGCCGCGACCATCCTCCATTCATCGGAAACATGGTTCCATCCACTCTCCCTTGATCGCCTCGGGTGAGACCTCATCTGCTCTGCAGGTGTTGCTGGCTAGGATCAAACCTGTCCGGGCTGGTGCTCAGGGAGATCGCGGTGGGTTCAGGTCGACAGCGATGGGAACCCCTATCGACTGGGTTTGAGTCAACAATTGGTTCCGTTGCCGGGACCGTGTACGAAGTGAAAGGAGGATATGTTGTGGCACCCGACGAAACCGGAGATCCAAGAATGGTTTGATAAGAAGTTGCAGGAATTCGCTGAAGAGGAAAGACGGAACACTTGATTGATAGTAGGACAATGGGTAGATAGATACATTCACGATGGTCTGCACAAATGGTTCTTCTGTGAGTTCCCGGTCCTATTGTTTGAATGGTTGGCAAAGTTGACCTTCCAAAAGAAGAACTTCCAAGGTGGTGAACTGATGATATGGACCCCCGAATTGATTTAGGAACTGCAAGAAGTTGATAATAAAGCATCGCGGGCTGTCGAAGTGTGGTTCGATAGCATCCTAGAGGGCTATATCACAGAGTTCGCAGTTGATACTCAGAAGTCCTACAATGAAGCTGAAAGATATTTTTTCCGTGAACCTTGGGGCCGATTTTTACTGTCGATCAAGATGCTTATTTGCAAAAAAGGTATATTGAAGATGCATCTTGATCAATAGACGGCCTAGTGGGTGGAGGCCGTGGGTACCGCGAAAGTTGGGGGGCAATACATGGCATGTTAAGGGGTAGATGGGTGCAAGTCATGATGAGACTGTGAGTGAAGCCGAGGAATAAAGTGGTCTTACGAGGGGAGGAGCGAGGTTCCGATAGGAAAAGAGGTAGAGGACGAGAGAAGGTCCTGCTACGGTCGAACCGCAAGACCATGAAGGAAGACCACATGGGACAAAGTGACCTCACAGTGTTGACAAGGACAACCAGGCTATGCCCAAGATAGAGGCATGACCAAACCCCAGCACCAACGTGCCCACACCTCCGCTCACTATCTCTCTAATAGCAAGAAATACCACATCGACACCACTGAGTTTGTCAATTCCACAGAAGCTAATTGGTAGTAGCACAACAAAAGGAGGAACGAAGCCCAGAATGGCGGGCGATGATGCTAAGTTACCATTGTTCCACGGGAGTGCGATAGACAACCCAGAACAGTATTGGTTTTTGTGTGAAGCGGTCTGGACCATAAAAAAGATCACCGATGATGCTGCTAAAAAAGGGCAGTTAGTGATGACTCTGTGAATTCATGCATTAGATTGGTTTATGAAGTTTGTTCTAGCCCCTACAGGAGCCCCAGAGAAGTCATTGGATGAGATTCGGGATGGGCTGATTGTCGAATTTAGAAGGCCCAAGCCTGAGGCTCAATATATTACAGAATTGAAAGAAATTAAGCAGTATCCCAATGAGACAGTATGGGATTTTGACCAGCAATTCAAGACGCTGATGGAAAAGGTTAGTTTTGATATGAGTGCCATCCAACATAAAGAATAGTTCATTGCGGCACTACTACCACATATTCGGCTACCATTGATGCAACAAAACATCTCGACGCCCAATGAAGCTTTGGAGATTGAGATGCGGTTGGAGGCATTGTCGATTGGAGAAAATGCAGCCGGAATGTCACAGATACAAACACAGCTGGCTAACTTAACTATACAGCTACAAGATTTGAAGAAGGGCAAGGAGCAGCGCGAAGATGTCTGGTGTACGCGATGTCGAGGAGAAGGGAATATGAAGGACAATTTCCCAGACTTCCTTAATTATTTGGTTTCAGGAGAACCAAATCCATTGAATGGTGGTAGCATGTCATGGTGTTGCATCTACCAGGTGTATGGGTACAGTCATGACAATTGCCCTTATATGCAGAAAATGGTCACCACCCCGAGGAATATTTATTGTACATTCTGCAAATCGGTGGGTCACGGAGACAAGGATTGCTGTGCATATGGGTTGCTACAAGAAAGAATGTGCGATGCGTTCTATGTAAAGGATGACCAGCTTTTCGTACAACATCCGCAACTGCAGGTAGCCTAGCTGCTACCTCAACTGCAGATGCAGTTTGTACCACAACAACAGCAACCGCCGCAGTTCATGCTGCAATATGCTCTGATGCAGATGGCTCCACAATAGCCACAGTACGTACAACAACCGCAGTATGCACCACAAGGACAAGGGATGGAACCAGCACCAATACAGCAACAGTTTAATCAACCACAGTACCAACAGTAGGGAGGATTCCAGGGAGGATACCGGGGAGGCCGGGGTGGTGGATTTGGTTGTGGAGGAGGACGAGGTGGTTGTGGACCAGTTCAATGCTATCATTGTGCAGCATGGGGGAACTACCAGCGAGAATGTCCGCTACTACAGAACCAGTACACATTCTGCTTTGTTAACGATCACACAGTTGAGAATTGTCCACAGTTGATTGCGTGCTGGCAAGTAGGAAATACTCCCCAGTTGCAGAACCAGCCCCATGCATAGCAACCTACCCAGAACCACATGCAACAACCAGTACAGAACTAGAATATGTGGCAGACTCAGAATCAGAATGTGAACCCACCAGGAAATTCGTCGCTAAACCAGACCCAGGGTGCAAATATCGCGACAATTTCTGCAGAACCAAGACCGCAAGATGTTTATGTTGCTGTAGTCACTCGCGGAGGAAAGACAACTGGAGAGGACAGCTCCCTGATCAGATTATCTAGAAAAAAGAAGGTATCATTTGACATTGATGCCGAGCGGGAGACGTTTCTTAAAACACAACGTGTGCTCGAGAATGACCAAGGCAAAGCTGTTGTGTATGACATGCCCTATACTTTTGATGCTGCTTCGGAGGTCGGCCCGTCACAATGGTCCAGCACACTTCGAGCATTTTTGGAACATTATTTGTCCCTGGCAAGAGATCTCGACGCTCTTGTTGCGACTGAAGCTTTGTTACGATGACTGACCTACGATCGACAAGAACTCGCTGTCAATTTCCTACAACGACGAAAGATGGGTAAGAAGATGTAGATGAATATTCAAATTGGCGACTACGATGGTGATTCGGTTATTTTGAACCTTGGTTTGGATGTCAACATCTTGACCAAGCAATCTTGGCAGAAGATGGGAATCCCCCCATTGAGCTGGTCTCCTGTACAACTCTGATTAGCTAATCATGCTAAAGTAACACCAATTGGGAGAGTTCCGCGAATGGTGGTGGACATCGAGGGAATGAAAACATAGACCGACTTTGATGTAATAGAAGTAGTCAAGGGAGGAAGCTCTTATCCAGGATTGGATGGGCTAATGATAGTGGAGTTGTAATCAACTTCATGCGACAGATGATGACTTTTGAAAATCATGATCTCAGAGTTGTCACCCCATTGGATCCGACTGAAGGACGCCGCTCCATAGAGCCCGTGAAGGACGACGATCCCAGTGGATGGTACCATGCATTCAATATTTCTGAAGATTATATCCATCCGAATGCCAACGGCGAGCTAGGATGGCGCAGTGACAGCTCTACGTCTTTCGACTCTGATGATGCGCTAGAAAATTGGCAGAATCGCTTGCACGAGGTATCGCTCCGTACGTGCGGGTTGATCACACGGTCATTATGCCGTATCACAACTGAAATGATTACACTTCCCATATATGATGGGTTTCCTGGCTTATCTGACTTTCTAACGGATTTTGAAGCAATATTTTTTGAACCTCAGCGATTGCTGGCGTTGAACGAAGCATTGAAGGCTGCTCTAGCATGCTGGTGGGAAACACACAAAGCATCAATTAATGAATGGTCGAAGTGCAGAAGATTGATGATGGTACGCTTTGGCAATACCAAGGTCTACCACACTAGGAAGTATGATGGTCGGGACAACCCTGGTGGTCACCTACTGGAGTGTCAGCGGTTATGGGTATTGCGACCAAAAGATGAGTGGGTCCATGCTTTTATCCATACCTTAGATGAGATGCCACGCTCATGGTATACTACAGCTGAGTTGCGAGGGGACATTTCTACTTGGTTGGAGCTCACCGTGTGTTTTACCCATACATTCGGTTTTGCAGATGTCGATCCTAAGGTCAATAATACACTACATCTCATCCGTGATGTAATTCTTCAGGTTGTCCCGGTGGCCTATCCTGCGGATCCACATACGCACTGCCAGATGCAGTCTCTTATGGAATGCTTCAATATCAGTGGTGGGCCAGAAGATGGTGATGATCCGTGGAATGTGAATATATTGGAATCCGAAGGAAGTCATGCTGTGGTACCACCTGATGCGCCAACCGATCCTATCAGTCAGTCGCTGAGGATCCGCAAGATTAACATTGGGACAGAGGACACTCCGAAGTTCACAAATGTTGGGGATTACTGGGATGATGAGCTAATAAGCAAGGTCACTGATATGCTCCACAAGTTTCAGGATGTATTTTCGACAAAGTTTTTCGACATTAAAGGGATCCTGGGAGACTTAGGGGAAATGAAGATTCCATTAAAACCAGATGCTAAGCCGGTCCGACAGCGACCCTATCGACTAAATCCATGACATAAGGAGAGGGTCAAGGAAGAACTTGATCGCATGCTGGATGCTGGTATCATCGAACTAGTCGAAGAGTCGGAATGGATTAGTCCTATGGTGGTACAAGATAAGAAGACTGGCGAGGTACACATTTGCGTCGACCTCAGGAAGCTAAATGATGCATGTTTGCACGATCCATTTCCAACCCCATTTACCGACTAAGTGCTAGAAGGTGTGGGTGGCCAGGAGATGTACTCTTTCACAGATGGGTTCTCTGGATACCATCAAATCCGCATTGCCAAAGAAGACCACCATAAGACAACTTTTGTTACCGAATGGGGCTGCTTTTAGTACACCGTGATGCCATTTGGTTTGAAGAATGTGCCTGCGATATTTTTGCGGGTTGTTGTCGTTGCATTCAAAGATTTCATTCAGAAGTTTTTACAAGTATACATGGATGATTGGACGGTCTACGGATTGGTCCGCAATCATCTGGAGAATCTGCGATTGATGTTAGAACGATGCCGACAACATCAGATATCGTTGAATTTGAAGAAATGCATCTTTTGTGCACCGTTTGGGATACTACTAGGTCATATTGTGTGTAAGCAAGGATTGTTGGTTGACCCAACAAAGATTGCACTTATTCTAAGTTTGACACCACCAACTACTATTAAGTAGTTACGGGCGACGCTGGGACACACGGGGTACTTTCACAAGTTCATCAGGGGTTATGCTACGATTACTTCCCCTATGGAGAAGTTGTTGAAGAAGGATGCGGCATTCCAGTGGAGCCCAGACTGTCTGGCTAGCTTTGAAACACTGAAGGCGAAGATGGTGTCAGCACCAATATTGGTATTTCCGGACTGGAGTAAGGAATTCCATGTCCATGTTGATGCCTCATCGATTGCGTTAGGTGTCGTTTTGGCTCAACAAGGAGAAGGCGATATTGATCATCCTATTTCTTTTGCAAGTTGGAAGCTGTCCTCCGCCGAAAGGAATTATACTACTACTAAGTGGGAAGGTCTAGCAATGGTCTATGCACTACAGAAGTTCTGACACTATTTGCTGGGTGGGCACTTTAAAATGTTCATCGACCATTCTGCGTTAAAATACCTAGTCAATAAGCCTTTGTTGGGGGGGAAGATATGCCGCTGGATACTTCTTTTTCAGGAGTTCGATTTCAAAGTCATTGTGAAGCCCGACCGGTTGAATGCCAGTCCTGATCATCTCTCACGGATTGATACAGGAGAAGAGCCGACCAACATTGATGATGGTTTGTCGGATGCTCAATTGTTTCGGATTGAGGTTGCAGATGGCTACTTTATGGAAATCATTTAGTTTCTGACAACGGGTACTGCACCAGACGAGTTCACCACCAGTATGAAGAAGCAGTTGGTAGTCAAGGCTACAGACTTCCAGCTAATCACCAGAGAGTTATAAAAAATGGGTGCCGATGAGGTATTGCACAGATGTGTCTTACTGCATGAGCAAGCGCAGATATTAGCAGAAGCACATGGAGGAGTAGTCGAAGGACACTATGGCGGTAGGGCGACTGCTAGGAAAGTGCTGCGTGCCGGGCTGTGGTGGCCCACACTGCATAATGATGCGACAGACTATGCGCAGTCCTATGGCATCTCTCAATGAACTGGAAAACCATCTCGATGTGATGAAATGCCACTCATGCCTCAGTTGACATTGCAGCCATTAGACAAATGGGCAGTAGATTTTGTAGCACTGATCAATCCACCAAGGAAGTGCACGGGTGCGCGCTACATTATCATAGCAACCGAGTATTTGACTCGATGGGCAGAGGCGGTACCAGTAGTTGATTGTTCTGCAGCAACGGCGGCGCGCTTTTTGTTTCATCACTCGGTTCGGCTATCCCAAGATACTGCTGAGTGACCGTGGCAGCCACTTTCTCAATCGCACCATCAGCACAGTAACGGAGGAGTTGCAGATCCAGCACAATAAGAGTACACCCTATCATTTGCAAGGAAATGGCACGATGGAGGCCTTCAACAAGGTCTTGGAGCATGCACTGACAAAGGTGTGTAATGTGAACCACGACGATTGGGATCTCAAAATCCCAGCAGTCTTGTGGGCCTATCCCAACACATGTAAATGAATGACATGGAAGACACCATTTAAGCTAGTATATGGACAAGAAGCAATTATGCCCATGGAATATATTGTCTCGATTCTACGCATCGCGGCCGCAACAGGCATGGATGATGTGGAGGCACTAGATAAACGTCTAGAGCAGTTGGTAAAGTTGGAGGAAGATCGCTTCCTCGCTAGGTTCCACCAGGGGGTAGAGAAGGATCGCTAGAAGGCATGACACGATCGACACATAAAAAATAAACAGTTTCAGTAGGGCAACTTGGTGCTGTTGTATGATAGCAAGTTTATGAAACATCCAGAAAAATTGCAGATACATTAGCTTGGTCCATATCGCATCAGTAGTATTACTTCAGGCAGTGCGGTTCAGCTGTAGTAGCTGGATGGGGCGATGCTCCCCAAACTGGTGAATGGTCATAGGTTGAAGCCCTATTAGTCGGGCTTGGAACAGCGCGATGCTTGAGTCGCATCAGGGAAAAAAAAAAGAATGGCAGATTGATTGGTGGTAGGATGGCGCACCGGCAAGGATGGAATGGAATGTGGAAGCAGGATGGCTCCTGCTACAAGTTTGAAGTGGTTTGCAACACGCAGTAGTGTTGCGCTTAGGTCACATCCGAAATCAATCCGCAGACAGGAATTTTTCCTTTTTGACGGGTATGATCGTTAGTTGATTTTGATTGTGTCATAAGAATGCACATTTGGGGCTTACGGATATACCGAGGCAGCATGGCCAACAACACTTGCTAGGATGGTCCGCATGGTTGGCACGGAGCATCCACTATGTCAGCATGGCCAACGGCATGAGCTGCATGTTTTTTCATGATGGGAATCAGGCGGAGGTATGATTCCTCCCCTATCCGGACAATCCTTACACGGAACGGTGGGATATTATGATTACCCAGGAGCGTGAGCAGGTGCTGCAACGGATTGCCGAGGCAGATGAATGACAGGGTGTGCTGTATAAATAGAGGACCTGAGGGGAGTAATACCACAGAGGATGTTTTACTTAAGAAGGGTTATGCTACGAAAGGCTCTGGCGTTTTGTTAAGTTCGGAATTCCAAGGAGGTTGTGGAAATGCTACATTTTATTTCGTAGAGTAGCACACCCGGTGCGCTGAGGGCCCGAACCACGAGTGTCCATGAACGGTTAGAGAAAGCGACGCTTCGGACACTCCGGAGTCACAAGCATGAAGTATCATCCAAGATGTCTAGGCAGTTGGTGATGGTTTGAAGTTTCGTGGTCCCTGCAACCACCAAAAAGGGGGGGGTTGTCAGCCCTGGGTCCCTGTAACATATGCTTACTGGTGTGAAACAGATGTGCCGGAAGCACTGGCCTGTTTTACACCTTGGCATTGCTTGCAAAATTCCTCTTCGATTACAATTGGTCTCTCGAGACTGGAGGATGAGTTTGCAAGCCCTGCAGCAGTAAGCTAGGACTAGTCCACCTTTGGGTAAGAAGTACATGACAGCGAGCATACGATCAGTACACCAGAAGGAGCAGAACAACATTGCGAGATCCAGACAACAAGAACAATTGTAGAACTTGAGTACTTCCCTAGTAGAGTAAAGATGACCGAGTACACTGTATCTAGTTGACATGGCTCGAGGGCGAGCCACAAGATTGTGTTGGGGGCCTATTGGCAAGCGGTTTGGTAAGATGGTATCACAGCATCTCCGATGCTACGACAAGGCAGAAGATGGCATGAAAGGTGACGAGCGAAAGATTATTTTGTGCATGTGTGGGTCAATTGTACTACGGATTGCGGGTTTTGGGTCATTGGACCACATATTATGTACTGTTGAGTCAGTTATACCGCAACATGCGGGTTTTTGGTCGTTTTTGGACTAGGTCAGGTAGATATTGGTTCATTTGTCCATAGTGTCAGTTAGGAAGTCATTAGGAAGTGGACAAGAGTTGCAAGGAAGAATCCTATATATAGATAAGAATTGTAAGTGTTGAGGAGAGAATGGGGCTAAAGAATAATGTGAAGCTTTGATGTTGGTTGTATGATTTCCGGGTATGTTTTGATGTCAAGAGTCATTGCGGAGATCTAGTTTTTGCAGAGACATTGTATCTGGGTTGACAATGATAATATGATGAAGCTATTTTGGTGCAATCTTTGTTGTTCAATCTGTTCAGTTATGATAATGCGATGTTGCAATATACAAATAATGTCATGCTTCTTTGATGCGATACTTGCTTTACAATTACTATTATTGCAATGATAAATGTTTGGGTTGAATATCTCTTTAATACTATGTTCAATGCTTGAAGACCTCTGTTCTAGTGTTGCAATAAGTGTAAATGCTATAGCCACAACCATCCTCCTTCATTCATTGGAAACATGGTTCCATCCACTCTCCCTTAATCGCCTTGGGTGAGACCTCATCTACTCTGAAGGTGTCGCTGGGAAGGGTCAAACCTGTCCGGGTCGGTGCTCAGGTAGATCACGGTGGGTTTGGGTTGACAGTGATGGGAACCCCTGTCGACTGGGTTTGAGTCAACAAAATCTCTACGTGGGAGAGGTCCCAATCTTGTAACTGAAATTGACGGTAAGATATACTGGTCGAAGGTAGGAAGTGAAAAGGGGAACATCTGGGGAAAAGTGTTTTTCGGTAGAAGGAAGAGATAGCTCGAGGGGAGAGCTGGATTTCCCTTGGTTAATCTCTGCACTCTAATGACCTCTACCTGGCCTAGCTATTATAAACTTTGTTGTTGTTAGGGTACTGAGAAAGTTGGAGAGTTCGAAGGAAGTACAAAAGGAAATCGCCGTAATGCATAGTCTTGAGAGTTGTAGGTTTAAGATTGAAGGTTTGGCCTTACAATCATAGTACTTGGACCGTCTTACCTAAGGAGAAATCTGCATCAAAGATTCGTGTGACAGAAAGGAGAGAACCCAATAGGTGGCGTGAATCCTGCGACCAGAGTGAGTAAACGCTGCATTATGCATTGACCTTTGTGCTCGAACTACCTGTAAGTGTTTCACTTACTAAACCTCTATCTTGTTGATCGGTGAAGTCCATCGGATGATTTCATTTTATTTTGTTGATGCGTTTTCCTCTGCATTATCTTATGTAAATATTTTATGATATATGTTTATGCACCTTAATACTAATGGCGGATAGCCGCGTCTATGCATTGTTCGACAAACAATTTTTAATTTAATTATGTCATCTTACCATCTCTGCATTTAAAATAAAATTCTGTCGATAACTATATCTTTCTACCTACTCTGCATCCACCATGGGAGTTTGGCAATCTCAGCACTTCGTTTAGCAATCTTTGTAGTTCTTGGCAAACAACGATCTTAGTAGCTACGGGTATGTTTGGGAAAGGGTTTGCTCAAAGCCGATCCCATAGTGGAATTCTATTCCAAATGATTCTAGGGGGATCGATGTAACCTTTGGGTTTGATCTCTATACATTTAATACTCTGCACGATTTCACACATTGTAGATATTTACAATATACATTATGTCTTACACCTTTTACACTTTGCATTTAATATGCAGTCCTCAGTTGATCCCTGCATACTCTAGTAATCGATGTATTTTGTCAGTTGATTGATGCATGTTTTAGCTGATCGTGGTAGCATATGGTAGTCGATCTCATTGCAATCGATGCATCTAGTATGACCTGCGATCTCAGTGAATTAAATCTAGCTATGACGAGACTGTAATCTTTCATTTATGGGAATCATAGTCTTCTCTAGAGTGTTGTAGGAAGCTACCTCTGTCCTCACTGTTACTAAGTATTATTTTATTGCGAGGATAAGGCAGCTCTATACATTAGAGCTCGAAACCAGGAAATATTTTTTGGGTAATGCCACCTCTGACAAGATAGATTGGGATAATATTTTATAGATATCCTGAGCCTGATCGATGGATGCTGCTCAGTCACATTTTATTTATGTTGCCATCGTTTAGGGCACTTGGAATTTATTGAATCCCTAATTGTAAAAAGAGTTTTCCAGTGTCGTCTCTTATGATAGAATTTCACCGATGTTTTAGTGTCATCTCTTATGATATAATTTCACCGATGTTTTGGTCAAAGGCTAAATAAAATAATAGCTTAGATTGGGTAAGAATTTGGAATGTGAGTTTATAACATTATTTTTGAGTATGAGCGGATTTTAGAAAGGGAATTATCTTGAACTTTTTAAGGACATAACCCTATCTTCATAGTATGGTAGATAGGATGTAAAGATAAAGGTTGAAGAAGTAATGTGTTAAAGTGCCTTGAACTTATTTATAACTTGCCATATATATTTCAGAATAGATCATCGTATTTTATGATTGTCTTTGTTTATAGGTTGACATTTATTTTATAAAAAGGGGTTATATGAGTGAAGGAATATATATATATATATTTATGGTGATGGGAATAATGTGTTTGGTATTTAATTTCCTAAAAAATATCTTATATACATATTATAAATTCTAATTATTACTTTGTTAAGGTAGGAAATAGCTAGATTGTCACCTTAATAAATATAAGTATGATGACCACCTATTATAATATGATAATGAAAAGGTTATGTCACTATATAAGGATTTTTTTAAGTGACAAAGAAATGATAATGCAAATGGGTACGTTACTTTGGTTCTTTTAATTAAGTAAATATATTATACATATAAAAGGTAGATTTTTCATAGGGATGACCTTATATTTATATAGATTATTGGAAATACTTTTCTTTTTTTTTGTATCAAGTGAGCCTTGATGGCTATTTCAACACTTAAGCTAGAACTACGTAACCATGGGAATGGTTAGTATTTGATTATCTTGTAAAAGCTTCCCTCGATGAGAGGAATTGTTTTGGCAACAAGTAAAGTTGCAACTTGTAATCACTATGTTTTCAGAATAAATTAATGATGCACACACCTTGTGGGCATAGCCCGGGTTTGGGTGATCCACGTTAAATGGCCTCTCTTTCTATGTGTTTTGATGTATCCTTCATATGTGTCTTTTATGTATGTTTACTTGTCTCATCTTGAAGTGTTATGATTACTTTGACTTGTTTATACATATGATAGGAATTGTTCAGTTGTTTATATGCATGTTGTTTATATGCATATTGTTCAAATGCGTATCTAATATCTAAGTTTATGTATAAATTGTTATCCTTGTGTTTATTCCTTGGTTTGAATCACTTATAAAATATAGGCATGCTTATCGAGATAAATTAAGGCTTTATAGATTTTAATTGCATGTTATATGCTCAAGATAGGTTAAGCATAGTCATTCTAAGGGTATAATACCTCATGAGAATGTAAGTTCTCACGTAAAACAAAGTAAGGAAATTAATGCATGTTCCTCATCAAAAGAGTTGGAAAATAAGTTGGTTTATTTAAAAGCATGGTAACATTTGGAAGACTTTGAGTATTTAGAAAATCAGTTTGACTTACCATAACAAGTTAGGTATGTATATTTTAGCATCATATAACTAATCCGTTATTAATTGTGGTGAGTTTGTCATTAATATACTTCCACGACATTTAAAATTAGCATTTATTATTGTACGAAGAAATTTTAAATTTTTACGAAATTTGGGATGTGACAACACCAACGAAAGAAAAAAAAATTATCATATGAACTCAGAAACCCGTATATTATATGCCAATGGATAGACGATTCATTGACAAATCTATTGGTATGAAGTCCGACACCTAAAGCGCATCCTAGGGTAGAGTTTAGGCAGGGTGAAGAGGGAAGTAAATTAAAATTTCATAAAAGAGGGATAAAACCCTGTTTTTAAAGCCCTCGATCGAGTTATTAGCTTGATCAGGGTGTTAAAAACCGTCGATCGAGGTTTTGGGAGGATTTATAAATGCCTTGATCGAGGGTTTAAGTGTGGTTAAACTGAAAGCTCGATAGATCTCTTGTCAAATAAAAATTTGAAAAAAGAAACATGTGGGTTATTTCGAGTTAAGGAGATTGATTAAGCTTAAAAGATCGATCTAGCTTTTAAAAGCTCGATCTAGATTTTTAAAAATATCGATCTAGATTTTTAAAAATATCGATCTAGCTTTTTAAAAATTTAGATCAAGATTTTAAAATCTAGATCAAGGGTTAATAAAACCCTCGATTGATCTATCTAGCTCAATCGAGGGTTTTTTCAACCCTTGATCGAGCTTCTAAAAATAACTCAATTGAGTGCTTTGTTAAGTCCTTGATCAATCTTTCAAAATATTGATCAAGGGATTAACAAAATCACAATTGAGCTTGGTTTTTACCATTCTCACGCCCTCCGCTTGACAAAAAGTGTTACCCATCTCCATGGGAACACCCCTCTACCCTAGGAGCCATAGGAAAAATCTTATACAACATTCGTGACTAAGAATATACCAAGTGCAGTTGTTGGGCCTTGATAATTTCTTACTCTTCAGTAACAACCCCTTATAGTGTGAATCTTTCACAATATAAGGTTGCAAAGACTTGATGAACCAATCTACTAGATATTAATCAAGAATCTGGGATTTAATCAACTAATAGTGCCTGCGCCACTCATGAATGTGGTCAGAGATGTGCGTGATCTTATCACGCCAGAATGATGTTAGTAACTCAATTCATGTTTCGTAGTAGATAGGTAACTGGAAGTGGTTTAAAAATGGCATATCTAACACATCAAAATTCCGAAATGAAGCTCTAGGAAGTTTTATGTACAACTTAGCTACAACTCCATTCAAATTTATCTGAAAAAGTCTCATCCTAATCCTATCGTCCATCAATGAGTTCAATGAGCACCATAGATGGAATGTCATCACGTGAGTGGTTGGCTCTTCTCTATATTTTCCCTCAAACTTAGGAATATTAGAGGGAATCTTTGTTGGAATAGGAGGCCAAATCGAATTATGCATAATTGGATCATTGGTCAAGTTGGTTTGGGCTAGAGTATTCCAACACCCAGGTGTGTTTCTAGCAGATTGATTTATAAAAGAGTTACTTGGCATATAGGCATTACCAAGAAAAAATGATGAATTGGTTTGAAAAATAGGTAGATGGGTGTGGTCAAGCAAGGATTGAACATATGGAGAAAAATCTCCATTCATCATGCCCTGCATACTAGGGAAAGGCATGCTCCCTTATGGAATACTAGAACTAGGGTAAGCTGTTGTCCTACTGAGGGGACCAACAAGGGAATATGTCCACCTCCAAATGGGAATTCATTGAAGGGGATATACGTTTTTCCCGCTGGAGTATTGTAGACTAACCCAAAAGGATTACTAGTGACCATGCGTGGCATTCAAAATAAAAAAAATACCAAAATAAAAAGGACTACTACCTTGAGGCATGGATGTCGCAGTTCCTACACCACTACCAAGAGACGCAGATGAGGAAATGGGTCCTCCAACAAATACACCTGATACAAGTGGAAAAATATTGAGCACTAGAGAATTGGACACTATAGGGTTCACTCCTCCCATAGGAGTTTTAGAGATAGGGGATGAGGTGCCCCCAACCCTTGAACTACCACCCAAATCACCCATATTTACAACCTGGTATAATAGAGATGATTCTGAAATGTGGCTTTGACTGCCAAATCTACTCATTTGGAAGAATGAAGGACTTGTGTAACTAGTGGGAGGTTTGTTAAAGTCTGCTAAAACTGCATGGTCAGTCAAATCCTCGATCTCAACCAGACCAATATTTTCAAAGATGGGGGGAGATGGATCTCTAGTAAGAATCTCACTATGACCTTTAGAGTCACTCAGAGAACTTTTGTATGATATTTTGGTAGAATCACTAATTCCTTCCTCTCTTTCCTCTTTGATGGGGTTGTTTGGGACTGATGGATTATCTTTGTTAATATCCTAAGGGGTGGGATCCAAATTATCTAGCCTGCACCACTTTGGAAGAAAATATATCTTCTTTAATGAGAGGCCTCTATTCCTTTTGTGCCTATGGAGAGGTTGGTTGGCCAACTTGACTCAAAATGGAAGAATATTTTAAAGTATTAATGAACCAAACACGCAATACTAGAAAAATAATTCCTATAAGACATAATTTAAGCAAAATCACTCTCCCAAATATTGTTCAGTGAAGAGTCCAAGTAGGTCCTTCTAGAGTTCAGACTTGAATGATTCAGTCCCAATTCCCACCAACAAAGGTGAGGGATTCAGTTACGACAACCTTCACGCAACAATCACCCAAGGTGCAAGTTCCCTCTTGAATACAAACACCCTCTAGGGGAGATGAGGTGTATATTATGCATATGTATTAGGTACCACAAATTGAGCACTTCCCACTTGTAGTAACCTGGTATCCTAGGATAGGAAACTAAGGCTACTGCTTCTCAATTAATAGTTGGGTGGAACAATCATGCATCAAGCTCTTACATATGAGCAGGGAATGTAGGACACAAGTCCTAGACCCAAATCCTTTGTTGAATTGATGTCACTGACCTCAAGGAATTTCCAATCCAATAGATTGAAATCCCCTGAAATGTAAAATCCCACTAAATGCATGTGTTAAATGTGATTTCCCAGCAAGTACTTCTTGCTACTAATGGATTTCAACACTCTCTAGTCAAATCCTAGTTTTGTTTTACATGGCCTTGAAGAGTTTACTCTCCAATCCTACAACCAAGGCCCTAAGACCTAAACTATTATTGGTTTCTACAAAATAAAGTAAGCCTAGTTATTTTTACTAAAATTGAATTTAAAATATCATTTCACTTTTGATTAGGAAAAACATTAGGGAAGCAAATTGTTCACAAGATGCAAGAATACTTCTAGATATTAAGAATATTGAGTGAACATTCACTTTTCATTCTTCACTATCACTATATTAATGCAAATTTGTGTACTATAGGAACAATCACTCAATCAAACAAACAATCAAGTTCCACACTTTGTTTCACTTTTGATAATTTCAAGACACTCTAGATGCTAAAAGAGAGAATGCAACAATCAAACCTATAGTACCACCAAAATGCTTAAAAATCATTCATGCAAATGATCATGAGGAATGCAAATGAAAACCAAAGACTCTACCTACAATGCAAGAGCAATGTGTTAACGGACAATCCACTCGAGTGGATGCGAGTCGGATCTCCCTAGTTCAAGTGAATCTAGAACAAATAAAACAGAATACAAAACTCATTTCCTATATCTAGTTACGGATCGAGTACTTAGATATCATACCTTTCAGATCGCGGATCCTTCTCTTTGTTGTTGCTCCAAGTCTCGTGGTCATCAGATCTCCAGCTGCAAGACCTGTCAAGACAATGTGGAAACAACATGAACAGTACAAGATATCTAAACAATGACTGATCTAAACTAACAGTTGAGGAAGAAAGTTCTAAACATCATCAATGAGACAACATTCATGGAAAGAGATTATATTAACTGTATTAAAAAGTGGGAATACATAGAAAGGATGAAGCTACAACCAAAGCCTCAACGTCGCATCCTCCATCCAACATGTCCAAGCCAAACCTCCAAGGTGGTACAAGCTTCCCAATCACCAATATGGATTCTATCAGCATAAGGATACCATAGACCTTCCCCCCTCCCATGGAGAGAGTGGGTGTTTATATAGGGCTAAAGAGATAGGGTAGGTTGAGGATTAGGGGGAGTTGGTTAAGGGATTCTCCCATAAGGTTAGGAACCGAAATTCCACCTCACCTAGAGCCTAGGGATAGGCCTCCACATCAACAAACTTCTAGAGAGACCTTGAGACTCCCCAAAATAACTTTTAACCAACCTCGTTGCACCCTGGTAGAGGACACAGAGCGATAGAGGGGGTCGTCGCACTCTGTAGGAAGATAAAGTACGACAGTGTCTCACCCTAGTTGACCAGAAACTGCGACGTCGCACCCTAGATGAAGGAGAAGTGCGATAGCCTACTCAAAGAGGTCAACTAGGCAGGGAAATCTCTCAGTTGGATGTGTTTTAGCCCAGAATGAGTTTAGGGGTCATAGCAAAGAGTTTACAAAATGGTCAAGATGACGACACTATCACAACGGTCATGATGATGACACTTGGTCATAATGACGACACTTGCAACGGTCATGGTGACGACACTAGGTCATCATGATGACACTTGCACAAGGGTGACGACATTTTGGTGTAACAGAATGCCCCCCAAAGCATGAAGCTGACGGAATAAGACAGGTTAAATGATTTGTAATAAGAAAAATGGCAAGGACTTGCTGGTTGGAAGGAGTTGCTGCAGAAATGATCTGAGATCCACAAGTCTCATACAACACAAAACATGGTTGCTAACCAATACATTGCAGATCCATGATAGTAAAGAACGACTGAACACAATCATGGCTACTAGACACAATCGTAGATCCATGATGAGATGATAACACAACCACGACCAATACAAAAGTGGATTCATGTAACTCTGAACTGACAACACAGCCACGACCAATACAAAGTGGATCTGTGCATCTCAAACAATCTCCATCGCAACCCGGGTACCAAATAACTTCCCTGGGGTCTTCAAGTTGAACCCGCAATGATACGAATCTATCCATGTGATTACAATGTTTTGGAGTCGAACATGGTAGAAGCCACTTGATTATCAATCATTAATGTATACCGTTAACAAGTGCGAGGGGAATCACCATTAATGTTAATGATCCCCAAGGTATCACAGTACATACCATCAAGCGTGAATCAATGAGCTAAAGTCGAACGCCTAATGGAATCTTTCAATCAAGAGTCAATGAGGTAAACTCATGTTGAAAGCGAGGTAACCTTCCATTGAGGCATGCAGGCCCAAGGTACTTGGTTGGTTTCTAAGTTCAATCCTCGGATGATGATTTGAAGTAGACGAGGATGAACCCATTGAAGGAGGGCCATGATGAATCCCCCATCATCGACATGAAACTCGATAACAGATATTTGGTGTAGATCGGACGGTAGAGTAATGTGCAAGACTGACTCAAGGTAGACCAACATGATCGAAGGTATATTGACTGCAGATGCTGAGTAATGAAACATCTCTTGAACATGAGCATGGCATGACTTGGCAGTATTGACATGACGAGAATGATACCAACCCCTAATGCAACTGATGGTGGAATCATTCTTTGGTTGATCCAAAGGAGCGACATGACTCATGGAATTGACAAGACTCGAGGAAAAACAAATTATCCAACTACTGAATGCAAATGCAAATGAGTGCCATGTTCAAGAGTGACTATGTACTGCCATAATTAAGATGTAACACAAAATATTTCCTTTTTCCCCATCATGATTGATGAGTACCTCATGTGTTTTTGATGAGCTTGATGAGGGTAACCAAATGCTCAGTATATCTCATCTCATAGATGAGTCCAATCCCAAATGTTTTACGAACCTAGGAAAGGAGGGGTTCATCCCAAAATGGGCCCTTCGATGTTTGAATTTTAACGAGTCCAAAGAAGGAAAACTCAACGTCATTTCATGTTTAGAGAGTCTGAAAAGAACTAAAGGAGACTCTAAAAGATCATTTTTCGTAAAGTTAGCCTCATCGCCCGAAAAAGGGTAAAACAACGTGGGAGAGGACTCTTCCAACCATGGTTGGTTGGAGTATTCCTTTTTTGTAAATAATACTTCCTGGTCTGAAAAATGGGTAAACTATCACCAAAAAGACGGTCATTCAAATGCTTTTACAAGCGTGAAAGAATCAAGTTCGCTTGGCAATCTTTTCCTATTTAAGGAGTCTGAAAAAGAGCTTAAAAGGACTCCATGAACAACTTTGTCATGGTTGATGACTGAGTACGACAAAGGAAAAAGTAAACTCGGCACAGTTCCTTTTCCGTAAATAGTCTAGCGACGCTGGATAAAGTGATAAACCTATACTCATTAGACACACCTTTTTACTCAATGTTTTAATGAGCACGACAATGGTATCAAAAGCACTCAGAATATTTTTCATGTTTGAACCAGAGCATGAAAAGTAAACACTAAGCTCAAACCACTTTTCATGTTTCAACCAGAGCACAAAAAAAGTGAAAAGTAAGCTCAAATAATATCTTACTGTTTTTAATGAGCTCGAAGATAGGTTGGAAGAATGCTCATGATGTCTGCTTCATTTTTTAACGAGCTTGTAACAGAAAATGAACTATGCTCGGGATAATTTTCATGGTTTAATGAGCTCGAAACCTAAAAAGAAAAGTATGCTAAAAAATGTTCCCAGTGGTGAACTTATTCCCGTCATGAAATCCAAAGGTTGGTACATGCCCCCAGCACGATTGCTATAAGTAAGTGGCTTAGCTCCAACGTGGTTGGAGAGGCGATCGAGTTGACTTCAACGTAACTTCCAGAGGTTGAAGACATGCCCCCAAGCTTCATTTCATCCTCCTAAGGCATATAAGACGGGTGAAAAGAAGGTTAAGGTACTAAGTCTACGAGGAGATTCGACTCAAAGGGAAAGGATATGTTTCATTTTTTTAACGAGCTTGACACACGAATAGAACTCTGCTCAGTGAAGCTGGTCTCATTTTTATGCAAGCTTGAAACCAAAGGTAAACTATGCTTAGGGGGTCTATTCCATTGACGGGTTCCTTCCCAACATGATTCCCAGAGGTTGGTAAACGCCCCCAGCATGATTGCTAGAATCTTAACATAGTAGTGTTCCCTCAACATGATTGCTGACGGTACGACGTGTGTCATGACCCCCAAGCCTCATTTCGTCTGAAAATGCTGCTTGCTAACCCAACTACCAACCTGGCTACTAATATGAAAATGTTCACCAAGGGGAGAAAACGAGAATCAGATGAAATGAAGGTTCAAGTTCTAACTCTATCGATAGACTCGAATCGATGGGAGGGAGATCTATTTCATTTTTACACAAGCTTGAAACAAACAATAACTATGCTTGAGGGGGCCCATCTTATTTTTTAACGAGATTGAAATGGAATAAAACTATGCTCGCATGGATGGTTTCATTTTTATGCAAGCTTGAAACCAAAGGTAAACTATGCTAGGGAGAGTCCATTTCATTTTTTAATGAGCTTAAAATAGAATAAAACTATGCTCCAGTGGTGTTATCTCTCCAGGAAACTCTTCTAGGTTGTAGCTCGAAGATGCTTGGTAACTTTATTTATTCTCTCAATGGTGGATAATATTGGATAAATATGAACATCTCACTCACTGAATTATCTACTCAAGACAGTCTTGAATATAGTCAAACAATGCAAGGCCTTCAAGGACTATTATCAGATAGGTAAAAGGATAAAGAAACTAGTTAATTAACCAGAACATATATAAAGCAATTACATATGATGGGCTAATTAACTAACAATGAATGCTAATGATTCTAGTTTGATAATCAATAGTAAGATGACAGTTACCAAGATTATAAACATAGACAAAGAATACCATTCAACTCAATAGCATATAACAGAAATAAGACGAAAAGGTCTGACAACAATGAATGAAAGAAGCTTGCAGGATGATCATATTAAAGAAAATGCCTCTTTACAAAAACAGTCAAGTAGAATACTCAAAATTGAACCATTACTTCTTCAAAAGTCATAGGCTTTATAGCCTTTACAAAACAGTTCAAAATCCTATGAAAATGGATCTGATATACTAAATATAGAAAAGTCAAAACAATTCATAAAACTAGGATAAAATCCTATCTTAAGGGTCAAACCCTTATCATGATGATCTTCAATAGTCTTTGACAGCTTCAGTGATTCTTCATAATCTTCACAAAACTGTAGGTCAGGTTGAAAATCCTTCTTGACAGCAAAGCAATTTCTGAAACTGTCTACCAGAAAAATTGGGCTAGACTGCTGAAAACTGGGGCTCAGAGATGGATTCGGTTCTCCACATCTGTGACACCTTTGTATAAACCGAAAGAGGTTTTTGTGTATTGGTTTGTTGTGAGAAAAAACCTCTCTCATTTTTGTTGAAATTCGTTTTCATTGTCCCGATATTTGTATTTCAAAAACATGTGTCAAACAGGGAAATTATGAGATCCGAAAATTAGGACTCAGAGATGGATTTGATTCTCCCAATTTGTGACACCTGTAGGAAAACTGAGAGAGATTTTTATTCTCTAACACGTTAGGAACAAAATATCATCCCGTTTCTCAAAATGATTCTTCATTCGCTCAGAATCATCATTTGAAAATGATGACTCAGTATAGTAAAAACGCCAATTTTTCGTGCTTTCAGTGGCTTGTGAGCCAAAATTCTAATTTGTAAGCTACCAAAAGCTCTACTTTCGGTGGCTAATGAATAGTTGAAATGTCCGCCTAAGCCATCGCAAGCTCTGCTTGAAAATAGCTTTCAAAATCTTCAAAACTGAATCCTTATTTATAGCTCACGATCTTCTTCTTCGTCTAGACTTATGAGGATATGTTTATATACTATGGTACTACTCAGCATTCGTACTATGTATCTATTTAGTTTACATATCACTAGTGTAAGATTTTGGAGCATTTATTTAGGCTTAACACATGTATTCAAATAAGTGATCTGAAAGAGTTTTAGTATCGTCAGACTTCTGAAGTAGATCTACTAATCCAAGTCTGTCGTTCATGCTCCTATTTCTTCAAGCCAAAAAACAGAGTATGAACTATATAAGAGACCCAGCTCCGGTAGATTAAACTGACTATTGACTGTGTATGAGCAAATTTAGGAATGGCCATGTTTTCATATGAGTGTCTCTCTAAGTCAATGACTGTATTCATGCTTCCCTTAATAAATGACTGCCATCAAAGATACACTTGCAATGATTAAATCAGTAACTATAACAACATCCTTTATCTTGGCTGTCACAGCAGTTGGGTCATGACCACGCCATACGTAATCACGAAAATTCATTCCTTCAGCTGTGCAAAACTGCGTTCACCATTAGACATCTGCACACGCTATTATCTACCTGGACATCGGACATTTGGATTTTAGCTGGCGCTCTGAAACTTTTTAATCACCTGCTCTTTCACGTGGCATCTAGGCTATACTTTGGAAGTTCAATCTTTTAAATGACTGCTTTCATTTAAAATTTCCTTTCACTTTCGGTGGCTAGGAGAGCCCTGAAAATTTCGTTTAAGCCGCCTAAAGCAGATCTTTCGGTGGCTTAGGGAACGTTTTAAATAAGCGCTTAGCCACCGAAACCTGTCTTTTAATTTATTTATTTTTTTAATAAAAACTTGACTCAATTTTTTTTTGACATTTTACAAGTTAGAACTCATTAAAATGAGCCTAAATAAAAAATTTAATAATGTATTTTTTCAAATGACCTCCTATCACCTAAAATAATAAAATTTGAAAAATTTGAGGAGATAACATCTGGCTCCTACTCGGGGATGAAAGTCTCCCTATGAGGTTTCAAGAACCACAGAACCAATTCCTTTCCTGTAAAACAAAAATTCAAAACTATTCTCTAGTGTACCATTGGGCTATGGAGTCATCTAGTCTTTATAACCGATCCCTTGCGAACCTGCAGCTTGCTCTGCTTATTCAAGAAATCTGAAAACAATCTACATGCTCATATGAAGAGCTTATTCTCTTGCCTACTCCTACACTAACCAACTGCACTGCTTCTTATCAAGTGATATCATGCTTCCAATGAAGCCATGTCAGAAACTGATCTATTGATAACATCCTTGATCTTGACCCGAAAAATAAAAGAATGCATATCATGTAGTGATATAGTTGATAACAGAAACAATATTCATCTAACAAAAATGATTTGATATCCATGCTACTCATAGATTCCAAACAATCAGCAATAGGGTCATAAATGTCATAAAGAAATACCTCTTTATGATACTGTTTCAACTAAAAATTGAAATGATGCTAGCTTTCTTTACTAATATCGATGTTGAATGTAAACTGTTCTTCCTCTGTCGGAGGAAAATACAAGCTCAACTGCTAATCTGAAACTTTCTGCTTCTCTTCACCGTATCTCTCTCTATGCTGCTGTTTCAACTGAAAGAAATGTTGCTGCTCTTTTTCTTCACAAATCTCAATGCTGAATACAGACTTCTTGATATCTGCCTGAGAAGAATACATGATGAACTGTTGATCTGGACTTTTCAGCTCATCATCTTCCTCTTCGTATCTGCTGCAATCTTCCTGTGTCTGCAAATCAGAAAACTGAGGACCGCCCTTAGTATCTGCTGCAGATTTAGTATTGTCACCATGATTGTCATAATGTTGATAAGCAATCCCTCGATCACAATAAGATATATTTTCAGCTGATGTATATCCTTGTTCTTTGATATTAGAATATTCAAAACAAACATGTTGATCTTCATGATCGTTTAAAACAATAGATACATATAATATGATGTCAGATGTTTCTGTATCGCTGCTATCATAATCAATATCATTGAACACTTCTTGATCTTCATGGTAAATACTATCTTCTGCAATAGATGCTTTATCATACATCTGATTTTCATGACTAACAGAATCTTTATGAAGCAAAGAAAACTCATCACAACATTCTTCAAAAAGATGTTCAGCTGGAAAATACTCTTTACAAAACGAATTGAAAGCAGCATGAAAATCTACCAAAGAGCTAATATTGGCAATTGGAAGAGATTGACACCAGTCAAGAGCAATTCCTTCTAATGAATGTCTGAAAAGTCAGATCTAAACATTCCCATGCACAACTTGCAACTGATTGATGTAATCATGAAAGTCCAGCAAATGTTCAGCTGGTATTTCCCAGTCTTCACCTCGAAATCTGGGAAGACTATTTTCCCATTCATCTCTACTAGGTATTGGATGAGGGTAACCAGAAATCTTTGAAAAATCGCAGAAAGCATACCTCTTTGCCAAGATTTTGTTCATGTCATACCAATGGCGTCGCCAATAGATTTCTGAGCAATGGAGTCGCCACTGAATCCATCCTTCATGGAGTCGCCAGATAGATGATTACAACCAAGAAAATGTCCAGGCTTTGTCTATCATCAAAGCTGGATCTATGTTGTGTCCCAAGGAAGCTGAGCTTCAATCTCCTCTCCCCAGAAACGGTGCCAATTTGTTATCTCTACAGGAAACTCTTCTAGGTTGTAGCTCAAAGATGCCTGGTAACTTAATTTATTCTCTCAATGGTGGATAATATTGGATCAAGATGAACATCTAACTCACTGAATTATCTACTCAAGACAGTCCTGAATATATTCAAACAATGCAAGGCCTTCAAGGACTATTATCAGATAGGTAAAAGGATAAAGAAACTGGTCAATTAACCAGAACATATATAAAACAATTACATATGATGGGATAATTAACTAACAATGAGTGCTAATGATTCTAGTTTGATAATCAATAGTGTTGGAGAGAACTTCCGCAGCATTTAGGAAGCTGCCAATTTTGGGAAAGATAACCATTTTTGGGGAAAAAGTACCAAATTGGGGGACAAGACAAAGATATCGCCGTAGCGCAAATCCCGACGGGAATTGCGGCGATATGTACAGAAAAGTCAGAATGTATGGTACAAGGAAGAGGCCGAAGGGAGAGCTCAACCACCATAATAAAGGCGCCGAAGATGAAGGGAGGGTTCAGCTACCCTCATTATGAAGAAGGACCACAGTCAGCGTTGCTTGAACCAAGAAGAAGCAACGGGCCGATGCATTAAAGACTAAGGACTGCAGGAAGCGGCGAAGAGACAGGAGACGGCTATGGAAGTACAGCTAGTTGACTGGAAGTGGTTGGGGTTGAGTCACTGTTGGGATAAGGCCCACAGTTTTGTAACTGCGATGAGACCTTCGGGCCATCTATATATAGGAGTCTTTCTATATGAAAAGGGGTTGGCCACATAGGGATAGGAGTTATTAAGTAGAGGGTAGTTGAGTCTTTGTGATACAGAGTCTGAACATCCCCCAGAGAAAGGGGCCGACCCATTGAGAGATTGTGCAATCCACTGGGATTGAAAAAGAAAGAGAATGCATTGTAAGAGGCAGGAGAAGAAGAGAGGTCTATAGAGAAGGGCTCCTACTGAAGGGGAGTTTCCCAGAAGACCCCTGTTGCAAGAGTTGTGACAGAACTGCGTTTTACTCTCCATGATTGCTAACAGGGAACACAGTTCCCGTGAATACAGCTCCTCTCCTGGGAGTGACAACGTGCTTATCCAAGTAGCGCGATTGTAGTTGTGTAGCTGTTGCTCTTATTTACTTATCTCTATAATACATGAATGCTTCCTTCGGTTTATGAGTACTGTGTATGGTTGTCAGTTTAGTTCTGGTTGATGTTTAACCATTGTAAGAATCATATCCAAATTCTAGCGAATTAGGTCTCTGTTTAATAAATGATAAGGCTCGAATATGAAGTGAATGTAATGCATGAAGAGTGTAACTAGAACAGTGCTCAAAGTAATACTCTATATAGTCACATCGTCACAAACATCAAGGGGCGGACACATTAGCAAGGGTTATGCTTAGAGATTAAAATGATATCACTATCTCAGTAAAAGGATAAGGGAGGGAGAGACCGCTTATCAATCTAGGAAGCGGGAAGAACCACATACCGCAGGGACGGAAAGGAGGAAGATATCGCACCCGCGATATCTTGGGTATCGCTAGGCGGGCTCATATAAGGGGAAGACTTATCGCACTTCCTGCGTGATGCGATAAGGCAGGGTTATAGCCGGAGTAATATGGTAAGGTAAGTTAGCCCTACTGAGGAGAGAGTAAAGGTGGGGTTAAGCACCCTGGATGCCTCGGAACTTGGTTGAGGACACTTGAGTCTTCCGCCACCCATTAGAATCACTTCGGGTGAGACTTCAGGTTGCTTCTGCGACCTGTTGCCGAAAGGGCCAGTGAGCTAAGGGTCTGTTGGTCTAGAAGGCACAGCTAACCCGGGTCTACCGAAACAGATAGTGACCAACAAATAGTAAGATGAAAGTTACCAAGATTATAAACATAGACAAAGAATACCATTCAACTCAATAGCATATAACAGAAATAAGACGAAAAGGTTTGACAACAATGAATGAAAGAAGCTTGCAGGCTGATCATATTAAAGAAAGGGGCCTCTTTACAGAAACAGACAAGTAGAATACTCAAAATAGAACCATTACATATTCAAAAGTCATAGGCTTTATAGTCTTTACAAAACAGTTCAAAATCCTATGAAAATGGATATGATATACTAAATATAGAAAAGTCAAAACAGTTCATAAAACTAGGATAAAATCCTATCTTAAGGGTCAAACCCTTATCATGATGATCTTCAATAGTCTTTGACAGCTTCAGTGATTCTTCATAATCTTCACAAAACTGTAGTTCAGGTCGAAAATCCTTCTTGACACCTAAGCAATTAATGAAACTGTCTGCCACAAAAGTTGGGCCAGACTGCTGAAAAATGGGGCTCAGAGATGGATTCAGTTCTCCACATCTGTGACACCTGTGTATAAACCGAAAGAGATTTTTGTGTATTGGTTTGTTGTGAGTAAACAACTCTCTCCGTTTTTTGAAATTCGTTTTGATTTGCCCAAGATCTGTATTTCAAAAACATGTGTCAAACAAGGAAATTCTTAGATCCAAAAATTAGGGCTCAGAGATGGATTCGATTCTCCCAATCTGTGACACCTATAGGGAAACTGAGAGAGGTTTTGATTCTATGACATGTTAGGAAAAATATGTCCTCCCGTTTCTCAAAATTATTCTTCTATCACTCAGAATCATCATTTGAAAATGATGACTCAGTACAGTAAAAACGCCAATTTTCTATGCTTTCGGTGGCTTGTGAGCCAAAATTCTAATTTGTAAGCTATCAAAAGCTCTCCTTTCGGTGGCTAATGAATAGTTGAAATGTCCTCCTAAGCCACCACAAGCTCTGCTTGAAAATAGCTTTCAAAATATGCAAAACTAAATCCTTATTTATAGCTCGGGATCTTCTTCTTCTTCTTCTAGACTTATGAGGATATGTTTATATACTATAGTACTACTCAGCATTCGTACTATGTATCTATTTGGTTTACATATCACTAGTGTAATATTTTGGAACATTTATTTAGGCTTAACACATGTATTCAAATAAGTGATCTGAAAGAGTTTTAGTATCGTCAGACTTCTGAAGTAGATCTATTAGTCCAAGTCTGTCGTTCATGCTCCTATTTCTTCAAGTGAAAAAACAGAGTATGAACTATATAAGAGACCCAGCTCCAGTAGGTTAAACTGACTGTTGACTGTGTATGATCAAATTTAGGAATGGCCATGTTTTCATATGAGTGTCTCTCTAAGTCAATGACTGTATTCATGCTTCCCTTAATAAATGACTGCCATCAAAGATACACCTGCAATGATTAAATCAATAACTATAACACCATCCTTTATCTTGGTTGTCATAGCAGTTGGGTCATGACCACGCCATACATAATCACGAAAATTCATTCCTTCAGCTGTGCCAAATTGCGTTCACCATTAGACATCTGCACACGTTGTTATCTACTTGGACATTGGACATTTGGCTTTTAGCTGGCGCTCGAAAACTTTTTAATCACCTGCTCTTTCACGTGGCATCTAGGATGTACTTTGGAAGTTCAAGGTTTTAAATGATCTGCTTTCATTTAAAATTTCCTTTCACTTTCGGTGGCTAGGAGAGCCCCGAAAATTTCATTTAAACCGTCAAAAGCAGAGCTTTCGATGGCTTAGGGAACGTTTTAAATAAGCGCTTAGCCACCAAAACCTATCTTTTAAGTTTTTTTTTAAATAAAAACTTGACTCAAATTTTTTTTGACATATTACAAGTTAGAACTCATTAAAATGAGCCTAAATACAAAATTTAATAATGTGTTTTTTCAAATGACCTCCTATCACCTAAAATAATAAAATTTGAAAAATTATTTGAGGAGATAACAAGTGGAATGGTTTCATTTTTATGCAAGCTGGAAACCAAAGGGAAACTATGCTAGAGTGTTCGGTTTCATTTTTTAACGAGCTTGAAACATAACATAAACCGTGCTCGTACCCCCCAACCTCAGGGGGAAGAAAACACTAAAACAAGTGAAACATTCAGGGAAGTCTGATGACTGGCATGCATGCGATGATTGGGTGTCACGAAGGAAAGTTGATCAACGGTCACAATCCTCCCATCATAGGGAAAATACATCACTCGAAATACTGTTGACACAACAACTTTCATAGCATAGACATAATCACGTCCAAGGAGTAGATGGAAATCTAAAGGACCTTGGACGACCATGACATCAACATAAACAATTTTACCTCTCAACGTGATAGGTAACTATGGGAGAATCCCTAAAGGTCTGGTAGGCCTTCTATTAAAAGCCAAAATCTGGTCAGTTACTGGCACAAGCTGAGGGGAACCTATAGCTTTCCAAGTAGTTGAGGATAAAATACTAACAGAAGCTCCCTCATCAACTATCGCACGGAAAATTTCTTTATCAGAAACTCCTTGTAGCTAGGGTTTTACCCCTAGCTTGTGCCAATGAGCACCTACTAAGGAGAATGGACTCCTTAGTAGCAGTTCAGTATATTAAACTAATTATGCAATAAACAAAAAATTAAATTATTTCTAATACAAGCATGAAGCATAAACACCAAAATGAAAGAATGTCTTTGTATTGATGTTACCTTGAGTGTCAAGGTTGGTGAAGCCCTTTGCAGTGTCCAAGAGGATGCTCCAAGCTCCAAGAATGCTCCTTCTCCTTCTCCAATGTTGGGGATGGGCCAAAGGTGGCTCTCAAGGTGAAACTAGTTCAAAGGTGGACTAGGGTTTCGAGAGAGATTTTGGCAGAGTAAGGGTGCTTGTGATTGTGGATATGGAATAAGGGATCTCCATCACCTATTTATAGTTTTTTGGTGGTGGAGTGCTGACCCATGGTTTTAGGAAACACATGGTTTTATGCAGCTGTATAGGGTTTTTTCCTCCTTTTCCTCATTATTTTATATTTTTATTCCCTTTTTAGGGGATTTTTGCTATTTTTGGAGGAAAAGGGGGTTTTTTTAGCCTTTTTTAGGCTATTTTGATGGTTTTTTTGGCCTTTTGGAGGCATTTTAGGCCTTTTGGAGGCTTTTTAATGGGTTTTTTGGGATTTTTAATGGAAATATGGTAGGAAAATGGACAAATGAGTCATATAATGTGGTAAATGAGCTAGTGAGCACTTTTTGGGTGTTAACAGATTGCCCCCTGATGTGCGAGGTCAGGAGCTCATCGTATGGCCGATGGACATCATAAGTCATGAATGGTTTTCCTGGGATGTGGAGAGAAGAGAAGAAACAAACTGGAGCCCGGAACAACGATCCCGAACAACTGCAAGAACTAAAAGTACATAACCTCAATAAAGGATGAGGAATCATCTGATCATATGGACGAGGCGGGCATTCCCATGCTCGTATCAGGATATAACATAATAACAACAATGGGGTCCAAAAATGGGGACCTGAAATATACATGACCTCAAATACTGACTGAGGAATAATCTCAATATATGGACGAGGCGGGCATACCCATGCTCGTATCAAGATATATAAACATAACTGTGAGGCCCGAAAAGGGGGACCTGTAAGATACATGACCACTGTGTACATCATAAGAGTCCAGAGGGGACACAAATCTGGGACATACTGCTGAGCGGATCATGTGTGAACTGCAGAACTGGTGCACCGGAACAATCAACAGTGCTACTGAGTTTGGTACCAAAGGAACTGATGAGCTGCTGGATCATAGTGACTGGGGTCATACTCTCCATGGTACACTGAACTGGAACTGATCTGGAACTGAAACTGGGTACTCAAGGAAGCATGAAACTGGATGGCTTCCGAATACAAACGCCAACGCAGCCCGGACATCCACGGGAACATACAACTGGGCGTTCCGAAGTGACTCACCAATGTGCTAGAGTCGGGGGAAATCCGGGGTCTTCGACAAAAAACTGATGGAATATAATCCTACGCGATCCTCAACGATGCGATCAAGGTGCTGAAGTCGAGCATGTGAGGAACAACCACTCGGAGAGGCAATGATGTCTCCTCTCAGAATGATCCGTAGGCACTTACCACAGATGGTGATAAGTCCAGGGCGTAGGGACCTCTGGGCCTATCCTCTGGAATAGAGGAGCTGTCGTCGACAGAGGGAGACCTGCCCCTAGCAAGGCAATGATGTTTCCTTGACAGGAGCGCGAGGTACAAGACCGAAATGTGATAGTGCTGATGGCAGGACTGATAAACTGTGGGGGGACAACTGGGCAAGTAGAGCGGGTGGACTCAAACTTCCTTTGTTCAGAGTATGATAATGGAAGTGATCTGGCAGCATATGAAACTGACTCAGGGGAAAGGGATCATAGCTGTAATGGATCTGGGGGAAAAACTGGCTGAGGGATACTCAAGCTTGGTGTAACATGGCAGGAGACTGCAGAATACTCTGAACAAAGGCGACCTAATTGGGGGTGCTGCCGAGATGATCGATCATAGTGCCATGAGGCACGGGAGGATACTTCTTCATGGGTTAAGGAACTAGAAGAAGTGTGTGGATAAAAGATACTGTCGTGTGGATTTTACGAGCCCAGGACAGTGCATGCTCGTGGTTGCTTTCAATTTTAAGGAGTCTGAAAGCGATAAGAAGACTCTGAAGTGATGGAATGGTACTGTCGTGTGGATTTGACGAGCCCAGGACAGTGCATGCTCGTGGTTGCTTTCAATTTTAGAGAGTCTGAAAGCAAGTAAGAAGACTCCAGGGGGTTGCTTTTTCGTAGATTTAGTCTCCAAGGCCCAAAGAAGCATAAAAGGATGCAATGAAGAACTCTTCTAGCCGGTGTGACTAGAGTATTCCTTTTTCGTAATTAGTCTACCAGGTCCGGAAAAGGGTTAAACTTATACCAGATAGACGCCCTTTCAGGTACTTTAACGAGCATGAAAGGAAGCAAGATTGCTCGGCGATCTTTTCATTCTTTTAGGAGTCAGAAAAGAGCTTAACGGAAACTCCCTAAGTGCCTTTTTCGTAAAGGACTTGTCCGGCCCGAAAAAGGGATAAAATTATACCGAACAAAGGAAATGGCCAGGCAAGGAGGAAGTGTTCAATCAAGGATCAATAATGGTGACCAAGAACGAGGGTAGGTGGGAACACTGATGGACCTCCTTGCGGGGTAGATGAAATGGTGGCAAAATAACGAGACATTTGCAGTATGACAGGAGTGAATGGCTCATGTAAAAATGTGGAACAATCCGATGGCGGCCGACGTGGCGCGCAAACCGAGGCAGCAAGGTGTTGGGACACAATGTTGAAATTGTACCAAGTGAGAGCAAGAAATGATCTCAAGCATCATCACGAGCTCGGAAAAATGAATCCGGCGATATAAAGGATGTCAAAAACGGGTAACGGCCGATGTGGCACGCAAACCGAGGTGACGAGGTGTCGGGACACAATGTTGATATTGGTCCTAGTGAGAGCGAGAAATGATCTCAAGCATCATCACGAGCACGGAAAAATGAATCCGGCAGTGCAAATGGTGCAAAAAACGGAGGTCATAAGGACTCCGGAATGGTCAAAGGAAAGAACTATGCGTATCAAATCCAATGTACAAGTGACACGTGACCTCAAAAATGGTTGAGATCACAAATGTGAAAAAGTGAGCAGGGTTAATGACTTACCCCCATGCTATGTGCATGGGGTTTGTGATTATGGATCACATATGTGTGGGTTTGAACAATGGGTTCATTGACGTGCTGAGATAAATGTGATGGGGAAGGTTCAAAATGATTGATCATGCCCCCTATCCCAGGGTCGAGGTGATCTATTATGCCCCTTGACTCAGAGGTGTCAAGGTGGTGTTCTATGATGGCGGGGTCAAGACCGGGCATTTCAGCATAGGACCAGGCAAAGACATCACAGATTTCTTTGAAAAGGTGTATGTAGTCCTCAATCTCTTGCTTACTGCAGAATGCTCCTAAAGTAATGAGTTCAGGGGCACAACCTGGAGCAGCAATATCGACTTGGATGACAGGTGAGATGTTGGCCATGTTACCCTCCTCGAAGGCGTCAGGAGCAGGAATAGGGTCCTTGAACCAGTCGACCTTGGTGGGGAGGAAGTCTTTGGACTCAACCGCGTATTGGGTAGCGGAGCTGGAGGAAGACGCTTCTGGGATGAAGTAGGAACGATGATGCATATCATCCCAGGGATAATCCGGGGCAGTAAGGGCCTCAAGAATCTCCTCATCAGTACGGAACGTTTGCGTCGTCAAATCGGTTGACGAAGGGGTAGTGGTTGAAGAGATCATATAGATGGTATTAACCTCTCCGGAAGGTGAAGAGTCTGGGGGGTAGATTTCCTCAATGGTAGGTGGTGCCGTCTCAAGATCCAGATTGTTCATCTCATAGAGAGCCGCTCTATAATCCGGGAGATCGGGACAATGATGTGAATAGTGCCCATAAATACCGCAGATGGCGCAGGAGTGGTTGGTACGTAGGGACTTATCTTTAGGCTTAGGAGTAGGGTTTAATTCGACAGTTGGGATGTTAGGATCGTCATCGAGCATTTGCATGTGCTTCTGCAATGCGGGTAACTGTGGGCATTGGTGGGTCGCATGGCCCAACTCGTCACACAGCGAGCATTTGGGAGGATCACGAAACACTGGAGGGTTCTTGACTGTCTTGGGAGGTGGGACAGCAGTGTAAGGTTGTGGACCTCTGCCCCCAGTGGGTTGAGGAGGAGGAGGAGGTGTCGTGGAGGACGAAGGGGAAGAGACACCGGGAGGTGGCTGAGTGGAAGTAGCCATGGGTTGCACCGGTTGGAGGACGACATCTGGTGTCGGCGGGCGAACGGGAGGTGAAAGGTACCATACAGGTAATCCCAAGGTTAACCCAGGGAGGCTAAGGGTATCCATGACCGGGGCGCTTACTACTCCTGCTGGAGGAACTAGGAAGGGGATCGTATGGATCGGTGTAACACCAATGTGACTAGGTACCAATGGTGGTTTAGGCAACAAGGATGGTTGATTGTTAGGTGGTAGGATGTCATGGGACAAGGTACATAATTCAGACATTTCGGGCGTAGATGATGGCGGAGGAATGGATTGAAAGGTGGAGGTCATCGGCGCGTCTGAGTAGACTCCAGGCCCCGTAGAGGAAACGAACGAGGTGGAGGCAGGAGAAACAGGTTGTTCAACCATGGGGAGAACATTTTCCGGTGCCGCGGGAGCACTGGGATCATAGTAGGTGAGCTGGTCAATCTTAACCACGCGTCCTTCATGGGGGAACATCATGGTGCGAAAGACAGAAGAGGCAACCGCCCGCATGGCATACATGTAGCTGCGGCCAAGTAGAAGGTTGTAATCCAATTGGGCATTGATTACCTCTATGTCAATAAGAACTGTTTTACCACCTAACTGGACAGGAACGTTGGGCAGGAGGCCTTGGGGCTGGGCCGAACGACCGTCATAGGCACGTAACGCAGTGGTGGACTGCTGGAGAGGAGGGGATCCTAGTTTCTGCCATACAAATGTAGACATAACGCATGTGGAAGCACCCTCATCAATGATGCACCGATGGATAACAAGATTCCTAACGGAGACTGTAACTTGGAAGGCTAAGCTGGAAGGTAGGCGTGGTTCAGACTGGTCTAAGTCAAACGCCATCAAATGTGAATCAGTTGGGTCAATCCCCCCGATGGCGGAAAGTAAAGTCTTGCGCTGGGCAGGGCAGTTCTTCAAGACTTCTAACGCAGACATGGCTGCGGGAGATTGGGCTAGGTCGTCTACAATGTTGTAGTTTGACGCAGCACGTGCATTAGGGTTATTATTGATTCGGCGCAGTGGGAAACGAGGTGCTTTCGCAGCGCCGTCTGTGGGAGGCGGAGGTATGCGTAACGCCTGATCGGTGGGGTGGGCGTTAGTAGTTTTATCCGTGGGAGTGGCTTCAGAGGTGGAGCCATATTGGTTCCGACGGGTCTGGAGGTTGACGTCAGCGGATGACATCATCAGTAAGTGGTGGGTACCTGAGTCAAACATGGGTTGATCAGGGGCAGCGTAGGTGATCTGTTGTTGTTGGGGTTGCACGTTAGCTTGAGGGGCCAACGGCTGAGTGTTCACCACGCCTTGGGTCGGTAAGGGGTTTTGCAGCACCAAAGGGGGTTGCTGAGGTTGGGGGGGGTTGGGCGGTGCTTGGGGAGCCGCATGCCCTTGGCGATGGGCCTCGTCAACCCAAAGCTGCCGAGCTCGCTCCAAGTGTGGGCAAGCATGGGTGTAATGTCCATAGACCCCGCAAATAGAACAAGGGTGGTTCGTTCGCAGATTGGGGTTTTTGGCCTGCTTGGGCGGGCGATCAGGGTTTTGATTAGCGGGGGCCGCATTGTTATTGTCAGGGGGATTAGCCGGTTGACCAGCTTGGTCTGCAGGTTGGTTGTTTCCCCGATTACGGCCCTTGCCGCGGTTCTGTTGGCCCTGGTTACGTTGGTTATTCTGGTTTTGCTGCGGGTTATGTTGGGCGTAAACTTGCCCTTGGGCAGCAGGTGGATTTTGAGGTTGCGCAGGTGCTGGAGCAGGCTGCGGAGGATGATATGCAGGTTGAGGCTGAGCAGGTGCAGCAACTTGAGGGGGTTGCTGATAGGACTGCGGAGCCGGTTGTGGATGTGCCGCAGGGGCTGCCTGGGGCGGATAATAAGCTGGTGGGGCTTGGGAAGGCGCAGGAGCTGAGGCAGCCTGCTGATGGTAGTAAGGCTGAGGGGCGACTGGAGGAGCATAAGCAGGAGTCGCATACCCGAAGCACTGTGGTGGACATGAGGGCCCATGGGAATGGTGATGTGTCATGGGAGCATATGAGTTGGTTGCTCCAGACTGTGAAGTAGCCCGCGACAGGTCGGGGCCAGGGGTAGGACGTGCTATAGAAAATGGTTGGGGATGCGAAGAAACACGGCCAATGATACCATCTGCAGCGTGGGATGCCCCCGGCGCATCATGATGGGAGGACTCGCCGCGAGGGGCGTCAGGTATAATGGTATAAAGGTAACCCGACTGGGCGTAAATGAGGTCGAACTGCTGTGCCTTAAGGATGGCCTCTTCTTCAGACTGGGGTCTTTCTGAAGCTACATCCTTAGCGATGACAGGAAGCAGGGACTTGAGGAACCAATCGAGGAAGATACGGTCATCTAGTTTAATCTTGCATAAGCTACGGCGTTTACGCCACTCATGGATGTGGTCCGTGATATGGGTAGCTGTGTTTTGTCTACAAGATAGAAGGATCTCAACGCCCGCGTCATAGCGGACTGGCAACTGGAAGAACTGCAGGAAGGTCGAGGCCAGGGAAGAAAAGGTGGCGTGGGTCCCATGAGGCTGCTCAATATACCACTTGGCTGCAGAGCCAGTAAAGGTGCGTTGTAAGAGACGGAGGCGAACAGAGTCATCCACAATGGAGTTAGAGGAACACCATAGGTGGAAAGACATGATGTGGTTCTGTGGGTCCTCACCGGCCTTACCCTCGAATTTAGGGATGTCAGAGGGTAGTTTGGTAGGCATATGAGGCCACATAGGGTCGTGTCGAATAGGATCGTTGGTCAATCTGGCCAGGTCAGGTAGGTTGAGGCTAGCCATGAATGGCAAACTGGAAGAAGGCTGCGACACAGTAGTGCTATGGACCAAGTTGGGGCCAGTGCCCCCAAGTGGAGGGACAAGATTTAGGGTGGTGCCCCCAAGTGGGGGAACTGAGGTAGTGGAGGATGGTCCAGCACCACCATGGGTAGTGTGAGCCACTGATGTAGTGGGGATAGGTATTCCTGCTGTGGGAATAGGTACCGTGAGGGGAACGGTAGATGGTTGCCCCATGGAGGGCATACCAAAAACAGGTGTAGTAACTGGTGTAGTAGTGGTGGATATGCCACCAATGGTCCCTATGACAAATGGAGTGGAAGTCGTACCAGCCATGGGGCTAGTAGGGGCAGTATAAATAGGGTTCTCAGACTCTTCGTCAGAATCAGAGGTAAAGTAAGGTGCGTCACTATCTGGTGACGGAGACCTACGTCGCTGACGGGTGGAGTCAAGTGACAAGGCTCTAGATCTGTGATGAGTGGTATCAACGGACAATGATCGGAATCTATGACGAGTGGTGTCGAGAGAACCGTGCTGTGGGGGCTCGCCCCTGAGGCGCCGAGAATGTCTCGGGGACTCAATGGTGACAGATGGTGTCTAAATCTCTGTGGGTTGAGGTGAGTATGAAAACAGCTCAAAAATCCTAATGCAACCGAGTGTGCAGAAGGAGAGCTAAAAAGCAAGGCACTCAGGCCAACAACCAACTCAAAACACCCACTGCAACAGCTGTGCTACAATAGGTGGAGTAACAACAAAGATGGTCAGAATACCAACAAGCAGCAGGCTTCCTAGAAAAGAAAAATGGTGGACTCACTAGACCAAGGGAGGTAAAGGAGCATGCAAACACCTAGCTAAAAGTATTCTGACTTAACTAAACATATCCTCTGCAAGGTGATGAAATCCAAGTCAGACAATATGAGTAGGAAAGCCAAGTGGCTATGATATCCCCCTACCGGGAGGGATACCGGGTAGTCAATCCTAGAAGAATGGCAACTAAGATACCCCGTTCATGACACGTCCAGAAAGGTGAATCTGCCGTTTAGTTCGTTGACCGCAATACCCCTATACAGGGATATCCCGCGAACCGCGAAAGGTAGCCCTTCGGTTACTGAATGGAGTGCGGTATTCCACTCAGGCCTCCGGAACCAGTCTCCCGACTTCAACCCTCCTAAGGGAGAGGCCCTCTGATAAACTGGTCGTGACCGTGCCAAAAAGTACTAGGGGATTTTGGTTCCCTAGTTGGACAACAACTATGTCTCAAGTGAAATGACCAAGGGGTGTTATTGGAAGCCTATCCCCCTGATCCTACCTAACTACAATGATTCTTTAGTGTTCCCCAAGTGGGGTTAGAATGTTGGTTTAGTTAGGTACTTTTTAAGGCTCACTTGATTTAATGTGACAGAGTGTGTGCTCGTGAGGTGTTGAACCCAAAAACAGAAGTGCCACAAGGGAGGGCAACTTCCAATCTATCAATAATGCTGAAATTGATTCTTTTAATTTGCAAAATTTTCTGAAAATAAAAATACTGAAATTTTAAAAAGATTCTGTAAAAGGAACAGAAATTATGTTGCAGAAAGGCTGTAAGGAAGTAGGCTGCAGGTGGGACAGAGGGCTGTTCAAATGCAGAAAATATTGCAGCAAGAGGGGCTGGGCTCAAAAACAGGAAAAGAGCAGAAATCAGACCGCGAGTCTGTGGCGGGTCAGAACAGGCCGACCGCGGGTTTGAGGGCAACAGCGGCGGTCAGGTCGCGGCTATCGGGCCAATAGTTGCAGTCGGGACGCAGGAAACAGGGGACAAGGCACAGTCGGGTCGCGGCTATCGGGCCAACAGTGGCAGTCGGGACGCAGGAACAAAGGAAAAACAGACAGTCGGGTCGCGGCTAAAAGGCTAACAAGCGCAGTCGGGACGCCCGAAAGAGGCAGAAAGCCGCAGTCGAGACGCATGAACAAGGCCGATAGGCGCAGTCAGATCGCGGCAAACAGGCTGGTTAGCCACGGTCAGATCGCAGGTAACAGACTTGAATCCGCCGACTGAGCGTCGGAAGCAGTCTGAGAGCCACGGTCGGATCGCGGGTAAAGGCCTGAAAGGCGCGGTCGGGACGCGACTGTAGAGGAAAAAGACGCGGTATGCAGCGGCCGAAAGGGACAGCCGAAAGAAAAAATTTAAAACGGAAACCAGAAATTCGAAAACCAGTTGAGTCGCCAAAACTGTAGCTAGGGTTTTACCCCTAGCTTGTGCCAATGAGCACCTACTAAGGAGAATGGACTCCTTAGTAGCAGTTCAGTATATTAAACTAATTATGCAATAAACAAAAAATTAAATTATTTCTAATACAAGCATGAAGCATAAACACCAAAATGAAAGAATGTCTTTGTATTGATGTTACCTTGAGTGTCAAGGTTGGTGAAGCCCTTTGCAGTGTCCAAGAGGATGCTCCAAGCTCCAAGAATGCTCCTTCTCCTTCTCCAATGTTGGGGATGGGCCAAAGGTGGCTCTCAAGGTGAAACTAGTTCAAAGGTGGACTAGGGTTTCGAGAGAGATTTTGGCAGAGTAAGGGTGCTTGTGATTGTGGATATGGAATAAGGGATCTCCATCACCTATTTATAGTTTTTTGGTGGTGGAGTGCTGACCCATGGTTTTAGGAAACACATGGTTTTATGCAGCTGTATAGGGTTTTTTCCTCCTTTTCCTCATTATTTTATATTTTTATTCCCTTTTTAGGGGATTTTTGCTATTTTTGGAGGAAAAGGGGGTTTTTTAGCCTTTTTTAGGCTATTTTGATGGTTTTTTGGCCTTTTGGAGGCATTTTAGGCCTTTTGGAGGCTTTTTAATGGGTTTTTTGGGATTTTTAATGGAAATATGGTAGGAAAATGGACAAATGAGTCATATAATGTGGTAAATGAGCTAGTGAGCACTTTTTGGGTGTTAACACTCCTACAGATATTTGAAAAGGAATACTCGAAGGAAGACGAGATTCTATTAGACCATTCCAATCAATGGAAATGACCTCAGTACTTGGGAGGGGTCCTGTAGGAATGGACAGGATTTCCCCCCGCCTAGGACATTCTGAACTAACTAGGAAAACATCAGCGGTTTCCAATTCACTCTCACTTGGAAGATAAGAATGAGACGAAGATTGTGTCATGGCGACTGCTTCAGTTCGTACTTTCTCCAATGAAAGAGCGGGATCGAGTGGAGATGACATCGACTCGATCACTTCACTCTCGGAAGGAAGAGTGGGATCAATTACATATGAAACTGAATTGATCACTTGGTCAACCAGCGGGGGGTCGAGGGACAACTTACTATCACTTGTTGGAAGCCTGTTGAGAACTAGTAATATCTTCCAACCAGCGTGAAGCTTCATCCATGCTTGGACAAAGGAAAGTACGATGCATACCCTTGCATATCAAACAGGGATACAAGACTTTACCCTTCCGACCCTTCACCAATGGGTCACTAGTCAAGGGAGTGTCATCAACATGATGGTCAGAGGTTGACGATACAAGCGGTTTGGGGTTTTTAGACCACACTTCTGACACACAGGAAATACCGAGACAATTCTTGAGAAGGTGATCACCCTTGCAAAGTTTGCAAGGGAACTTGGGATTACGAGGTGTTCCCATAGAATGAGTTCCGTCAGAGGCAGATGGTTGACGCTTGGTCTCTTTCTTGTCTTTCTTCTTCTTGGTCTTCCCTTTCTTCTTCTTCTCACCCACCTTCTTACTAACATCAGAGTTTTCAGTAGGATAAAAGGAAGAGACGGAAGCTGATTCAACGTTCGACGAAGAAGGAGAAGGGTCACCATGAGATTGATGCTCATGTGATGAAGGACCTAAGTTCGACACAATTGGTGCACTTGGTGTAACTGGATTGGAGAATAACCATATTGTTAATCCTATCGTCAATCCAGGAAGACTCAACGTAGCCATAAAGGGAGGACCAACAGCTCCACAAGGAGGAATAACAAATGGCATACCCTGGAAAGGGGTTTCTTGGTTGGTAGTCTCGGAATAATCTTCCATATCTAAACTTCCTAAGAGTCTCTAAAGTACCACACAAGTCAAACACTACTCAAGTCTAAAAGAAACAAGCAAACTGTGTGAATAGGAGTGGATGAAAAGTCGGGATCCTCACAGGATTATCAAGGCTTCGCAACTCGCAATATATCATAGGGTCCAACAATTATACTTGGCCCAATTTTTCAGAGCACTAACCAGGGAGGAATAAGACCGTACCCCTGACTGTATAACCCGATTACCTAGACGGTACGTACGTAGTAGCACCCCGAGTGTTGTTCTCGATGTATTGCGATGCCAAGATGGCCAAATGGTTAACTCAATTGGTTATAGGAATCCTAATGGTGTCTCCCGATATACTCAAGGTACGTGGGAGCTCAAATCCGTAGTGGTGCTGTCTAATGCACAACCATTCGGCAAAAGACATTCTGATATACTACCCAATACATGATACACCCTTCGATATACGCCAAGTACTAAAGGTGACTTGGTGGGTACGTGAAGGAGCTCGATATACCGATAAGTACGTGGAAGACTACAATACCCCCGGGATACAGTGCTGGAAAATAACGACAGCTGCCACACTTAAAGATGCCAGAACACGTCTCTAACTTACACACAGTTACTAAATGTTTTAAACCTAAGCTAGCGTTAATTTTACCTTGTACGGTTAGGTGGATGCATGAGGTGAGTACATAAACGTAAACATAATGCAATCCTCAACTACATGATAATGCACATTTTCCTTTCCTTTTCAATGAAAACTACTTAAGGTAGGGAGAGATTTTTTTTTCTTTCAAACCAAAAATACTTAAGTAGTAGCGAAAAGAAGAATTCCTTCCTAGAGTGCAATAACTCTAACTTTGGGCAATAATCAGCTAAAAAGCATAAAGAAAAATGAAATATGCAACTAATCTTAACAATGTATAAGACAACATAATGAAGCACTTTCAATTTTCAAATGCATGTACCAAAAACGGAATTTGATATCTAAACGCTTTTCATGTCTATATATAGAAAGTGAGAGGATATCTACAGCACTCTAATCATTCAGAAATTCCCAAAGAAAAATGACAAACACCCAAACAACTCAAAGGCACTCAAGAAAGGCTCAAAATCTACCAAATGCAATAATTATAACTCATTTCCTATCTTTTTACGCTTCGAAAAAGACAAATCTAAACTACGGAAAGAAGGATTTCACAAACATTTCCAGTCAAATGCAAGACAAAGGAAAGCACTTAACAATCTTATCTAACTCAAATGCATACAAATCTAAAACGAATCCTTCTTCTTTTTATGAGTGTGAGACCAAGAATTTCAAGTGATCAAATTAAAGCAAGAAGAATACTCATGTTTTCCAATTTAATGAATATAGCAAAAGAGTGACAAAATCAAGCTTTTCTTTGAACTAAAGTGGAGACAAAGAATCAATCTTTTCCAATAATCATTAGATAGCTTAGCATGCAAAGGAAACAAGATGCATAACCCAAGAAAGAGAGGCTCAAAAAGACATGGATATCCCACACTTTTCAAGTCTTTAAAACAAGTCAATCACACCAAACCAAAAATGATCTCAAAACCTTGAGATGGGTCAAAACGACTATAAGATGGGTCAAAGGAAATATGCTTGAAATTTAGGTCAAAGTAAAGTCTATACGATCTACTACTATCTAAAATGTAAAGGAAATTTTGAAAACCCTACAAGGAATCACTCACAGAGTTTTCCCCGGTGGAGTTGTTATTTCTGTTGTGGGAAAAACCATCCTACCAAATAGGGTTAGGGTTATTAAATAGATTAGTTGAAGACACCCAACTCTAATTTCCTACTCAATCAACCAATTTTAAATCCATTGAGGGAGAAGGTGAAAAATTACTGGATTTCAATGGTTGTATCCTTCAAGATGCTTGTCACTCCCAAGTCTCATCCTTCACTTGAACTGATGCCCTCACAAACCCGCAATGCACCCTTCTCAAAACAAATTGACTATTTTAATGAAAAGACCAAAATTTAGCATTGAACTTATGACTAATCAAGCAAATTGATCTCTCATACTAGAATCAATTCTTTCCAAAATACTATGCATTAAACAACCATAGAATGGACAGTGGTATTTGGGGGAGGGAAAGAAGAGTGATATTATATGTATAATTAATAGACAACAACAAAGAATAATATATTACATGAGTCCTTGATGCAGTGCCTCCTTAACCAGAGTGGATTACTCATGCCCAAACCACTAATAGACCTCTATCAACCTCTCTCACTTGATCTTTGAATAAAAGGGGATGATAATATTTATTCAAAACCCCCACTCGATCTAGAAAGAAGAAAAACTCAAAATAAGGAACTTCTAAGGGGAAATGCACTATTAAATACCAGGGCACTTATATACCAAATCTCCAGCATATAGGTATAATGATGGTATTGGTCCCCTCCTTCAAGTTTGGGGCTTACTTTTATGCTTGGGAAAATTTGTTTAGGGATTTGGGTTAAGTGTAATCGAGTCCATGTGGACTGATAATGAACTTCAACAACCCGAGACACACCTATGAGGACACATGTTTTTTTTTTTTAATTTTAAGAGGTATACATGTGTTTCTAAAGGGTAACACATGGATATGTGTGTTGCTAACAGAAAACCCGCGTATTCAAGCCAAAATTTAGTTGTTTGAAGGATTTCTCACATTTTGGATGTGCAAGAGGGGTGTACGGGATTTGAGAATTAGTAAGTTTGAAAAAGCTATGACACACACGTTTTGGTAAACTAACTAATGTACGTGTATTAACAACATTGTAGGCTAGTGGTGCATGAAATACTTATTTAGAGCACCATTAACATTGTGTTATTACAATTTGGCATAATAACACCAATGGATGGATATGCTCTCTATTGACATTTGTAATTGTTTATAGTATGTAGAGAACCAAATTTGAATTATATATATAATGAACCATATTATTGTTATTTTATGAAGACTTTGATCTTAGATTTATATATTTTTCTAATAAAAAAATTATTTGAACTAGGCATAGAAAGTGCAGATGAATTATTTGATTTTGTGGTCTAGGAGGTAGGTATGAGAGATTCATTAGTACATTTTTGTCTTCTAGTTGAAAATTCACTATGTGGAGAAGCAAATCATGATTTTTGACAATATGGTTTCTCTATATGTGATTCAATTATTCCTAAACTTATTTAAGTTGAAATTAATTGTGTGTTGGAATTGGTTCATTGTTCTTGAGTTACAGTTCCATATAATTATTAAATTTTTTATAGGTAAAACTATAAATATCACTTAACAAATAAACACAACAACTAAATGTACTAGACCAATTTATTTTATTTTATTTTGGAACCTTTAGTTTGTGGACTAACCATGCTCTAACTACACCACTTTATAGTGAATTTGAATCAATTTACAATTCCTAGTATATTACATCACCCTACATATGAATTGGTCAACGTGCATGTAAAATATTTTGTTGTCTTTAATCGATTTGTGCTTGTATCTTGATAAGAGTAAAGCACACTAAAAGCTCAACTAGCAGCTCACCTTTACAAAGTGTTTAGATTTATCATACTTGCACTGTAAAACAAAAAAATGAGAGCTTCATGTCTCATCCAACTTAGTCAATGACATAATTGATAACAATGGCCAACAATCATGTTTTTATATTCAACTACAATTTATAGTTTCTTTCCTTCATCCACAATTCACGACCTTGAATCATTTAAATACAACATTTTTTCAATATCTTGTATTTATGTTACACATAACCTCTATTTATTTGTAAAATAATTAGGCAGTGCAACCTTCATTTAATTATCAATAGATTAAACATTTATAGTCTACATACAATGTTCACAATGCCTCTAAAGTTTGAATGTCCCATGTTTGATAATTAAATTGAGTTATTGAGTTCAATAATTTATTAGATTGGAGTATTTTCTAGAACAAAAGTTGTCATCCCCAAAGTGGCACAAGTGGGTCACTAAGATGCTTGAGTATTATTATGAGATAATATACAAGAAGTGAAAAAAAATGTGATCGTTGATGATTTAATAAGGAAATATGATGAGGAATGGTTTCTATTTTCTTTATCCTTACTCATACTAGGTTGGCTCATAAAATCCCAATATGAATGATTGGTGAATAACACAGTGGTTCAACACATTCAAAGATTCCAAGAGTACCCCAAACCCCCTAAATGCTATAATTGGTAGTAGGACACCTTGAGGTATAAAGGGGTTATTTTTCTAGTACTTAATTATACTTTAAAACAAAGGGTGTTAGAGGAGTTGCATTCATCCCTTTTAACAGGTCATTCTAGCTTTCCAAAAACTTATAAATGAGCTAAGTTTCTCTCTCTCTTTTGGGAAGGTATGAAAAAGGACATCCATACTCTTGTAATTGGATGTGAATCTTGTCAAAGAAACAAGGGTGAAAGAGTGAAGGCTCCTAGTGAATTACAACTATTGTCGTTCCCAACCACAATCTCGACTAACATTTCCATGGATTTTATAATGTACCTCTTGAAAGAAAGAAACAAATTGGTTACCAAGATGGTACGGTTGAATGCCTTTCAAAATATGCTCACTATTTTGCATTACAACACCCATGTACGCCCTCCATAGTAGCTCAAGTCTTCATGGATCAAATTTTTAACTTACATGCCATACCCACTTCCATTACGTCATATTGTAATCCCACCTTCACTAGTAAATTCTAGAAATAGTTCTTTAAACTACAAGAAACACAATTGAACATGAGCACAAGTTATAATCTCCAAATATATGGTCAAAACAAGGTGGTTAAAAAATTCTTGGAAACATACATATTATTTTTTGTAGCAAACCAACGATACCAATGGGTTCAGTGGAAACCTTTTGTTAAATGGTGGTACAACACCACTTATTATAGTTCCAACAAAATGCCACTATATAAAGTTGTCTACGGCAAAAAAAATCCTTCATTTATTTCATATTTATCAGGCACATTGAAGGTCATGAAGTGGATCATACACTTATCACCAAAGTAACCATTCTTTGTGTGAAATTCTTCACACAGGTGGATCTCCAGCAACAAAACTAACCTCACAAGTTTAACATAGATCTACAAGAAAATAGAGATGAATATCAAAGAGAAAATAAAGTTCTGAGTGTAAAAAAATTTCATATTATTCATCCACGAGATTTGGGAAATAAAATAATAATACATGCAAGAGAATTCGTGAGCCTATGATGGCATTCGAATTCCACTAGAGAGACTGGCTTAGTTAGTATTGAATTCATCTCTAGACAAGAACTAGTGGAAACTAATGATGGAAGGCCAGTTAACTGAAGGTGGTTGGCACATGAGGGAACCACTAGGATATAAATTAGGGGAGGAGAACCCAAGGAGGCACATGAGGTGACTTGCAGTGGTCAAAAGGGCGCTACTACACTCAAACTCAGTGAATCTAGGTAGAAGAGTCAGTTAACTAGGTAATCAAGGGGACAAGGTGCCTTAAATCAAGGAACTGGCTCAACCAAATCCTAAATTCATGCATGAGAGAGAATTAGATCCTAAAATATAGGGATAATGCACTTTGAGTGGATAAGGATGCCAATGATGACAAAAATTAAGCACTAGGTGGTCAACAACATAATCTAGGTGCTAGGAGACTCAATTACCAATGCATGGAATGCATGCATACATGCATAACCAAAGTCTATATGGATAGAATGTTCCAACACCCCCCGTTAATCTTGAATTATAAAAAATAAATAAAAATAGGTCCCAACAACAAAGGCTAAGGTCACCCTTTACAAAAAAAATTTATTTGACCAATAAAACTGAAGTAACAAGGAAAGCCACTTGGGAAAACAATATTCCTTCAAAAACATGGACATAAATTTTTCAAATCATCCTTCACCAACTAATCAATCACCCCAAGCAAATATACCAAGTGAATGAAGGTATTTTTAGTAAAAATTTTGATGAAGATATCCCAGTATGTTCAAAATATGGACAAAACTGCTATTTGATGGTATTGTCATGCACTAATCCTCAAATGTGATGCATGTGAATCTCTATGTGATTTGTTCTATGCCTATGAACTAGATCAGTAGATATCCTTATGGAACTCTGGATGTCACAACAAATGACTGTAGGTGTGCTTGAACAAATACCAAACTCTGAAATTATCTCTTGCAACCAAGCACATTGAGTTGTTGCATTCACAACACCCCTGTATTTTGCTTCTGCAAAGGAGAGGGAAATGGAACATTGTTTCTTTCTTGACAAGAAAATGCGGCCATTGGAAATCATGAAAACATATCCTTAATTTGAATTCTGATTTGAACTATCGCCATCCCAATCAGATTCTATGAATCTAATGAGATCAAGTGAAGAGTGGGCAGCAAAGTGTAATCCATGACACCTAGTTCCTTGCACATAATGCAAGATTCTTTTGGATGCCTTCCAGTGAATTTCATGTGGAAGATGAAAATATATTGACACTGAACTTAGAACAAAATAAATATCAAGTTGAGAGTGTGTCAAATAGAGCATATTCCCAACTAGTTGTCTATACAATGTGTTGTCGACTAGTGAAGTAGAATCACCATATTCTAGTTTAATACCAAACAGGAATGGAAACTTAGCAAGCTTGCACTTTGACATTTTGAAATTTTTGAGCATATATGATATGTATTTAGGTTGATATACCTTTATAATTGAAGTGGATTGGATGATCTCAAGACCAAGAAATTGTCTCAACAATCCTAAATCGGTCATTGAAAAGGCATTGTGCAAAGCAGTTTTTATTGTAGCAATATCATTAGTGGAGCTTCCAATAATCAGTAAATCATCAAAATATAAAATAATAATCAGAATGGAATATCCAATATGATGCAAATAACATTAGAATATGATTTTCATCTTATCAAATTTTGTGACATAAGGAATCTATCCATTTTGGCATACCAAGCCGTGGGAGCTTGCTTAAGCCCATATAGTGACTTCTTAAACGTACACACAAGAGAGGGATCATCAATATAACCTCATGTATGTTGCATATAAATCTCTTACTCAAGATCCCCATGGAGGAATGCACTTTCCACATCCATGTGGTGAACCTCCCACTGCTTGGATGCTACAATGGCTAGAACTAGCCTAATTCAATCCATCTTGTCTACTGGAGCAAAAGTATCGGTGTCGTCAATACCTTGGACTTGTGACAATCCCTTAGAAACTAGCCTTGGTTTATATTCGACTAATTTATCATCTACAACCACCTTTGTTTTAAAAATACACTTGCAATGTACCAATTTTCTACAGGGAGGAAGGGAGACTAGCTCCCAAGTTCCATTCTTTTGAAGAGACTAAAACTCCTCATACATGGAAGCTTGCCATATTGGATATTTTGATGCTTCTGAGTATGAATATGGATCATATCCTAACATTAGAAAACATTTCTCAAGAAAATAAGGATAATTCACAGAGAATGCACAATGTGCATCTTTGAATTGTGACCTAGTTTTCCTAGTCTCTCTAGGATCACCAACAATATCTCTTGTTGCTTCAAGAGTCTTTTAATCCCACTTGATTCTTGAAGGTGGATTTGTATCTACTATATCAGGCTGATATTCATCATAAAACTCTAAATGAAAATTATAAAGATCACTAGAGGTGTCACTTACATCATCAGTTGGAGGGATGGAGCATTCTCCTTCTTCCATTGGAAGTGTCTACAAAGGTTCTCCCTCAAACTGCACACTCCTCTCGATGAACATATTTTGAGTGGACGTATCATACAATTTGTAACCTTTTTCATTCTCAGCATATCCAACAAGGATGCATGGCTGAATTTGAGGCTGCAAATCCCTTCTCTTATTCGGAGGACTTCCAACCCAACCGTTTGAACCAAAAATCCTAAAATAAGACACATCAAGCTTATGACCAGTCCAAGCTTCAAATGGTGTCATTCCTTCCACTTCTTTGTGGGAAACCCTATTCTAAATATGGGTTGCACAATTTATGGATTTATCCCACAACCTTGGAGAAATATACTTGGAATCTAACATACAGGTAGCCATCTCCTTCCGTGTTCTTTTTTTCCTCTCTGCCACACCATTCTGCTAAGGTGTGTAGGGAATTGTATGCCGCATTTGAATGATATCATGAGCACAAAATTGCTACAGATCCTTCTTAACATATTCACCTCCATTATCAATCCAGAGGACATTGATATTTTTCTTCGAAAAGTTCTCAACAAAATCTTTAAAACTTGGAAAATTCTCAAATACTTTTGACTTATTTTTGAGAAAATATACCCAACAAAATATAGATTAGTCATCTCTGGAAGAAAGAAAATACTTTTCATTACTAAGCGACAAGGTAGGAAAATAACCTGTGATGTCATAATGAACCAATTCGAGAGGTGCAGCTTCTCTCTGAGCTTTTCCCTTCTCATATCTTCACTTTGGATGTTTGCTAATGAGATAACCCTGACAATTATCTTTTGAGAAATTTATCTCTGGAATCCCTTCAACCATTGAGAAATTGTGTAAATATTGCAAATATTTGAAGTTCAAATGGCCAAATATCTCATGCCACAACTTTCTCATCTCATTGGCATGATTCATAAGAGCATTTGGATAAGAGTAGGGAATAAAATGAGAAAACTTGTATACCTTCAAACTGTGATCTACAACACTTAGTGCAATGACTCTTCCAGTAGAAATTTTTGGAATCTCTACATCATTGGCTGTGAAAGTGACTCTCTTAGGAATTCTTGTATGTGTCATTTGATACACATAGAGGAGATTTGCAGAGAGATATGGAACATACAACACATTGTTGAAGCTTCCATTCTCCAACCGAATTCTTCCTCTTCCTTTTGATGGAATTTCTGAGTTGTATCCCATCACAATTGGAGGACCACCAAAGGATTCGATAGCATAGAAGGACTCTTTTGAGGATGCCATATGTTTGGATTCACCTGAATCAATGATGAATGAGGAGGGACTTGCAATTCTAACCTTTAAGGCATGGCACCTTTCTTTGTCTTCTATGCTTGAGCTTGCATCTCTTCTCTTGGCATTCTCAGGAACATGAAGATTTTTCTTTTCAAGAAGTTGAGCCATCATGTCAATGGCCTTCTTCATGAAATAAATTTATGCATGCCATCCTTTTTTACAGTAGGTGCATTTTTTCTTTTCCTTCTTCATCTTCTTCTTGTCCTTTTGAGGATTCGAATGCTCAGCTAATGGTTTGGGCTTCTCCATCTTTGAATCTGACATCTTTTTTATCTTTGAATTGCTTCTTCCCTTTGGATTTCTTGGAATTACCTATAGCAAGCGCTTGGTCCTTTGATGTCTTGATGGAGCCCATTTGGACCAATTTGTCTTTCTCTTAGGTGAGGGACTCCATGAATTCTGCCAGTGAAGGCATCTTCCAATTTTTCACTGCTAACATGGTTGCATGAAAAGTAGACATAAAGACTGAGTAGTCTAAGCCCAAATTTGAAAGTATGGACATAACCAATTATTCCTTTCTCTTTTCAATTCCACATTGCTTAAGTTGGATCACCAAGGATTTGAATTTTGTGAAGAAGTCTTGTAGGGAGTCAAAACTATTAGGTCTCAGAGTAAGCAATTCATTTTCCAGCTAATGGCCTCTCATCCCATCTATGTTTCCAAATAGAGTTTCGAATTTTCTCCAAACTTGATTTGGAGTGGTCAAACCATTGAGGTGAAAAGGAAGAATTATGCAAGTAATAAGTCATAGCAGAACATACCCTTCATCCATTCTGTTGTATCACTTGACCTTCTCAACTACTGAGTTTGGATCATTTTCAGTGCCCATGGTAACTCTGTAAAGGCCATTTCTTCTTAGAAGGATAATCATCTCTGCTTTCCAATCAAATTAATTGAATGGAGTAAGAAGAATATGTTGGGACTGCGCCATATTCAACAGATGCGCACCTCATGAGCCTGGGACCTATAACCCGCAATAATAACACTTTGGAAGAAAGTTTAATATCAACTCACTCAATCTATACTTCGACACTAAGCACATTCGAGAGTGCCTCACACCTAGAAAGATTTCCTTGGAAAATACAGGGCTATCAAGGTTATTTCCCCAAGTATTTATGTGGAACCTCCACAGCTATTGGTTCATCAATGTAAGTATTTGAGATGAACTAGATAGATGGACCACTGTAATTCCATGTGAAATTATTCACACAGGTGGATCTCTAGTAGCAAAACTAACCTCACAAGTTTAACAGAAATCTACAAAAAAATAAAGAAGAATATCACAGAGAAAAGAGAGCTTTAAGTGTAAAAAAATTTCATATTATTCATCCATGATATGTGGGAAATAAAATAAGAACACATGCAAGAGAATTCATGAGCCTCTGATGGAATTCAAATTCCACTAAAGAGATAGGCTTAGTTAGCATTGAATTCATCTCCATACAAGAACTAGTGGCAAATAATGATGGAAGGATAGTTAACTGAAGGTGGTTGGTGCATGAAGGATCCACTAGGATAGAAATTAGGGGATGGGAGCCCAAGGAGGCACATGAGGTGACTTGTAGTGGTCAAAAGGGCGCTACTACACTCGAAATCAATGAATCTAGGTAGAAGAGTTGATTAACTAGGTGATCAAGGGGACAAGGCACCTTAAATCAAGGAACTGATTCAACCAACTCCTAAAGTCATGCATGAGGGCACATTAGATCCTAAAATATAGGGCTAAGGCTCTTTGGGTGGATAAGGAGGCCAATGATGACAAAAATTAAGCACTAGGGGGTCAACAACATAGTCTAGGTGTTAGGAGACTCAATTACCAATTCATGGAATGCATGCATGCATGCATAACCAAGGTCTAGATGGATAGAATGTTCAACACTTTGCACACTTAAGGGAAATCTAGTTTTGACTCAAAATTAAATGAAGAAACACGTCCATCAACATTGCTATGAGATTTCTTTTGAAGAAGGGGATCATCTGTTTTTTTCTCCAACCCTATGAGTAGACCTCTCTCAAATGCAAGGGCTCCCAAAATCTACTTCCAAAATCCTATGGATCTTATTAGATACTTCAATGCATAAGATCAGTTTCCTATCCTTTAGCTCTTCCAACCCACTCCATGATTCACCTAAAATTTCATGTGTCCTATTTGAAGAAAATTGTGGGGCTAAATTGTCAACCTCATATCAACCTTCTGGAACTTGATGAAGAAGATTCGATTTGCTTATAACTATAGGCAGTATTGGCCACAAGTGAATGTTGATTACATAAATGGACAATTCAATTTAAGTCCTTATATAGTGGAAGGATACACAGTCAAACGATGCCACTTGGGAACCAACAATGGTTTTACAATAGTTTTCACACCTCCAAGCTTGATTACAATTTTGTTGTTAAAAGGGGGCACATGTTAGGGCCCCTCTCTAACCTCCTTACTTTGAGGTGCTTATGAGTTAATAATCATTGTACAAGCACATTTCTTTGAATAAGGACTATTAAGTAGTTAGTTGTTAGTTACTCAATGTAAAAGTATCATCTTTATTGAATAAGGTTCACTAAATAGTTGGTACTCATCAATAGGAACCACAAGTTGTTGAGGTTTTGCTATAAATAAACTAGTATAAAACTACTAGATTATGTAATATTTTTCAAATATTGTTATTGTATTAAAACTATACTTTTTATTATTATCAATAATAAAATAATTATATATTAATTATTGTTTATCTAATTTATTTTTTATAATTTATATTTTTTAAATAATAATTATATAAACTAATTCAATATAATACAAATCCGCCATACTAATAAAGAATGACATAACCATTGGTAATGGGGTCTTTACTTTCGCAAGACTTATGGATAATAATTCATATCCATAATGATAAAGAGCATAACATATACCTTTGGTAATGTGGTCTTTACTCTTGAACAAAAACTTAGTAACATAAATTTACTGTAAAAACAATGATAATAAACTTAATGTTTGAGTCATTCAAAAACAATATCACCCTATACCGTATCAGTGCACTAGAGTTCTTAGAAAAGAGGCCAAATAAGCCATCTAAACTGCCTATTAGTGAGAGGACAAAACTGGTCTTAAAACTTTGGTTAAAACATCTTAATAACAACCTATTGGTGAGAGGACAAAACTGGTCCTAAAACTTTGGTTAAAACATCTTAATAATAGTGCCAAAGTAATGCAGAACCTAAAAATTGATTTCTATAGTCCCTACTGACTGCGGGCAGGGACTAATAATGATCCTGCAAGAGCTACCATTCAAATCCTTCTTATACATAAGAAAGCTCGTTAGAAGAAAGGTAAATGCTATGAAGAAAACAAGGGTTGCAGCCTTAGTGAAAAAAATGATGTGAGGTAGTAAACGCCTTTGAAAAGAAATGATAATGGATGCAAAGAATGATGGCTCTGATGAGATGAATTAGTGGCTCGGCTATAGATGTTGCTTTCTAACAGGGAAAATATGGAGATGATGCATGTTCTCAAGAACCCATCAGAAATGATTGAAAAAGATGGAGATGATGCATGTTCTCAAGAACCCAGAACCCATCAGAAATGATTGGAGATGACTTTCCAAGCCATTAGGGAAGTGCTTTGTCAAGTTGGTTGAAGGATAGTACATATTTTATTAGTAGAGCCACTATGTGATCAAATCAGTCACATATTGTAAAGTTGGTGAGTTCCAGTTTAGTTCAGTTTAATCCTTATTAGGTTTAAATCGTTTGTTTTAGCTTAGAAACGTAACAGTGAGAAAATCCAATTAAATGTTAATCTGTTAAATGCTGTAAAGTTGGTGAGATCCAGTTTTACTTCAATTTAGTACTTGTTAATTAGTTTAATTGATTTGCTATTTTAAATCAGGTACTTAACAGTGAGAAAATTTCAGCTTTAGTTCGTTTATGACTGGCTTGTTTTTTTAAAGACCATCCGACTTCACGCTGGGATGTGCAATATTAAATTTTAAAATAAACCAAATGAAATACTCCAACCAGATTAAATACAACATTCCTGTTGAATAAACCAGAGTTATAATGCTTGAGGGTTTTGAAAGGAAAAGATTTGCATGCTTTGTATTCTCTCAAGGAAGAAAATGCAAGCACTAAAATAAGACGTTACAGCTTGCTTTTGTCTTAGCTGTATTCCAAATAATTTAGGGCAGTGTTGGAAGCATAAGCATATATATATATAACGTCATTCATGCAATATTTATGAAGAAAATTAAGCTGCAACCTCATTGCACATATCTACACAACAACATAATCTTTCAGAGCTAATAAGGATTCGACAAAATTGTATCCATTATTATTGCTCCGAATAGAAATTATTATTGTAATATTATTGCTCCGAATAGAAATTATCATTTACAATAGATCTATTCTCTATAAATTAGAGAAAATATATGAATGCCAACTAAAAGTAATTCTCACGATACTATACCCGAGTTCTCAGCTAAATAGTGAAGAATCTGCACCTGTGTTTGCAGACAGGCGATATAATTCCCCAGCTGTTCAAATAGAACATTTGTTTCCATACCATTGCCTCCTGGGGTTAGCTTCCTAAGGATTTTCATACGACAATTCAAGGCTCTCTTCTCTTCGATTTTCCTTTGTAGCTTTTGCTTGTGTAGAATCTTTCCAATATAGCTTCTAGGAGTCCGTCTTTTAGATTTAATCTTTTCTGGGTTACTTAACCTCCCTCGTTTGCTCAAAAGCTGAGTTGTATGTTGGACTGAGAGATCTGTATTCTTGTGCAATAATTTGCATTTAAGGGCATGGCTCCAGGCAAAATCCCTAGCCGAGAATGCAAGAGCCATGCCGACTTCAAACCGGATAACATTTTCACGTATCGAATTGGATTGCCCTGCAGGTTCTGCTTGAAGTCTCTTCAATGCAGGCAAGAGATGAGAAACATATTGCTGCACAAATCTATAAACTGGGCTGAATAATCTTGCCTTTGGCAATTCATTCATCGAAGGAATCTGATTTAATATTCCCTTTGAATCCATCAATTGATCAATTGATCTATTTTAGAGTTGATTCAGCCAACTTTGTTTCTGTTGGCTTCACTGGAAAAAACAAAAACCAAAAAAAACTCAGCCAACATCTAAATGCAGGAAAGCAGGCAACTGAGATTATCGGCCTAAATTCTTACCTTATCTAGCGGCCCTCTTTGGTCAATGGAATTTTCATCACACAACTCTGTCAAGCTCAGAAGCAAAACCTGCAAATTATAACCTCAAAATCAAAATCTAAAACGTCATTTTACAAAGGAAGAAGGGCAAACCAAACAAACATTCTGCAGTAGCAATTAATTAATCAATCAAACATTCTGACACTGCACCACTCTTTTGTAGTTACTCTATTAAACATAAATATAAAACCAATATTCCCCAGGTATAATGAAACAGCTTACATACAGTCGCTCGCACAGCAACGTTGAAACAATCTAAAGAAATTGATTGAACGAAGAAAAAACCGAATTTCACACAAACCTCGAGAGACTGGAGATGATCCAGTGTACAGATCACAGAGGAAGACTTTGAGCTAAGAAGGCTACTAATACTAGAAGGGAAGGGCTGTTGATGATGGTATACAGCACAGAGAGAGGGACTGGACTGGAATGGAGCCCAGCACGTGGGTGCACATGGAATTAGTTCTGCTGTTCGTCCGTCCAACTGTAAATGTCATATTGGCCATGTGCAAACGGGACACCGTTTCAATGAAAACCAATTGGGCAAATTAAATGCATGCACATGAATGTCAAACTACGTACATATATGCGAAAAATGTTCGCTTGTCGTATTGTACAGCGGGGTTATTTGGCCACCCTTTCATGCACGCATAATGCGACAACTCCAGATTCTTAAAAGTTGGAGCGATTTAGCAGTCAGTAAATTACACCTTAAGACGACTTTTATTTTTTTTCAATTTAATAAAATATAAAAATTTCATTTATAGTATTGGTTTTCGAGGATGTAGATAAAGGTGTAATATTTTTAAATTTATAATTGGATAATTTTTATATTTTAATAGTTTCTGTATTGACTTACATTTTTAGAATTGACTTATATTTTTAGTATTGAAACTTAAAAAATAAATAGTTTTTTTATTTATCTGATTTTAATTAATAATAATAATAATTTAATTTTAAGGTTATAATTAAGTTAGATATTTTTAGAATTGCAATTTAAATAATAAATAATTTTTTTATTCACATACACATAATAATAATAATAATAATAATAATAATATAATTTTAAGATTATAATCAACTTAAACATGAAATTGATGTATAAAATTTCTTTCTTTATCAAATAAAGAATCCCTTCAAGATTTGACTATTAAAATAAAAATTTTAAATATTAATTTTTTTTATTTCTAAATCAATAATAACTCTTGTATTGTATAAAATTAAATTTAAAATAATATTAAATAGTTTTCATAAATTTATTTCAAAATTAAGTTTGGTATAAAATTAAATGGTTGGTATAATTAATTTCATGTACTACATCTTGTTTTTTATAAAATTAAGACCTAGAATAATTGGTAGTTATATTGCCATTTTTATTTATTAAAATTAACTTCAAATTTAATAAATTTAAAAGTTAATGTTTCAGTTTTTTAAAATATTATTTATAAATTTTTGTTCATATAAATTTTGATCAACTTAAAGAACACTCATATGTTAAAAACATTAAAAACATAAAACAATTTGAAATATCAATTAACTCAACTTCCCTATAATTTATTTTTATCTAATTTTTCATATTTCAAATTCCTAAACATATTATATCAACTATTCCAACAACTCCACGGAAATTTACATACACCTTGAAGAACTATTTAAAACCTCCTTAAACATCACACCAAGCAACCAAGTAACGTGTGACGTGTGAGTTAAGGCCTCGTTAAAATCCATCGTTCTAGTAACGGCCACCAAAACTTCCACTCAACTCAAATATTGCGTAACTATAATGAATGCCATGTGATTGTGCACCCCTTGAATTTACATACTATATATATATATATATATATTTTTGTTGCTTTATAAAAAAGCAATAAAATATACTACAATTTCAATAATAAATAGTGCCCACGTGTAATCACAAAGGACAAAATGGACTCTTACATAGTGGGGCGTTTACAAATCTCATTAAAAAGAAGTCAAGATGCTAAATAACAAAGAGTAACCTAATGTTGTTTTTATGTCTATATGTTTAGACTTGGTTCCTAATTTTTTTAGACCTATATGTTCAGACTTGGTTCCTCATTTTTATCGTAATGATCAGTAAGGATTTTCAACTTTTAGCATGTGACTTGTCATATCAATCTAGTGTTTTACCAATTAGTATTACAGTAATTTTAATTTATTATAATGTAGTTTAATTTCAATTTATTATAATGTAGATTAAATAGTTGAAATGATACATCAAATTTATTATAACCATCCATAACCTTTTGATTTGCCTAACTTTGCTTAAAACACACGATATTTTGTGAATTTTTTTTTATAAGCAATATATGTAAAATAATTTCTCTCTCATCAGCAAGTTTTTTATGAACAATACATTTTTTTTTTCCGCCTTCATGAAACTGAGGAGTAGGTTACTCACTGAAAACTCTCACTCTCACTGGTAGGTGAGAACGGTCCCTCGAGGGCTTAAAATAATTTCTTTCTAATGAACATGTTAACTATGTCAATTATGTGTATGTAGAATTCAATTATGTGTATACGTCAAATTTTGAAATTTTATTTTAAAATGATCAAATTTATATAAACTTTAAATATGAGTATAGTTTTACATTTATATATATCTATTTATTAAAAATATTTTTTTTCCTAAACTAGGGGAGGCAGGAGGGGGAGGGGTAATCTTAAACCCCGATGGAGAACGAATTCTAACGTACTCCTGGAATTTAGGAATTGAGTCCAATAATGTGGCGGAGGCAATGGCTTTGTGGCAAGGTCTTAATCAAGCTATCAAGTATGGTATTCAGTCCCTCTCGGTGGTGGGGGACTCGAGGTTGGTCATACAGAGTTTAAACACCATGAATTTGCCCCCATCCATCTATCTTCATCAAATTCTCAAAAGAACCTCCCTCCTCATACCCCTCTTTCGGGATATCAAGTTCTATCATGTCAAGCGTAAGAATAACGAGCAGGCTGACAAAGCAGCCAACGAAGCGATAAATCTTGGGAAAGGGACAATCAAAGTCAACAATGAGCAAAATGTGGATGCTATACCGTAACTCCACGAGGTCGGTTAAACAAGGGAAGGGATGTCATATCAAGATTTACATGACAGATGGCCTGCGCTCCTACCAACGGCTGGGAGCTCACCTCGCCTGCTGCGTGGATCCTCCCCACGTGAACTCTATGTCTCGCCGAACCTCTCCTTCATCCTCGCATCACGGTGGCCGTATGCCCAGCTTCAGAATGATGTGGTTATCGTCCTTGAGGATGACGACAGGTACCAGTCCTTGTACGTTAACCATGGCGAATTTAAGCAGAAGGATCTCGCAGTCCAAGAAAATCTCGCAGTCATCATGTTTCAGGCGTGTGAAGTCTTTCATCACCCTGCAAAGCGAATTAGGCTCTATAAATACCAGAATTATGATGCTTCATGGGCCGTTGATCTGTGAGAAGGATAATAAGGGTAATGATTATCGAACAGCTCCCTCAAGCGATAATGAAAGAGACCAGTTATGGCCGAGTACGGGAACCCAGAAGATTGATTCTATCAGGCGGTTAAAAGGCTCCCCACCCAGCCTCAGTTCGATGACTTTAAATCCCCTCTGGAACCGTAGAAACGTTCCCAGCAATATTCAGAAGATATCAATTCTACCACCCTGGACAGTGTATTTCACGCGGAAGGCGGTAGCTCCTGAGGGGCAAAGCTGTTACGAAATTTTTCTGAGGAACATCTGGTCCGAGTTCGACATTATGGCTTATTCTGGGGACTCTGCCGCGTCCTCCCCAGATCCGCTCCTCGAATTGGAAGCTGATATAAGAGTTCTCCGCAGGCGGGTTCGTCGACAGGGTGAATTCATGAGGCAAATGGATGTGCAGGGAGGACAAAGGCTCGACCGAATTGATGAGGAGATCGGCAGATCGCGTGCAGAGGTGGAAGCCGCTCTGGATTCTCTGGAGACAAGGGTTGCAGCAGCAATTGAGAGCATGAACACCAGGCTGGGCAAGTTGGAGGACGCGATGGAGAAGCTGCGGGCGGACGGGAAATCAGATAACAGAAAGAATCAGGACGAAGGCAACCCCTCCCCAAGGGTTAAATATTGCTAGTCTCAGTCTATCCTCTAACTCCTCTGTTTTCAGTTTTTTTCCGAATAGTCCTGTTTTGTTAAAACACTGGCATTTGTAGTTAAAGACCTTGAAAGACCTGTTTTTGTTAATACACAGGCATCTGTATTAAGGACCATAAGACTGATAGGGTATTTACAGTTATGGAGATGTAATTTTGCTGGTGATTCTGTCACCCTTTTTTAATACAATTTCTAACCGTTTTTGTCAAAAAAAAAAAAAAAAAAAAATTTCCTAAACTTAATTTATTATTTATTATAATTTTTTTTTAAATTTAGGTGAATTGGTAATTGGTAGACATTACTTGGATGAGATCGACTTTCAAATCCAGTGTATTTCCATTAAAAACTCTATCTTCATATCTTTATTTTTATCCAACAAAAATTGTCTTCAAATTTAATAAAAAATATAGCAAAAATAAAAATTTCCCTATTCTTTGGATTTTTATCCTTGTAAATTTGATTCATTTTAGAACAACCCCAATCATCAAATTTAAAAAAAAAAACATCGTTGTCTTAAGAGGTCTGTTGCGGCCACCGAAACTTCCACTCAACTCTAACATTACGTAACTCAAATGAATGTCATATGTGCCCTCGAATTCACAAAATCTTTTTTTATATATATCTCTTCTTGCTTTTATAAAAAGTAATATATTATAGCTCAATTTCAATATTAATTAAATAAATAATATCCACGTGTAGTCACAAACGACAAAGGGGACTCCTACATGGTGGGGGTGTTTATAATATCTACTTAAAAATGAAGTTAAGACACATGCTAACAAACAAAGAATAACTTCTAAGGTCAATGAGCAAGAGTGTTTTTATGTCTATCTTTTCAGAATTAATTTCTTTTGTCTATATGTTTAAAATTGGTTTATTATTTTTATGGGATTTTTATAAAATTTATTCTTATTAAATATATATTATATAATAGTCAATTTCATATTAAAATCATAGATTATTATATAATATATATTTAATAAAAGCCAACTTTAATAAAAATTCATAAAAATAATAAACCAATTCTAAACTTATAAAGAAATTAATTCTGAAAATATAGACATAAAAACACTCTTGCTCAGTGACCTAAGAAGTTATTCTTTGTTTGTGACTTACACGTGGATATAATTAATTTATAATCATTAAGTTGGAAAGAAGAAAGAAAAGGTGAAACTTTAAATATTAAGACACTGAAATACAGTGTCTCCCATGTGTGCAAGTGAAGAAATTTTGCAATGCAAAGTTTAAATAGGAAAAACAAATTCATCAAATTTCTTTCTATTTTAATGCTTTGAAATTATTAGTGCTACCTCCTTTATGATTATGATTTACCAATTCCATGAAACGTACCATTCTAAAAATATAGAGTTTAACAAGTGTTCAACACAAAGTATAAATTAAACAATATGATATAGAAAAATTATAAATCATAAGTTTAAATTCTAGCCATTTCAATATATGCATTTTTTAAGGCTGATTAAGTAAAGTGTGTGAATTCAACATCAAAATCATTTTTGTTTATGTTATTTGAGTTTATATTTATTTATAAGAAAAAGCATATGTCTTGAAGTGTGGCCATTGTTTTGTGAGGGTAAAGTTAGGAATAGTATGAGTTATCTATTTTAATTACATCTTTATATTAAAAATTAATGAATAATAAAAAATTAAACACCCAATCATGTCACAATCATGTGTGTACAAATTACATACACAACATGTGATGTGTGTACAAATTACATACACAACATGTGATGTGTGATGAACTACAATCAACACATACCCAAAAGGGTCTCCTTCACCTCTCGTATATACCAAGAGGTTTGGATTACGATACATCCCATAACACATGTGGGATAAATGAATTTCCACCTCTTTATATAGAGAATGGTTACAAAGAATATAATTACAATGATGCACGTGGGATAATTCTATTTTATAATATTAGAGTGATTTTATGTCTTTAAATGATATTTTACCAATATATCATAAGTCATTGTAATGTCCCCATTCAATTAAATTCATGACATGGAAATTCCACCAATCCTACTAGTTCCCTAGGTTGGATAGAGACATTGGAATTTGGAATAAGGGGGCTAATAAATGATGTTTAGACATTAGAATGGCATAAATAACTAATAAAGGAGATAAATAAATAAATACAAGGGAAAATCAAATTGGCAATTGATCATGAAGACACATGGAGGTTGTGGGGCCCACACGAGCTAGAATTTCTATGCCACATGGCATCCTCCTCTTGCAATTTCGAATCCATGGGAAGTCTAATGTTCTTGGGATGAGTTTGAAAGGCCATACATTTGGAAATATGCATCATAGGTCGAATTTGAATGGAAGTGTAACTCACATGGAAGAGGAAGGGTCAAATGAGAGGTTCTTGGACACTTGGGCTAGATTCCCTAACATCTACGACAACAATGATGAAGATGCTGTGACATATATGAAAAATTGTAGACCCGAGGGCTTAAATATGACCAATATGACATGTCATACCTAAAAATAGTATCTAAGTGAGCACTCAAGGGAGTTAGAGAAGGCCAAGAGATGCCTACTCGAATTTGTGGAAGGTGGAAGGCTAGGAAGTGGGAGACATGTGGCAACACTTGAATCACTCCCTAATTTGAATTGGCTTGGAGTATATGGATGGAATTGAAACCTTAGAAGACTAAGGATGTTTATAAAATATAGAAATGAAGTAATAGATGGGCTTTTGATCATTTTCAGAATTTGCATTTGTGAAGATAGCTAGTGGAGTGCTTCTCTACTTGCCTTAGCCAATTTCGAGGGTGAAAGATTCCCATCCTAGTTGGTAGTGGGAAAGACCATTCATACCTTTCATGAGAGATTTAATGGAGTCTTTTTTTTCAGGTGTAAGCTACAGGGAAGCTCGTGGTTTATCTTAGTGCAGCTCCTTCCTCCAACCATTTCCACTTTTCTTGGCATATTCATGATCCTTGAGGAGAGGTGCATTGGGTAAGCTATTGTTCTCTTTGGGGGAGCTTCTAATGCCCCATTTATTTTTTCATATGATGTAAATTCTCTATCATTCATGGTCATAATTGTACCAAGTCGATAATTCAAGTGGAATGATGTAAAATTGATTGTTAATGAGCAAATGGTGCCAATTTCCCCACTATGTTGATGTATGCCAATAATATGTTGATGTATTCGAATGGACCAATGAAATATTGATGGATTAATGATGTATGGACTGTTATTTATCTGTTATACAAGTTTCATGTTTAGTGCATAAGTTTTGGGAGTCATATTTTTCATTTTTAAAGCATTTGGAGAAGATTGCCTATCATTTCCCCTAAGGTCGAAACTAGTATTTTGATTCTGATTTGGAGAGGGTTTTAGCAGAGTTAATTGACTAAATAGAGATGCATATGAGTCTATATTAATGTCCCCTAGATGTCCCCTGCCTCTGTTCAGAAATTCGAGAGGGTCTGATAGCTTTTGGAGAGCCATATTCAGCATTTTATCCATGGGGAAATTGAACCCCAAATTGCTAGTAAAAAATTCTACTTTGGCCAGAATCTTGAGGAGGTTCGCAGAAGTCTTTTGAAGGTCCTAAAGAATCCCTAAACCACATATTTATGTACTAAAACAATTTATACACCTACTGTGACAATTTGGGAGCATTTGGAGGTTAATAACCCAAGACTAGTCAAAGGTCAAACTAGTGGAAAAAGTTGAAAAATTCACCGTTTTAATAAAATTCAAAAAAGTTACATTACAGTCATCATCACATATTCTAACACTCCCCCTTAATGATGACTGGGAGAAAGTATACAAATGAAAGGAAGGTGACAACACACCAATAAAAAACACTTCGCCTCATGGACTTGATGAAGACAACATCTGCTTCTCATGAAACTGTATCCAAACCAAGTTGTATGATGAACGTTTTCACAACATAGCAGTGTATGGACAATACAACAAAACATGTGGCTGTAAACTCATTAGAACATGTAACTCAATTGATAGCAGAAAGAACTCTGCAATAAACCACATGACGAATAAAAGAACCTCGAATCCATACATAGAAACAATCTTCAGAGAGTTCTTACTGAAGATTACATTGCAAATACAAGAACCAAATGGTCTATCCATCGAAACATGAGCCAACAAGACAATCTTTACAACCCAGCTGAAAGATGCATGAACAATAGAAGATGGATGTCCATTATACAGAATTACTAGAATATGGTGATATAATATGATAAAAATACAACATTGCATTCCTTCTTAACATCAACCATCTTTGTTGCGGTCAAGGATAAGATGAAAAGAGGAACAATGTTGAAAAACTAGAGATCCACAGCCATCATATGCTTAATTAAACAAGGAAGGAATAGAAGCAGCAAGCTATCCCACAACATAGAGAGCTAATCTGCACAAAATAACTTCCAAGAGTAAAGCATATAATAAACATGACAAGCCCAAAAATCATAAGATATGATAAAATGACATTACTCAAGAACATATATATAGTAATAATTGCTTCTATGATATCGCTTCTATGTAAGACCATATAAATTTTGAGCAAAATATTATAAAAAAATACACGGCATGATATAATAAATAGAGGAGCATAAACATGAGTGAGCATAATAGATACCAAGATAGAAGAATGAGCCAATATATCACTTAAATATATGAAAAATATAGTCATCGAGCAACTAATCTTAAGCATAGGTTCATTTCTTATTAACGTCATGTTAATATGCAAGAGATTAATTCCTTGAAAATGTCAATGCTTCCACATAGGAACGCCAGAGACAAGAAACACATGTCAATGCTTCCATATAGGAACATTAGAGACATGTACGAACAAGACAACATTTGCAATCATAATAATATAAATCCCATTGCAACAAGAACAATGTGCTCATGACAAAGATTTCAAGATTATAAGATTGCTCAAAGCCATATAAATATTGAGTAAAAGATGATCAAAATAAACATGACATGATATGTATGAAAATGTTTAATCATTTTTAATATGATCAACATATAGAAAATTATGATCAACCCATGATATCACTTATAAAAAATTATGAAATGACAAATCACTAATGGCCATAATCATGGGTTCATTTCTTGTTGACATCATGTAAATATGCAAGAGATGATGAAATGCCCTGGAAATGTCAATGCTTCCATATAGGGATGTTAGAGACACGAAACACATGTCAATGCTTCCATATAGGAATGTTAGAGACAAACAACACAGGAACTAGATACAATCTCTGCAATACATGAAAAAGAAACTATACCCCAATTAAAGAACTTATGACAAGCCAAAAATATAATATCACATAGATTCAAAAAATTGACTTTACTCAAGAAATTAATTAGCAAGATCATATAATGATCATAAATATATTGCTTATAAAAAAAATGATTTTTTTTTTACCTAAAGGTCAACAATAACATTAAATAAAGAAAATAATGATCACAAGATAACATGGATAGAAGCATCAGTATCATTATTAGAAGAGAGACCATTTTAGAATATTGAGCAAAAATTTGATCAAATAAAACAATGATATCGCTTATGGATATGAAAATATAGTCATGAAGCAACTAAGTCATAAGCATAGGTTCATTTATTGATGACACCATTACCATACTAGAGATCCATTCTCCTAAAAATGTCAAAACATCTTCCACACAAAGAAGGTTAGAGACATAAACAAGAACACAACAACCTCTATAAACATGATGAATAAGAACAAAAACCCTAATGCAAAGAGATCAAGAAGCTCATGAAAAGAATTTCAAGATAAGAGATGAATAAAAAAACTTATTTTTCTCACCAAAACCGAACCCCAACAACTGCTAAAAGATGGATTTGTCACTCTGCAGCAAAAAACTGAAAGAAAAAAAATAGAAAATTTAAAATGACCATAACTTGGTCAATATTTCTCGGAATTCATATCATAACCTGTTTTCGGACTTGGATAAGCCATTACGCATCCACAGTATAAAATAGAACAGAAATCTAGGCACTCAATCAAAAGATATTCACTCTGTAGTCCGCGCGACCATCACCAAAAAAACTGTAAAATAACTGATTTTAAAATAGTGATATCTCCACCACCCGAACTCCAAACGAGACGATTTTATTTTTGAAATTGAGTATTTTTGCGAGAGGAACTTAGATAGGCAATTTATTTCTTCAAAATATGCACAGAAAGAGTAAAAAAATTATCTAAATATTGCCTCCCAATTTTACCTTAAACACTTCACCACAAGGGTTAGGGTTTGAAAGAAAAAAATTCAAATATGTAGAATAAAGCCCAGATCTGAAAAACTACCACATGGGTATTATAGATCGGGTCACAAAACTACAAAATATGAAGAGACCAAGTAAAATTATGAACATATGTTGCTTAAAAATAAAAATATTTTTTTTACCGAAGAAGGTAGAGCATAACAACTTGCTCTGATGCCATGTTATAATATTGTGAACATATAAAATAATATCATAACCAAATATAAACTATGTAAAGCATTACTAGTCTATCATTCTATCTACCAAACAACATAAAACATGAAATAAAATTGTAGAAAAGAGAACAACAAGAGAACAACAAGAGAACACTTGTATACGCAGTTCACCCAATATGGGCTATGTCCAGGGGAAGGGTTGCATCTTCCATTATTATGCAAATAGATCTCCAAGATTACATGCATCCTCACATATGCATCACATCAATATCAATCACCTAATCATGTCACAATCATGTGTGTACAAATGACACACACAACATGTGATCTGTGATGAACTACAATCAACACATACCCAAAATGATCTCTTTCACCTCTCTTATATACCAAGAGTTTTGGATTACGATACATCCCATAAACACATGTGGGATAAATGAATTTCCACCTCTTTATATAGAGAATGGTTACAAAGGATATAATTACAATGATGCATGTGGCATAACTCTATTTTATAATATTAGAGTTATTTTGTGTCTTTAAATGATATTTTACCAATCTATCACATAAGTCATCATTACATATTCTAACACTTCCCCTTAATGATGACTGGGAGAAAGGATACAAATAGAAGGAAGGTGAAAACACACCAACAATTTCAACACTGATCCCAATGATCAATTACATATTTCACCTTTTCATATACGACTCATCAATCTAGTGTTCAACCAAACACACTATTATTATTATTGGTAGTTGGTATAATGCAGATTAAATAGTTGAAATGATGCATCAATTTTCTATGTTCATAACTGTTGACTTTCAAGTACACTATACTTTGTTGAGAAAGTTCCTGATGAGCAATATTTCTTTCTCATGAGTGGGATAACTATGTCAATTACGTGTATCTAAATTTCAATGTGTGGGTTAGGTACTCAAGCACCATAAGTGACACATGTAAATATCAATGCTTTTAAGTTACACAAATAAGCAACACACCATAAGAAATGTACCATAAGTTATGCAAATAAGTAGCATACTTAAGTAGTGTATTTAAGAAAGGAACATTAAAAATAATATTGCACCATAGTAAACACATCATCTGTGACATATGATTGATTCAAAAGCAATGCACTTAATTGACACATCATAAATGATGCAATTAAGTGACACACTTAAGCATCACACCATAAGGGACACATGGGTGTAACCCATTCATGCACCTTAAGTAAATAAAATAGGGGACACTATGTAAGTGACACACATAATACACAATGAGTTATAAACAATACACTTAAGAGATACACCATAAGTTACACACATAAAAAATGGTAAACAATCTCTAAGAAGAGATGTATAGAACCATTGTCATATATCCACCAAGTGAATCACAAATTTTTTATTTCTCTATTTGATCCATGATCTTTTATTCGATGACTTTCATGAATTGCATAAAAAGAGCATGAGAAAATATTGTGTGTCACATAAATGAAGACACATACACATGAAGATGAAGCACCATAAAATAAGAACACAAGACGTGATAATGGAGTTCATCCAAGGATGGAATATGTCTCTGAACCCACTTCTCAATGGAGAGGCCTTTATATTATCTCAACAAAATATATGGCAATACCTTAATCTTGAGGATGGAGAAAATTTGTTGCTTAGATCCATATTCTGACCACACTAGTGATTCCATCTTGAAAAAAAGTGAAAAATGACTATATGCATTGCCAGCTTCACCTCAAAACTAGCTACAATAGTCTCCCTCTCTCTACAACAATAATGCAGGCTTCTTCTAGCATTTCCGTGCCATGGGCATGTGGATTCCCCCCAATACATTGGTAGACTCAAGCTTATATAGAATTTTGTTCAGCAGAGTTACCAAAGAAGTCGTTGGCAAGTTGCTTAGCGGAGTTATTTGAAATCATTGGGAGGTTGGGGAGGTCTTGGGTTCAAACCCCCCACACCCCAATTTTTGGGAGTTTGTTATAACAAAATATATATTTATATTGTTTGTTGGTTGTGATGTGGTTGGTGGTTTCCCCATTAGTTACATATATATGCCATGTGCTGGGAGGGAGACTTGGGTTCAAACTCATGGGCTCCCGCCTATTTTATTGTCTAACTCTACCCTAATCAAACATAAATAATATGTTAAATTTTCAGAATTTACTTCAATCTGGTCTAGGATCTTAACTGAGAGAACAACATGTACAGCAAATCTACAGCATATCAATCATGGACACAATAATGCAAGCACACGAAAGCCACAGAGTTTACTTGGGGAAAACCATAAAAGTGAAAAACCCCAATAACTTCCTCAGAGATAGATAGAGCAATGATACAACCAGAATACAAGAGATAGTCTTCTCCTAGCAGCAGAGCCTCCTCCTCCACAAGTGCGCCACTCTCCCAAGTGTGAGTGAGAGAATAGAATATGTAAAATGAGAGAGACACACTCTCCATTTATACACTAACTTGACTTGACCTTTACTCAACTAGGTCGGCCTCAACTTAACCACTTAACATAATGCTGACTGGGCCAACCCCCACTAGGGTGGTCTAATAACCCTTTGACCCACATGGCCGACCCCCAATAGGGTGGTCTAATAACCCTTTGACCCACATGACTTATACAGGGCCGACCCCAACAAGGTGGTCTAATAACCCATCAAGTATAAGTTACAATACTTACAATATAAATGACGACACTTCCGTATAGAGGAATAATAACATCTCTATAGGAATACAATATACACATATGCGAATTACATTCCGAAGTTACATATACATCAACACTCCCTCTTAAATAGGAAGGTATTTCTCGACACAGGTCTTCTAGCACAAGTCTTTTTCTCTGGATCATCGTCACTGGATAATAGTCATCGAGTCATCATCATCGTCACTGCTACTGCTATCTCAATCAATCTCTGAATCTAATCGTCATAGGAAGTTCTACAGAGCCAGTCCTTTTTCATACTGGATGTAGGCCCACCACCTGCAGGTCTTCATCATCTGTGCAAACGGTCTGATAGAGGTGGCCTCTCAGGACTAATTTTATGTGCGGATGCAATACCGGAAAGAGTATCCCAGGAACATTTATGTGCCTAAGCACGATCGGCAATATCTCCCAGGATTGATTACATGCATCTCCTCCACACTACCTTTAAAGAGAATCCCAGGAACATTTATGTGCCGCAACACGACCGGCAAGATCTCTAAAGAGCATCCCAGGACTTATTACGAGCACACAGCTCAACCTCTCGGATCTCCAAGACTGATTACATGTGGATAGAAAAAACCTTTAAAGAGCATCCCATGAACATTTATGTGCCGCAGCACGGCCGACAAGATCTCTAAAGAGCATCCCAGGACTAATTACGAGCACACAGCTCAACCTCTCGGATCTCCAGGACTGATTACATGTCTCCGTAGTATTACCTCATCCCAAGACTGATTACGAGCACATGGCTCAACCTATCGGATATCTGAGGACTGATTACATACTACATAGCAATACCAGAAAGAGTATCCCAGGAACATTTATGTGCTGCAGCACGACCGGCAAGATCTCCCAGGACTGATTACATGCTATTTGCATAACCTGCCACATATCATCTCTGACCTCCAAGTATCAACCTGATACTCATGATCCAACGGATCATCATCGCACGAGGCATCATCCTAATGCCCATGATCATACTGATCATCATCACTTGTACCATCCTGGTACATATCATCTGGAGCAACATCCTAAAGCTCATCATCATAATCAACTTGATCATACAATGCATCCACCTGATGCACACCAAGTATCTACCTGATACATATCATCATACATGATCCACCTAATCATACATGATCTACCTGATCATATAATGTATCCACCTGATACATATACAGATACATGATCCACCTGATCATACATGATACATATCAACATACATGATCTACCTGATCATACAATGTATCCACCTGATACATATACAGATACATGGTCCAAGCATCCAACATGATGCATATACAAAATACATACAAATGATCCAACCGATCATATCCAACATCCAACATGATGCGTACATACATAAATGATCCAACTAATCATATCCAGCATCCAACATAATGCATACATACATATATATATATAAATGATCCAACTGATCATATCCAGCATCATCCTAATGCATATCCAGAGCAGTAACTGGAGCATCGTCCTGATGCTCATCATCCAGCGCTTACATCCACAGCCATGTGAAGGATCCTCCTTCCAACATGCTTGGAATGGCCTCTACAAATGTGTCCATCACTTCTTCCTCGAAGTGTCATCAATCCAAAGAACACCAAGCCTCTCTCTGAAGTACTCGAACTTCACTCTGGCTAGTGGTTTCGTCAGCACATCTGCAATCTGCTCGTCCGTCGCAATGTACAGGAGCTTCACAGCTCCTCTCTGCACCATATCCCTGATATAGTGATATTTGATCTCTATGTGTTTCAACCTGTCATGAAACACTGGGTTCCCAGATAGCTTCACACAACTCTGGTTATCACAAAAGATACCAGTAGCATCCAACAGGAGATCAAATAACTCAGACAGTAGCTTTCGTAGCCATACTGCTTCACAACTAGCTGAACAGGTTGCAACATACTCTGCCTCAGCTGTACTCAGTGCTACGTAGGACTGCTTCTTGCTAAACCAATAGATCACACCTGATCCCATACTGAAGCAGCATCCAGATGTGCTTTTCCTATCTACAGCACTGCCAGCCCAATCTGAATCAACATAACCCTGCAGGTTAAACTTTTGATTTGCTTCATACTTGAGCCCATAATCCACTATACCCTTCAAGTACCTCAGAACATGATTTACAGCAACCAGGTGAACACTCCTCGGATCCGTCAGGAACTGGCTCAATGTGTTCACTGCAAAGCAAATATCTAGTCTCATGTTTGTTAGGTACATCAAGGACCCAATCATCTGACGATACATAGAGACATCAATCGGCTCAGATGAAGCATCACAAAGAAGCTTCAGATTCAATGCCATAGGTGTGGCCATGGCCTTGCAATCCATCATCTCGAACCTCTTCAGGATCTCTACTGCATACTTCCCTTGTCCAAGGAAGATTCCATCTGCACTCTGCCACACCTCCATGCCAAAAACAAATAGTGCATCATCCCCAAGTTCTTCATCTCGAACTCGGCAGCAAGCTTCCGCTGCGTGTCGGCAATCAATCTATCTTCACCTGTAACAAACAGGTTATCCGCATACAAAAGTAGTATCACTGGATTGCCTTCCTCAACCTTGTAGTAAAGGTTGGAATCCTCTTTACTCTTGGTAAATCCCAAACTGGATAGAAAGATGTCTATCCTACCAAGTTCTGCACACATATATGACTACACCATTCAAGAAGGTTGTCTTGAAATCCATCTGGTGTATCTTCTATTTCATCACTTTTATATTTCTCTATGCTGCCATCTGCAGCATGCTTGATCTGATAGTTCCATTTGGAAGTCACAACAGACTACCCTTCAGCTCTTGGGACCGCATCCCAAACATCGTTCTTCATGATCGACAGATCATGGCATTCTTCCCGTATCCTGGGAACTTCAATATCTTCAATAGATAATTTTGTTGCTTGAACAAATGTTGTAGTCCTTCTTTTGTAGGTGATGGTATACGATCTTTCCTACACAACAAGTTAAATTGCATGATTAGAAAACATCTCATAGTTTTCAGAACAAATTCTTACACATAAGGAAATATGTTAGACAGTCATGCAATTATCTTATCCAATGCTTCAATACAACATTTATCCATATTCCGTAACTTTCTAGATGCCTTCCAATCTCTACCAGAACATTGTTAAGAGTGTGCACAACTCCTAACATGTCAGCAAAGAGGTTTCATTCTAGACAAGTAGCAATGGAATGTTGTACAGTGCCATAGGCCACTTACCCATGTATATTAGTAGTATATTGTTCATCAATGCAACTATTTTAATATGCATAATACACAACCTAATTCTAGGAACATAAGCATATACATCATTGAATAACATTATGTAAGAAATGACAATTCAAATACTTATCTTTGTTTGGTTGCTGGGTGGACTCCCTCTGAGTCTTTGCTTCCTTGCAGGAGCTGCTGAAGTAGCTTCTTCTACACCTTTCTATTGTGGAATGTAGAAAGATGGTCAACTCCCTCTGAATATCTGCATCCTTGCAGAAACTACTGAAGTGTGCTCCTTTGCTTTCTTGCAGGAACAACTGGAGTGTGCTCCCTCTTGATCTTTGCTTCCTGGATTACCTGTCCTTGAACTTACATCCATCCTTAATCACTATGCATGCTTATTAGTATCATCATTGTGTTATCCTTGAGGTCTCATACATAATCACACATTTATTAGTATAATCTTAATACTATCAAAACACAATAATCTTAAACATGTATATTCATGATCATTCATAGATAATAAACATTAGTATTCAAGGTTTCAGGGAAGTCTTCTTTTACTCATACATATTCTTATTTGATCATAGGACTCTTATAGTTAGTTGAATCATCAATCAAGATAAGAGATATAATATGCATAAAACCTGTGATTATTCAAACCTATACCTTCATGATTCTTTTGGTTAGTCATATCATCAATTATGGTAAGAAACATAATATGCATACAACCATGACTATTCAAACCTATGACTTCATGAATAATCATTATCAACAACACAACAGTATAAGATCCTAACACAAGGTAGGATTCTAGCTTGATATAGGAAAAACATACCTGGATTAGCATGCTAGCTAGTTATGTCTAACATACCCGCATAATGTCTTCTGGTTCTCTTCAGTGACTTGTGCTAGTAACCTGCATGTCTCATAATTTAACCATTGTAGAACCAAGTTATACATACCTTGAAAGTAGATCTTCTATGTGATCCATGACAATGGATGAATCTTTGTCTTCATGTCACCGTGAGCATATGTTCTTGAAGTAGACCATGATTTGACTTTCTTGGTGTACCTTTTGTGTTGGCAAACAACATAAACCTCATACAACATCACAATCCATTAGTACAATCATAAGTGTCAAAACCTTAATCAATGAATATCTTCTATTAAGATAATACGACAAGTCTAGTAATTAATCAAGATTGTACTGTAATGATATGAAGACAAACATATCATAAACTTAACCATGAACAAAATTCGAAACATACCTGTAAGCCATACCTGTCAAGATTGCTTGTAATCTTCTTATGGAAGGCCTTAGCCTCATCTACCTCTAAAGCCAGAACTTCTTCACTTATGCAGGTGACCAATCTATCCTCTTCCAGGATTAACCCAATCCACTTGATTTGCAAGAACTGGATCTGGAGCTGTAATAGGGTTTGTCAGAGAAACCCCAAAAATTCAAACTTTCGAAAGGATAGAAATATGCGCCTTGATGAGCTAATCAAGCTGGTATATTCAGAATTTGAAAACTGCAAAGTTTCACTCCTCAATTTTGCCTTTGAAACTTTTGGATTCACTGGACGTGATCTCGAACTAGGGTTTGATGAAGCCCACTCTTCTGCCCAATCAAAAGGTTTGATCTAAATATCTAAGCTTCTATTTTTATGAGGATCTTCCAGCCGTGGTCACAGATTTCAAAAATTCTCATTTTTGCAGAAGCCCTAATTTTCCACTTTTATGATCAAGCCTGGCCTTCTTCCCAACCCAAAATTATGATCTTGGTCTCTAAATTTTGATTTTGATGAGTAGCATTCAGCCGTGGTCTCTGATTACAAAAATTTCAACTTTCTCTGAATCCCTAAATTCTGGAAGCCATGAATGAAGGTACTCAAAAATAATTCTGTTTTGACAGAAATATGTACCTGATTGTTTCTGGTGTAACTCCGAACTTTTCGATCCACATGGTATGAAAAATTTTCCTGAGATAGCCCGACCTGTTATATTTCCATCCCGACAGGTCTGACCTCAATTGTATTCTTTGAGAGAGAGTTATTCCAAGTGTCGCAACGTGACCTGTTTCTGGGATAATAAAGGAGAGCGAACTTGTACGGCATTCCACGTTTCATTGGTTCAACTTCGGCCTCTGAACAATTTTCCTGAGATATCCCGACCTGTTATCTTTCCATCCCAACAGGTCTGACCTCAATTGGATTCTCTGAGAGAGAGTTATGCCAAGTGTCACAACGTGACCTGTTTATGGGATAATACAGGAGAGCGAACTTGTACGGCGTGCCACGTGTCACTGGTTCAAATTCGGCCTCTGAAATTTTTTCCTGAGATAGTACAGTCTGTTTACTAGCTGTCACTTTTTACTAAATTTCATTTGGAGCTTCCTAGCCCAAGTTATGACCTGTTTCCCAAGGTCACCTGATTTTGACTCAGATCTGGAAGAGGCAGAAACCCTATATTGTACATATCATAAATCACAAAGTAAAACGCATTAGAGGTTTTCCTTTGGACACAAGGTACATGGGAATCTTATCTTTGACCTGTAAAAGTTTCAGATCCAAAAACGTCGCCAAAACGGATTTATAGCGAAAGTGCTACGATGACTGGTTTTTGCTATATCAAGCCCTAGCATCGTAAGTGCAACAAGTGTCATACATGCCATATCATGCCTTCTTTCAAGCTAGCTCTGATACCATGTTAAATTTTCATAATTTACTTCAATCTGATCTAGGATCTTAACTGAGAGAACAACATGTACAAAAAATCTACATCATATCAATCATGGACACAATAATGCAAGCACACAAGAGACACAGAGTTTACTTGGGAAAAACCATAAAGGTGAAAAACCCCAATAACTTCCACAGAGATAGATAGAGCAATGATACAACCAGAATACAAGAGATAGTCTTCTCCTAGCAGCATATCCTCCTCCTCCACAAGTGCACCACTCTCCCAAGTGTGAGCGAGAGAATAGAATATGTAAAATGAGAGAGACACGCTCTCTATTTATACACTAACTTGACTTGACCTTTACTCAACTAGGTCGGCCTCAACTTAACCACTTAACATAATGGTGATTGGGCCGACCCCCACTAGGGTGGTCTAATAACCCTTTGACTCACATGGCCGACCCCCAATAGGGTGGTCTAATAACCCTTTGACCCACATGACTTATACAGGGCCGACCCCAACAAGGTGGTCTAATAACCCATCAAGTATAAGTTACAATACTTACAATATAAATGACGACACTTCCGTATAGAGGAATAATAACATCTCTATAGGAATAAAATATACATATATGTGAAATACATTCCAAAGTTACATATACATCAACATAATATCCCTCCAAAATTCATTATAACTAGAAACCGGTGGTCTAACAACTTTAGGTTATTGGAATAGTGTTTGGGTGTTCAACGATTCGAAACCTGTTGCCCCCATTTTGGTATATAGTTGAATCCAACTTCCCATCTAGGAGATGCCATGTGTCGACCCTAAATTGGGCCACATGGATGCCAATAGTGTGCCACATCACTTTCCAATTCAGACATCACATCATCAAGCCTTCCAACTGGGATTCAATGTGGTGTTATGTGGGGTTTCCATGTAGGCTTGTACACCTATATGGGTGACACATGGCCCCCCTTTTTGGCCAATTCTGCACATAAAAACACTTTTCCTAAACTTCAGAGTTGAATAAGTTTTTCATCCAGAGCCCGTTTGACATGATTCAAGAGGCATTCAGATCACCTTGATGAGCCCACCGCGGTGGTACCATGTTTGATGAGATTGGAGGACTTTGAATTTCAGGCCATTTAAGATCCTCTTTGATCATTCCTCCCCATTAAGAAGCTTTTGGGAGTCCAAATCCTTATTAGTCAACAAATAGGTAAGGTAATCAATCCCTCACTTTCTTCTTCTCAATCCACCATGCTTTGATTGGATGTGTGCCTTTAAGACCCAATCAAAGATAATCAACATTAGCCTTGAGTGAAGTCCTCGTTCTTCTATCCAAGATGACATATTATTTCAACTCGTCCAAGTACTCAAGAGAAAACTAATCAAATATTGGTACTATAACACTCTCCCTTTGATCCATGATCAACCAAGGCTCATAACATTTCAGGTTCTCTACATTCACAACTAAGTATATCAACATATATGGTGGTAGATCTAGGTGGAAAGCATTTGTGCCAATCTTCTCCAAGATGGTGAAGGGTGCATATATGATGGTATTGTGATTCTTTCCTTCACCCTTCAACCTATATTTGTTGATGTGAAGCCACACTTGATCCCTAACTTGAAACTGATGATCAACTCGATGCTTGTCATGGTAGGCTTTGTACTGTGCCTGAATCTTTTCCAATTTTTCCTGCACTGCCTAGTGTACCTGTTGAATTCGTTGAATGAACTTGTGGTATTTTTCTTCATCTCTTGATTCACTTGAGTCAACATATTTCCTATATTTCAAGGCCAAAGGATTCTTAGGTAGATACCCAAAACATGTCTTAAATGGTGAACTCTAAGTGGAAGAGTGCAAGGATCGATTGTATGCATGATGAACATACTGTATCTGAGCATCCCACAACTTAGGATGTTTGTTGTAGTACCCTTAGAGAAAATGAACCATTGTTCTTTTGAACACCTTTGTTTGTCTATCAGTTTGTGGAAGGAAATCAGTACTCCTCTTCAGCTTGGTGTCCATCATTCTCCACAATCTTGTCCAAAACTCTCCAAGGAATCGAGAATCCCAATCCGAGATAATGGATGTGGGTAGTCCAAAGTGGACCCATACATGTTGAAAGAAAGGATGTGCAGTTTCCTCAGTAGTGATATTATTTTTACATGGCATCAAGATACACATATTCCTATCCACTACATGAACCCTTGTTGACATAGGAAAACACCCTACAAAATCCATGGAGAAACTCTCCCAGGGATGAGAAGGAATAAGAAGTGGTGAGTACAACCCTGATTTTATATTAGTGGGCTTACAAAAGTACAACACACACCCATTTACATTCATGGTTATAATCATTTGCATAAGTAATGTAATCTTCCCAAAATTTCCAAATACAAGAGAAATGTAAAGTTCTCTAATGACATGCAATTTTTCAATGGTGGGAATACAAAGTTTACCCAAATGATAGATAAAATTTCCTTGTAAACCAAATATATTTAACTGCAAACCATGGACTAGTCTCTCACATACATATTTGAATACTTCATCAAGAGAATATTGTTCCACATAACTGACATGAGCTAAGGATGCATTCTTCAAAACAATAGATCAATAAATAGGAGGTCTGAAAAGCATATATTTTCTCATGGAATCTGCAATGGAACTGGTCTCAATCTTGAATGGATGTTGCATGGTAGGTAGATCTAGCACTGGTGGGGTGTTTATTTTTTTTCTCGAAGTGTTGAAGGCTCTTTATTGTCTGCATTCCAACTGAGATACCTGTCTCATCTCAAGCATTTCGTTCTTATGAAAAAGATCCAAAACATCAGAAGCATTAGACTCACCAGGCTCCTTTTCTTTCACAATCGTAAGCGCAAGTTTCTTGTGATTATTTTCAACTCTCTTCACTTGACCTGCACTAATAAGTGATGAGTTAGCTTCCATGATATGAGATCTAACAATATATTCCACTCCATCCTTTGTGAGATGGTTCTTGTTCTCTTTTTGGAAGAAGACAACCTTTGTATCGTAAATATAAGGACTCCCAAGAACAATAACACAAACATCCAAAGGAACCACACCCAAATCAAACTCATCTATCAACTTAGAAGCAATAGAAAACCTCAATCTACACTGTCGGGTAACCTAAAGTATTGCATTGTCATGCACCCAACCTAGAGGGAAAGGTGTTTGGTGAGGTATCGTGGTTAGTCCCAATTTCTTCACAATCTATTCATATATCAAGTTAACTTGTGATCCCATATCAAACATAGTTTCCACCTTTGTGTGCTTCGTCACTACTCTTATTTGGAATAATTCACTTCTTCTTTTATCATTTTCAAGAGATGGTGTGACACTAATTTATTCTACAAATAGATTAAACTCTTCTTGGACATAAAAAGGTTCCCTAGCAACAAAATCCAATATATAAAGATAACAAATGGATTCTGACATTCTCTATATATCCATGCATACATTATCAATGGAAAGAAGCAAATAGAAAAGGTAGATGTCTTACCTTCTCTTAGAGTTCGTCCTGTTGCTCCAGCCTCCAAGCTTGATGTCCAAACTCTAAAGGCTGAAGATAACCTGCTAGAACTAACACAAAATCCTCTTCAAAAGATATTATATTTAAAGAAGATATTTCTAACTCATCTTTTCACAAAGTTAGCATGGATGCACGAACACATTCATGAGAAAAACGGGCCAATTTTATATTAATGAAGAGCATGAAGAAACTAGTACAATGATATACCTTGAGTGTAGATCAACATTATCTTCCTCTAGGCTCTCCTTCAATATCCTTCAAGAAAAATAGGACCATAAGTTCAACCTTTCCATCCTTCCTCCCCTTGGGCCAAGGTAAGAGCTTGTATTTGTAGGATTGGGAGAGATAAACTAATTAGAGAAGGATTTGGATCTCATGAGGAGAAGGTGGATCAAGTTTCCATGGATGGAATGTAAGAAGGATTCAAAGGATAAGTCAATCCCACAAAAATATCTCGAAGGATAAGATCCAAAATCCAAGGAAACAAATCCCAGACATCATTTTTTCACCTCCAGAAGAATGCAGAACACGATAAAGAGGGGTTTTCGTGCTTTTCAAGGCATGCAAGGCACATAAATTGGAATATTTTCATGTTATGTTGTGCCGCAAGGGCACGATAATCACTCCTTTATTAACTGTCAGGGTGCAAAAAAGTGTCTCCAAGGCTTAAGGGAATGGGCTATGAGTTGGATTTCAGAATTTGGGTTACATGAAGGATTCTCAAGGTAGTATGGAGGTTGATAAACCACAACACATAGTGTTCTAACCCACTTAGGGAACGAGACTTGCATGATGATGGGACATAAAGGCTACAGGTGAGAAAATGAGGTATAACAAATGGAACTGTAGAAATTGAGCTGTCATGAGAGGAAACTTTTCCTTGTAATCCAACTGTCGTGCTCATCTCTTCATCACCTGAATCAAAACCCAAGTCTTGTTGCATAGTAGAAACAATTTTCTTCTTCCATTTGCCACCAAAATTATTTGGTCTTAAATCGAGATGCAACTTCCAACATTGTTGATCATCATTCCCATCTTCCTCACAATGAGTGCAATGGATATTTTCCTTCTCTTTCTTTGTCGTAGTTGTCCTCTTGTCTTTTTCTTTTTCCTTGAACTTGTTGTTTTGGAACTTGGAAGACTTATTTGGATAGTCTTCTTACACATTCTTTCCCCTGCTTTCAAGGTGAGTTGGTTGTACACTCACTTCATACAAATTAGTAGGATTCAATAACAACAATGTGTGACAAATGTAACTATGAAGTGCACCAATATATTTCATCAAAGTCTCTGGAGAGTCTAAAGGAATATTCAATCCAAGTGCCTCTTCCTAAACTCTTCTATGAAACTATGAACACTTTGACCTTTTCCTTGTCGAAAATTTTCCATTCCATCATAGCTTTTTGTACATGAGCCAATAAATAAAACTTCTTTCTTAATGCAGAAGTAAATTCAAACCATGAAGAAAGGATTTTACCATTATGCTTGGTACCTTTCTGAAGTTTTCTCTCCCACCATACAAGGGTTGTGCCTTCTACTCAAAGAGAATCCAACTGAATCTTCACCTCTTCTTCTTCGATCTGCTGGACATGGTAGTAAAATTCAATTTGTCTAATCCAATTGTTTAGATTATATGCATTAGATTCTCCATTAAACATGGGAAAATGAAATTTCTCATCTAGTTTCAATAATAGATTTTTAAAAGCATTTTTTTTATGAAAACTAGAATGATGAGAAGATGAGGAAGAAGAAGAGCTTGAACTTGAAAGTGGAGATGGAGGTTCATGAGGGTCTTCTATGCCTCCATGGTTCACTGAAGCATTATCTTCCACTTTTTATGCCTTCTTCTTTTCCTTCTTTTCCAATCTCTCTTGATAGTCTGCAAACAATTGTTCCATCCTATTTGTCATCTGGTAGAAATCCTTGTGGAAATCCTTCTCATTCTCATTATGAGAGTCTTCGTCTTTCATTTTCCTTCTCTGAGCTGCACATCCAATCTCTGGGTTGAAAGGATCAAGTTTTCCTTCACCTACTTTGATCTTGGCCCTAGTAAGCATGCACACTCACAATTAAAGTCAAAGAATACCACTCTGATACCAACATGATTTAGGATCTTTTATTGGATGACTATCTGGAATTGCACAAAAAGAGAATGAGCAAAGCTTATGTGTCACATAAATGAAGAAACATACACATGAATATGAATCACCGTAAAATAATAACACAAGACATGATAACAGATTTCATCCAAGGATGGACTACGTCTCTAGACCCACTTCTCAATGGAGAGGCCTTTATATTATCTCGGAAAACTACATGGAAATACCTTAATCTTGATGATGGAGAAAATATACTGCTCAGATCCAGATTATGGCTATGCCAGTGACTCTGTCTCGAAAAAACTGGGGAAAATGACTATATGCACTGCCACCTTCACCTCAAAACCAACCACAACAATATCCTTCTCTCTACAACAATAATGCAGGATTCTCCTAGCATTTTCATGCCATGTGCATGTGGATTCCCCCCAATACACTAGCAGACTCAAGATTATATAGCAGTTTGTTTGGCAGAGTTACCAAAGAAGTTGTTGGCAATTTTGTTAGTGAAGATATTTGAAATCGTTGGGAGGTTGGGTAGGTCTCGGGTTCAAAACTTGTGGACCCCCATTTTTGGGCATTTATTATAACAAAATATATATTTATATTGTTTGTTGGTTGTACTCTAGTTGGAGGACTCCCCGACGGTTATATATCTAGGCCATGTGTTGGGTGGGAGACCTGGGTTCAAAACCACAGGCTCCCGCCTATTTTCCTGGATAACTCCACCCCAATCAAACATAAATAATATCCCTCCAAAATCTGTTATAACTGGAAACCAATGGTCTAACGGTTAAGTTATTGGAATATTGTTTTGGTGGTAGACGGTTAGAAACCTGTCACCCCCATTTTGGTATATGGTTGAATCCAACCTCCCATCCAGTAGACTCCTGTTAGAGCATTAAAACCCATATTCATACTTATGATATAACTATTATGCATTTTTGTTACTTTTCTAGGTAGTTTTACTATGTTATTGGCCATTATTTTCCTTCCTAGGTCCACCACTTTCCATCCTTATCCACTTGAGCACTTTCATTTTCATCCTACCTACTTTTCTAGCTATCCAGAGTGGAAAGGGCGCATATCCTACTTTTGCAATGCTTTCACAACTTTTTACTACTTTTGGAAGGATAAGACTAAAGCTAGGTGCTCCAGTGCTTTTGGTAGTTGTAGATTTTGTGGCCAACGCACCTTGCCTGTTTTTTCTCTCCAAAATCTATCGTCATTTTCTATTTTCATTCTACTTCACATTCCAAAATATTTTTAGCCAATTCATGAGCATCTTGAGTGAGTTGGAGAGAGATGTTTCTACTTGGGGGTTTTAGCTAGTTTCATAAGCCTGCTTTTTGTGACTAATTCGAATGCCTCCAAATCTATTCGATTGCATATTTGAAGCTAATTTATGGTACATAGTTTGATGATGTACATTTATGCTATATATTTTACTATTGTGCATAATTCTGAGTTTGATTTTCAGTGTTCTTGACAATTCTAGACTAGCAATTTTTGTGAGAAGTGTTGTTCAATCTTATGATCATCCTGTGATATGATTTCACATGGTATCAGAGTTGTTTAGTAGATCACAGATACATCCAGTAGCACACCAGAAGCAAGGATTTTCCACAGAATTCCTACGTACCATTTCCTTGTACTATTGAGTTTATCTCAAGAGGTCTACCTGGGCGTGACGAACTCCTGAAAGTGCCTACTGTTGTATTGCATATCTCTATAGTTTTAATCATTCTATAGAGAGTTGTTTGGTTGTTTTTTTGCATGTACATATCAGTCTGCAGTGCACACCTCATCTTACTCATGGATCCATCTCAGAGTGTGCTTTTGAATCCATTTAATTATTTTCAATGGAAGGCACAGATGGAGATATTGTTGAGGTCGAAAGGACTCTATAGAGTGACAATGGGAATTGAAGTAGAGCCTGATTCAGTTGTAGATAAATCTAAGTGGCACAATCATAGAGATGAGGCTTATGGCCTTCTCTACCTTAGCACATCGACGGATATTCTTTTCCATTTGGATGGTCAGACTTCATCGAATGAAGTTTGGGAGAAATTAAAATCTTTGTTTGGTAAAACCGATGATATAAGAGGACATCAACTAGAGAATGATCTGATTTCTCTAAGTCCAAGAAGTTTCGAGAATCTACAGGATTATTTCTCTGAATTTAAGTCATTAGTTTTGCATTTGAAGCAGTTTGGTATTGATAAAAAGGATGAATATTTAGTTTTGACAATCCTTCCGAAATTGGGGCAAGACTACTCGGTATTTGTATTAACTTTCCATGCTACAAAACGCGATGTAAAGAATTGGAAGATGCCCAATCTGTCCAAATTCATGGATTCTTTGACTCAGGAGAAAAATAATCTTATGTTGATTGGTGGTTTAAACCTTCAAAAGACCACGCTCTAGTTACTAGTGACTCAAGGAATTTGAAGGGTAAGAAGAAGGAAAACTCCAAAAATCCTTCCGAGTAGAAGAAAGAGAAACCTAATCCACAAGAGGATCCCTCCAGCTCCAAGCAGAATCATCAAAAGAAGAAGGAGCGAACCAAGTGCTCATATTGACAAAGGGGATTTCATCCTGAAATCTCCTGTATGAGAAATACCATAGATTAGATGGAACAAATACTAGAGAAGAACCATATCCCCATTCCTGAAGGTGCAAAGAAGAAGGAAGGAGGTTCTAACTTAGATGACAAGGAGCGAGTTCATGCTCTAATGGCCAACACATCTTCATCCAATTCTTACATCATTGATTCCGGAGCTTCAAGGCACATGGTTGCAAACAGAGATTCATTTTCTACTCTTGATTCCTCCAATGGCCCAGGTCCTATCATCATTCTTGGAGATGACTCAAAAAATGCTTCAAAGGGTAAAGTTAGACTAGATCTAGACAATGGATCATTTTTTGATGTCCTTTATGTTCCATGTTTGGATGAAAACTTATTGTTTGTCTACCAAATGACCCATACTGGTTCACCCAAAATATTTTTCTTCGCCCCTAATGATGTGGATATCTCTGAGATAATTCCACCATAGTTTACAAGTTTTCACATTTTTTTCCTATCTCTCCACCAGTAGCACTCCTCTCTCATGCTAATGAATCAAGCAAGATTTGGCATGAGAGGTTTGGTAATATAAATTACAGATACATTCATGAAATCCATGATAAAAATATTTTTGTAGGCTCACCAAACATCACTTTCACAAAAGGAATCTGCCAGGGTTGTATCCTAGGAAAACACCCTCAGAGAAAGTTTGAGAGATCAAGGTCTGAGAGAAAATCTAAAACTTTGGATATGATCCATAGTGATATGGTTGGTCCTTTCCCTCAATTGTCACTGAATTAATCCAGATACCTATTAACCTTCATTGATGATCATACTAGGTATTGCTGGGTCTACTTCCTACAGTTTAAGTCTAAAGTTTTTGGCTATTTCAAGGTTTTTAAATCCTTTGTTGAGAATCAGTATAGTAGGAGGATAAAGGAAATAAGATCTGATAATGGGGGAGAGTACATCAAATATTAATTTTAGCAGCTTTGTGTAGTGGCTGGCATCCACATGCAGCACATTGTGCCATACACTCAGCAAAATGGAGTTGCTAAGAGGAAAAATTGATCTCTTAAGGAGATGGAAACTTGTATGCTCAAAGCAAGATATTTTCCACCAAACTTGTGGGATGAAGCAATCAAATGTGCATCCTACATACAAAACATATTCCCACATAAATCACTGAAAGGAGTTACCCCTCATGAAGCTTAGTGTGGTCATAAGCCTGATATTTCACATTTCAGGATTTTTGGTGTCAAGGCTTCGGATAGAGTGCCATTTGAGAAGAGGAGGGCCTTAGAGCCATAGAGTAGGCCATGTTTTTTTGTTGGCTACTCAAAATACTCCAAGGGGTACAAACTTCTTGATCTAATCACCCAAAATGCATTCATATAAAGACGTGTCCATTTTGAGGAAGAGACTCTATAAGGAGTTGAGATTGGAGAATCTTCTCAACCACCATCGGAAGAAGAAAATGAAGAGTTGAATAAGGATTCTGATGATGAATCTTCAGATTCAGATTCAGATGATGATTTTTATGACATTATTGCAAAACCAAGATCAACCTCAAGGACAAAGTGGGAATAAAAAACCATAGAAGTTGTTGGTGAGCTTGTTAGGAATCCTCAAGATCCTAGAATCACCAGGTCACAATATAAGAATGCACTTTCAGTGAGGGATCCAAATATTGCTGAGATGTTTTCTCATCGTTGAATAAGATCCTAAAACATATTAAGAATCCTCAAATGATCAAATATGGAGGTATGCTATGGATGAGGAGTTCCACTCCCTGCAGGAGAATGGAACTTGGGATTTAGTCAAGCTTCCACCGAGCAGAAAGATAGTAAGATGCAAATGGATATACAAGACTAAGATGGATGATTATTCTGATGCAGTCAAGAACAAAGAAAGGTTGGTGTCCAAGGTATTTTCACAAGTCCAAGTTCTGGACTATAATGAGACCTTTTCTCCAGTGGAAAAAATGGACTCTATTCAACTAGTTTTGTCAGTTGCAGCAACAAAGTGTTGGGAAATTCATCACATGGATGTGAAGTCTGCTTTTATTCATGGTGATATAGATAAAGAGATCTATATGAAGCAAATTGATGGCTATGTTGCAGATCCATCACTTGTTTGTAGGCTAAGGAAATATTTGTATGGACTCAAGCAAGCTCCCAAAGCTTGGTATACAAAAATGAACCATTTCCTCTCGACACAAGATTTCTACTGGTGCAAATCCAATCCGAATGTGTATGTAAATCAAATCAATGGTAATATTGTGATTATATTATTATATGTTGATGATTTGTTGATCACAGGAAGTTCCATTGATGAAATTTCGTCACTAAGGACAACTTTTCATCAAGATTTCTCCATGACAAACTTGGGTATTCTCAAGTAGTTTTGGGGGCTTGATATCACTTAGTCACCCAAAGGAATCACTGTATGTAAGTATAAATATGCTTCTGATATGTTAAAAAGGTTAAATATGGCATAATGTAAGGCTTCAAAGACTCCTTTCCTTTCAGGATTCAGGCTAGAAGAAGGGGATTCTACACCCTTGGTGAACAACACTCTCTACATGCAACTAATTGCAAGCTTGTTGTACTTGAATCACTCCCAACCATATTTGGCATATCCAGTAAGTCCTGTTGCAAGGTATATGGAGCAGCCACATGAGTTCCATTAGAGGGCTGCAAAAATAATCTTTCACATTATGCAAGGTACCAAGACACATGGGATCCACTATGCTGCCAATTCCTCATTGGATCTAGTTGCATTTTCTGACTCAGATTGGGATGGAGATCGCACAGACCGGAAGTCCACTTCCAGGTTTTTATTCATGCTTGGAGGAGGTCCTATATGATGGTCTAGTAAAAGGAAAAGCGCAATTACACTCTCTTCAACAGAGGCAGAGTACCAAGGAGTAGTAAATGTAGCTACTCAGTGCATCTAGTTGCAAGGAATTCTTGGTGAGTTTAGGATTGACTTTAGGAATCCCAATGTTATTTGGGTTGATAATCAGAGTGTTATAAGGATATCCTCAGATCTATCACTCAGAAAAAAAAACCAAGTACATTTAAGTGCACATGCACTACATCCAGAGTCTAGTGCATGAGAGATTGATTGTTTTGCAGTATTGCCCCACTAATGAGAAAACTGCTGACATTTTCACTAAATCCTTCATTGAGTAGAATTTTAGCCATATTAAGTTGTTGCTTGGAGTGGATGAACATGAGGTGAATGTTTCTTTAAGATCAAGTTTCAAGTTTTGTTCTTGTCCATTTTGAGGGAGGGTTTTGTCCCATGAGGTTTTCCATGTTTCCTTGTTTTTTGGACAACGATATGTAAAGGGTGACCAAGCCTTTGTTACTTTGTATATAATTATTATGCATTTTTGTTACTTTCCTAGGTAGTTTTACTATGTTATTGGCCATTATTTGCCTTCCTAGGTCCACCACTTTCCATCCTTATCCACTTGAGCGCTTTAATTGTTATCCTGCCTATTTTTATGGCTATCCATAGTGGAAAGGGTGTATATCCTACTTTTTCAATGCTTTCACAGCTTTTTCCTGCTTTTGGAAGATAAGACTCAAGCTAGGTACTCCAGTGCTTTTGGAAGTTGCTAGATTTTGTGGCCAACACACCTTGCCTCTTTTTCTCTCCAAAATCTATCATATTTTTCTATTTTCATTCTACTTCACATTCCAAAATATTTTTATCCAATTAGTGAGCATCTTGAGTGAGTTGGAGCATAGAGATGTTTCAACCTTGGGGTTTTTAGATACTTTAGTAAGCCTGACTTTTGTGACTAATTCACATTCCTCCAAAGCTATTCAATTTTATGATGTAATACTATATATTTGCAGCCACTTTATGGTACATGGTTGGATGATGTACATTTATGCTATACAGTTTAATATTGTGCATAATTCTAAGTCTGATTGTCAGTGTTCTTGACAATTCTAGACTAGCAATTTGTGTCAAAAGTGTTATTTAATATTATGATCAGCCTGTGATCTGATTTCACACTACCATTAGGCAACCTCGGATTGGGCCACATGGGTGCCAACAATGTGCCACATGAACTGCCAATTGGGATGCCATGTCATCAAGCCTTCCAATTGGGATGCCATGTGGCGCTACGTGGGGATTCCAAGTAGGAACCATACACCTATATAGGTGTCATGTGCCACCCTTTCAGTGGTGCCACATGGGCCCCCTTTTTGTCCAATTATGCACATAAAAATATTGTTTTTCCGAAACTTCAGAGTTGAATATATTTCTCATCCAGAGCCCGTTTGACACGATTCAAGTGGAGCTGGGATTGCCTTGACGAGCCCTTCGCAATGGTACCATGTTTCCTGAGATTTTAGGAATTTGAATTTTAGGCCATTTAAGATCCTCCTAGATCACTATTTATTGAAAATTTTTGCAAAAATGTATATATAAGAAAGCGAAGAAACTATAACCTAGAATGCTAAGAGTTGGGTGTATCGATTTGAAAAATAGACTATCAACTTCTAGGACTATAAATCCTACATACAAACTTGGATTTAGGTACATGATAACTCATTGTAGACATGATATTGCTCATGAGAATGATATTAGATGAAAATACACTAACAAGATGCAAGTTGGACACAAAATTGGATGAAAAGAAAGGACACAAATGGATTCAAAACCAAAATTAGTGCACAACTAAGGATGTTGTGGGAACATAAAATATAGAAAGAGACACAAATGATATATAAAATAGGTTGTAGAGAGATGCAAATGGGATGCAAAAGGGGAAATCAAAGGGTTAAGAAACGAAATGAGAAAGGATGAAAAAAATGGGTTTGGTTTCCTAAATGTTATTTTCTTACTTTGTGGGATGAATAATATGCAAATTAGGCCCATTTAATAGTATCTATGTGTATTTTTCATTAAGAAAAAAATATTCAAGGACCCATGTAAGTATATAATTTAAGCATAGTAGTGGAATTCACCCAAAACATGTGTTTTTAAATTATAGAAACTTGGCTTGGAATTCAATCAAGATGCTCTTAATTCATATTTGAATTGGTTGGTCTTGATTGGTTGCATACCAATACTTTTGTGCTCCAAAAATCAACATTTATGGCAGGTGAGGGGTATATTAGGTTGCATTATTTCTATTGTGTGTGTTGGTTGATATTTACTCTAAGTGTTTCATATTCTCTTTGTCACACTACACATATTAGGATTCTCATTTTCCTGCTCATATGATTTGATTCTCATTTTCCTCCTCCTATGCATACTTTCTAGATGGATTTATCTTGGCTTTTCTTCATCTTTAACATGAAAATGTTTGCAACTCTTCTTTGAATATGAGATTGTGATACTCTCCATGTGCCTTTTACCTAATGAATGACCTACTAGAATGTGGATTCATGGGATAACATTCACAATAAATGTGTGTAAACAATTTTTTTGGTTAGTATCACATTCCACATTAGTGTTTATGTGCATTGTGTATACTAGTTTGGTTCAAGTGTGTTTAGGGCCTCTATAGTTCTAGGTTTTGCACTTTTTGGTCTACTCTTTAACTCTTAGTTTTACAACATTTTTATTTTCCCATTTATACTTTTTGTATACACTCCTCTAATGCACATTCATTTTATGAGTTTTCTCTCCTTGTAAGGACCACTCTCAAGCATGTCCTCGACTAAAATTTAACTCTAATAAGAGTTCCATACCAATATCACTATGATAACATGTTATATTTTAGGAAGATGCACATACACACTAGTGGAAAGTTTCTAAAATTTTGAAAGATTTCATATTTTATGTATTAATAAGATGTATACTTTTGTATTTTATTTAAATTTGATTTTCAAATACATATTTTTTCCCTTGAATTGTATTGAATATGAATCTACATTTTTATATGGTAACAATTGAATAATAAGTAATATCAATGATCTCCAAGGTGGATGCATAGCTTAAGTCACTTACTTCTAAATGGTGTTCCTATTACTTTTCTTAGACTCTCTTAATGCAAATTTTTTCTTTCTGCTATTTTCAAATTAATAAAAGGAAGAACAATTTTACTTTGAACAATTTCAAAGGAAATTTACAATGCATTATATATTTAATAACTTTCTTAAGGTCACCGGGATGGGGTGTCAGGGATGAATGGATATCATATATGAAGCTACATGACAGATGGAAGGAGGTGTTAAATGTTGAAAGTCGAGATGAAATAGTTGAGAGGAGGCTTGGCGAGGTGGAGGCAAAATAATTTCATGGCAAGTTTAATGGGGCATGTGTTGTGAGGATTTTTATCCTATGAATGGGGTTGAGGTCACCAACATACTGGGGTTCCTAAGAAGGACATATATGGTTTTGAATAGATCAAATAAGTGTTTGCATTCAAACAAAAGCTACACCAGGAGTTTGAAAGATAAAATGATGCACCTCATTTATGTTGGTTGATCCAAGCTTTGTTGCTCCTTATATTTGATCCAAACCTTTAAATTCTTGATCTAAGCATCTACAAAAACACAACACCGTCCTCAAAATATTTTGACCACAAAATAACTAAAATATTTAGAACAAAATCAAGAATAGAATCAAATGAATCTACTCTCAACATAAAATATTAATCATTCTACCAATCAAATCATAAACCCACAAATATGGAAGGAACGGATGTCAATTCTATATTGATAACATTAAACAAGTGTACATAATTACTTAATACTGTTCTGGCACCTCACAAAACCTTGAATCTGGATTTCGTTACTTCTCTTCTTCAACACACCAAATCAATCTCTAGGTCTACCAAGGGTATGCATATAGCATATACAGTGGGTTAATGGGATGGAGATGGCACTATTCTTCTAGCATAAATTTGTTGTGGGAAAAAGGGTCCTCCTCATGGCCTTACCCCCATGTTTTTATACTAAGTGTGGGTATGTAGGCCCGAATGAGGATAAGTTGCAACCAATGGGGTAGTTATCAAAACCACTCCTACTGCCCCATTTTTAGATTTTATTTTATTTTTTGGGGAAAAACGCTAGTGAGAAGAGGGAAACATGCGATTTACACGCAGTTCATACAAGAGCAGGATGTGTTTTCAACATTTTGTTGAAAACACTAATGGAACACATACCAATAGCATGTAACACGCAAATTGCTAGACCACCACCAACATTTTGGTATTAACACTCAGTTGGAAAAATCACTTGTGTCGTATAATTAGTGAATGATCAAGGTCAACACACCTAACACCAAATCTAGGCTCTTCAATCCATGTTTTCCTTTTGTGTGATCAACACCTATAATTTCTTCAGGGATAGAGAAGTGTCGATTTGGGAAATAACATATGCCTCATAATGTATGAGGTTAGAGGGAACATGATGGACGAAATACATTATAAACATATTGGGTTGTGAAGTTGAAAAACCCAGAAAATCCAAGAATCTCAGTCTTGATGTAGTACCTGGAACAGTAAAAGGATGTCAGACATTATTAAATTTGGGTCAATATTTAATATGCTAGAACATGATCTCCCGAAATATACAATGATGATCCAATACATATGTATAGATGATACAAATATCATGGCCAGGAAAATACAAAGTGGATCCATGAGAAATAAATGGATCATGCCCGCAACATGACAAAGTGGATCCATGTCCAAAATATAGCTAAAATATTTAGAACAAAATCAAGAATATAATCAAATGAATCTACTCTCAACATAAAATATTAATCATTCTACCAATCAAATCATAAACCCAAAAATATGGAAGGAACGGATGTCAATTCTATATTGATAACATTAAACAAGTGTACATAATTACTTAATACTGTTCTGGCACCTCACAAAACCTTGAATCTGGATTTCGTTACTTCTCTTCTCCAACACACCAAATCAATCTCTAGGTCTACCAAGGGTATGCATATAGCATATACAGCGGGTTAATGGGATGGAGATGGCACTAGCATAAATTTGTTGTGGGAAAAAAGGTCCTCCTCATGGCCTTACCCCCATGTTTTTATACTAAGTGTGGGTATGTAGGCCCGAATAAGGATAAGTTGCAACCAATGGGGTAGTTATCAAAACCACTCCTACTGCCCCATTTTTAGATTTTATTTTATTTTTTGGGGAAAAACGCTAGTGAGAAGAGGGAAACATACGATTTACACGCAGTTCATACAAGAGCAGGATGTGTTTTCAACATTTTGTTGAAAACATTGATGGAACACATACGAATAGCATGTAACACGCAAATTGCTAGACCACCACCAACATTTTGGTATTAACACTCAGTTGGAAAAATCACTTGTCTCGTATAATTAGTGAATGATCAAGGTCAACACACCTAACACCAAATCTAGGCTCTTCAATCCATGTTTTCCTTTTGTGTGATCAACACCTATAATTTCTTCAGGGATAGAGAAGTGTCGATTTGGGAAATAACATATGCCTCATAATGTATGAGGTTAGAGGGAACATGATGGACGAAATACATTATAAACATATTGGGTTGTGAAGTTGAGAAACCCAGAAAATCCAAGAATCTCAGTCTTGATGTAGTACCTGGAACAGTAAAAGGATGTCAGACATTATTAAATTTGGGTCAATATTTAATATGCTAGAACATGATCTCCCGAAATATACAACGATGATCCAATACATATGTATAGATGATACAAATATCATGGCCAGGAAAATACAAAGTGGATCCATGAGAAATAAATGGATCATGCCCGCAACATGACAAAGTGGATCCATGTCCAAAAAATGATCATAGCCACAGTAATACAAAGTGGATCTATGTCAAAACTAGAGATCATATCCACACTGAACAAAGTGGATCTATGTCTCATCATGAGCCAAATGGAGTATGGCCCAGTCTTGCGCAAATTGCCATAGTAACAAAATATGTCGATGCTACTATAGGTGCAAGTTATTTAATCCAAACCACCTAGAGGTACGAGTCCTAACCATGTGAATAAATGAACTGACGTTGAACATGGAGGAAACCATTTGATTATTGGCCAATGATGTGAACCGTTAACAAATAAGAGGGAACCCAACAATAATGAAAATAAGCGCCAAGGTACCTATTACATTCTAACAGTTGTGAATAGATGTTCTTGAATTCGAACACTTGAAGAATCCATCAAGTAAGAGACATTGATGTATTCTCATAACTCGATAGTGAGGGAAATTTCCACTAACGACTGCAACTTCCAAGGTACTAATGTGTTATCTCCTCAAATAGTTTTGTAAATTTTGAGGAGATTCATTCGTTCATGCCTAATGTGTCTTTAGATCTTAGTCATTTAGTCAGTATTTTATCTCCAAATTCCCGATCAAGCTCCCATTGATCGTTTTTGCTCTAGACCCTTGTGACTCTGTCCTTAACCTGCATTACACAAACACATAATGATTATATTGCTAAATCTTAGTTTTATGTTTCTTTAGATTATAATTTGTTATTTTTACCAAAATAAAAAGTGGCATGTGCATTACAAAGTGTCTAACCAAGTCCAATCCTAGTCCACGAGTCAAGCAAAAAATTAAGCCAACAATCAAGTTGTTCGGCGCTCAGTGAAATTGCAAATGCCCGATTTTGCAGGCAGAATGCGTGTGCAGCTGCCCCATAATGAACATGTTGTGGTTTTTGGAATGATAGCTCAGGATTGAAAGCAACAGGCCATGCGCAGGTGCCATGAGGAGGAAGCCCAAATGCTATGTGCTCGATCAATGTTACAGGTGCCACAAGATTGCGTAGAGATTGATTTCAATATCCAGTTGCTGCAGAATTTGAAATCTATGGTGCCAAGCTCATAATTTGAGTTATTCATCATGAGATAAGCCCTCGGTCAATTCATATGGAACGTAGATGCAAAGGTTTATTGTTGAAATTGTTGTCAAGATTAGTCATGGGGGCAAATGCTAGTGTGTCTGGCTTAATGCAGGTGTTCAAAACAAATGGCAAAGGCTGGGACATGCGATCTTGGGATCCAATTCCCGCATGTAGCTTTGTTTGTGAATACATTGGTAAGGTTTTGTCTAACAGTGATTCAGAGCAAGAAGACGAAGACAATGATCATGAGATTCAATTGTGAGAAGAGGGAAGATGAGGTAATTGTGGGCATTCTAGAATCATCAGTTAAAGCCCGACACTTGCTGCAAACAGAGGCAGATGGAGATATGGAGGGTTTCTTTATTATGTTCTTTGTCTGTACCTACTGGATCAGCTGTGCCATTACTCTGAGCATCACTAGTACCAGAGATATACCTCCTAAGAAATTGACCAGAGATTCAGATTGTGAAAGGCGATTTGTAAATGATTTTTCTTTTTCTTCAGGTCCTGGAAACACCTTGTTTAGGTCTGGAGAATACAAAAGTAAGGGCAAACAATATATACAGGAGCTCGGTCCCCCTACTTTGTTTGTACTCTGTTTTGTTTAGAGAAATAAAAGCATGCATATGAAGACATGGGTAGTAGATCATCTCCAAATTAGATGATGATAAGATCTTGTGCAAATAAATTTGCCAACAGAATAGAAGACGAGTCATAATTAAATTCAATTTCTGGTTAAAAATGAAAAAGTGTCGATGCTCGGCACTTCGATTATCCATTGAAGATACTCACCAATTGAATTTGCTCATACACAGTCATCTACAGCCAGTCTGTAGTACAAATCAAGTTTCCTTAGTATATTGCATTACAGACTAGTGAAGTTTCCTATGTATGAATATTTGGTCAAAGATACATATTGATTTCAGCAGTTAAACATTGGATAGGTGTTCCAGCTGGTAGGAATCGATGGTATAAGTCTCCCACAATTATCAGGAAACTTGGAAAACACAATTTTCATGTTTTGAAGACGTTTTACAAAGACTTCCTTTTCGGTGGCTTAGGCAGACATGTTGAATTGTTCATTAGCCACGGAAAGAAGAGCTTTCGGTAGCTAACAGAATTAAAATCCAGTCTTTCTAGCTATTGAAACTGAAAAAATCACAGAGGGCTGCCATTTTTGCACAAGACAGGGAGTCCTAAATATTTATGCTTTGAAGATTTTTTTTACAGCAAGATGAAAGTAGAGGAATAAATACTAAGTTTCTGACTCAGTTTTGGAAATTCCAAGGAAGTGGAAGAAGCAAAACTTCTCACCTATTTTAGCAAACAGTTGGACCATCTGCCAGGTAGCAGTCTCGACCTCCTCAGTCTCGACCTCCTCCAGCAAAGAATTTTACAACTGTCGAAGACTCTGAAGATCTGTTGAAGATAGAAATCTTAACCAAGAAAATAGGATCTTTCCCTAGTTTATAGTGAAGCTGTTTTAAATGAACTATTTTTAGTAACGCAGTTCCATTTTATGAGGATCTAAAATTGTCATTGTAAAGGCTATAAAGCCCAAAACTTCAGATGAAGTGAAGCATTCGATTTTGAGTATTCTATTTGATTGTTTTTGTGAAGAGGCCCTTTCTTTAATATAATCAGCCTGCAAGCTTCTTTCATTCATTGTTGTCAGACCTTCTCTTCTTATCTCCGTTATATGCTATTGAGTTGAATGGTATTCTTTGTCTATGTTTATAATCTTGGTAATTGTCATCTTACTTTTGATTATCAAACTAGAATCTTTAGAACTCATTGTTAGTTAATTAGCCCATCATATGTAATTGATTTATATATGTTCTGGTTAATTGACCAGTTTCTTTATCCTTTTACCTATCTCATAATAGTCCTTGAAGGCCTTGCATTGTTTGAGTATATTCAAGATTGTCTTGAGTAGATAATTCAGTGAGTTAGATGTTCATCTTGATCCAATATTATCCACCATTGAGAGAATAAATTAAGTTACCAGGCATCTTCGCGCTGCAACCTAGAAGAGTTTCCTGGAGAGATAACATAGTGAAACTCTAAACCTCATTCCCGAAACAAAATGAGTTGAAGTTGATGGGAAGATGCCCATTGGAAGGAAGGCATTAAGACATCCTCCATAATCCAACATGAGAAACAATCAAGGATTTTTTTGATTTGAAGACGGAATGAGTACATGATGAAACATACTAACACCAGGGGATGTCAGACATATGAATTCAAGGTCACTGCAGACTGGTCCATACTAGTAATATCCTTGAACAATAAGAATTACACAATAGTGACTTTGGAAACTTTGGACATAATGGGACTTGATACAAATTTGTGATGTAGGAGACACCAATAAAATCTCCATATGATTGGAAGAGTAACCAATTAGAGGAGTAGCAACTCCGAGATCAGGTTTATCCTAAGCCTCCAAAACTAGAACCCAACTTGTTTGGTAGAATCAAAACAGATGCTTTGTTCAAGGACATATTTAACTTGCAGCCATTTTGTTAAACGGCCTTTGAGATCCTTCCCTTCATTTTCTCTTTTTAAGTTACTTTTCATTTTTCAATGAGCTTGAAATGATAAAAGTGTGCTTGATAAGATATTATTCATATGATTAATGAGTCTAAAAAAGTAAAATTGAAACTTTCCTTCTTGTTTAACAAGCTTGAAGAAAATATAAAAAGATGCTTGATAAGTTATTGATCCATGGATTTTATATTGATCCCAGATCTATTCGTGCTCACCATCATTTTCAATTTTAACGAGTATAAAAAAACTTAAACAAGAACTCTATATACCATCTCGTGGATTTTATATTGAGCCCAAGCTGGTAAGTGATCGCTAGTGTTTTCATATTTATAGAGTTTGAAAAAACTTAAACAATAACTATGTAGTATACTTTTTCGTAAGTTTAGTCTTTACCATCTAAAAAAGTGTAAAATGATACAGTGAAAGAACTCTTCTAGCTGCAATGAACTAGAGTATTCATTTTTCATAAGTAATACAAACGATTTGAAAAAGGGGTTAACTTATATCGTATGGATGTACCTTCAAGTATTTTAATTATTTTGAAGTGAACTAGTTAATTCAGCCTTCTTTTCGGTTTTTAAAGAGTCTAAAAGGAGCTTAAAGAGTACTTTGTAAGAGCATGAGCCTCTTAGGGATGGACATAAAGATGAGAAAGATAATGTTAGGTTTCTTCTCATTTAGTCATGTCAAAACTATCAAGGCTTCCTAATCTATCACAACGAAGCATGGGCACCAAGTTTGAAAAAATGGTGCTAACTAGAGTGACCCAGGTGAGGTAGGATCTATCACGGAAGAAAAATGATGATACTATATAATAAGAAGGCTAATGTCGCAGTTTGTGAAAAACGAAGGTCCTAAAGTGTTACATATGGTAAGGTAAAAATGCAAAATGCAAGATGGATATGCCCTAGTCTATATGCTAGATAGGATTACAAACCTTTTAATATGGACCATCTACATACAAAATACCTTAGTTCCTCCATAACCTGCTTGACAATGTCAATACTAAAACAAAAGGGATCATTAGTAAAAAATATGGCTTTAAACAAAATTTTGAACTATATAAAAGTGGGTAATAATAAAAATATTTTTTACCACATATAGGAGAAATAGTGAAAAAACATTTTATTTACATATTTACCACTTGTGAAGAGCCAAAAGCCCTAAAAGTTTGATTGAATATTGCGGCCAATCTGGTGAACGATTTTTGCATATGTCTATTCCATGGTAACTCATATCCCCTCCCTCATCATTTCCATGATTTTATTTCAAGTTTTTAAGTTAAAATTTTAGTGTTTTAAACTCACTTTGCAAGCCCTACCATGCACACGTGGGTGGGAAAGTATCAAATTGCGATTTTGAGCCAAACACACAACTGTGCCTTGGCCCACCAACGTGTAGCATGCAATTGTCCTTTGGATGAATTCCATGTGGCGTAGTTTAAATTTTAAACTTGAACGTTGAGTCGCTAAAACTTAAAATAATACAGGTATGGCACTTGTTTGGTGTGAGAGGGAGCACGAGGATATTGACCAAGATGCAATGGGTGACCCATTGACCTTAACAGCTTTGTACCAATGTGTCTTGTTGAAATTTTTTCGAATGGTCAATATGAGGGAAAAAAATCCATTACTCCACACTCTAATCATATACTGGGGTCTGGATCAAGGTGTGTTCAACCTTCAAGGAGAAGTTCTTGACATTACTGTGGATGATATCTATTTTATTACCGGGCTATCTCAACGAGGATAAGCAGTGAACTTGAAAGGGACCTTCCGAGGAGTAGGGGCCCTATCATTTCAAGACTATATCAATGATTACTACATGCTGGGAACTCAAAAGGATGGTAGCCAGATTCCTATTTCTAACATATCAAGATTTCCCTTAAAAGTCATAGTGACTATAATCACTCGAGTAGCGGGAACAACAACATTTCATTTGGCTACTTGAAACCACATGCAAATTAGAGTGGAGCATCTCCACGGGGGGTTCACTCAGTGAACTTGTTACATAGCACGATCGTTCGCATGATATTAAAGAATATCCCTAATTTCACTAAATATTGGAAAATTCCTCCTAAAATTGTATTGTTGAACCCCCCTCCCAATATTCCTTTTTAATTAAGAAAATCCCTAGTTTCACCATATATTGTAGGTATCCATTTTTATCAACCACTTTTTAATAACCCCTTTATATCATATTACCAAGTTGTAGCAAACAATATCCCTAACACATCTTAGTATAAGAAAACAATATCCTAATAAAATAATAGTATAATACTAATAATGATCCCACCAGGATTGTAAGGGCGATTGATCAATTTGTAGCGTTGGATAGTGTAATAACCAACGAAATAGTACCGGGGAAGGCAAAATGTGTAAAAGGAAACCTATTCAAGAGATCATCAATTCATATTCATATATTTTACTCATTATTTATTATGTCTTATTCGATATTCCAAATATTTTGGTAACATTTGTGTTAGTGAACTTTTGTTTGGCTCAAAACCAATCCTAAATAAGCTATTAAATGAGGATTTCTCAAGTTCAGTAATCCAAAGAGACTTCCATTGATATTATCATTGGTACGCTATTATCATCTTTATGTAAAACTTAGGATCATAAGCAATATCAAATAAACATGTAGGGTCCTTAAGTTTTAGGTGGGTATGAATTGAGCCCATGATTTGGAGGTATTAATCCATCCCACGACTTGGAGGTTATTCCTCTTCCCACCCAAATAAAATAACACCCAATATCTATATTACTATGTCAAATTAAAAATCCCCCTTGAACCCTTAATATGGGGCAATATATTTTTTAGATTTTTAAGAGTATTCAAACCCCCAATATGAATGGACGTGATATAATACTGCCTCACTAGTGAATCCCCCGTGAGCATCTCGAAGGTACTCTATTTGATTGGTATACTAGATTGTTGGTGAGATTGAAACACCAATTGAATGAATGAAAAGAAGGGAGGATGAAAAAATTTGGGTATGGTAGTATTCTTGTCTCTTTCTTCTTTGACCGGATGCCATGCATGAGTCCGAAGGTCACACTTCCACCTTTAGACCATCGCAAACCAAGATTGGTTTGTTGGAGCGAGTTATTTATGAGACATGGAGGTAGAGAAACCACTACTAATTTTGATGATGACTTCCACTCTTGGTGGACCTGACAGATCCTGATGATACAGGAGTTCCTTTATCAGGGAATAGACTTTCGTGGTGATCCAAACCTCATGCTTCCTCTCGGTGGAGCATGGGGACACAGTGGTAATTTTTATTTTTGTTATATTTCATTTTTTGTTTCTTTTTTAAAATGTTAAAAAAGGAAAAACCTTTTATGGTATGGGTACTAATATAAAAACATGATGCATATATTGGAATAGTATTGCCTGTCGGTCATCCTAGAGTGCTAGTACGAGAGCCACATCCTACAGAGGGAGCATCAGCTGTACTTGCTATCGTGGAGAGTCATATCACTAGTTTGACCACGGGTGTTTACCCTCTCTAGATAGATCAAATACAGATGGAGATGTAGCACCAGGTGGTAGGGGTTCCCCCATTATGGATTAGGCTACTATGGAAAGTGTCCACATGTGTAGTTTTCCACTAGGAGGTGGAATTCTCTCAGGGAGGGGAGGCTTTTGACTCAATATGGTCTCTTGGGAGACATATTTTTATCTTTAATGGTTTATTTTCATCATGTAGGGATAAATTTCCCCTTTTTGTAGCACGAGTCACAAAAGAGTAGTGTTGAACCCACCATTTTGGAGTTAGACCCACTTTTTTGTACTTTTATCTACTTATATATATATATATATACACACATGGATGATGGTTTTATCAGCATTATTTACATTGTGTACAATGTTAATATTTTATGCTTTATGAATTTTTATGGATTACGATACAAATGTATGTCAAAAATATAATTAGTTACCTTATCAGTCAAATGATTGTGTGTTCTGCGAATGTGTACATATGTAATGAAATCATATAGTCTTTCCAACAACTAATTCTTAAATATTTGGGTAACAATATAGGACAACAGACATGATACCGACAATTTAACTGAGATACAAATAATTGCGAGTCTAGATATACATTTAGATGTGTAATACCTCGAATGGAGGCTTCTGACGTCAAATCAATCATGGCACTATATTTAGAAATTTTATTAGTATCCAAACCAAGAGACAGTCGTCCAGAACTCACTATACTGCCTACCGGGTAAAAAGTAACCCAAGCTACATAAGCAACATTCCATGTGTGGTGACAAGCTCATCAGCATAGCCTAAAAACATTTGCAAATGTGCAGACATCTTCCATGTAATCACAAATCATAATCAACTAACAACTGATGTAAGCCAAGCATAAAATCCGAGAAACTATAGTACATTAATTACAAGAGAGGTTTGTTGAGACACAAGGTCTAGGAAAAATGTCTCTTAAGATATAATTGATTTATGGACCCCAGAATGTTTCCATTGAAATATTCTATCTCATAGGCCCCCTTTTCAAGCAATTTTTAAATAATGTATGGACCAATCTGCATAGAAGTTAACTTCCCATCCCCTAGTTCATCTTGTTTTTGTTCATAGACTAGCACAAGATCTCCTTAAGAGAAGATCCATGGATAAACTGACTTATCATATTGGGATTTAACACATTTTTTATTTGCTTCAATGGCCGTAAGAGCATCCCTCCAGTGTTTGTCTAATTGTTCTAGATATAACAAATGATTTTCAAGTTGACAGGTATTTGGTAGGAGTTATACAACTAGTTTTAGTGATGGAATTTCACACTTGATAGGTAATACAGCCTCCAGTTCATGAACAAGCTAGAAAAGACTAAATCTTGTGGCAACCTTGATGGAGGTTCGATATTCCTAGAGAGTAGGATAAATCATAATATTCCAATTGGACCGACGCTTATTCATCATCGTCTATGACGTGGTTTTCAAATACTTGTTAACAACTTCTACTTGTTGGTTGGATTGGGGATAATACGGCGAGGAGAAGTCCTGGAGAAAGTCAAATTTCTTCGACAGCTCTATCATCATTTTGTTTTGGAAATGAGAACCATTATTAGTCACAATCTCCCTAGGGATACCAAAATGAATGATTATTTGGTTAAACACGAAGTGCACAACAATTTCACCATTGCAATAGAATGTAGGCATGGATTCTTCCCACTTGGTGAAGTAGTCTACAACTACAATAATATATTTGTGAGCACCAGCTGATGTCATGTTACACATTGTGAAATCAATCCCCCACTTGGTGAAGGGTATGATAGTGATAAATGGAAAAAGAGGGGCAGGATGAGCATGCATTTTCTTTGTAAATTCCTGACAAGGATGATACTTCTTCACAACTTATATGAAATATTTAAAAACAATAAAAAATATATTATCTAGTAAATTATTGAAATATGAATGACAATTTTAATCTAAATCAAAATGTTTCATTTCATGAGTTATTCTCCATAGCTCTAATTGTTATGAAAATTTTCTAGACATTCAACATTATTAAAGGGATTGTACTATTCCATGCTTAATAGGTCAAATCATAAGACAATAGATATGCATATGACTTGTACATCATAATTCAAATATCATTGTGGCAAGGTAGTTAAACAGATGTATGGTGAAGTAATAGTTGCAGGGTGGTATAGCAAGATCGAAGACAAATGACAGATACTTTAAATCAATTTGTTTTATTTTACAAATCGTTCAACATAAGGTTATTGACTACTAAAGGCCAAAAGTGGATATAGGGTGGTATTGGAGGATCCACTATCATTATCTCATCCCTTAAAGGTTCTTTCAAACATATATGGACCTGAATTGACAGTTTTGGCTATCAAACTGACACATTACAAAGTACATGACATGACACAACTATTACAATGCATATTCAAGTAAATAACTAAATACACATCATTATCTACCCTAATTAAATACAACCAAACAAAGTATGTACAAAAAATGTTTCAATAGAGGCCAACCACTAATCCAACAATCAATAATGTAACATCAGTCCATCTAAAATCACATTGTTTGGTTGTGAGAATACAAATCCATTGAATATAGAACATGTGGCATATCCATGTTGAAATCGATTTAATACTAAGAGGGGGGGTGAATCAGTATTAGCGCAGCTACCAACAATTTTTACCTTCTTTAACAGATTAATCTTAACTTAATCTTGATGATTAGTTATGCATCCAATATAAACAAAATAATTCATCCATATATGCACCAAGATAAAGAACACAGAACACAGGAATTTTTATGTGGAAACCCAATCAGGAGAAAAACAAGGAATTCTCTTTTGTAATGAAAAGAATACATTCAAGGAAGCACCAAATTCTTGTATTTACTAGCACCAACTGGAAGGAGGCACGAAACCCCTAATTTTATAGGAATCGACCTGAAGGAAGCTTCAACTACCTGTGTTTCTACAATACCAAATGGAAGGAGGTTACAGCCCCCTTTCTCCATGCCCCGTCTTTCCGCGCAGATATTCAAAATGTAATTCTGACTTACTGAACATATAGCCCTTGAACACTTATGATCTTTTGATATTAGTTCGGTTGTGCACTATATTTTTATGTAGACATATCACTATTATTGTTCTGCATACATCACTTGACTTCTCATTCCTCTCAATTCTAAAATTCTGCTGATGTCTTACTTCATGTAATGTGTGCTTGTTGATTCCACAATATGTGCCAAGGTATGATCTGTTGATCTGCTACTACAGAACTGCACTCACCAACTGATACCGTGCTTTCAATTGATATTTTTTTGCTTTGAGATAAAGCATTAGTAACAGATGGAACTGCACACTAACTAATGGGTCCTTTCTATATAAGTGCCATAGTCTTTTATACAATATGCAACATGACATGCATCAAATGATTAGTCCTTTCGGTTTAACGCACATGTCTCATATTGTCCTCATCATGACGCGCTTACTAGATACTGATGTTGCTCTGTCATTGCGTATCATATGGACTTCTCAAATTCCCACACTTCACTTTAGTCTTCGTGCATTAGCTAAACATCTATGCATCACCTGATATACTTCGGTTTTGTTCCTGCGCTTCTTCCTTACATACAACATCTGTGATTGTCTATGTTTTTTCTATAATTCTACAATTCTGTTATTCAATATTCACTTAGTTGCACATAGTTATGTGTTTCCATCTTTCAGTGTTTGCACAATCATCAAATATCTACAACATCATTCTGTGCACCATTAGTTGTATCAATCCTCTATCTCTGCACACTCGGCTCCTTGCTAGATCATGTTGTTTTGTCCTCGATCCCTTGATGCCCATAATATAAATTTGTATTTTCCAATTGAATCTCTATAGTATCTCCATTGATATTACTTTAAATCTCCAACTTGCTTCTCTATTTATACATGTTTGCACGGATTGTATGTCCACAAGTTGGTTGCGGCATCCCTTCTTCCATATTTCACGGATTGTGCTTTTGCCACATGTCATCATATACCCTGCTAATGTGTCATCCTTTGTGGGTCTTACACATTCATGGTCCACGACTTAGTGGAACTTACAACTTAGTGGTGTACTACTTGCACTCTTGATGTACCATTACTTTGAGGTATGCAAGCATCCTTGCTCTTCATTTGAATTCTCCTTGGTGGGACTTTGACCCTATTGTATCATCATGTGTGGGACTTACACACCTATTGTACCATCGGCTTTATAATTTTATAATAGATGGAATTCAACCACTGTACACTTCTAGGAACTTGTGCACGTTCTTCTAGGTAAAAACATCTTCTGATTGGAAAAGCTTGCGGGCTTTCAGGACTGTCCAATTTATTACTGTTTGCATAGTTCCAATCCTTGACCAAGCAAAGCTTGCACACTTGTGTATTTTCTTAACCAACGTCTTGGCTTCTTGTTCACATGTACCTTTTTCCATCCAATTCTTTTGTTGCTACCTTGAGTGACTATGACTTGGTGGACTTGACTTCTACGCTGGTACCACATGTAGTAAGATACATTTCTTATGTACTTCTTTTAAATGGATCTACATGATGTAACTTCCTTATGTTCTTCTTCATACTAATCATGCATGATGTATCCTTGAACACACATCTTTAGACTTAATGAAAATTCTAGATATACTTCTTCAAACTAGAATCCATGTCCTTCACCATCTTGCGCATATACTTCTTCAAAGTGGTTTCCATATACTTCTTTAAGATGTCATTGGAATTATGTATCCACTTTGACATTAGTTGACATAAATGAATCAAATTGACTAAGTTGACATCCCCTTTGGCATTAGTTGACATCAATGACAACCAAATTTTAACAATACCCCCCTTTGGAATTGATGTCAACACCTTATGAAGTTGTTTATGATCTTCTCTAAACTGTATGGTTCATCTGTACATAGCACAATGCTCCCCCTATGTATGTGCTCCCCCTGAGTTCTTTGGGCTTCTGACTTTAGTGCTCTCTGCTACCAGTACTTATTTTTTCTTTCTGTTACTTCTACGCATACCATATGTATATTCATCTTCATGCCATTTCTTCAATTGATGTACTTCACACTCTTTCATGTTTGTTGCATCTCTATGTTGTTTCTTCAATGAACTGTACTTCACACTCTTTCACGTCTGCTAAATATGTATGTTGTCTCTTAATTTATCTTCATGTTGGTTCTTCACTGCTGATGTACATCCATCATCAGTCATTATGCCCATCTGTTCTGTTAGCTTCATGCATCCCCCCCTTTGACATCAATGGCAAATAGGTGCCATTACTTGTGCAATGTAGGTTCTCCTTTTGTTTTATTTTTGCACTGGCCTCTACCTCAATTATTTTCAGGGATGACTCCCCCTGTCTTCATGCCTCATTTCTTTGTTGTAATTTTGTAGTGATATCCCTTCATAATTATCTTTGATTTATTTCTTGATACATGTGTTACATTACTTCTTCACTTGATTTCTTGTTCCTGTCACAACACTACTCCATCATTCTTTGCATAGTGATTCATGCAGATTTTCTTTCATGCCAATTACGTAGTGCCAAATCCTTTCCTTGGTTATGCCATGTAATTTCATTTGCTTCCTTTTTGCAACTGACTGCTTCATCTGTCGCATTTACTGCACTTTCACCTTGCCTTGTCGCATTCATTGTTGTCGCATGAAAATCAAACATATGGCACGTTTGTCCTCCAACTCAACATTAAAGAAGATATGCTTATTTTGTGTGAGATCAAATGCGTTTCATCACCGTACTTGATATTTTGGGGAAAAATCATTCCGTCGTACGACCAAATGAAATGTATTTTAGCTTTCCATACACCTTTTCATTACCTATTAAATTCATCATTCAATTTTGGCAACTCCACCACCTTCTTCGAATTGCACGATATTGAATGCATATCTCATCAAATTAATTTCATGCGCATGAACATATTCTATCCAACTCTATAAGAGTTTCATTAACAATGCATGGTTAATTTCCATTAGCATTTCTGCATTTCCATATAACATTCCCATTTGGTTCTTCTTCTGTCATCCAATGGAATCCTTCTATCATAGAATGAGGAATTCCCTTGAGAATGTGCATCTTTCCGTTCAGACTCAGGAGTCTGATTAATCATGCCTGAGAGTTGATATGGGATCCTGGAAACGATGGATGGAGAAAAGTGAGTACCAAAATCACCACATTCAGTCACAGGTGAATTATGGGCATGTTGAGCAGTTGACTCAACTGAGCCGTCAGGTCAACAATATGGAGCGTCAACAACAACAAATTATGGATGAAATGTCCTTACTTCGGTCACAACATACCTAACCATCATCATATGTGACTCTGCAACTTCTCCCTGTGCTCCCATTTTCAAAGTGTACTCCACTGGTGCTAGTGGATTTGGAGCTTCATCTTGCGAATCGGACAAAAATATATATTGACCTCGAGATGCGGCTATAGAATGCTTTAGCATGTCTCAATTTTTCCACCCTTACTCTTATTCTTGTATATGCCATTTTTGGCCTCGGCATGGAGTCTTGACTCGAGAAATTTTGTAATCACATCTACTTTGAATTCAATGAAAAGATCCATTTTGCGTAGTCTCATGTCTTTCATCAATGTTTGTTTCTTCATGTAACAATTTCCTTTTTGCATCTTCATTACTAAAATCAAACAAATACTTTGTTCTATATTGAATCACTTGAAAGATAAATCATTAGTAACATAATGCATGCATGTATCTTGTAATTTTCAGCGAAATTACCAACTTAACATATAACCTCGTGCAACCATAATAAATATTGCGACACATTCTAACAACACACCTACCTAAATATTTTTAGGGATGACTCCCCCTGCCTTCATGCCTCATTTCTTTGCTGTAATTCTGAAGTGATATCCCTTCATAATTATCTTTGATTTCTTTCTTGATACATGTGTTACATTACTTCTTCACTTGATTTCTTGTTCCTGTCACAACACCACTCCATCATTCTTTGCATAGTGATTCATGCAGATTTTCTTTCATTCCAACTACGTAGTGCCAAATCCTTTCCTTGGTTCTGCCGTTTAATTTCATTTGCTTCCTTTTTGCACTTGACTGCTTCATCTATCGTATTTACTACAATTTCACCTTGCCTTGTCGCAGTCATTGTTGTCGTATGACAATCAAAGATATGGCACGTTTGTCCTCCAACTCAACCTTAAAGAAGATATGCTTATTTTTTGTGAGAGCAACTGCGTTTCATCACCGTACTTGATATTTTGCTGAAAAATCATTCCGTCGTATGACCAAATGAAATGTATTTTAGCTTTCCATACACCTTTTCATTACCTATTAAATTCATCATTCAATTTTGGTGACTCCACCACCTTCTTCGAATTGCATGATATTGAATGCATATCTCATCAAATTAATTTAATGTGCATAGACACATGCTATCCAACTCTATAAGAGTTTCATTAACAGTGCATGGTTCATTGCAATTAGCATTTCTGCATTTCCATATAGCATTCCCATCCGGTTCTTCTTCTGTCATCCAATGGCATCCTTCTATCATAGAATGAGGAATTCCCTGGAGAATGTGCACCTTGCCGTTTAGACTCAGGAGTCTGATTTATCATGCCTGAGAGTTGATATGGGATCCTGGAAATGACGGATGGAGAAACGTGAGTACCGACATCAACACATTCAGTCATAGGTGAACTATGAGCATGTTGAGAAATTGACTCAACTGAGCCGCCGGGTCAACAATACGGAGCATCAACAACAAAAAATTCTGGCTGAAATGTCCTTACTTCGGTCACAACATCCCTAACCATCATCATCTGCAACTCTGCAAATTCTCCCTGTGCCCCCATATTCAAAGTGTACTACACTAGTGCTAGTGGATTTGGAGCTTCATCTTGTGAACCAGCCAAAAATAGATATTGACCTCGAGATGCATCTATAGAATGCTTTAGCATGTTTGAATTTTTCCACCCTTACTCTTCTTCTTATATACGCCATTTTTGGCCTCGACATGGTGTCTTGACTCAAGAAATTTTGTAATCACATCTACTTTGAATATAATGAAAAGATCCATTTTGTGCAGTCTCATGTCTTTCATCAATGTTTGTTTCTTCATGCAACAATTTCCTTTTTGCATCTTCATTACTAAATTCAAACAAACACTTTGTTTTGTATTGAATCACTTGCAAGATAAATCATTAGTAACATAATGCATGCATGTATCTTGTAATTTTCTGCAAAATTACCAACTTAACATATAACCTCGTGCAACCATAATGAATATTGCGATAGACACATTCTAACAACACACCTAACTAAATATCCCTTGAATTCTAACCACACAAACACATTCATGTTGAACTCAAGGGTCTCACTCAATCCTTATGGGATTGACCAAAGAGGCAGCAATTTCTCGCTGCATTAGATGCGCCTAGATAGTTTTCATCTTCAGCATACTTTTGAGGAGATTTCCTTATCCAAGCCTTGTTGTGTGCACTTCTGTTTTGATTCTCCACCGGAGATTTTTCACTGCATTCCTTTTGAATGCAATTTCCTTTGCACAATAAATATTTATCTGGATAGTTCACTACTTTTGGATAGTACATGGCCTTATGTCCAAAACCATCACATGGATAACATCTCATAGTTTGACAATATTTTGCAACATGACCAAAATGATTGCATCTTGTGCACTTCACCATATTGATCCTTCTTTGGTTAGTGTATTGAACATAGTTGAAGGAACCATCATACTTGAAGGACTTAACATGGTTGAGACATTGTTCTTTGGTGTAGACCTTCTTTGATGCCTTTTCATAACCAAGACCTATTCTGTCTTTTGGTGATCTCTGATTGTCCAGAATTTTGTTCAAGATTGATGAGCTGTTTTTGAACTTTTATTTTAATTAATCATCAATGCTAACCTTGTTGTTTTCTTGATGTGTGCAATTCACTTTGGGATCTTGGACTTGTTTATTTCCCTTCATTTCAATCAATTTGTATTCTAAAGGAAATATCTCTTTGTCCTTCTCCTCTAGTTGATTCGTCATCATCTTGATTTTATGTAGTAATTCTTCCAAAGAACTTTCGAAGCAACTTTCTATTCCTCAAGCACTTTAAACTTGTCTTTTGCACAAATCAATTGAATCTCATAGTTTGTTACTTTCTCATGGATTTATGCATCAAGAGATTCCTGAAAGGGCTTGTCTTTTTCTTCATACTTTGACAACTATTCTTGCAAGAATTTATTCTTCTTCCTTGACTTCTTTAAGGCATCCATGGAACTAATCAATTCAAGTTCCGAGTCAATGTATGTAGTATATTCATCTTCTTCAAATTGATTATCAATATTGGCCTCAACAACTGGTTTTGGATATGTAACTGTCTTTGGAGGTGTTTTGAATGATCCACTAAAGAAGTATTTGTCTAGAGATCCTGGTTTGCTTTGCACAATTGGAGTATTCTTCGAACTGATCTTATTCTTTTCATCTCTGCTTTATTCTTCGACATGAGCAATGAAAAGTACTACTTTTGGTTCTTCATCGCAGTCGCTTCCTTCAGATGCATTAATTCCTTCCTTAGTATACCGACTCTTCCTCTATTTTGGAATCCTCCTTTTATTTTCAGGTTTTTGTTGAGATATCATAGTCTTATGATCATATGAACTCAATTCCTCATCGTTGTCACTGTCTTTGTTTTCTTTTTAAGGACACTTAGAGGCATAATGAACTACTCCTCCACATCTGAAGCATTTGAAGGGAAACTTGTTCTTGTACGTACCACGTCCTCTTTTCATATTTTTTGCAAAGTTTGATTCCTCATCATCTGATTCATCACAATAGTATTTGTCATTGTTAACACCAAAACTGACCCCCAAGGCTGAAAGAGGGTAATCTCGGGTAACCACTAACCAATCTTTGGTTTACGCTTCTGATCAAATGTAAACATAGAGGGCTCTCTCTATAGACTCATAGAATACTGGAAATCTTCAAAGGTGTCAATCAGCGAAAACATACACCAGCATTCAAACACTAAAGATATTCAATTACGACAATGCACAGAAGATCAGATTTCTGTTTATGGAACAAAAAGGATTTAAGAGCTATTTGGTTGAAAACGAATGGAATTCATTTGGGGTGATGGAGTCGCATTTAACTAGTTCTGCAAACATTATTCACAAATATTTAGCAAATGCATTCACAAGGGAAAGGTATCAAGCAGCTAGTAGTCAAAGAGCTTTAATTTGTGGAACAGAAGAGAGAAGAGACAGTCCATCAATGTAAGGCATCTAACAAGGATGAATCCTACATCAACTTTAGCAGAATATGTTTGGTGAAATACTTGGAATAAGCTAAGCAGAGCATAATCTCTATGAATTCTACTTAACTGTTACCCTGATCCAAGCATGAAGGAAATATCACAGAATGGAATAACAAAATATAGAAACACATTTGCACATGGGAAAAGAAAGGTATAGACTACCAGACCGATTACACAGTAATCCTTATAAAAAATGCAGGCATCAAGCTCTGCAAATTCTATTAAACAGCTCCAAGAAAATGTATTACAAACTGATCATCAAAACAAAAATACTTTCTCATAATATTTTTCAACCCTTGTGTCTCTGATTACAATTGTATATATAGGTGGCCTTGAGCTCTAGACTCGGCTCCTTATCAACAGAAATTAGTTGCAACCAATTGGCACCTATCTAACAGCCAAAATGAACATCGTTTGTTGTTGCTATCCTTAAACAAATATCTACGGGACAGATTTTAACTGCCATTTATAATTACATAGCCGCTTCTCTACACAGTCCAACTATTTTAAACAAAAGTACAAAAATACAAAGATGTAGCTGCTGCCAGCCGGATTGCTTTCATGAGTTCTTTAATTCCTGGATACACACACACTGGATGCTTTTTTGTTTCCCCTGCACCATTTCATGGTGTCTTTCCAAAAATGGGTTTGCAATCCATCTAAGTATCTTCAAAACTTGGAAACCAGGAGTATACTTCTATAGCCAAGAGAACTAAATTACCGGATAGTGGGATGCAAAAGACGTAAGAGTTCTGCCACCCTATTTTTGGGCTCTCACTTGATCATACCAATTGAGGAAATCACTAGCGTCGGAAGGAACATTCGTTTGGGTTTCCTTGGGTGGGGAAACAGGGGGCATCTATTCGGTAGAGAGGATCCAGTCTTGGATTATATCTTCATTAGAGGGGATTTTCGGCTCCTCTTCCTCGTGGGATTTTCCTCCTTTCTATTGCAGCAAATTCCAACACTCTTGTAGTGCCTCGGGCTCTTCTGGTTCTCTGGCAGAACCTCCTTCTGCTTGGTCGCAAAACATAAGAGGTGGGAGAGTATAATCCTCCATTATCTTGGACAGCACATGTTCTGGTGCAACTATTATCTTGGCCCCTTGCTCTCTCTCCATGTTTGTGATCTTGCATGCAAAAATAACTAGACAGATGAACTCACCACCCTTTGGGATTTGATGTAAGCTACAGGCCTAGAGAGTCAGGCTTATAACGACCAATAGTGACAGCGTCTCCATGCGAATTATGCTCTCGTGATTCTCTGACTTAGACCTTCCAAATTATTTATCATGATGACTGAGGATAGGACTGACGTAATGCATGTATGACCATGCATTTCAGATCATACATAAAAGACCCTTGACGACGCTGAGGTGGCTTATCCCATGTGGCCATCATTAATCTCTGGAGGAGATGCCCCTTTCTCGTGTGGGAGTCGGTGATTGGATTAAGATCGCAGCCCCTTTTTCTACTTCTGTGGCTTCCCATTTTGTCACACATAGTTCCAAGTCTGACTATTGGATGGAACGTCCCTGCCTACCGCAACGATTTGAGATGCGGTTAAATTACCGGTGAGAAAAATCAGTGCGGTGATCTCGGGCCTTTGATTTTCCCTTGGCAAATCTATGCCGTTGATAGTTGCGCGATACATAACTCGACCACGATGATTTGAAACATGACATGGTTTCGCGCTTGTTGGATCAGCGCGGGGACTGTGCGCTATAGATCTTTCTATATGTCGATCTTCGCCGTCGATTGATTTCATCACTTGCTCGTCGATTACCACCCGCTCATTATATTATATTTCCTGCATCTTTGTTCGCACAGTGGGCTCGGGACTGTCGATCTTTAGGACATTCAATCTCAGCCGTCATCGCCTACTTAGCTTATTTCCGGCGCGTTTAGCCTATTTGTTTACACTATGACCTTTAACAACTGCCTGCTCCTCGGTCTCAGGGGTGTTGAATTTTCTGAATTTACTTCAATCTGATCTAGGATCTTAACTGAGAGAACAACATGTACAGCATATCTACATCATATCAATCATGGAGACAATAATGCAAGCACACACAAGAGACACAAAGATTTACTTGGGGAAAACCATAAAGGTGAAAAACCCCAATAACTTCCTCAGAGATAGATAGAGAAATGATACAACCAACCAATAGAGATAGCCATAACCTAGCAGCAATCCTCCTCCTCCATAAGTGCGCCTCTCCTCCTTGAGAGCATGTGTGTGAAGTGAGTGAGTAAATAGAGTGCCTCCCGCACTCTATTTATACTTGACTTGACTTGCCTTTTTACCTAACTCATGTCAGCTCGAACTTAACCACATAACATAATGCTGAGTGGGCCGACCCCCAATAGGGTGGTCTAATAACCCTTTGACCCACATGGCCGACCCCCAATAGGGTGGTCTAATAACCCTTTGACCCACATGACTTATACAGGGCCGACCCCAAACAAGGTGGTCTAATAACCCATCAAGTATAAGTTACGACACTTACAATATAAATGACGACACTTCCGTGTAGAGGAATAATACCATCTCTATAGGAATACAATATACATATATGTGAAATACATTCCGAAGTTACATATACATCAACACTCCCTCTTAACTAGGAAGGTATTTCTCAGCACAGTTCTTCTAGCACAAGTCATCTTCTCTGGATCATTGTCACTGGATAATCGTCATCGAGTCATCATCATCGTCACTGCTGCTGCTATCTCAATCAATCTCTGAATCTACTCGTCATAGGAAGTTCTACAGAGCCAGTCCTTTTTCATACTGGATGTAGGCCCACCACCTGCAGGTCTTCGTCATCACTGGCCATACTGTGGAATCCTCAGGACTTATTACGTGCGTCACAAAACCTCGAAAGAGCATCCCAGGATGTTACGGGTACACAACTCCGACCTGTAGGATCTCCCAGGGCGCTATTACATGTGACCCCACCACAAAACCTCGCAAGAGCATCTCAGGATGTTACGGGTACACAACTCCGACCTGAAATCTCCCAGGGCACAAATTACATGTGGTCCACCACAAAACCTCGCAAGAGCATCTCAGGATGTTACGGGTACACAACTCCGACCTGAAATCTCCCAGGGCAACGAATTACATGTGGTCATGGAAAAACCTCGCAAGAGCATCCCAGGACTGATTACGGGCACACAGCCCAACCTATCGGATCTCCCAGGGAAACGAATTACATGCCATAGGACAAAACCTCGCAAGAGCATCTGCCAGATATCCCAGGGCGCTATTATATGCCATAGGCAAAACCTCGAAAGACTATCTGCAGATCTCCCAGGGAAACGAATTACATGTCCTCCCAGAGCAAAACCTCGAAAGAGCATTTGCCAGATGTCCCAGGGCACCGAATTACATGCCATAGGCAAAACCTCGAAAGACCATCTGCAAATCTCCCAGGGCAACGAATTACATGCTCATCTGCACAACCTGATCCACGGCCATAGAGTATCAACCTGATACTCACCATACATCATCCTGATGTATCCATGATCATCCTGATCATCATCACTGCAACGTCCTACTGCATGTCATCTGGAGCAACATCCTGAAGCTCATCATCTATGATCATCCTGATCATCACTGCAACATCCTGCTGCATGATCCACCTGATCATCAATGCATCTACCTGATGCATACCAAGTATCATACATGATCCTCCTGATCATCAATGTATCCACCTGATACAAATACATGATACATATCATCATACATGATCCTCCTGATCATCAATGCATCTACCTGATGCATACCAAGTATCATACATGATCCTCCTGATCATCAATGTATCCACCTGATACAAATACATGATACATATCATCATACATGATCCTCCTGATCATCAATGCATCTACCTGATGCATACCAAGTATCTACCTGATACATATCATCATACATGATCCTCCTGATCATCAATGTATCCACCTGATACAAATACAAATACATGATACATATCACCATACATGATCCACCTGATCATACAATGTATCCACCTGATACATATACAGATACATGGTCCAAGCATCCAACATGATGCATACATACATACATAAAATGATCCAACTGATCATATCCAAGCAGAAACCAGAACATCATCCTGATGCTCATCATCCAGCGCTTACATCCACAGCCATGTGAAGGATCCTCCTTCCAACATGCTTGGAATGGCTTCAGCAAATGTGTCCATCACTTCTTCCTCAAAGTATCCTTGATCTGAAGCACACCAAGCCTCTCTCTGAAGTACTCGAACTTCACCCTGGCTAGTGGCTTCATCAGCACATCTGCAATCTGCTCGTCCGTCGCAACATACAGGAGCTTCACAGCTCCTCTCTGCACCATATCCCTGATATAGTGATATTTGATCTCTATGTGTTTCGACCTGTCATGAAACACTGGGTTCTCGAACAGCTTCACACAACTCTGGTTATCACAGAAGATACCAGTAGCCTCCAACGGGAGATCAAATAACTCAGACAGTAGCTTCCGTAGCCATACTGCCTCACAACTAGCTGAACAGGCTGCAACATACTCTGCCTCAGCTGTACTCAGTGCTACGCAGGACTGCTTCCTGCTAAACCAAGAGATCACACCTGATCCCATACTGAAGCAGCACCCAGATGTGCTCTTCCTGTCTGTAGCACTGCCAGCCCAATCTGAATCAACATAACCTTCCAGGTTAAACTTTTGATTCACCTCATACCTGAGCCCATAATCCACTGTACCCTTCAGGTACCTCAGAACATGCTTTACAGTAACCAGGTGAACACTTCTCGGATCCATCAGGAACTGGCTCAATGTGTTCACAACAAAGCAAATGTCTGGTCTCGTGTTCGTCAGGTACATCAAGGACCCAATCATCTGATGATACATAGAGACATCAAATGACTCAGATGAAGCATCACATAGAAGCTTCAGATTCGATGCCATAGGTGTGGCCATGGCCTTGCAATCCATCATCCCGAACCTCTTTGGGATCTCTACTGCATACTTCCCTTGTCCAAGGAAGATTCTATCTGCACTTTGCCACACCTCCATGCCAAAAACAAATAGTGCATCATCCCCAAGTTCTTCATCTCGAACTCGGTAGTAAGCTTCCGCTGCGTGTCGGCAATCAATCTATCTTCACCATACCAAGTTCTGGGAGCTTGCTTCAAGCCATACAAGGCTTTCTTCAATCTGCATACATATGACTCCCTGTTAGGTCTTGGGACTGCATCCCAAACATCTTCTTCATGATCTACGGATCATGGCATTCCATTTCTTCATCCCAGATCCTGGGAACTTCAATATCTTCAATAGATATCTTTCTTGCTGGAACAAATGTTGTAGTCCTTTTGTAGGAGATGGCATATGATCTTTCCTACACAACAAGTTAAATTGCATGATTAGAAAACATCTTATAGTTTTCAGAACAAATTCTTACACATAAAGAAATATGCCATACAGTCATGCAATTATCTTAGCCAATGCTTCAATACAACATTTATCCATATCCCGTAACTTTCTAGATGCCTTCCAATCTCTACCAGAACATTGTTAAGAGTGTGCACAACTCCCAACATGTCAGCAAAGAGGTTTCATTCTAGATAAGTAGCAATGGAATGTTGTACAGTGCCATAGGCTACTTACCCATGCATATTAGTAGTATACTGTTCATCAATGCAATTATTCTAATATGCATAATACACAACCTAATTCTAGGAACATCAGTATATACATTATTGAACAGTATTATTTAAGAAATGACAATTCAAATACTTATCTTTGTTTGTTCGTTGGGTGGACTCCCTCTGAGTCTTTGCTTCCTTGCAGGAGCTGTTGGAGTCCTAATCTGAGGTAGCTTCTTATACACCTTTCTGTTGTGAAATGTAGAGAGATGATCAACTCCCTCTGAATATCTGCATCCTTGCAGAAACTACTGAAGTGTGCTCCTTTGCTTTCTTGCAGGAACAACTAGAGTGTGCTCCTTTGGTTTCTGGCAGGAGCAACTGGAGTGTGCTCCCTCTTGATCTTTGCTTCCTGAATTACCTGTTCTTGAACTCATATTCATCCTTGGTCCCTATGCATGCTTATTAGTATCATGAATGTGTTATCCTTGTGATCTCATATAAAATCATACATTCATTAGTATACTATTAAAACACAATAATCTCAAGCATGTATAGTCATGATCATTTCAAACAGAAATAATAAGCATGAGCATTCAAGGATTCTTATGGTTAGTCAAATCATAAGAAACATAACATGTCTAAACCTGTAATTACTCAAGCCTATGACTCTTCAGGTTAGTTGAATCATCAATCAAGATAAGATATAAAATACATAAAACCTGTGATTATTCAAGCCTATACTTTCATGATTCTTCTGGTTAGTCATATCATCAATTATAATAATATACATCCAACCATGATTATTCAAACCTATGACTTCATGAATAATTATTATCAACAACAGTATAAGATCCTAACACAAGGTAGGATTTTAGCTTGATATAGGAAAAACATACCTGGATTAGCATGCTAGCTATTTTATGTCTAACATACCCGCATAATGTCTTCTGGTTCTCTTGTGCTAGTAACCTGCATGTCTCATAAGTTAACCATTATAAAACTAAGTTATACATACCTCGAGAATGGATCTTCTATGAGATCCATGGCAATGGATGAATCTTTGTCCTCATGATCATATGTTCTTGAACTAGAACATGATTTTTCTTCTTGGTGTACCTTTCATGTTAGTAGACAACATAAAACTCATACAACATCACAATGTGTTAGTACAAACATAAGTTTCATACTCCTAATAAATGAATGACTTCTATCATAATTTTATTAAGGTGATATGACAAGTCTAAACTCAAGATTGTACTAACCGTGATAATATGAAGACAAGCATACCATAAACTTAATTATGAACAAATCTCAAAACATACCTCGATGAGTCATACCTGTCGAGATCACTTGTAATCTTCTTATGTAAGGCCTTAGCCTCATCTCCCTCTGAAACAGGAACTTCTTCACTTATGCAAGTGATTAACCCAATCCACTTGATTTGCAAGAACTGGACCTTGAGCTGGATATGGGTTTGTCAGAGAAACCCCAAAAATTCAAACTTTGAATTTCAAACTTCTGATAGGATAGAAATATGTGCCTTGATGAGCTGATCAAGTTGGTATATTCAGAATTTGAAAACTGCAAAGTTTCACTCCTCAATTTTGCCTTTGAAACTTCTAGATTCACTGGACGTGACCCTGAACTGGGGTTTGATGAAGCCCACTCTTTTGCCCCATCAAAATGTTTGATCCAAAGCTCTAAGCTTCTATTTTTCTGAGGAGCTTCCAGCCGTGGTCACAGATTTCAAAAATTCCCATTTTTACAGAAGCCCTAATTTTCCAATTTTCTGATCAAAGTCCCGAACTAGGGTCTAATCAAGCCCGGCCTTCTGCCCAACCAAAAATTCTGATCTTGATCTCTAAATTTCTATTTTGATGAGTAGCATCCAGCCGTGGTCTCCGATTACAAAAATTCCAACTTTCTCCAAAGCCCTAAATTCCGGAAGCCATGAATGAAGGTACCAAAAAATAATTATGTTTTGACAGAAATATGTACCTGATTGTTTCTGGTGTAACTCCGAAATTTTTGATCCACAGGGTCTGAAAAAGTTTCCTGAGATAGCCTGACCTGTTATCTTTCCATCCTGATAGGTCTGACCTCAATTGGATTCTCTGAGAGAGATATATGCCAAATGTCGCAACGTGACCTGTTTTGGGATAAAACAGGAGAGCGAACTTGTACGGCATGCCACGTGTCACTGGTTCGACTTCGGCCTCTGAAAAAGTTTTCTGAGATAGTGCAGACTGTGTACTACCTGTCACTTTTTACGAAATTTCATTTGGAGCTTCCTAGCCCAAGATATGACCTTTTTCCCAAGGTCACCTGATTTTGACTCAGATCTGGAAGAGGCAGAAACCCTATATTGTACAAATCATAAATCACAAAGTACAACGAATTAGAGGTTGTCCTTTGGACACAAGATACCTGGAGATCTTAGCTTCAGCCTGTAACAATTTCAGATCTGAAAACTTCGCCAAAACGGATTTATAGCGAAAGTGCTACGATGACTGGTTTTTGCTATATCAAGCCCTAGCATCGTAAGTGCAACAAGTGTCATACATGCCATATCATGCCTTCTTTCAGGCTAGCTCTGATACCATGTTGAATTTTCTGAATTTACTTCAATCTGATCTAGGATCTTAACTGAGAGAACAACATGTACAGCATATCTACATCATATCAATCATGGAGACAATAATGCAAGCACACACAAGAGACACAAAGATTTACTTGGGGAAAACCATAAAGGTGAAAAACCCCAATAACTTCCTCAGAGATAGATAGAGAAATGATACAACCAACCAATAGAGATAGCCATAACCTAGCAGCAATCCTCCTCCTCCATAAGTGCGCCTCTCCTCCTTGAGAGCATGTGTGTGAAGTGAGTGAGTAAATAGAGTGCCTCCCGCACTCTATTTATACTTGACTTGACTTGCCTTTTTACCTAACTCATGTCGGCTCGAACTTAACCACATAACATAATGCTGAGTGGGCCGACCCCCAATAGGGTGGTCTAATAACCCTTTGACCCACATGGCCGACCCCCAATAGGGTGGTCTAATAACCCTTTGACCCACATGACTTATACAGGGCCGACCCCAAACAAGGTGGTCTAATAACCCATCAAGTATAAGTTACGACACTTACAATATAAATGACGACACTTCCGTGTAGAGGAATAATACCATCTCTATAGGAATACAATATACATATATGTGAAATACATTCCGAAGTTACATATACATCAACAAGGGGATGTAGTCCGAGAGCCGATTATCCACTCGGGTCTTGATGTTTCATGAGGTCTTTCCATCCACGCCAAAAGCTGCCATAGCTTTTAGCACAATTTGAGTACTAAAAACTGGCTCCAACGGGGATGCTATCCTCCCTGCGAGGTAGCAAAGAATGCCCGTAGACTAAGTTTCTGATCCATTGGGCGGCTCCCAACCCTGTCCACTGTAACCTGCGATTTGTCTTTTATCCGAAAACTGCAACTGAAAACTGCTAATTGCCGAAACTGAAAATATACTGAAATTTTCTGAACATGCCGCAAATTGAAAAAATAACACTGTACATACTGGAAAAGTGCATGCTGAGCAAACTTATTCCTGCTGCCTATCTTACATTACTGAAATTAATGAAAATGCTTGACCTTCAAGCTTATTTATATACAACCGATTTCCTACCCTACTTGCATGAGCATAAGGACCAACTCAGGTGATCAGATATTCCCAATGAAGCCTGTCAAGCAAATGTCTTCCAAACTGAAATTTGGATTTATCCTCTCCAACCTGAAAAAAGAACTCAGTAAATGATAACTCCAACTGAAAATATTTTTCCATCCCTGCATTCCTGAATGACATAGCCTCCATCTTCTTTGATTATTCCAGCAATTTAGCAAAAGGATCTTCAATGAAATGGAAAGGTCCTACATTTTATGACCAACCATGAGAGGCTCTTCGACGGGTTCTTGCTGATTGTTCACATTATCCATGTCACAACAAGGCCAATCAAACTGCAATTTTACTTGCCATCTGCCAGATTGAGTTTCATAAAGATTTTGACAAGCATATTCATTTTCTTTGTCAGGAGGTATTGGACAATCAAACATATGTACATCATCCTGATAAAACTGAAGCTCTTCTTGGGTTTCAATCGAGATGGTATCAAGACCTTCAAATGTATTAAAGAAAATAATTCCTTCTAAGAAACAAGAATCTGAAGTTGGATGACATGGAGAATAGCTCATGTGACTATTCTGATCTTCTTCTAAATCATATGACAACTGGCAAAACTGAAGAAAATTTTCATCCCTCTCGGGAGCATAGATATGGAGGTCATCACCAATTTTATCCGAAATCTCAGAATTTGGAACCTGCTCTTCTCTATCAAACACAACAAAAATATCATTAAATTTTTCAATAAAATTAAGCGCAACAAACTCTTCTTGATAGAAAATTTTTGAATGTGAAAGAGGGATTTGATTTTCTGTTTGGTACTTCTCTTTCCTATGGCAAATTTTTGCTTCTTGGGATTTATTACACACTTGCCTCTCCTCTTTATCCTCACTTTCAGAAAAGAATTGGAAGCTTTCCATTTTAGACTTTTGTTTCTTATTAGAAGCTCTGATTTTTTGTTTTATCAATTCCAATGAGGCATAACAGAGGGGTAAGCCATCATTTTCACCATGTTTATTTTCACAGGTTTGGTCATGGATAGTGACCAGATTTTCTTCAATAACGGTCCTGGAACTCGTAAAGTTTTCAGTTGACTCAATACCCGAGTAGTCTTCTTCATAATCATCATACTCATCATACTTAGGTGGACTAAAATTCTATTTAATATCATTACCACCAGAAATTTTAGCAGGGTGATTGTAATTTTCCTTAAACGAATAAGAATTACCTTCTTCTGGTACATCACCGAGCTGATCATCTCTCTGCACATCCTGGGAAAGACTGGAATGCAAAGCGAGTTCTCCTTGTTCATGTCTTTCTTCGAATCCGGATTCCTCTTCAATCTTTTCATCGTTATCTTTACTTGATAATTTTCTAGACACTTTAAGGTTTTCTTCAACCTCCAAAGCATCAATAAACATATGCTGCATATTTGGAGACCTTCTCTCCAAAAGAAGAAAATATAAATCAGAAGGCAAGATAGATGCATAGTGTAACTTGGCGGCATTCTCTAGGGGTTGAATTTCCCTTGGCATATCATAATAAAAACTTGCAAACCTTCTGTTAAAACTGGACATGATTTCCCCCTCCTGCATTCTCATGGAGTAAAATTTTGAAAGCACTAGGTCCCATGACCTTCTCTTACCCCAAACTTCCAAGAAAACATCAGAAAACCCCTACCATGTGTCTATAGACTCAAGCTGCAAACGGGTAAACCATTTCTTCACATCTCCCTGGAAAGATTGGTGTTAACACCCAAAAAGTGTTCACTACCTCATCTACCACATTATATGGCTCATTTGTCCATTTTCCTACCATATTTCCCTTAAAATCCCAAGAAATTCCACTAAAAAGCCTCCAAAAGGCCTAAAATGCCTCCAAAAGGCCACAAAACCCTCAAAATAGCCTCAAAAAGGCTAAAAAACCCCTTTTTCCTCCAAAAATAGCAAAAACCCCCTAAAAAGGGAGTAAAAAATATAAAATAATGAGGAAAAGGAGGAAAAAACCCTATACAGCTGCCCTAAACCATGTGTTTCCTAAAACCATGGGTCAGCACTCCACCACCAAAAAACTATAAATAGGTGATGGAGATCCCTTATTCCATATCCACAATCAAGTATACCCTTACTCTGCCAAAATCTCTCTCGAAACCCTAGTTCACCATTGAACTACTTTCACCTTGAGAGCCCCTTTTGGCCCATTTCCACCATTGGAGAAAGAGAAGGAGCACATTGGAGCTTGGAGCAACCCTCTCGGACATTGCAAGGAGCTTCATCAACCTTCAAATTGAAGGTAATATTAATACAAAACCCTTGTTTACAAATTGTTGTTTATTTTTTCATGCACATGTTTTAGAGTAGTTTCTATTTCTGTTTTAGCTTAATTATTTACATTTACTGAACTGCTACTAAGGAGTCCCTTCTCCTTAGTAGGTGCTCATTTGCACAAGCTAGGGGTAAAACCCTAGCCACAGTTTTGGCGACTCCCCTAGATTTTGAATTTCTGGTTTCCGTTTTAAATTTTTTCCCTTTCGACTGTCCCTTTCGACCGCCGTACATCGCGTTTTTTCCCTCTGCAGTCGCGTCCCGACCGCGTCTTTCAGGCCTTTACCTGCGATCCGACCGCGGCTCTCAGACTGTTTCTGACGCCCTGCCGACGGATTCAAGTCTGCTACCTGCGATCCGACCGCGGCTAATCAGCCTGTTTGCTGCGATCTGACTGCGGCTTTCAGCCTCTTTCCCGCGTCCCGACTGCGTCTGTTAGCCTTTTTGCCGCAACCCGACTGCGTCTTTTTCCCTATTTCCCGCGTCCCGACTGCGTCTGTTGGCCCGAAAGCCGCGACTTGACCGCGTCTGTTTCCCTCAAACCCGCGGTCTGCCTGTTCTGATTCGCAACAGACCCGCGGTCTGATTTCTGCATTTTTCCTGTTTTGAGCCCAGCCCCTTTTGCTGCAATATTTTCTGCATCTGAACAGCCCCCTGTCCTTCCTGCAGTCCCACTTCCTTACAGCCTTTCTGCAACATAATTTCTGTTCCCTTTACAGAATTCTTTTAAAATTTCAGTATTTTTAAAATCATAAAATTTTGCAAGTTAAAGTTTCAATTCCAACATTATTGACAGTTGGAAGTTGCCCCCCTTGTGGCACTTCTATTTTGGGTTCATCACCTCACGAGCACACACTCTGTCACATAATTCAAGTGAACCTTAAAAAGTACCTAACTAAACCAACATTCTAACCCCACTTGGGGAACACAAAAGAATCTTTGTAGTTAGGTAGGGTCGAGGGGATAGGCTTCCAATAACACCCCTCGGTCACTTTCACTTGAGACATAGTTGTTGTCCAAATAGGGAACCAAAATCCCCTAGTAATTTTTGGCACGGTCACGACCAGTTTATCAGAGGGCCTCTCCCTTAGGAGGGTTGAAGTCGGGAGACTGGTTCCGGAGGCCTGAGTGGAATACCGCACTCCATTCAGTAACCGAAGGGCTACCTTTCGCGGTTCGCGGGATATCCCTGTATAAGGGTATTGTGGTAAACGGACTAAACGGCAGATTCACCTTTCTGGACGTGTCATGAACGGGGTATCTTAGTTGCCATTCTTCTAGGATTGACTACCCGGTGTCCCTCCCGGTAGTGGGATATCATAGCCACTTGGCTTTCCTACTCATATTGTCTGACTTGGATTTCATCACCTTGCAGAGGATATGTTTAGTTGAGTCAGAATACTTTTAGTTAGGTGTTTGTATGCTCCTTTACCTCACTTTGGTCTAGTGAGTCCACCATTTTTTATTTTTAGGAAACCTGCTGCTTGTTGGTATTCTGACTATCTTTGTTGATACTCCACCTATTGTAGCACAGCTGTTGCAGTGGGTGTTTTGAGTTGGTTGTTGGCCTGAGTGCCTTGTTTTTTAGCTCTCCTTCTGCACACTCGGTTGCATTAGGCTTTTTTGAGCTGTTTTTATACTCACCTCAACCCACATAGATTTGACACCATCTGTCACCATTGAGTCCCCGAGACATTCTCGGCGCCTCAGCGGCGAGCCCCCACAGCACGGTTCTCTTGACACCACCCGTCATAGATTCCGATCTACATCCGTTGATACCACTCATCACAGATCTAGAGCCTTGTCACTTGACTCCACTCGTCAGCGACATAGGACTCCGTCACCAGATATTGATGCTCCTTACTTTACCTCCGATTCTGATGAAGAGTCTGAGAACCCTATTTACACTGCCCCTACTAGCCCCATGGTCGGCACGACTTCCACTCCTTTTGTTATAGGAGTCATTGGTGGCACATCCACCACTACACCAGTCACTACACCTGTTTTGGGTATGCCCTCCATGGGACCCCCATCTACCGTTCCCCTCACGGTACCTATTCTCGCAGCGGGAATCCCTATCCCCACTACATCAGTGGCTCACACTACCCACGGTGGTGCTGGACCATCCTCCACCACCTTAGTTCCCCCACTTGGGGGCACCATCCCAAATCCTGTCCCTCCACTTGGGGGCATTGGCCCCAACTTGGTCCAACCCACTACTGTGTCACATCCTTCTTCCAGTTTTCCATTTATGGCTAGCCTCAACCTACCTGACCTGGCCAGATTGACCAATGATCCTATTCGACACGACCCTACATGGCCTCATATGCCTACCAAGCTCCCCTCTGACATCCCTAAGTTCGAGGGCAAGGCCGGTGAGGACCCACAAAACCATATCATGTCTTTCCACTTATGGTGTTCCTCTAACTCCATAGTGGATGACTCTGTTCGCCTCCGTCTCTTACAGCGCACCTTCACTGGCTCTGCAGCCAAGTGGTATATCGAGCAACCCCATGGGACCCATGCCACCTTTGCTTCCCTTGCCTCGACCTTCCTGCAGTTCTTCCAGTTGCCTATCCGCTATGACGCGGGCGTTGAGATCCTCCTATCCTGCAGACAAAACACGGCTACCCATATCACAGACCACATCCATGAGTGGCGTCGACGCCGTAGCTTATGCAAGATCAAACTAGACGACTGTATCTTCCTAGATTGGTTCCTCAAATCCCTTCTCCCTGTTATTGCTAAGGATGTGGCATCAGAAAGACCCCAGTCTGAAGAAGAGGCCATCCTTAAGGTCCAACAATTCGACCTCATTTACGCCCAGTCGGGTTACCTTTACACCATTATACCCGATGCCCCTCGCGGCGAGTCCTCCCAGCACGATGCGCCAGGGGCATCCCACGCTGCAGACGGTATCATTGGCCGTGTTTCTTCGCATCCCCAACCATTTTCTATTACACGTCCTTCCCCTGGCCCCGACCTTTCGCGGGCTATCTCACAGTCTGGAGCAACCAACTCGTATGCTCCCATGACACATCACCATCACCATGGACCCTCATGTCCTCCTCAGTGTTTCGGTCATGCGACTCCCACTTATGCCCCCCCAGTCGCACCTCCGCCTTACTACCATCAGCAGGCTGCCCCAGCTCCTGCGCCTTCACAAGCCCAACCCGCTTATTATCCGCCACAAGCAGCCCCTGCGGCAAACCCACAACCCGCTCCGCAGCCATATCAGCAACCCCCTCAAGTTGCTGCACCTGCTTAGCCTCAACCTACATATAATCCCCCGCAGCCTGCTCCCGCACCTGCGCAACCTCAAAATCCCCCTGCTGCCCAAGGGTAAGTTTACGCCCAACAAAACCCGCAGCAAAACCAGAACAACCCACGTAACCAGGGCCAACAGAACCGCGGCAAAGGCCGTAATCATGGGAACAACCAACCTGCAGACCAAGCTGGTCAACCGGCTAATCCCCCCAACAACAACAATGCGGCCCCCGCTAATCAAAACCCTGATCGCCTGCCCAAGAAGGCTAAAAACCCCAATCTGCGAACAAACCATCCTTGTTCTATTTGTAGGGTATATGGCCACTACACACATGCTTGCCCACACTTGGAGCGAGCACGACAACTCTGGGTTGACGATGCCCACCGCCAAGGGCAGGCAGCTCCTCAGGCGCCTCCTAACCCCCCTCAACCTCAGCAGCCACCTTTGGTACTGCAAAACCCATTACCAACCCAAGGCGTCGTGAACACTCAGTCGTTGGCTCCCCCTCAAGCCAACGTGCAACCCCAACAGCAAATCACGTACGCTGCTCTTGATCAACCCATGTTTGACTCAAGAACCCACCACTTGTTGATGATGTCATCCGCTGACGTCAACCTCCAGACTCGTCGGAACCAGTATGGCTCCACCACTGACGTCCCTCCCACTGATAAACCCACTAACGCCCATCCCACTGATCAGGCATTACGTATACCTCCACCTCTACTAGATGGCGCTCCCAAAGCCCCTCGTTTCCCACTTCGCCGTATCAACAATAACCCCAATGTGCGCGCTGCATCAAACTACAACATCGTAGATGACTTAGCCCAGTCTCCCGCAGCCATGTCTGCATTAGAAGTCTTGAAAAACTGCCCTTCCCAGCGTAAGACTCTACTCTCCGCCATTGGGGCGATTGACCCACATGATTCGAATCTAATGGCATTTGATTTGGACCAATTCGAACCACGCCTGCCTTCCTCCTTAGCATTCCAAGTTTCTGTTTCCGTTCAGAATCTTGTCATCCATCGATGCATCATCGATGAAGGTGCCTCCACATGCGTGATGTCTACATTCGTGTGGCAGAAGTTGGGATCCCCTACTCTCCAGCAGTCCACCACTGCATTACGCGCCTACGACGGCCGGTCGGCCCAGCCCCAAGGCCTCCTACCCAATGTCCCCGTCCAGTTAGGTGGTAAAACCGTCCTTATCGACATCGAGGTAATCAATGCCCAATTGGATTATAACCTTTTACTTGGCCGCAGCTACATGTACGCCATGCGGGCGGTTGCCTCTTCTGTTTTTCGCACCATGATGTTCCCCCATGAGGGACGTGTGGTTAAGGTTGACCAGCTCACCTACTATGATCCCAGTGCTCCCGCGGCACCCGAAAATGTTCTCCCTATGGTTGAACAACCTGTTTCTCGTGCCACCACCTCGTTTGTTTCCTCTATGGGGCCTGGAGTCTACTCAGACGCGCCGATGACTTCCACCTTTCAATTTATTCTGCCTCCATCAGCCCACATGGAAGTGTCTGACTTATGTACCTTGTCCCACGACAACCAACCACCTAATAATCAACCACCCTTGTTGCCAAAACCACCATTGGTACCTAGCCACATTGGTGTTACACCTATCCATACGATCCCCTTCCTAGTCCCTCCATCGGGAGTAGTAAGCGCCCCGGTCATGGCTACCCTTAGTCTCCCTGGGTTAACTTTGGGATTACCCGTATGGTATCTTTCGCCTCCCATTCGCCCGCCGACACCTGATGTCGTCCTCCAACCGGTGCAACCCATGGCTACTACCACTCAGCCACCTCCCGGTGTCTCTACCCCTTCTTCCTCCACGACTCCCCCTCCTACTCCCAAACCCACTGGGGGCAAAGGGCCACAACCTTACACTGCTGTACCACCTCCCAAGACAGTCAAAAACCCGCCAGTGTTTCGCGCTCCTCCTAAATGCTCGCTGTGCGATGAGTTGGGCCATGCGACTCACTAGTGTCCACAGTTACCAGCCCTACAGAAGCACATGCAGATGCTCGACGATGACCCCAACATCCCAACTGTCGAACTAAACCCCACTCCCAAGCCTAAATACAAGTCCCTACGCACTAACCACCCCTGTGCCATATGCGGTGTTTACGGGCATTACTCCCATCATTGTCCCGATCTCCCAGATTACAGAGCGGCTCTCTATGAGATGAACAATCTGGATCTTGAGACGGCACCACCCACCATTGAGGAAATCTACCCCCCGGTCTCTTCCCCTTATGGAGAGGTTAATACCATCTATATGATCTCTTCAACCACTACCCCCTCGTCAACCGATTTGACGACGCAACCTTTCCGTACCGATGAGGAGATTCTTGAGGCCCTTACCGCCCCAGATTATCCCTGGGATGATATGCATCATCGTTCCTACTTCATCCCAGAAGCATCTTCCTCTAGCACCGCTACCCAATTTGCGGTTGAATCCAAAGAATTCCTTCCCACTAAGGTCGACTGGTTCAAGGACCCTATTCCTGCTCCTGACGCCTTCGAGGAAGGTAACATGGCCAACATTTCACCCGTCATCCAAGTCGATATCGCTGCCCCAGGACGTGCCCCTGAACTCATCACTTTAGGAGCATTCTGCAGTAAGCAAGAGATTGAGGAATACCAAACCCTATTCCAAGAGTTCTGTGATGTCTTTGCCTGGTCCTATACCGAAATGCCCGGTCTTGTCCCCGCCATTATAGAGCACCACATTGACACATGGCCTGATGTACCCCCCGTTCGTCAGAAACAGCATCACATTGACACCTTTGCGTTGGGGGGCATCATAGATTCCCTCGACCCTGGGATAGGGGGCATGATCAATCATTTTGAACCTTCCCCATCACATCTATCTCAGCACGTCAATAAACCCATCGTTCAAACCAACACACATGTGATCCACAATCACAAACCCCATGCACATAGCATGGGGGCAGGTCATTAACCCTGCCCACTTTTTTCACATTTGTGATCTCAACCATTTTTGAGGTCACATATCACTTGTATATTTGATTTTATACACCTAGTTATTTCCTTTGACCATTTCAGAGTCTTTATGACCTCCGTTTTTTGCACCATTTGCACTGCCGGATTCATATTTCCGTGCCCGTGATGATGCTTGAGATCATTTCTCGCTCTCACTAGGACCAATATCAACATTGTGTCCCGACACCTTGTCGCCTCGGTTTGCGTGCCACATCGGCCGTAGCCCATTTTTGATATATTTTATATCATCGGATTCATTTTTCCGAGCTCGTGATGATGCTTGAGATCATTTCTCGCTCTCACTTGGTACAATTTCAACATTGTGTCCCGACACCCTGCTGCCTCGGTTTGCGCGCCACATCGGCCACTATCGGATTGTTCCACATTTTTACATGAGCCATTCACTCCTGTCATACTGCAAATGTTTCGTTATTTTGCCACCATTTCATCACCCCGCAATGAGGCCCACCAGTGTTCCCCCCTACCCTCACTCTTGGTCATCATTATTGATCCTTGACTGAACACTTCCTCCTTGCCTGGCCATTCCTTTTGTTCGGTATAATTTTATCCCTTTTTCGGGCCAGACAAGTCCTTTACGAAAAAGGCACTTAGGGAGTTTCCGTTAAGCTCTTTTCTGACTCCTAAAAGAATGAAAAGATCGCCGAGCAATCTTGCTTCCTTTCATGCTCGTTAAAGTACCTGAAAGGGCGTCTATCTGGTATAAGTTTAACCCTTTTCCGGACCTGGTAGACTAATTACGAAAAAGGAATACTCTAGTCACACCGGCTAGAAGAGTTCTTCATTGCATCCTTTTATGCTTCTTTGGGCCTTGGAGACTAAATCTATGAAAAAGCAACCCCCTGGAGTCTTCTTATTTGCTTTCAGACTCCCTAAAATTGAAAGCAACCACGAGCATGAACTGTCCTGGGCTCGTAAAATCCACACGACAGTACCATTCCATTACTTCAGAGTCTTCTTATCGCTTTCAGACTCCTTAAAATTGAAAGCAACCACGAGCATGAACTGTCCTGGGCTCGTAAAATCCACACGACAGTATCATTTTACACACACTTCTTCTAGTTCCTTAACCTGTGAAGAAGTCCCCTCCCGTGCCTCCTGGCACTAAGATCGATCATCTCGGAAGCACCCCCAATCAGGTCACCTTTGTTCAGAGTATTCTGCAGTCTCCTGCCATTTTATACCAGCTTGAGTCTCCCTCAGCCCAGTTACCCTCCCAGATCCATTACAGCTATGATCCCTTTCCCCTCAGTCAGTTTCATATGCTGCCAGATCATTCCCATTATCATACTCTGAAAAAAGGAAGTTTGAGTCCACCCACTCTACTTGCCCAGTTGTCACCCCCAGTTTGTCAGTCCTGCCCTCAGTACTATCACATTTCGGTTCTCCACCTCGAGCTCCTGTCAAGGAAACATCATTGCCTTGATAGTTGCAGGTCTCCCTCTGTCGACGACAGCACCTCTATTCCAGAGGATAGGCCCAGAGGTCCCTATGCCTTGGACTTATCACCATCTGTGGTAAGTGCCTACGGACCATTTTGAGAGGAGTCATCATTGCCTCTCTGAGTGGTTGTTTCTCACATGCTCTACTTCAGCACCTTGATCGCATCGTCGAGAATCACGTAGGGTTACATCCTTTACATTATGTGTCGAAGACCCCGGATTTCCCCCGAATCTAGCACATTGGTGAGTCACTTCGGAACACCTAGTCATATGTTCCTGTGGATGTCCGGGCTGTGTTGGCGTTTGTATTTGGAAGCCATCCAGCTATATGCTTCCTTGAGTACCCATTTCAGTTCCAGCTCAGTGTACCATCGAGGTTATTGCTCCCAGTCATTATGGTCTAGCAGCTCATCAGTTCCTCTGGTACCCCAGTTAGTAGCACTGTTGATGTTCCAGTGCACCAGTTCTTCAGTTCCCACATGATCAGCCCAGCAGTATGTCCCAGATTTGTGTCCCCTCTGGACACTTATGATGTACACAGTGGTTGTCTATGTATTTACAGGTCCCCCTTTTCGGGCCTCACAGTTCTGTTTATGTATCTTGATACGAGCATGGGTATGCCCGCCTCATCCATAGATTGAGATTATTCCTCAGTCAGTATTTGAGGTCATGTATATTTCAGGTCCCCATTTTTTGGACCCCATTGTTATTATATTATATCCTGATACGAGCATGGGTATGCCCGCCTCATCCACATGATCAGATGATTCCTCATCCATTATTGAGGTTATGTACTTTTAGTTCTTGCAGTTGTTCGGGATCGTTGTTCCGGGCCTCAGTTTGTTTCTTCTCTTCTCTCCACACCCAGGAAAACCATTCATGACTTATGATGTCCATCGTCCATACGATGAGCTCCTGCCCTCGCACATCAGGGGGCAATCTGTTAACACCCAAAAAGTGTTCACTACCTCATCTACCACATTATATGGCTCATTTGTCCATTTTCCTACCATATTTCCCTTAAAATCCCAAGAAATTCCACTAAAAAGCCTCCAAAAGGCCTAAAATGCCTCCAAAAGGCCACAAAACCCTCAAAATAGCCTCAAAAAGGCTAAAAAACCCCTTTTTCCTCCAAAAATAGCAAAAACCCCCTAAAAAGGGAATAAAAAATATAAAATAATGAGGAAAAAGAGGAAAAAACCCTATACAGCTGCCCTAAACCATGTGTTTCCTAAAACCATGGGTCAGCACTCCACCACCAAAAAACTATAAATGGGTGATGGAGATCCCTTATTCCATATCCACAATCAAGTATACCCTTACTCTGCCAAAATCTCTCTCGAAACCCTAGTTCACCATTGAACTACTTTCACCTTGAGAGCCCCTTTTGGCCCATTTCCACCATTGGAGAAAGAGAAGGAGCACATTGGAGCTTGGAGCAACCCTCTCGGACATTGCAAGGAGCTTCATCAACCTTCACATTGAAGGTAATATTAATACAAAACCCTTGTTTACAAATTGTTGTTTATTTTTTCATGCACATGTTTTAGAGTAGTTTCTATTTCTGTTTTAGCTTAATTATTTACATTTACTGAACTGCTACTAAGGAGTCCCTTCTCCTTAGTAGGTGCTCATTTGCACAAGCTAGGGGTAAAACCCTAGCCACAGTTGGGAGAAATCCCTCATATAAACATCATCATGCTCCACTTCAAAAAGATCCAGAAAATGTTCAAAGCCTTGAAGATGTTTCTCAGCAGTTAGGTTTTCGGATTCTCCATCAAATCTGGGAAGGTATCTGTGGTATTTAGGGGGGTATTCATGAAGAAAAGGGGGCAACTTTAAAGGACCATATCTCAGCTGAGATCTGGGAGGAAAAGGAATATGTATAGGGGAAAATTCTTCAGCGTCATCCTCATGGGATTTGCAAGGCTGGCTATGGATCTTGTATGTTTTAGAAGAAAGAATGGGATCAGCTCTAGGGTTTGAAGGAGGATGTACATCTGTAATATCTAGAGAAGGATATACAAAAGAGAGTCTCTCATAGCCTAGAGCTCTTCGGTGGAACAAAATTTTCTTGATATATATACATAGATGTAAAAGGAGTTTGATACAGAAAAACAAAATTTCTTTGAAGGGACTGATGCTTTGATACTTGAACCTTGATTCTTCCATTTTTAAGGTGGTTGAGCTCATTTTCTAGTGGAGTATGCAACTTGAATTGAATCTTGAGTGGAGTCGCTAGGTGAATTGTACAACCTGCTCATTGTCTAATTGTTGTTCACCATCAACATTCAAATCTGCCCCTTTGTCGTTCTCCCAGGGATGAGGAAAACTTTCGTATGAATCTTTCTTGGGGCCAGGATGACTTTAGAAATTCTTCAGTAGTATATTTCAGTGTACTGATCTTTCTCCAGTGGAGTCTTGCTGAATTGTCTGGTCTCAATAGGTGGAGTTGCCAGGGAAAAATTCTTCAACCTTCTTGAAAAATGCGGAGATCTCTGTTTGCCCACAGGGATTTCTCTTATTCTTTGAAATTTCGAACATGTATGTCGTTCTTCCAGGGCTCGATGAACAGCTCACACTCCTCGGAAGCGGCGCCAATTTGTTAACACCAAAACTAACCCCCAAGCCTGAAAGAGAGTAATCTCGGGTAACCACTAACCAATCTTTGGTTTACACTTCTGATCAAACGTAAATAGAGAGGGATCTCTCCATAGACTCATAGAATACTGGAAATTTTCAAAGGTGTCAATCAGCGAAAACATACACCAACATTCAAACACTAAAGATATTCAATTACGACAATGCACAGAAGATTAGATTTATGTTTTTGGAACAAAAATGATTTAAGAGCTATTTGGTTGAAAACGCGTGGATTTCATTTGGGGTGATGGAGTCACATTTAACTGGTTCTGCAAACATTATTCACAAATATTTAGCAAACGCATTCACGAGGGAAAGGTAGAAAGCAGCTAGTAGTCAAATAGCTTTAATTTGTGGAACATAAGAGAGAAGAGATAGTCCATCAATGTAAGGAATCTAACAAGGATAAATCCTACATCAACTTTAGCAGAATATGTTTGGTGAAATACTTGGAATAAGCTAAGCAGAGCATAATCTCTATGAATTCTACTTAACTGTTACCCCAATCCAAGCATGAAGGAAATATCACAGAATGGAATAACAAAAGATAGAAACACATTTGCACATGGGAAAAGAAAGGTACATACCACCAAACCGATTACACAGGAATCCTTATAAAAAATGCAGGCATCAAGCTCTGCAAATTCTATTAAACAACTCCAAGAAAATGTATTACAAATTGATCATCAAAACACAAATACTTTCTCATAAGATTTTTCAACCCTTGTGTCTCTGATTACAACTGTATATATAGGTGGCCTTGAGCTCTAGACTCGGCTCCTTCTCAACAGAAATTAGTTGCAACCAATTGACACCTATCTAACATCCAAAACGAACATCGTTTTCTGTTGCTATCCTTAAACAAATATCTATGGGACAAATTTTAACTGCCATTTATAATTACATAGCCGCTTCTCTACACAGTCCAACTATTTCAAAACAAAAGTACAAAAATACAAAGATGTAGCTGCTGCCAGCCGGATTGCTTTCATGAGTTCTTTAATTCCTGGACACACACACACTGGATGCTTTTCTGTTTCCCCTGCACCATTTCACGTTGTATTTCCAAAAATGGGTTTGCAAGCCATCTACTTATCTTCAAAACTTGGAAACCAGGAGTATACTTGTATATCCAAGAGAACTAACTTTCCGGATAGAGGGATGCAAAAGACATAAGACTACCACCACCCTATTTCTGGACTCTCACTTGATCATACCAATCGAGGAAATCAACAGCGTCGGAAGGAACATTCATTCGGGTTTTCTTGGGTGGGGAAATAGGGGGCATTTCTTCAGTAGAGAGGATCTAGTCTTGGATTATATCTTCATCAGAGGGGATTTTCGGCTCCTCTTCCTCGTGGGATTTTCCTCCTTTCCGTTGCAGCAAATTCCAACACTCCTGTAATGCCTCGGGCTCTTCCGGTTCATTTTTTGTTTCTTTTTTAAAATGTTAAAAAAGGAAAAACCTTTTATGGAATGGGTACTAATATAAAAACATGAAGCAGATATTGGAATAGTATGGCCTGTCGGTCATCCTAGAGTGCTAGTACGAGAGCCACATCCTACAGAGGGAGCATCAGCTGTACTTGCTATCGTGGAGAGTCATATCACTAGTTTGACCACGGGTGTTTACCCTCTCTAGATAGATCAAATACAGATGGAGATGTAGCACCAGGTGGTAGGGGTTCCCCCACTATGGATTAGGCTACTATGGAAAGTGTCCACATGTGTAGTTTTCCACTAGGAGGTGGAATTCTCTCAGGGAGGGGAGGCTTTTGACTCAATATGGTCTCTTGGGAGACATATTTTTATCTTTAATGGTTTATTTTCATCATGTAGGGATAAATTTCCCCTTTTTGTAGCATGAGTCACACAAGAGTAGTGTTGAACCCACCATTTTGGAGTTAGACCCACTTTTTTGTACTTTTATCTACTTATATATATATATATATATACACACACACACACACACATGGATGATGGTTTTATCAACACTATTTACATTGTGTACAATGTTAATATTTTATGCTTTATGAATTTTTATGGATTACGATACAAATGTATGTCAAAAATATAATTAGTTAGCTTATCAATCAAATGATTGTGTGTTCTGCGAATGTGTACATATGTAATGAAATCATATAGTCTTTCCAACAACTAATTCTTAAATATTTGGGTAACAATATAGGACAACAGACATGATACAAACAATTTAACTGAGATACAAATAATTGCGAGTCTAGATATACAGTTAGATGTGTAATACCTCGAATGGAGGCTTCTGACGTCAAATCAATCATGGCACTATATTTAGAAATTTTATTAGTATCCAAACCAAGAGATAGTCGTCCAGAACTCACTATACTGCCTACTGGGTAAAAAGTAACCCAAGCTACATAAGCAACATTCCATGTGTGGTGACAAGCTCGTCAGCATAGCCTAAAAACATTTGCAAATGTGCAGACATCTTCCATGTAATCACAAATCATAATCAACTAACAACTGATGTAAGCCGAGCATAAAATCCGAGAAACTATAGTACATTAATTACAAGAGAGGTTTGTTGAGACACAAGGTCTAGGAAAAATGTCTCTTAAGATATAATTGATTTATGGACCCCAGAATGTTTCCATTGAAATATTCTATCTCGTAGGCCCCCTTTTCAAGCAATTTTTAAATAATGTATGGACCAATCTGCATAGAAGTTAACTTCCCATCCCCTAGTTCATCTTGTTTTTGTTCATAGACTAGCACAAGATCTCCTTAAGAGAAGATCCATGGATAAACTGACTTATCATATTGGGATTTAACACATTTTTTATTTGCTTCAATGGTCGTAAGAGCATCCCTCCAGTGTTTGTCTAATTGTTCTAGATATAACAAATGATTTTCAAGTTGACAGGTATTTGGTAGGAGTTATACAACTAGTTTTAGTGATGGAATTTCACACTTGATAGGTAATACAGCCTCCAGTTCATGAACAAGCTAGAAAAGACTAAATCTTGTGGCAACCTTGATGGAGGATCGATATTCCTAGAGAGTAGGATAAATCATAATATTCCAATTGGACCGATGCTTATTCATCATCGTCTATGACGTGGTTTTCAAATACTTGTTAACAACTTCTACTTGTTGGTTGGATTGGGGATAATACGGCGAGGAGAAGTCCTGGAGAATGTCAATTTTCTTCGGCAGCTCTATCATCATTTTGTTTTGGAAATGAGAACCATTATTAGTCACAATCTCCCTAGGGATACCAAAATGAATGATTATTTGGTTAAACACGAAGTGCACAACAATTTCACCATTGCAATAGAATGTAGGCATGGCTTCTTCCCACTTGGTGAAGTAGTCTACAACTACAATAATATATTTGTGAGCACCAACTGATGTCATGTTACACATTGTGAAATCAATCCCCCACTTGGTGAAGGGTATGATAGTGATAAATGGAAAAAGAGGGGCAGGATGAGCATGCATTTTCTTTGTAAATTCCTGACAAGGATGATACTTCTTCACAACTTATATGAAATATTTAAAAACAATAAAAAATAGATTATCTAGTAAATTATTGAAATATGAATGACAATTTTAATCTAAATCAAAATGTTTCATTTCATGAGTTATTCTCCATAGCTCTAATTGTTATGAAAATTTTCTAGACATTCAACATTATTAAAGGGATTGTACTATTCCATGCTTAATAAGTCAAATCATAACACAATAGATATGCATATGACTTGTACATCATAATTCAAATATCATTGTGGCAAGGTAGTTAAACAGATGTATGGTGAAGTAATAGTTGCAGGGTGGTATAGCAAGATCGAAGACAAATGACAGATACTTTAAATCAATTTGTTTTATTTTACAAATCGTTCAACATAAGGTTATTGACTACTAAAGGCCAAAAGTGGATTTAGGGTGGTATTGGAGGATCCACTATCATTATCTCATCCCTTAAGGGTTCTTTCAAACATATATGGACCTGAATTGACATTTTTGGCTATCAAACTGACACATTACAAAGTACATGACATGACACAACTATTACAATGCATATTCAAGTAAATAACTAAATACACATCATTATCTACCCTAATTAAATACAACCAAACAAAGTATGTACAAAAAATGTTTCAATAGAGGCTAACCACTAATCCAACAATCAATAATGTAACATCAGTCCATCTAAAATCACATTGTTTGGTTGTGAGAATACAAATCCATTGAATATAGAACATGTGGCATATCCATGTTGAAATCGATTTAATACTAAGAGGGGGGGTGAATCAGTATTAGCGCAGTTACCAACAATTTTTACCTTCTTTAACAGATTAATCTTAACTTAATCTTGATGATTAGTTATGCATCCAATATAAACAAAATAATTCATCCATATATGCACCAAGATAAAGAGCACAGAACACAGGAATTTTTATGTGGAAACCCAATCAGGAGAAAAACAAGGAATTCTCTTTTGTAATGAAAAGAATACATTCAAGGAAGCACCAAATTCTTGTATTTACTAGCACCAACTGGAAGGAGGCACGAAACCCCTACTTTTATAGGAACCGACCTGAAGGAAGCTTCAACTACCTGTGTTTCTACAATACCAAATGGAAGGAGGTTACAACCCCCTTTCTCCATGCCCCGTCTTGCCGCGCAGATATTCAAAATGTAATTCTGACTTACTGAACATATAGCCCGTGAACACTTATGATCTTTTGATATTAGTTCAGTTGTGCACTATATTTTTATGTAGACATATCACTATTATTGTTCTGCATAAATCACTTGACTTCTCATTCCTCTCAATTCTAAAATTCTGCTGATGTCTTACTTCATGTAATGTGTGCTTGTTGATTCCACAATATGTGCCAAGGTATGCTCTGTTGATCTGCTACTACAGAACTGCACTCACCAACTGATACCGTGCTTTCAATTGATATTTTTTTGCTTTGAGATAAAGCATTAGTAACAGATGGAACTGCACACTAACTAATGGGTCCTTTCTATATAAGTCCCATAGTCTTTTATACAATATGCAACATGACATGCATCAAATGATTAGTCCTTTCGGTTTAACGCACATGTCTCATATTGTCCTCATCATGACACGCTTACTAGATACTGATGTTGCTCTGTCATTGCGTATCATATGGACTTCTCAAATTCCCACACTTCACTTTAGTCTTCGTGCATTAGCTAAACATCTATGCATCACCTGATATACTTCGGTTTTGTTTCTGCGCTTCTTCCTTACTTACACATCTGTGATTGTCTATGTTTTTTCTACAATTCTACAATTCTGTCATTCAATATTCACTTAGTTGCACATAGTTATGTGTTTCCGTCTTTCAATGTTTGCACAATCATCAAATATCTACAACATCATTCTGTGCACCATTAGTTGTATCATTCCTCTGTCTCTGCACACTCGGCTCCTTGCTAGATCATGTTGTTTTGTCCTCACTCCCTTGATGCCCATAATATAAATTTGTATTTTCCAATTGAATCTCTATAGTATCTACATTGATATTACTTTAAATCTCCAACTTGCTTCTCTATTTATACATGTCTGCACGGATTGTATGTCCACAAGTTGGTTGCGGCATCCCTTCTTCCATATTTCACGGATTGTGCTTTTTCCACATGTCATCATATACCCTGCTAATGTGTCATCCTTTGTGGTTCTTACACATTCATGGTCCACGACTTAGTGGAACTTACAACTTAGTGGTGTACTACTTGCACTCTTGATGTACCATTACTTTGAGGTATGCAAGCATCCTTGCTCTTCATTTGAATTCTCCTTGGTGGGACTTTGACCCTACTGTATCATCATGTGTGGGACTTACACACCTATTGTACCATCGGCTTTATAATTTTATAATAGATGGAGTTCAACCACTGTACACTTCTAGGAACTTGTGCACATTCTTCTAGGTAAAAACATCTTCTGATTGGAAAAGCTTGCGGGCTTTCAGGACTGTCCAATTTATTACTGTTTGCACAGTCCCAATCCTTGACCAAGCAAAGCTTGCACACTTGTGTATTTTCTTAACCAACGTCTTGGCTTCTTGTTCACATGTACCTTTTTCCATCCAATTCTTTTGTTGCTACCTTGAGTGACTATGACTTGGTGGACTTGACTTCTACGCTGGTACCAAATGTAGTAAGATACATTTCTTATGTACTTCTTTGAAATGGATCTACATGATGTAACTTCCTTATGTTCTTCTTCATACTAATCATGCATGATGTATCCTTGAACACACATCTTTAGACTTAATGAAAATTCTAGATATACTTCTTCAAACTAGAATCCATGTCCTTCACCATCTTGCACATATACTTCTTCAAAGTGGTTTCCATATACTTCTTTAAGATGTCATTGGAATTATGTATCCACTTTGACATTAGTTGACATAAATGAATCAAATTGACTAAGTTGACATCCCCTTTGGCATTAGTTGACATCAATGACAACCAAATTTTAACAATACCCCCCTTTGGAATTGATGTCAACACCTTATGAAGTTGTTTATGATCTTCTCTAAACTGTATGGTTCATCTGTACATAGCACAGTGCTCCCCCTATGTATGTGCTCCCCCTGAGTTCTTTGGGCTTCTGACTTTAGTGCTCTCTACTACCAGTACTTATTTTTTCTTTCTGTTACTTCTACGCATACCATATGTATATTCATCTTCATGCCATTTCTTCAATTGATGTACTTCACACTCTTTCATGTTTGTTGCATCTCTATGTTGTTTCTTCAATGAACTGTACTTCACACTCTTTCACGTCTGCTAAATATGTATGTTGTCTCTTCAATTATCTTCATGTTGGTTCTTCACTGCTGATGTACATCCATCATCAGTCATTATGCCCATCTGTTCTGTTAGCTTCATGCATCCCCCCCTTTGACATCAATGGCAAATAGGTGCCATTATTTGTGCAATGTAGGTTCTCCTTTTGTTTTATTTTTGCACTGGCCTCTACCTCAATTATTTTCAGGGATGACTCCCCCTGTCTTCATGCCTCATTTCTTTGTTGTAATTTTGTAGTGATATCCCTTCATAATTATCTTTGATTTATTTCTTGATACATGTGTTACATTACTTCTTCACTTGATTTCTTGTTCCTGTCACAACACTACTCCATCATTCTTTGCATAGTGATTCATGCAGATTTTCTTTCATGCCAATTACGTAGTGCCAAATCCTTTCCTTGGTTATGCCGTGTAATTTCATTTGCTTCCTTTTTGCACCTGACTGCTTCATCTGTCGCATTTACTGCACTTTCACCTTTCCTTGTCGCATTCATTGTTGTCGCATGAAAATCAAACATATGGCACGTTTGTCCTCCAACTCAACATTAAAGAAGATATGCTTATTTTGTGTGAGGTCAAATGCGTTTCATCACCATACTTGATATTTTGGGGAAAAATCATTCCGTTGTACGACCAAATGAAATGTATTTTAGCTTTCCATACACCTTTTCATTACCTATTAAATTCATCATTCAATTTTGGCAACTCCACCACCTTCTTCGAATTGCACGATATTGAATGCATATCTCATCAAATTAATTTCATGCGCATGAACATATTCTATCCAACTCTATAAGAGTTTCATTAACAATGCATGGTTCATTTCCATTAGCATTTCTGCATTTCCATATAACATTCCCATTTGGTTCTTCTTCTGTCATCCAATGGAATCCTTCTATCATAGACTGAGGAATTCCCTTGAGAATGTGCATCTTTCCGTTCAGACTCAAGAGTCTGATTAATCATTCCTGAGAGTTGATATGGGATCCTGGAAAGGACGGATGGAGAAAAGTGAGTACCAAAATCAACACATTCAGTCACAGGTGAATTATGGGCATGTTGAGCAATTGACTCAACTGAGACGTCAGGTCAACACTATGGAGCATCAACAACAACAAATTCTGGATGAAATTTCCTTACTTCGGTCACAACATCCCTAACCATCATCATATGTGACTCTGCAACTTCTCCCCGTGCCCCCATTTTCAAAGTGTACTGCACTGGTGCTAGTGTATTTGGAGCTTCATCTTGCGAATCGGCCAAAAATATATATTGACCTCGAGATGCGGCTATAGAATGCTTTAGCATGTTTCAATTTTTCCACCCTTACTCTTATTCTTGTATATGCCAATTTTGGCCTCGGCATGGAGTCTTGACTCAAGAAATTTTGTAATCACATCTACTTTGAATATAATGAAAAGATCCATTTTGCGTAGTCTCATGTCTTTCATCAATGTTTGTTTCTTCATGTAACAATTTCCTTTTTGCATCTTCATTACTAAAATCAAACAAATACTTTGTTCTATATTGAATCACTTGAAAGATAAATCATTAGTAACATAATGCATGCATGTATCTTGTAATTTTCAGCGAAATTACCAACTTAACATATAACCTCGTGCAACCATAATAAATATTGCGACACATTCTAACAACACACCTAACTAAATATTTTTAGGGATGACTCCCCCTGCCTTCATGCCTCATTTCTTTGCTGTAATTCTGAAGTGATATCCCTTCATAATTATCTTTGATTTCTTTCTTGATACATGTGTTACATTACTTCTTCACTTGATTTCTTGTTCCTGTCACAACACCACTCCATCATTCTTTGCATAGTGATTCATGCAGATTTTCTTTCATTCCAACTACATAGTGCCAAATCCTTTCCTTGGTTCTGCTGTGTAATTTCATTTGCTTCCTTTTTGCACTTGACTGCTTCATCTGTCGTATTTACTACACTTTCACCTTGCCTTGTCGCAGTCATTGTTGTCGTATGACAATCAAAGATATGGCACGTTTGTCCTCCAAATCAACCTTAAAGAAGATATGCTTATTTTTTGTGAGAGCAACTGCATTTCATCACCGTACTTGATATTTTGCTGAAAAATCATTCTGTCGTATGACCAAATGAAATGTATTTTAGCTTTCCATACACCTTTTCATTACCTATTAAATTCATCATTCAATTTTGGTGACTCCACCGCCTTCTTCGAATTGCATGATATTGAATGCATATCTCATCAAATTAATTTAATGTGCATAGACATATTATATCCAACTCTATAAGAGTTTCATTAACAGTGCATGGTTCATTGCAATTAGCATTTCTGCATTTCCATATAGCATTCCCATCCGGTTCTTCTTCTGTCATCCAATGGCATCCTTCTATCATAGAATGAGGAATTCCCTGGAGAATGTGCACCTTGCCGTTTAGACTCAGGAGTCTGATTTATCATGCCTAAGAGTTGATATGGGATCCTGGAAATGACGGATGGAGAAACGTGAGTACCGACATCAACACATTCAGTCATAGGTGAACTATGAGCATGTTGAGAAATTGACTCAACTGAGCCGCCGGGTCAACAATACGGAGCATCAACAACAAAAAATTCTGGATGAAATGTCCTTACTTCGGTCACAACATCCCTAACCATCATCATCTGCAACTCTGCAACTTCTCCCTATGCCCCCATATTCAAAGTGTACTGCACTAGTGCTAGTGGATTTGGAGCTTCATCTTGTGAACCAGCCAAAAATAGATATTGACCTCGAGATGCAGCTATAGAATGCTTTAGCATGTTTGAATTTTTCCACCCTTACTCTTCTTCTTGTATACGCCATTTTTGGCCTCGACATGGTGTCTTGACTCAAGAAATTTTGTAATCACATCTACTTTGAATATAATGAAAACATCCATTTTGTGCAGTCTCATGTCTTTCATCAATGTTTGTTTCTTCATGCAACAATTTCCTTTTTGCATCTTCATATCTAAATTCAAACAAACAATTTGTTTTGTATTGAATCACTTGCAAGATAAATCATTAGTAACATAATGCATGCATGTATCTTGTAATTTTCTGCAAAATTACCAACTTAACATATAACCTCGTGCAACCATAATGAATATTGCGATAGACACATTCTAACAACACACCTAACTAAATATCCCTTGAATTCTAACCACACAAACACATTCATGTTGAACTCAAGGGTCTCACTCAATCCTTATGGGATTGACCAAAGAGGTAGCAATTTCTCGCTGCATTAGATGCGCCTAGATAGTTTTCATCTTCAGCATACTTTTGAGGAGATTTCCTTATCCAAGCCTTGTTGTGTGCACTTCTGTTTTGATTCTCCACCGGAGATTTTTCACTGCAGTCCTTTTGAATGCAATTTCCTTTGCACAATAAATATTTATCTCGATAGTTCACTACTTTTGGATAGTACATGGCCTTATGTCCAAAACCATCACATGCATAACATCTCATAGTTTGACAATATTTTGCAACATGACCAAAATGATTGCATCTTGTGCACTTCACCATATTGATCCTTCTTTGGTTAGTGTATTGAACATAGTTGAAGGAACCATCATACTTGAAGGACTTAACATGGTTGAGACATTGTTCTTTGGTGTAGACCTTCTTTGATGCCTTTTCATAACCAAGACCTATTCTGTCTTTTGGTGATCTCTGATTGTCCAGAATTTTGTGCAAGATTGATGAGCTATTTTTGAACTTTTATTTTAATTCATCATCAATGCTAACCTTGTTGTTTTCTTGATGTGTGCAATTCAATGTGGGATCTTGGACTTGTTTATTTCCCTTCATTTCAATCAATTTGTATTCTAAACGAAATATCTCTTTGTCCTTCTCCTCAAGTTGATTTGTCATCATCCTAATTTTATGTAGTAATTCTTCCAAAGAACTTTCGAAGCAACTTTCTATTCCTCAAGCACTTTAAACTTGTCTTGTGCACAAATCAATTGAATCTCATAGTTTGTTACTTTCTCGTGGATTTATGCATCAAGAGATTCCTGAAAGGGCTTGTCTTTTTCTTCATACTTTGACAACTATTCCTGCAAGAATTTATTCTTCTTCCTTGACTTCTTTAAGGCATCCATGGAACTAATCAATTCAAGTTCCGAGTCAATGTATGTAGTATATTCATCTTCTTCAAATTGATTATCAATATTGGCCTCAACAACTGGTTTTGGATATGTAACTGTCGTTGGAGGTGTTTTGAATGATCCACTAAAGAAGTATTTGTCTAGAGATCTTGGTTTGCTTTGCACAATTGGAGTATTCTTCGAACTGATCTTCTTCTTTTCATCTCTGCTTTATTCTTCAACATGAGCAATGAAAAGTACTACTTTTGGTTCTTCATCACAGTCGCTTCCTTCAGATGCATTAATTCCTTCCTTAGTATACCGACTCTTCCTCTATTTTGGAATCCTCCTTTTATTTTCAGGTTTTTGTTGAGATATCATAGTCTTATGATGATATGAACTCAATTCCTCGTCGTTTTCACTGTCTTTGTTTTCTTTTTAAGGACACTTAGAGGCATAATGAACTACTCCTCCACATCTGAAGCATTTGAAGGGAAACTTGTTCTTGTACTTACCATGTCCTCTTTTCATATTTTTTGCAAAGTTTGATTCCTCATCATCTGATTCATCACAACAGTCTTTGTCATTGTTAACACCAAAACTGACCCCCAAGGCTGAAAGAGGGTAATCTCGGGTAACCACTAACCAATCTTTGGTTTACGCTTCTGATCAAATGTAAACATAGAGGGCTCTCTCTATAGACTCATAGAATACTGGAAATCTTCAAAGGTGTCAAACAGCGAAAACATACACCAGCATTCAAACACTAAAGATATTCAATTACGACAATGCACATAAGATCAGATTTCTGTTTATGGAACAAAAACGATTGAAGAGCTATTTGGTTGAAAACGAATGGATTTCATTTGGGGTGATGGAGTCGCATTTAACTGGTTCTGCAAACATTATTCACAAATATTTAGCAAATGCATTCACAAGGGCAAGGTAGCAAGCAACTAGTAGTCAATGAGATTTAATTTGTGGAACAGAAGAGAGAAGAGACAGTCCATCAATGTAAGGCATCTAACAAGGATGAATCCTACATCAACTTTAGCAGAATATGTTTGGTGAAATACTTGGAATAAGCTAAGCAGAGCATAATCTCTATGAATTCTACTTAACTGTTACCCTGATCCAAGCATGAAGGAAATATCACAGAATGGATTAACAAAAGATAGAAACACATTTGCACATGGGAAAAGAAAGGTATAGACTACCAGACCGATTACACATAAATCCTTATAAAAAACGCAGGCATCAAGCTCTGCAAATTCTATTAAACAGCTCCAAGAAAATGTATTACAAACTGATCATCAAAACAAAAATACTTTCTCATAATATTTTTCAACCCTTGTGTCTCTGATTACAATCGTATATATAGGTGGCCTTGAGCTCTAGACTCGGCTCCTTCTCAACAGAAATTAGTTGCAACCAATTGGAACCTATCTAACAGCCAAAATGAACATCGTTTGCTGTTGCTATCCTTAAACAAATATCTACGGGACAGATTTTAACTGCCATTTATAATTACATAGCCGCTTCTCTACACAGTCCAACTATTTTAAACAAAAGTACAAAAATACAAAGATGTAGCTGCTGCCAGCCGGATTGCTTTCATGAGTTCTTTAATTCTTGGATACACACACACTGGATGCTTTTTTGTTTCCCTTGCACCATTTCATGCTGTCTTTCCAAAAATGGGTTTGCAATCCATCTAAGTATCTTCAAAACTTGGAAACCAGGAGTATACTTGTATAGCCAAGAGAACTAACTTACCGGATAGTGGGATGCAAAAGACGTAAGAGTACTGCCACCTTATTTTTGGGCTCTCACTTGATCATACCAATTGAGGAAATCACTAGCGTCGGAAGGAACATTTGTTCGGTTTTCCTTGGGTGGGGAAACAGGGGGCATCTATTCGGTAGAGAGGATCCAGTCTTGGATTATATCTTCATTAGAGGGGATTTTGGGCTCCTCTTCCTCGTGGGATTTTCCTCCTTTCTATTGCAGCAAATTCCAACACTCTTGTAGTGCCTCGGGCTCTTCCGGTTCTCTTGCAGAACCATCTTCTGCTTGGTCGAAAAACATAAGAGGTGGGAGAGTATAATCCTCCATTATCTTGGACAACACATGTTCTGGTGCAACTATTATCTTGGCCCCTTGCTCTCTCTCCATGTTTGTGATCTTGCATGCAAAAATAACCAGACAGATGAACTCACCACCCTCTGGGATTTGATGTAAGCTACAGGCCTAGAGAGTCAGGCTTATAACGACCAATAGTGACAGCGTCTCCATGCGAATTATGCTCTCATGATTCTCTAACTTAGACCTTCCAAATTATTTATCATGATGATTGAGGATAGGACTGACGTAATGCATGTACGACCGTGCATTTCAGATCATACATAAAAGACCCTTGACGGTGTTGAGGTGGCTTATCCCATGTGGCCATCATTAATCTCTGGAGGAGATGCCCCTTTCTCGTGTGGGAGCCGATGATTGGATTAAGATCGCAGCCCCTTTTTCTACTTCTGTGGCTTCCCATTTTGTCACACATAGTTCCAAGTCTGACTATTGGATGGAACGTCCCTGCCTACCGCAGCGATTTGAGATGCGGTTAAATTACTGGTGAGAAAAATCAGCGCACTGATCTCGGGCCTTTGATTTGCCCTTGGCGAATCTATGTCGTTGATAGTTGCGCGATACATAACTCAACCATGATGATTTGAAACATGACATGTTTTCGCGCTTGTTGGATCAGCGCGGGGACTGTGCGCTATAGATCTTTCTATATGTCGATCTTCGCCGTCGATTAATTTCATCACTTGCTCGCCGATTACCACCCGCTCATTATATTATATTGCCTGCATCTTTGTTCGCGCAGTGGGCTCGGGACTGTTGATCTTCAGGACATTCAATCTCAGCCGTCATCGCCTACTTAGCTTATTTTCGACGCGTTTAGCCTATTTGTTTACACTATGACCTCTAACAACTTCCTGCTCCTCGGTCTCAGGGGATGTAGTCCGAGAGCCGATTATCCACTCGGGTCTTGATGTTTCATGAGTTCTTTCCATCCACGCCAAAAGCTGCCATAGCTTTCAGCACAATTTGAGTGCTAACAACTGGCTCCAACAGGGATGCTATCCTCCCTGGGAGGTAGCAAAGAACGCTCGTAGACTAAGTTCCTGATACATTGGGCGGCTCCCAACCCTATCCACTGTAACCTGCAATTTGTCTTTTATCCAAAAACTGCAACTGAAAACTGCTAATTGCCGAAACTGAAAATATACTGAAATTTTTTGAACATGCCGCAAATTGAAAAAATAACACTGTACATACTGGAAAAGTGCATGCTGAGCAAACTTATTCCTGCTGCCTATCTTACATTACTGAAATTAATGAAAATGCTTGACCTTCAAGCTTATTTATATACAACCGATTTCCTACCCTACTTGCATGAGCATAAGGACCAACTCAGGTGATCAGATATTCCCAATGAAGCCAGTCAAGCAAATGACTTCCAGACTGAAATTTGGATTTAGCCTCTCCAACCTGAAAAAAGAACTCAGTAAATGATAACCCCAACTGAAAATATTTTTCCATCCCTGCATTCCTGAATGACATAGCCTCCATCTTCTTTGATTATTCCAACAATTTAGCAAAAGGATCTTCAATGAAATGGAAAGGTCCTACATTTTTATGACCAACCATGAGAGGCTCTTCGACGGGTTCTTGCTGATTGTTCACATTATCCATGTCACAACAAGGCCAATCAAACTGCAATTTTACTTGCCATCTGCCAGATTGAGTTTCATAAAGATTTTGAAAAGCATATTCATTTTCTTTGTCAGGAGGTATTGGACAATCAAACATATGTACATCAACCTGATAAAACTGAAGCTCTTCTTGGGTTTCAATCGAGATGGTATCAAGACCTTCAAGTGTATTACAGAAAACAATTCCTTCTAGGAAACAAGAATCTGAAGTTGGATGACATGGAGAATAGCTCATGTGACTATTCTGATCTTCTTCTAAATCATATGACAACTGGCAAAACTGAATAAAATTTTCATCCCTCTTGGGAGCATAGATATGGAGGTCATCACCAATTTTATCCGAAATCTCAGAATTTGGAACCTGCTCTTCTCTATCAAACACAACAGAAATATCATTAAATTTTTCAATAAAATTAAGCGCAACAAACTCTTCTTGATAGAAAATTTTTGAATGTGAAAGAGGGATTTGATTTTCTGTTTGGTACTTCTCTTTCCTATGGCAAATTTATGCTTCTTGGGATTTAATACACACTTGCCTCTCCTCTTTATCCCTACTTTCAAAAAAGAATTGGAAGCTTTCCATTTTAGACTTTTGTTTTTTATTAGAAGCTCTGATTTTTTGTTTTATCAATTCCAATGAGGCATAACAGAGGGGTAAGCCATCATTTTCACCATGTTTATTTTCAGAGGTTTGGTCATGGATAGTGACCAGATTTTCTTCAATAACGGTCCTGGAACTCGTAAAGTTTTCAGTTAACTCAATACCTGAGTAGTCTTCTTCATAATCATCATACTCATCATACTTAGGTGGACTGAAATTCTTTTTAATATCATTACCACCACAAATTTTAGCAGGGTGATTGTAATTTTCCTTAAACTAATAAGAATTACCTTCTTCTGGTACATCACCGAGCTGATCATCTCTCTACACATACTGGGAAAGACTGGAATGCAAAGCGAGTTCTCCTTGTTCATGTCTTTCTTCGAATCCAGATTCCTCTTCAATCTTTTCATCGTTATCTTTACTTGATAATTTTCCAGACACTCTAAGGTTTTCTTCAACCTCCAAAGCATAAATAAACATATGTTGCATATTTATAGACCTTCTCTCCAAAAGAAGAAAAGATAAATCAGAAGGCAAGTAGATGCATAGTGTAACTTGGCGGCATTCTCCAGGGGTCGAATTTCCCTTGGCATATCATAATAAAAACTTGCAAACCTTCTGTTAAAACTGGACATGATTTCCCCCTCCTGCATTCTCATGGAGTAAAATTCTGAAAGCACTAGGTCCCATGACCTTCTCTTACCCCAAAATTCCAAGAAAACATTAGAAAACCCCTACCATGTGTCTATAGACTCAAGCTGCAAACAGGTAAACCATTTCTTCACATCTCCCTGGAAAGATTGGGAGAAAGCCCTCATATAAACATCATCATGCTCCACTTCAAAAAGATCCAGAAAATGTTCAAAGCCTTGAAGATGTTTCTCAGCAGTTAGGTTTTTGGATTCTCCATCAAATCTGGGAAGGTATCCGTGGTATTTGGGGGGGTATTCATGAAGAAAAGGGGGCAGCTTTAAAGGACCATATATCAGTTGAGATCTGGGAGGAAAAGGAATATGTACAGGGGAAAATTCTTCAGCCTCATCCTCATGGGATTTGCAAGGCTGGCTATGGATCTTGTATGTTTTAGAAGAAAGAATGGGATCAGCTCTAGGGTTTGAAGGAGGATGTACATCTGTAAGATCTAGAGAAGGATATACAAAAGAGAGTCTCTCATAGCCTAGAGCTCTTCGGTGGAACAAAATTTTCTTGATATATATACATAGATGTAAAAGGAGTTTGATACAGAAAAACAATATTTCTTTGAAGGGACTGATGCTTTGATACTTGAACCTTGATTCTTCCATTTTTAAGGTGGTTGAGGTCATTTTCCAGTGGAGTATGCAACTTGAATTGAATCTTGAGTGGATTCGCCAGGTGAATGGTACAACCTGCTCATTGTCTAATTGCTGTTCACCATCAACATTCAGATCTGCCCCTTTGTCGTTCTCCCAGGGATGAGGAAAACTTTCGTATGAATCTTTCTTGGGGCCAGGATGAATTTAGAAATTCTTCAGTAGTATATTTCGGCGTACTGATCTTTCTCCATTGGAGTCTTGCTGAATTGTCTGGCCTCAATAGGTGGAGTCGCCAGGGAAAAATTCTTCAACCTTCTTGAAAAATGCGGAGATCTCTGTTTGCCCACAGGGATTTCTCTTATTCTTTGAAATTTCGAACAGGTATGTCGTTCTTCCAGGGCTCGATGAACAGCTCACACTCCTCTGCAGTGGCGCCAATTTGTTAACACCAAAACTGACCCCCAAGGATGAAAGAGGGTAATCTCGGGTAAACACTAACCAATCTTTGGTTTACGCTTCTGATCAAACGTAAACAGAGAGGGCTCTCTCCATAGACTCATAGAATACTGGAAATTTTCAAAGGTGTCAATCAGCGAAAACATACACCAACATTCAAACACTAAAGATATTCAATTACGACAATGCACAAAAGATTATATTTTTGTTTATGGAACAAAAATGATTTAAGAGCTATTTGGTTGAAAACGCGTGGATTTCATTTGGGGTGATGGCGTCACATTTAACTGGTTCTGCAAACATTATTCACAAATATTTAGCAAACGCATTCACGAGGGAAAGGTAGCAAGAAGCTAGTAGTCAAAGAGCTTTAATTTGTGGAACAGAAGAGAGAAGAGATAGTCCATCAATCTAAGGAATCTAACAAGGATGAATCCTACATCAACTTTAGCAGAATATGTTTGGTGAAATACTTGGAATAAGCTAAGTAGAGCATAATCTCTATGAATTCTACTTAACTGTTACCCCAATCCAAGCATGAAGGAAATATCACAGAATGGAATAACAAAAGATAGAAACACATTTGCACATGGGAAAAGAAAGGTACAGACCACCAGACCGATTACACAGGAATCCTTATAAAAAACGCAGGCATCAAGCTCTGCAAATTCTATTAAACAACTCCAAGAAAATGTATTACAAATTGATCATCAAAACACAAATACTTTCTCATAATATTTTTCAACCCTCGTGTCTCTGATTACAACTGTATATATAGGTGGCCTTGAGCTCTAGACTCGGCTCCTTCTCAACAGAAATTAGTTGCAACCAATTGACACCTATCTAACATCCAAAACGAACATCGTTTTCTGTTGCTATCCTTAAACAAATATCTATGGGACAAATTTTAACTGCCATTTATAATTACATAGCCGCTTCTCTACACAGTCCAACTATTTTAAACAAAAGTACAAAAATACAAAGATGTAGTTGCTGCCAGCCGGATTGCTTTCATGAGTTCTTTAATTCCTGGATACACACACACTGGATGCTTTTCTGTTTCCCCTGCACCATTTCACGTTGTCTTTCCAAAAATGGGTTTGCAAGCCATCTATGTATCTTCAAAACTTGGAAACCAGGAGTATACTTGTATATCCAAGAGAACTAACTTGCTGGATAGAGGGATGCAAAAGACATAAGAGTACCGCCACCCTATTTCTGGACTCTCACTTGATCATACCAATCGAGGAAATCACCAGCGTCGAAAGGAACATTCATTCGGGTTTTCTTGGGTGGGGAAATAGGGGGAATTTCTTCAGTAGAGAGGATCCAGTCTTGGATTATATCTTCATCAGAGGGGATTTTCGGCTCCTCTTCTTCGTGGGATTTTCCTCCTTTCTGTTGCAGCAAATTCCAACACTCCTGTAATGCCTTGGGCTCTTCCAGTTCTCTGGCAGAACTGTCTTCTGCTTGGTCGAAAAACATAAGAGGTGGGAGAGTATAATCCTCCATTATCTCAGATAGCACATGTTCTGGTGCAACTATTATCTCAGCCCCTTGCTCTCTCTCCATGTTTGTGATCTTGCATGCAAAAATAACTAGACAAATGAACTCACCACCCTTTGGGATTCGATGTAAGCTACAGGCCCGAAGAGTTAGGATTATAACGACCAATAGTGACGGCGTCTCCATGCGAATTATTCTCTCATGATTCTCTGACTTAGACCTTCCAAATAATTCATCATGATGACTGAGGATAGGACTGACATAATGCACGTACGACCGTGCATTTCAAATCATACATAAAATACCCTTAACGGCGCTGAGGTGGCTTATCCCATGTGGCCATCAATAATCTTTGGAGGAGATTCCCCTTTCTCGTGTGGGAGCATGGGGCATCTCCTCATGTAAATTGTGAAAATGGGTGGTTCAAGTGGTTTTGGAACCTCCTCTTCAGTTGTAACTACTTCCTCCTTGACCCTATCTTCTCCATTTTCTATATAAGAGAGGGAGAGGGACCATGAAAGGAAAGGAATCCCATTATAGTGTTATGCTAGAGGAATTTGGATTCACATCCCCCTCACGTGTGCCCTAGTTTCTTATAAACCCTATCACATCTGATCAGAGGTTGCGATGCTTGGAGAAGAGAAGCAGAAGACCTTGAATCTTGGTTTCATGAATTTCCATGCTTGAAGGAAGGTATAATTTTATGTACTTGATTCATTCATTAATAAATATTGGACATTATTCATACTATAGTAGGGAAAGTTTCCTATAGCAGGGGTGAGACTACCAACGTACTGGGGTAAAAGATAGACATACAATGTTCTGCAAGTACAATTATTAAGCAAAGGGATTAGGGTTAGGAGGACATGTACCTTATTCAATATTTTGATCCAAGCCTCTATTATTGCTCTCCAATGCAACAACCTACAAAAACATTGAACAAAACCTTCCTGTTGATGCCTCAAAATTCGCAGCACCAATCAGCAAGGGATTCTCCTCGGTAAGCAAGCCCAATTAGATCGCTCACCGTTTGGTGTGGGGAATCCATTCAGTTAATGGCTCGGCTACCGTATATGATTTTAAAATGAGTTTTCACCGGTTGTGGCCCGATCCACCATTTATGTATTTTATATTTAAAGATGATATGCAAGTGATCTATCTAAATTCATGTAATTAAAACAAATATGATCTAAACTATCTAAGCTAATTAATATATCCCTACAAGGAGCAAAACTGAAATATGAGTAATACGTTGGAAATACACCGAAGAATCTCACAGGTAGTTGTTTAATAATATAAATGCATTTACAACAGAAAGTAAAAGGTATCAAAGATACCTTTGGCAGAATTAAAACATTTCATTACTCATTTAACACATAATTGATTGCACAGGAAATGAAAGCATTCATAACTAAGAAATAATTTAGAATAGTTAGGAACGATCTCACAGTATATGCATGAAAGATGCATAAATAATTCAGCAGACATTCAACACATTCCCAAGCAAAACACAGTGCTAGATTTTCGCAAGAAAATGGAGATTTCTTTATTGATGCAGCAAAATAGTTCACGTACAAGACAAATCAATCCTTTCACCTGCCAAAAGTCCTTCTCTTCTATTATATTCCTCTATTTATAACTTTACAAAATTGTCTTTCTCCAACCCTAAACCTAGGGAAGCCCAAAAGTTTGTGTTCTAGTGCTCATATAACACAAAATTAGTTTCCAGCTATTTTTTAAATGTTTATACAATAAATCAGTTTTCAGTTGTCTTTTAGTATTTACAACAAAAAAACAAAATTAACTTCTAGTTGGCCTTTCCACTTCAGTTTCCTTTGCCACTTTAGTTTCCTTTTCCACTTCAGTTTCCTTTTCCACTTCAGTAATGTAACTGGTCCACATGCCAGCTTCTCGTATAAAAAAATTGCCCCTCGCAGAAACCATCATTTTTAGTGAGATCTCATGCTTATGGAGGTCTGATTTAATGTTTGTTGCTCCTGCTGCTGTCGCCTGGGTGATATCCTCCAAAAAAAAGCATGAATAGAAGCTTTCCCAATAAAACGATGGAGGTCCTCTGGTGTCAGGACATCTATCTTCTTTAGGTATTCTACTTCTGAATTCAGGTCGCCCCGCAGCTCTGACAAATGCTGATCTTTGTCAGGAAAATCATATATGGTTTGAGGTAAACCCATATGGCATTTCTGATGGGTTTTTCGAATCCTTAAGTAGAAGCCAATACATTTCCCGATATTTTTTTGGATTCCACTCATTATTTTTGTGCCATAGTCTCTACAAAACTCAAGGATTCCTTAATCTAGCTGCGAATCCTCTTCGAACTTGAGAGGTAGGTGCCTCGGGAATCCTGATTTTCCTTTCCTCCATTCAAATTACCTATTGATTTCCTCCAAGTGGCGCACATACTTTTCTTGAGTCTCAGTGCATCAACTTCAATTACTTTCATCCTTGAAATCATTCTCTTCATGCTACAAACCTCTTCTGTGATCATCTTCAGTGACTGATGAATCTTCCTCAGTATATCACCTGTGTGCTCATGGAATGTGGTGAAATATTGCTTCTCATTTGCAACCTTTAGTTTCTCTGACAATTGTTCCTTTCCATTCGTCAGCCTTTCAAATTGAGGCTTATAGAACTCGATCTACTATATACTGTTGGCCTCTAACTTTTTTATGCGAGTTTCTAACTCTTTCTTCTCGCTTTCTGCAGCTTTGACAAACATTGATCTTTGTCAGGAAAATCATCTATGGTCTGAGCTAAAACCATATGGAATTTATCATGGGTTTCCTGAATCCTTAAGTAGAAGCCGATACATTTCAGGATAGTTTTCTGGATTCAACTCATTATTTTTGTGCCACAATCTCTACAAAACTCAAGGATTCCTTTATCCAGCTGCGAATCCTCTTCAGACTTGAGAGGTAGGTGCCCTGGGAATCTTGGATTTCCTTCCCTCCATTCAAGCTGCCTATTGATTTCCTCCAAGTGGAACACATACTTTTTCTTGAGTCTCAATGCATCAGCCTCAATTACTTTCATCCTTGGAATCATTCTCTTCATGCTACAAACCTCTTATGTGATCATCTCCAGTGACTAATGAATCTTCCTCAGTATATCACCTGTGTGCTCATGGAACGTGGTGATGTCCTGATTCTTCTCATTTGCAGCCTTTAGTTTCCCTAATAGATGCTCCTTTCCATTCGTCGACCTTTCAAACTGAGGTTTATAGAACTCGATCTGCTATATACTGTTGGCCTCTAACTTTTTATGTGAGTTTCTAACTCTTTCTTCTTGCTTTCTGCGGTTATTAGTTGCATATTTAGTGCATCATTTTCATCTTCGAGCTTTTGGGTCTTCAAAGATATTTCTTGTTTTTCTTCCTGAAGTTCGCTATACTTTCTCTTTAGCTCATTACCTTGGTGCACCTCTTTCAACAGATTATTTTTCACTTTGAAGCACTTGTCCTTGTATTTCTTCACTTCTTCTACCAACATATCTACATTGTCGGCACTCACCTGAGCTAAAGCCACACTAGCTGCTGCCATGAACTGAGGGTGTCTATTAGTCCCTTGAAAAATTGGAACTTCTATTATTTTGACTTCATCTCGGTCATCTTGATTTTTCATCCTCTTTTCCGATCTACTCATGGTAGCCTTCTTCCTTTTATCGAAAAAGACAGAATCCACCTTTACCACTTGGCGTTTCTCTCAGGGAGTGTATGGGGTGAGAGCGAGCTCTTGAGTTGAGACATGTCCTTCAATGGTTGTCTCTGGTGGGTTTGTTATTGATACACCTAAGTCCATATCTTGTGTTCTTGAACTCCCTTGCTCCACAACTTCCTTGGACTTTTCTGCTTCTTCTTTTTGCCTTTGCAATTCTGCTGCTTCCTTCTCTTCTCTCTCCTTTATCTCCTGCAAATTTTCATCCTCTTCTCTCTTTATCCTTTCAGATTCTTCTTTTTGTAGTCTCTCAACTTGCTCCTGCTGAATTTTGGCAGCTTCTACATCCTCTAGTTGTTTCTCTTCATGTTCTTTTTGAAGCCTCTTTTCTTCTTCCCTCTGCTTCTCTGCTAGCTCCTTTTGAAGCCTTTGATTTTCTTCCTCTTGGATTTTATCTACCTCTTCCTTCTTCTTCTTTTCAGCTTATTGTAACTGCATATATACTGCCTCTTGGAACTGCTTCTCCTCTTCCTCCTTCTTCTTTAACCCAGCTCCTTTGGAAGCCTTGGAACTGGAACTCGCTCCGCTTTTGAGGCGGTAGCGCGTGCCCAACTCGGTCATGTTTTTGGTGCTTCGAAAGAACTCTTCATCCTTGTTGAAAAGATGTGTGTAATCAAAAGTGACCCTACAGTTAGTACAGTGAGAAACAAATTTTCCTTCGGGTTCATGCCCTCTGAAATTTTTTGTTCCAAAACGGAAAGATTCTAAGTCTTGAGCAAACTCTATGCCATCCTTTTCCTTGGGGAGCTGGTATTCCCCAATGGTAAAAGGAATTAGCGGGTATGAGGCCTCCTTCTTGTCATAGAGCACCCTACTGACTCCATCGATAAAGAGTTTCCTTACGACTTCTTTATGCACTATGTAATCTATGGCATATTAGGGAAATAGGGACGGGGGTCGACTCCTGCCACACATTTTGATGTATGTTCCCTTCGAAGAGAAGTAGTAATCCACGAATGCTTCTACGATTGACATAGCATTCTCTGATAGGAAATTTGGTTCCACCTTGAAGAGTAGTTGATATAGGGGCATGATGAACTTTTCACAGATCTGAGTGTAGTAGCTTGTATACTTGTGTGCCCACGTTATCTGATAAGCCACATGGAGGGGAGATTCTTTGCTCTTCCAGATGCATCCCAAATCAGGGAAAGGGTGCTTGATGAATAAATAGTCCACTAGATAAAAGGACATGAAGAAATCGGCTTTGTTTTGTGTCAATACTCCCTGTGCAACAGTTATAAGTGAGGCCATGCTATCTGAGATATTATCAACCCAGTTGAATATTGTACCATGTGTGGCTACATGGAACATCACCAACACCTAGCCAATTTTATATATGTTTCCATTTGTCATACCGAAAACTCGACTCAACATCAGGGCGATGAGACTGTACGGAGTCCTCATATGTTGACTCTCATACTCTCCACTGACCCTTGACCTTATTTCCCTTTCAATAATTGTCATCTTTCTTGCATATTCCAAAGGGTCCATCTTTAGCCCAGATATCCATTCATCATTTAGTAGGGTCTTGGGGTAGGGAAGTTTGTATGCTGCCATGATAAAATATGGTGTAAAAGATGCAAGACTCATCCTGATGACATCTGTGATGAATCTGGTGTTAATATTCACCTGGGGTAGTATCCAACCAATAACCTTCGAACATGGGAACAACTCGGTGCGGGTTGCTTCTTTGTAGAGGCTAGACCTTTTGATGTTCTTATAAACCATTATCTCTTCTAAGGAGGCCTCAGGGAAGTTTTGGTCTTCTACATCTCTGTATAGTTCGCCCCATTGATATTCTGGGGCAGCTCCTGTAATAGCTTTCGTGTCATCGAACATCGTCTCGAGTGAGGTGTCCAAAAGGATCTCTATGTTTGAGTCCAACTTGGCTAACTTGGCTTTCTTCCTGGTGGATCGTTTGTGCATATCAAACCTGTGATGAAAATGAAGCGACAAATGAGGGATTTCGATTGTTTATGTGCAATACAGTGTTCGTATTCATGATATCAAAATAAAACTTGGATTAACATGAATGTTAGCTTCCATTTAAAACTATCCATTAAGGTTGACAACAATGAGGCCAAACATTTACACACAATTTATCCATTCAATAGTTCGAATAAATAGAAAAAGCGTTGTTGGTGATCATTCGACATTATCTTATCACCATAATTAAAGAGCAAGCAAGGGCTATCGGCATTATTTTAGAAAATCAAAATGCAAAGTACTTAAGCCGTGGAAGAAAACAAGCCTTCAAGCAAACTAGTGCATTTGATGTTTGTGCAAACCATCTTTCGAGCAACAAATAAAGGTGATGGATGAAGCTTTAGTTTGGTCAGTTCATGAAAACAAAATAGCTATGTAGGCGACTATATCTTAACTGAAATTTATAACTGCGAGCAACTGATAGAAGCAAGCGTGCGTGTGCATGAAACAAAATGAAGCATAGTGGCTATGTAAAATATGACTTAGCTTCTTCTTGGTCCAAAACGACTCTACTGGGATGACAAATAGTGTGGTCATCGGGGTTTAGGGCTTGGGCGAGGTTTATTGATAGCAATCCTACCGCGCTTAGGACAAGAAACTTCCTGGTGGGTACAAGGTTCAAACTTTGGAAAATTTCGAAGTGAAAGGCTGCGACAAACTAGACTTGACCAAGAAACTCATGTCGACAGGGATACCAGGCACGGGTAAGACTAGCTAGGGCGGAAGTGTTTTTTTCGGTCTTATGAAAAACAAAGAGGGTCTGGTTTCTCAAAGAACTTAGGCTCTAAAACAAACAACCATAGACAGTTTTTTAAACAAAAATCGAATGCTAAGCTAAGGTCCCAAGTGGACAAAACAAACGGGACGGGTTCAAAAACCTACCTGTCAGCACTGGAGAGGTTCGATGTTGGAGTGCGTGTGATCTCTAATTGGCGACAACCTCCTACTCCCAATGGATCTCGACGATTATTCTCGTTTTTGCAAAAGGTGGGATGGAAAAAACCTAAAACCCCGTTGCATATATATGTAAAACGAAGCACTTAAGTCCCGCGGGGTTGGCAGTTGGGTACATTAAGGATGCACGTGGCTCAATGGATTGTTAAATAAATTCACATGGAGTCAATTAAAGTCTCCACTCACCCACTTTTGTGGTAGTTTCGATGATTTTACACTTAAAGCTTGTGCAACGGTCGACGAGTTATTGTTAAACATTGTGACTGGGGAGCTGCGCCGAGGATCGACGAGGAGTGAAACAAGATGGCGCAATGATTGGTGGAGCCTTTACAACGAAAAATTTGTGCAACGGTCGGTGAGAAAGACATTAGGTACTGCGACCGGAAAGCTGCACCGAAGATCGACAAAGACAAGACCAGGATTGGCACAATGGTATACAACGAGTAGATTAAAAACCACGACCGGTCGACGAGAATCAACCCAAAGGACCAAGCAACTATCGATGACATTAGTACTAAACACTGCGACCGGTCGATGAAGGATGAGCTAATAGAAAGCGCAACGATTGGCGAAAGATAAGTTAAGGGCTGTGACCGGTTGGCGAAAGATGGGCTGAAAGAAAGCATAGCTACCGGCGAAAATAAGATAAGGGATGCGGCCAATCAGCATCTTTAATCCTAAAGGTTGCGACTACTTAAACAACAAAAACCACTGGTCATGAAAAATAGACTAAAAAACTGCAACCAGTTTTGGCAAAAAAGTGAAGATTGCCTTAGCAAAAAAAAAACAACTTTTATCGACAAAAGGGAACAACTTAAAGGGTAAAAAACCAAGCTTTCAAGGGACCACGAAACTCTCTAAAAATTAAAGGAGAGGCCGTATAATTTTCAGAAAATTATGGTGATCAAGTTGCAGCAACAACAATTGGCGATTCGCTGGTGAACACAGATCTCTGAATTAATCTCTTTCCAAGGTCAGAAAACTTACAAGTTGTTGGCCCATATGTAAAAAATTGCATATCTCTTCCAGTTTCTGCAAAAAGAGTGATCACTTTCATCATAATGGTCATTGGGAAAAAAGGAAACCTTTAATCAGACTTCTCTACAACTCTCTTAGGGCCAAAATGTGGAGTTCATTTTTTAAATTCCGTCTTTCAGACGCCAACTAAAATAGGACTCTGCAGTATTGTAACAACATCCCACAGACATATTCGTTTTTTCCTCATTCCCATGCTGTCAACATCCTTTTGGATGCTTTCTTTATTGATGACTTTTGTCGTTTGAGCCTTCCATAATAACTTTCTTCAATCTTGAACATTTAATTTAGGTTCTTCAATCCATAATGTCCTTTTGTGTGAGCAAGAGATTTATTTGATTTTCATGCTCACGGACGGAGAAGAACCTTGTTGGGATGACCATTAGAACTACTTCCTTGATTGAATGTCTTTGCTTTTCTCAACCATGCTTGAATGGAGGCAAGAATTTATGGAAAACAGACTCATTGATATAAGCTCTTTTCACTTTAAATTTGCAGCATGGGATCATTTAAAATACCATACATCTGTGAGACATGCTTCCTCTCCATGGGTCTATTGTAGCGAACTTCCTGAGATAGTCATTAATGTGAGAGTGAATGGAGCCCAAATGTAGTAACAAGGAAATCATAAGTCTCAGTCATTTAACAGGGGTTATTGCGACGCAAGTATGAACATAAAGGATCTCTTCACTCTAGAAGCTAGTTAGTGAAAGCAAAGTCACATAGAGAAATTTTCTTTATAAGTAGATTCCAGCCTTTCAAAATTTGAGATTTGCTCAAAGTCCTGTCTCTCAACTACACCAAGAAGTTGGGCTGGAGTTTATTAAAGAATAAAGAACTCAAACAAAAGGCAAGGTAAAAAGGTCAAATGGAAACAATAAAAGGAAAACATACTATAGAATCTAAGTGAAAGAAAACAACAACTCAAATAAAACAAAACAGAAAGGTAAACTCAGAAAACAAAACAGTGTTTATTTATGTACAAAAGTGTCCCTAGAACTACGAGAAGTACTGTTTTAAAGCAAGGCCGTTGACAGGGAGGTTCTCTTCCTCCCATTGCAAGTCTTTCAGTTTGTACGTCGACGGGCCAAGATTTTCAGAAATTTGGTAATGTCCAAGCCATAATTGTTTAAACTTTGTGTGCTTTCCCTTATCATCATGGGAGTGGTCCCACTTCAGAACTAAGTCCCCTACTTCAAAACTCCTCTTGCCAGATTTCCGCTTATCAAACCACCTCTTGACAATGTCTTGGTGTTGGTGGTACCTATCTTTGGCCTTCTTTCGTGACTCTTCAAGCTTCATTAAGGTATCAATTATTGATTGTAAGGCTTGGTTGCTAGAACCTCGAGAGGCTTGGGATAATTGTAAGGATGGAAGCAATATGTTAGGAGAGAGTATGACTTCCTTACCATAGACTAGAGTGTACGGGGAAACTCCTTGGTAGGATATTCCTATACTCCATCCTAGTCCTACCATCATTTTAATTATTTTTCATTTCATTCATGCATGCATTTTTGCATACAGCCATTCAATTGCATGCATCCCAATCATCAGTCCCAGCAACTAGTCTCCATTTTGCTAGCCCCGGGAGCTTCTTTCTTATCATTTCTATCCCTCCTAGTGCTTAGTGCACCCTTCTTTCACCTACCACATGTGAAAGGCTCTCTTATTCACCTACCACTCAGTTACACTTCATTTAGTTGATTTATTTGTGGATCTCTCCTTGATTTGAGGATTGATTGACTTGTTAACTAACTGAAACACTCCGTTAAACCCCCAGTGAGACTAGATTGCCTATTTTGACTCCAGTCAGCTCCCCACGTGCCCTCCATTGAGCCTCCTTCACCACATTAGTGCTTCCATGTTCCAGTTATACCTACCACACTCAGTTAGACTTATTTTGACACCTAGTTGACCGTTACTTGTGCATTGATGACTCCACTGATGATGATTAGGACTCCTAGTGGTGTATTGTTGAAACTCCACTGATGATGATGATGAATTCTAGTGCAGATAAGTCATGCCCATGTAGGATAATTCGAATTGACACCTTGGCATTCGAATCCTCTCCACCATTTTATTATTTATTGTTCATATTATGATTAATGAATTAGTGAGTGTGTGATGTTATTCTGCTTCTATCTGAGTTCTATTGCATCTATGTTCTACTGCTCTATTATGCACTCTTCTTCTATTTTCTGCTTAATTCTTCTTGTGAGGTACATAAGCTCTTAGATCTGCTGTGAATATTTTCACATGGTATCAAATCATGTTGAGAGTATTGTCTATCTCCATTCCTGATATTTTTTTGCTGGACATTATCAAGATTTCGAGTGCAGCAGTTGCAACAATTTCTGCACTTTTGCAGCAGTAGTAGTTGCAAATATTTTCTATTGTTTTTTGCAGGTCTTCTAAAACAAATTCCATGAATCTGGAAGGAATTCCTCCTCTTTCTCCATTCAACTATGATGAGTGGAAACCAAAGATGATAGCACATTTGAAGAGACATGGTCTCTTTGATTATTGTTTTGAAAGAGAGTTTGAATCCTATGAAGAAGAGAATGATTGGTTAAATGAAGGTGACAGAGCCTATGCAGCAATGATGTATGCTATGTCTCGTTGCATGGTAACCCACTTCCTTTCTGCTGAATCTCCAAAAGAGCTACGGGCCCATCTGGATGGAATATTTGGCAAACAAAATGAAGGGATTGGTCCAAACTATTTCGAGAGAAATCCCAGTGATACATTCGCCCTCCTTGATGGTCTCTCTGATCATGAATCAATATCAAACATATCTCATAATGAAGTTTTCCACAAAGAAGAACAACTTGCAGATTCTACACTCATGCTCTTAATATCTTCTATTTCGAATTCTGTGCCATCTTACACTCTAGAAACTGAAGAGGTTCTTAAATCCTCTCTTGCACAAGAGTCTGTTGGTTTGCATAATGATGATCTCATGAATGTTTCGGAGGTTAAATCAGCAATTGGAGGTAATGCATTCGATCTCCTTGATCAATCACCTCTTATGTACTACTGTAAGATCATTTGTACATGCTCTCAGAATTTTATTGAAGATGTAGGGAATTGCCATTCGCTTGGGATAATTTCTCATGCATTTCATGGTTTTGATCTCACCTCTACTGCTTCAAACGATATCTCAAGAAACCATTTTTCAAGTCTTGGATCTGATTTAGATTCCAAGCAAACACTATCATGTGATGGTTATTTTGGGAATAATCTCACCTATGATGGTTCAAAGGAGAAAACAAAAGACTATCTACACATTCATGGATTTGATCCTACCTTAGCTGATTCGAATAACAGGTTCCAGGATCATCTTCATACCTCTAGATTTGTTCTCATCACATTTGATTTGAAGAGAAAGTACAAGCACATGCTTTTTTCGCATGATCCATTTCTTCCCAAGAAGAAGATACCTCCAAACATATGACCAAGCATCACACCTGCTTGTGTTCGGAGCATTTATTTTAGTGTGCCCTATAGTCTATTTTGAGGGGGGGTATTTTTCCCATGAGGTTTTCCCCATTTCCTCGGTTTATGGAATGTTATTTATTATTCATTGTATTGGGTGAACTTTGGTCTCAGTTAGCAGGGCCAAGGATGGATTAAGGGGGGGTGTTAGGATATTCCTATACTCCATCCTATTCCTACCATAATTTTCATTATTGTGCATTTCATTCATGCATGCATTTTTGCATGCAGGCATGCAATTGCATGCATCCTAGTCATCAGTCCCAGCACCTGGTCCCCATTTTTCGAGCCCCATGAGCTTCTTTTTGATCATTTTTTCCCTCCTAGTGCTTAGTGCACCCTTCTTTCACCTATCACATGTGAAAGGCGCCCTTCTTCACCTACCACTTAGTTACACTTCAGTTAGTTGAGTTATTTGTGGATCTCTCCTTGATTTGAGGATTGATTGACTTGTTAACTAACTGAAACACTCCGTTGGACCCCTAGTGAGACTAGATTGCCTATTCTGACTCCAGTCAGCTCCCCATGCACCCTCCACTGAGTCTCCTTCACTACATTAGTGCTTCCATGTGCAAGTTATACCTACCACACTCAGTTAGACTTAGTTTGACACCTGGTTGACCATTACTTGTGCATTGATGACTCCACTGATGATGATTAGGACTCCTAGTGGTGTATTTTTGACACTCCACTAATGATGATGATGAATCCTAGTGAAGATAAGCCATGCCCATGCAAGCTAATTCAAATTGCCACCTTGGCATTCAAATCCTCTCCACCATTGTATTTTTATTGTTCATATTATGATTAATGAATTAGTGAGTGTGTGATGTTAATCTGCTCCTATCTAAGTTCTATTGCATCTATGTTCTATTGCTCTATTCTGCACTATTCTTCTATTTTCTGCTTAATTCTTCTTGTGAGGTATACATCAGCTCTTAGATCTGCTGTGAATATTTTCACACTCCTAAGGAATTCTTCAGGGTAACCCTATCTTCCCATAAAGCGCTTGGAAGGGATGTATGCCAACTTCTCTGATTTTCAATGATGGTTTTCTTAAGAATTCAGATAAGGTTTTTGTTTGTGGATTCAGCTAGACCATTTCCTTGGGGGTAGTAATTTGCTGAATAATGAAATTTAATTCCTTTCTCATAAAAAAATTCATTTAATTTCATAGATGAAAAATAAGTTGCATTATCAAAGACTAGGGAAATTGGAACCCCAAACCTGGTTATGATGTTTTCTTCCAAGAACTTGATAACCGCGTCTTCATTCACTTTGCGCAGTGGAACAACTTCTGTCCACTGGGTGAAATAATCTGTAGCCGTAAGAATATACCGGTGCTACAACGAAGAGTTTGGATTTATATCTCTAATAACATCTATCCCCCATTTCTCAAATGGTTTAGAAAAATAATAATTGGCTGCAATTGTCGTGCTGCTTTCGGCAACCTGCCAGCGCTCCTTTTACATACATCGCAATTCCTAGCATAGGCATGAGCATATTTGAATAGAGTGGGCCAATAATAACCAGCTATGAGTATTTTATGAGCCGTGGTATCTCCAGAGTAGTGTCCTCTAGCAGGTCCATCATGTAACTCCTTGACTACTTTATCAACGTCCTCTTTCTCAAGACATCTGAGAAATATCCCATCATAATTCTTTCTAAAAAGTATTCCATCAATTATTTGATAGGATGCTGATTTTAGACGGAGTTCCCTTCTTTGCTTAGAACTCTAGTGCTCCGGTAAGTATCCCTGCTGTAAATAATGCACTAGGTCCCTATACCAAGATTCATGAGCGATGAAAATGGGACATACCTCAACCATATTCAGTTCAGCTTCATTCTCCCAGTCTAGCTCTTCATCAACTGGATTTTCAGTAAGTAATTTACACAACCATTGGCCTTTTATAATGGTGGCTGGTTTGAATTCCAAATCATACTCTTGAAGATCAGTGACCCAGTTCTCTCCTTTCCCCCAATTCCTTCTGTACAAATAGAGATCTAACAGCTGGGTGAGGTACTATGACTTTGGTTCTGTTCTTCTGGATATACGGCCTAAACTGTTTTAACGCTTTAAATAGTGCATATGCTTGCTTGTCTATGGTGGGATAGTCCAATTTATCACCCTGCAAATCGGTGCTCATAAAGGATATTGGATACTCGTCTCATGATTCTCCCTTCTGGGTGAGCACAACTGCGAGAGTGTTATCTGAAGTGAAAGTGTACATAATGAAATCCTTTTCAAAATATGGACTCCTTAAAGAAGGCACGTTAGCTATAGCGGTTTTGATGTCTTTAAATGGTATCTTCTATAAGTCAGTGCACTTAAATTGCACACTATGCTTTACCATTTGTTGCAAAGGTTTCACAATTTGAGCGAAATATGGTACAAACCTTCAAAAAATTTTTATTGTGCCCATAAAAGATTGCATATCCTTCTTGTTATGGGGCATGGGAATCTTTCTTATAGCTTGCACTCTCTCTTGATCTATCGAGATTACCTTTTTTGAGATGATATAACCTAGAAGCTTACCCTCAAGAACAACAAAAATACTCTTCTTGGGATTTAGAGATATACCATATTTTCTGCAGTGATAAAAAATCTGTTTCAAATGGAAAACATGGTCTTCTCTTTTCTTTGAAAATATTGTCACGTCATCCAAACAACTTACCACATAGTGGCCAACAAATCCTTGAAAAGAAATGTCCATGGCTCTCTGAAATGTAGCTCCTCCGTTTATCAAACTGAATGGCATTTTGCGGTATGGAAAATTTCCCCACTTTGTACGAAAAGTGGTCTTGAGCCGATCCTCCTCTGCTACTAATACTTGATTATATCCAGAGAAACCATCTAGCAAGGAGAATAGTTCTGAACCAGAAACCATCTGTAAAATTTGATCCATTGGTGGCACAGGGTAGTTGTCTTTATCAGAAGCTTTGTTCAAGTTCCAAAAATCCACACACAATCTTATCTCCCCCGAATTCTTTCGCACGGGGACTAAATTAGAAACCCATTCAGAATGTCAGACCTTAAAAATGATCTTAGCATCCAACAACTTCTTCAACTCTTTCTGTATTAACGGCTCAAGCGTCGGATGCATTCTTCGTAATTGCTGCTGAAATGGCTTCAACCCTAGCTTCATTGGTATTATGTGTTGTATGATGCGAGTATCATATGTTTTCATATCTTCATAAGTCCATGCAAACACATCTTTATATTGGTGAAATAGTTTGATGAACTTGTCTCTCTCACCTGGCGAGCAACATTTACCAAGGTTGACAAATTTTGGCTCAGCTTCTATGCCCAGGTTTACCAATTCATGCTGCATGGAGGAGCTGTTGGTTTTGACATTCACTAGCCTCCTGAACTTGTTTTGTAGATCAAACAATCCTTCCAGAGTCCTTACTCCTTTTGGCATGAAGTTTCCTTTGACTGCATCTTTATTTTGCAAATATGAATCGTGCTTCTCTTCATCGATTATAGCTTCTTGAAAAGCATCTTCATTAGTTAAGAAGTTGATAATTTCATCATCATCATCAAACACTCTTAAATTTGTGATATTATCTGGGACGGATAGCCTGAAAATCAATTCAATAGAGCACTTGTTATTTGTTGGCACTAATATGGAAGCAGAAGTAGCTAACAAATCAGCCACAACATTTTGTAACCTAGGAATAGAATTGATATTGAATGCATCAAAATGTGAAATCAAATTCCAAACTTCAGATTGATAACCTTTTAAATGTGGTGAAAGACAATGAATTATATCTCTTACCTTTCTGACAACTATCTCTGAGTCACCAAAGACTTTTAAGTATTTAACATTCAAACTAATAGCCTTCTTTAATCCCTGTACTAGAGCTTCATATTCTGCTGTGTTATTTGTGCATTCAAACTCTAGTCTACAAGATAAAAAATGTTTGTTCGATTCAGGGTCAATCAAAACATAATCGGCTCCGGATCCTTCTTGAGTTTTGGAAACATCAAAGTACAAAATCCATAATTTGTTTTCTATTTTAACTAAGTTAGTGTCGTTACTACCTAAGTCAGTGACTAATTCTACTCTGTTACAATCAATATCATCAGTCCGAGAAAAATGAAGGAGATAGGACTTCTCATCTGATTCATGGCTAACTTCTGTTGATTGATAATTCCCTGGTTCAATCTCTAAAAAATAATTTCCCAATACTGAACATGAAAAAGTTATAGCCTCATTCTTTTCTTCCAACTGAGTTACATTTTGTTTCATGTGGGGCAATCTCATTATTTTGATCTGATTTTGTCTGTTCTAGTATGGATGCCGTAAGTGAGACCAGTCTATTGCAAAGTAACCATTCAATTTCGTAGACCAGTTCCTAATCACTATTAAACCATAAGCCTTCAGTATATCTACCTCCATAATATCAATAAATTGACACACTCTAGGATCTACTGATAATCTAATAAGCACATCTTTTATTTCTCCAATTACTTTAACAACAGTCCTATCCAACTGTATGATCTGATATGGGGACGGTATTGGCTGTCCATTAATTATTTTACAAATTGACAATGGCATGAAATTCGAAGAAGCCCCAAAATCTACCAAACAGTTGTCTACATTATGATTAAAAATTTCAAAGGTCAACAGAAAAGGCAAAGTTTGAGATCTAGATTTCCTGCCAATGCTAGCTTCATTTATCTCAGGATTCTCCTCATTGTTTTCTACTGAAGTGCTAGATTGTGGATCAAAGGCTTCCAACAACTTCTTCCTTTGATGGGGAAGGCTACACATTTCAAATATAGAAATATTTTCTTTCGCTTTCTTGATATATGATGTCATATCCCATGTCATACTCTTTTGGGCCTTTTCCATGATTCTATGTTTTGTTTGTTGTAACCTTTGGCTATTTATTTATTTCTAGGTTTGATCCTTTTACCACTGTTGGATCCACCTTAGGTTGTGGTGGAATGATAGTTATGTGTCGATTAATCACTGAGCTTGTCTCTTTCACCACTGTGGGGTTTACTTTAGGTTGTGGTGGAATGACAGTGATGTGCCTCTTGGGAGTTTCTTTCGCAACTTTAGGTTTGGGGACAAACGGACTTGGATCATCAACTGTACCTTTAATCCGAGTAGTAATATTTATGGCTGAAACTTGAATTTCTTCGACGTATTCTTCTATCAATTATGTCAAGGTCACCCAATCCCATAATACCATTGTGGTGTCTGGAGCGGGCTCTTCCTATTCGAGTGCTTGCTCTTCTTGGGGATCTTCTTGGTATGTTACTTGGGCATCTAGCAATTGATTCATGACCAAAATCATCGAGTTTATCTATGTTGGTAACCTTATATGTCAATTAATTACAACTAACATACATGATGCTCAATATAAATTATCAAACCCAGGGAGGTCTTTTATTTTGATGGCAATAAGCACAATCTACGCATAAACATCCCTAGCAGTTGATTGAATAAATAAAGATGATAATCCTACCTATCTAATCAACCAAACTCATTCCATAAATAAAACGAATCTAACTCATACATCTAGGAATTCAAAGTGCAACTACCTTCCTACAGAAATCAACCTAGCAGTTATTGATCTAAGAATGAAATTGAACTAGATTACTTTTGCAAGAAGTTAAATCCTATAATTATCAAACTACAATATTCAATCTTTACCAAAATGATCCATCTAGCAACTACTGTAACTAAACCATAATCTTTCTAATATGTGAATTCAATAAAGATACAACAACAACTAGAACTAAGAAATAAATCTCAACTATAAATTGATAACCATTAGAAATCCTAGAAAGCATAAATGACTGGAAAGAATTGGAAGATGAGCTTGGCTGTAACAGTTATTGAGCACACATGCATAATCCAAACTAACCTACACAGTCGACTGTCACACCACGCAGTTGCAGCTATTCGTAATGCAAAGAATAAACTACCAATAAAGAATGCAATCATAAGCTCTCTGTTGCAGCTATCAAAAATACACCTAATGCAATTCCACAACACACAACAGGAAATGAATAAATCTAACTACCTACTTAAATCGGAAATCTATGTGAGAAGGAGGGACCTGGCCTTCTAATAGAGATGCCGTGAAATACCATGAATTAAGACACAGAAATGGGAGTAACTCTGCTCTTCATTAAAGATGGTAATTCACAGTCTCAGTTCTCTGTTACAGCCCGTACAAAATAATAATTATCCAACCCCAGACTTTGAAAACCTTCTCGAATTTATACATCAGGAATACAGTTCGTGATCCACTAAATCCATGCAGCAATGAAGATCTACGATCTTCATGCTATAGAGTTACAGCTAAATTGTTACAACCATAATGAATGAGGCCGTTAGTCATGAAGGATGTTGTTACACTGGCAGTGAATGGATCAATGGTTCAACCAATCGGGAGGCGTCCTGTCTGTTGCAGCTATGCTCTGTTTCAGCGACCTGTTACAGCTTCACGTGGAGAGATGCATTGTCCCTTGAAAATATGAGGAATTGAGTTAGAAGAGTAACAGCTGGCCCCAGTTATGATTCCTTACCAAGGCACGGCGACTGATACACCTGTGCTTTGATATTAACTTAATGAAATCAACACAAGTTAGCATAAATCAAATGATAGAATTCATAACCATAACAATCTTAGGCATTTAATTAAATGAAACAATAATGATGTATACCTTGTCAGGACTGCTGATTAATCTGGAGAAAGGCATGTATATGGTTTATGAAAGTAGGGTGTAACTGGGAAAAATGGTGTAATAGGTATGGTCAAAAAGGGGCATTTCCAGGGTCCAACATCTCCCCCCAACTATCCATTTGCATGTACCCATGCAACAACCGATTAGTTCGATCCTGACTTTGATTATCATTCATATTATGCAAGTGAGTTGAAGGAATCAATTTTTACAATTAGCCCTTGGAAACGCTGGTTCTTGTGTGACAACCTCTCTTTACCCTTGGTAGGTTTGTCTTATAATTGAACTCACCAAATTTTCAATTATGTTGGTCCTTCTGAAACAACATATTTTTCTTATGTCCCGTCTCAGCATCCTTTTCCTGAGTTGTAATTTCAACAAAAAGAAATTTTGAGGCTGCCGGTTCTTGTGTAACAACGTCCTGTTTCTTGATTCTTTTGGCCTACTGAATCGGTTCAATGTTTCTGAAACAATGGGGCTGTATCCTGGGAAAATTCCTTTGATTGTCTTGCTCCTGAGGATTTATGTAATGATAGGTCCACTACTGTAACTTTATGCCCTACAATATTAAAAATATCCCAACATTTGGGGCATATCAATTCTGGTTATCCTTTACTCCCTTGAATGGATGATAAAATCCCCAGTTGGTCTATAGCTTCCACCATTGAACTCGCATATTTCTTTGCCTATTTTCGGCATGTCTCCTTCCAGTTTTTTAGTTCTACATGAAGCACTTGCACCTATCCATTTAACAGCTCATTTTCAAAAAAAAATTCTCTATTTGAGGTTCTTCTACAACAGGTTCTTGTGTATCAGCAAGTGGTCAGGTTTCAAGATGGGAATCCCAATTTCTACCCCAATAAATTGACTTGCTTCTGTTGTAGTAACCGTTTTGATTTTTCTCCTTTTCCTTGGATTGGATGTATGGCGTTTGCTTATTAGCCATTCTTTTCTCCTTTGAGGAAGAAAAAATCTTATTGCCTTAGAAACAAGGGCAAATCCCTCCTTTCGAATTAAAGTCCTTCATATTTTAGGGAAGGTCTCCACATTCAGAGCTTCTAGACCGCTTTCTGCTACTGCTTTCCCTTGACATTCCTCTTCTACTGTTGTAGTTTTAGCTACCTCAATTTCAATCTCCTCTTTGTCCTCCAATCGAACTTTTGGTGTTCCAGCCCTCCCCTCGACTGAATTTGAGGAACCCCAGTCCTCATCCATTAACCTTGCAGAGAATTCACGGGGTGCTCCCGGACGAACCAGAAATGGCCCCCAAGTCAGTTTGTTATGTGCCAGGGCCCATAAGATTAATAGTTTAATTAGTCCATGATTCAAGAGGGATGATAAGGGGTGCTGAGATCTTTTAGCATAATAAGCCATGCGTTGCAAGGATCTAAGAAGATAGTATGACATATTTAGTAGCTTGGATAACGCAAATGTGATAAGAGGAAAATTTCATAAATATAAACAACACTATACCTCCCTTCACATGTGATATAATTATTTAAGAAGAGTGCAACTTGATCCCAAGGACTCGGAAGAGTTTCTAGTGCTGTTCCTCTACCCCGTGGTCGAACACTCTCCCTTGCCACCAGGAAATCCTCAGTTGCAGTCGGGTGACAGCGTTTCCAACTAAACCAGCATTTCTCGATTCTGGGAAGTCCTGTTACCTCCACTAGGATTACCTCTGAAACATCTACCCTTATGCCTCGAACCTTTGAATGGGTGCTCGTCAAATTTCAGGCAAATTCAAGGGTTCTTTCCTCATGAAAACCATTCAAGCGTTGAAAATAATCTGTCCACCCTGCTTCTTGAAAGATAGCGAAGACATCTCTATTCTTATACAAAGATTCTATTGTTAACGGCTCATACCTCATAGGGTTACCCATACCACTGAGCTTTTTGTGAAATATCATAACGAATACACCAGTTACAGTTTCAAACATCGAACTGACTACATGCAGACATGGTTGGTGGATAGTCGAAGTTTGAATTGAGCATTGTTGGAAAGGTGGCGCAATTTGTTTTGAGATAAAACCCGTGGCAGGATTATCGCACAAGTCAGGTAGAACGGTGGTCAAATCATAAGTATGGGTAACAACTTTATCATGATTTTGGTTCAGTTGATTTGCTATGGATCGATGATAGGGATAAATGACAAGTATAACCATTATTGCTTGCGATGTCAATAGATGCCTAATCATGATTATAGTTAGAACTCGTACCTTCAGAATTAGTGCTCGAGCCGCCATTCTATCATGGAATTACACTCATAGTTGCATCGCTGGTAGAATACGTGTGTGCCAAGATGAGTTGGATTCCGTCAACCAAGCTGATAAGTACATTCACACTGGTAGGAAAACAAGACGGCCCAATAATTTCCTTCATTCTTGGCAGACTGTGATTGAAACTATGGAATCATCATTCAAATTCGACCCAGGTCAGATCATTGATGGCGATACTGTTTCAAAAGGAAAATAATCTAGTAGAGTTGAAGATGATGAATAAGAAGATTTAAGCAGAGTTCCAGTTGCAAAAATTTAGAGAAGTAAAAAATAGTGGTGTAGCAGCTGCTAGACTTGACGGAATAGGAAAGAGTAGTAGAGTCGCAGCTGCTTGGCAAAAGGAGAAAATGAAATGGAAATAGCGGAGTCGCAGCTACTATACTTAGTGGAATAGGTAATAATGGTGGAGTCGCAGCTGCAGGAAAACAATGAAAATGAAATGGGAATAGTAGAGTTGCAGCTGCTAGACTTGGCGAAATAGGCGAAAATAGTGGAGTCGCAGCTGCTGGCAAAAAGTGAAGTGAATAATGGCGGAGTTACAGCTGCAAAAATAGGAAGAATGAGCAAGGTAGGGAGTTGTAGCTGTGAAAAATGAGTAATAGGTGGATTTTTCAGCTGGCTGCTGAAAAACTAACGAATCATCCATCTTCTTCAAAGAGCTTTATTAAATCAAGAACAATGTAAGGTGCCTGCAATCGTCTAGCTCAGTCACGACTGCTGTTCCTCTAATTAATTCCTACATACAATCTTCTAAAAAAACCTGATCAAGTGAAAAATGAAAAATAGATCAAATACATAATGAAAAATAAATTATGTATGTACAAATTATGTGGATATTGCAATTCTTAAAATTTCACAGGGGTTGAGAAAAATCCCTGCCCTGGCGTTAACTGATAATCTGGATCTGCTGCAACCTGTGAAACGAAAGCATCCCTTGAGATCGATTTGTGATATAGTCATATCCGATGACCATTTCGGAATAATGGTGTATTGTTTTCATCAATGGTGATCAACCAAACTGTTCCATTGTCAAATACATGATCTATTTGATAAGGTCCCAACCAAGGAGTGCGTAGCTTGCCTTTGAAATCCCTCTTAAACCATGAATCATATAACAGATCCCAGTCTCCTTCCTGGAAGACTTTCTTCTTTATGAATCTATCATGCCACTTAGAGCGCTGTTGTTGGATTAAAGTTGTATGATTTACTGCTACTGTGCGCTTTTCATCCAATTCATTAAGCTGATTCAGTCGGTTCCTTTGTGCTTCTGATAGATCCAGATTCGCTTCTACAACTGTTTTCAAAGTTCTGATTTCAAATTCAATTGGGAAAACAACATTCTTACCATACACTAACTCATATGGGGAAAAACCAATGGTGTTACGCCATGTAGTGTGATAGGCCCATAGTGCCTCTGGAGGTCTCTTAGCCCAATCCTTATGATGGCTTTTCACTGTCTTTGTCAAAATAGCCTCGATGACTTTGTTTGAACTCTCCACTTGGCCAATGGCCTGTGGATGATATGGCGAGGTTTTTCTATGCTGAATATGAAATTTCTGTAACAGTGCTTCCAGTTTGTGAGACACAAACTACGTTCCACCATCTATGATGATTTCCTTGGGTACTCCAAACTGAGTAAAAATTTCTTCATACAAAAAATCAATCACAGTCTGATCATTAGCCTTAACCAAGGCTACAAATTCCACCCATTTGGTCATGTAATTTGTGCAAATCAAGATGTGAACTTTCTGTTTTGAGGGAGGGTTGATAGGCCCTACAAAATCTAAAGCCCATCTATCAAATGGTTTAGACACGAGTTGTGGCTGCAAAGGCATTTCATCTAATCTGTTGGGTTGGCCCATCCTTGAATAATGTGGGCCAAAAATAACCCATCCTCAAGACCTTATGACCTGTCTTTTTGTCAGCAAAGTGTCCCCCACAGGGCTCATCATGGCAAGCTTTAGGGATACTGAAAATTTCATCTTCTCTAACACATCTTTGTTAAATTTTGAGCATTAATTCACAATACTCTAGGATCTTTACTGAGAGAATAACATGTACAGTATATCAAATCATAACAATCATAACAAGCATGTCAATCATCACAAGAATCAAAAGCATGAGAGACAAGAGACACAGAGTTTCCATGGGGAAAACCCTAAGGTGAAAAACCCCACAACTTCCTCAGAGATAGAGAGAGCAATGGCTCAACCAAAGTAAAACCAAAATACACAGAGATAGTCTCCTAGTAGCAGATGATCCTCCTCCTCACTAGTGCACCACTTTCTGAGTGAGAGAAGTGTGAGTTTCCGAGTGATCCAAATAGAGATCTCCCGATCTCTATTTATAATAGTCTTTTTGCCCAGTGACCTTATGGGGCCAACTTGTCTAGTTAGGTACATCAACCATATAATATATATTTCAGGGCCGACCCCACACATGGTGGTCTAATAACCTATCGGCAAGTACACACACTTGCGACACTTGTCAATACACATGAAAACACTTCCTTATAGAGGAATAACACATCTCTTATAAGGGTACAATAAATATACATGAAATACATAGATGAAATACATTCTGACGTTACATATACATCAACACTCCCTCTTAACTAGGAAGGTATTTCTCGACACAGATCTGCTAGACAAGTCTTCTTCTCAGGATCATCGTCATTGCTGCTGCTATCTCAACCAATCTCCGAATCTACTCGTCATAGGAAGTTCTATAGGGCCAGTCCTTTTTCATACTGGATGTAGGCCCACCACCTACAGGTCTTCATCATCACTGGCCATACTGTGGAAATCTCAGGACTTATTACGTGCGTCACAAAACCTTAAAAGAGTCTCTTGACTAGCAAGAACCCTAAAGAGCATCTGAGGCATTTTTCATCCTGTCCAAATCTTCAAGACTTATTACATGTGACCCCACCACAAAACCTCAAAAGAGAATCCCAGGACTGATTATGAGCACAAGGCTCAACCTGTCGGATCTCCCAGGGCACAAATTACATGTGGTCACCACAAAACCTTGAAAGAGCATCCTAGGACTGATTACGAGCACAAGGCTCAACCTATCGGATATCCCAGGGCACAAATTACATGTGGTCATGGAAAAACCTCGAAAGAGAATCCCAGGATTGATTACGAGCACATGGATCAACCTATTGGATCTCCCAGGGCACAAATTATATGCCATAGGACAAAACCTTGAAATAGCATTTGCCAAATATCCCAGGGTACAAATTACATGCCATAGGAAAAACCTCAAAAGAGTATCTGCAAATCTCCCAGGGCACAAATTATATGTCCTCCCAAGCAAAACCTCGAAAGAGCATTTGCCAGATATCCCAGGGTACAAATTACATGCCATAGGAAAAACCTCGAAAGACTATCTGCAAATCTCCCAGGGCACAAATTACATGCTTATCTGTACAACCTGTTCCACGGTCACAGAGTATCAACCTGATACTCACCATACATCATCCTGATGTACACATGATCATCCTGATCATCATCACTGCAACATCCTGTTGCATGTCATCTAGAGCAACATCCTGAAGCCCGTCATCCATGATCATCCTGATCATACACTGCATCCACCTGATGCATACCAAGTATCTACTTGATACATATCATCACACATGATCCTCCTGATCATACAATGTATCCACTTGATACATACATAGATACATGATCCACACAATGCATCTAATTGATATATATCGATATACATGATCTACTTGATCATACACAGTATCCACCTGATACATATACAGATACATGGTCCAAGCATCCAACGTGATGCATATACAAAATACATACAAATGATCCAACCGATCATATCCAACATCCAACATGATGCATACCTACATATACATATAAATGATCCAACTGATCATATCCAACATCAAACATGATGCATACATACATATACATATAAATGATCCAACTGATCATATCCAGCATCCAACATGATGCGTACATACATATACATATAAATGATCCAACTGATCATATCCAGCATCATCCTGATGTATATACAGAGCAGTAACTGGAGCATCATCCTAATTCTCATCATCCAGCGCTTACGTCCACAGCCATGTGAAGGATCCTCCCTCCAACATGCTTGGAATGGCTTCAACAAATGTGTCCATCACTTCTTCCTTGAAGTGTCGCTGATCTGAAGAACACCAAGCCTCTCCCTAAAGTACTCGAACTTCACTCTGGCTAGTGGCGTTTTTAGTAAATCTGCAATCTAATCATCCGTCGCAACATATAGGAGCTTTACTACTCCTCTCTGCACCATATCCCTGATATAGTGATATTTGATCTCTATGTGTTTCGACCTGTCATGAAACACTGGGTTCTCAGACAGCTTCACACAACTCTAGTTATCACAGAAGATACCAGTAGCATCCAATGAGAGATCAAATAACTCAGATAGTAGCTTTCGAAGCCATACTGCCTCACAACTAGCTGAACGGGCTGCAACATACTCTCCCTCAGCTGTACTCAGTGCTACCCAGGACTGCTTCCTGCTGAACCAAGAGATCACACCTGATCCCATACTAAAGCAGCACCCAGATGTGCTCTTCCTATCTGCAGCATTGCCTGCCCAATTTGAATCAACATAACCTTGCAGGTTAAACTTTTGATTCGCTTCATACTTGAGCCCATAATCAACTGTACCCTTCAAGTACCTCAGAATATGCTTTACAGCAACCAGGTGAACACTCCTCGGATCCGTCAAGAACTGGCTCAATGTGTTCACTGCAAAGCAAATATCTGGTCTCGTGTTTTTCAGGTACATCAAGGACCCAATCATCTAACGATACACAGAGACATCAACCGGCTCAGATGAAGCATCACATAGAAGCTTCAGATTCGATGCCATAGGTGTGGCCATGGCCTTGCAATCCATCATCCCGAACCTCTTCAAGATATCTACAGTGTACTTCCCTTGTCCAAGGAAGATCCCATCTGTACTTTGCCACACCTCCATACCTAGGAAATAGTACATCATTCCCAGGTCCTTCATATCGAATTCAGAAGCAAGCTTCCTCTTTGTATTTGCAATCAATCTGTCATCTCCTGTTACAAACAGGTCATCCACATATCGAAGTAGAACCACAGGATTCCCTTCCTCAACCTTGTAGTAAAGGTTGGAATCCACTTTACTCTTGGTAAAGCCCAAACTAGATAGGAAATTCTCCATCCTACCATATCAAGTTTTGGGGGCTTGCTTCAAGCCATACAAGGCTTTCTTCAATCTACACACATATGACTCCCTGTCATGTGTTTCAAAACCGAGTGGCTGCTCCACATACACTTCCTCCTCAACTACACCATTCAAGAAGGCAGTCTTGACATCCATCTAGTGTATCTTCCATTTCATCATTGCGGCCAGGGCAAGTACTGTTCTGATGGAAGTGTACCTGGCTACAGGAGCAAGAGTTTCTTCATAATCTATTCCCTCTTTCTAAGAGAAGCCACTAGCTATGAATCTTGCCTTGTATTTCTCTACACTGCCATCTGCAGCATGCTTGATTTTGTAGATCCATTTGGAAGTCACAATAGACTTCTATTTAGGTCTTGGGACAACATCCCAAACATCATTCTTCATTATTGATTGGTATTCCTCGACCATGGCATCCTTCCATTCTTTCTTTTCCACTGCTTCTTCATAACTGGAAGGTTCTTTATTCATGATGTCACAGAGCAAAGCAACATAGCTGGTATATGATCTAGTTCTCTTCTTTGCTCTATGTTCTTCTTCTGTAATGCCAAATCTTTCTGCATCCTGAATGAGCTCTCTATCCCATGCAGGTTTCCTCTTGTGAGAGTTATCTTCACGGGGTGGATCTACAGGTTCTTACGGATCTTCAAACTCACGAACAACTTCTGGAATTGCTTCAGTCATGGTAGTGTCTTGAAATCTAGTTTCCTTAGGTTCTTCATAAACTTCAATAGGTTCCTTCCTTGATTTGATGAATGCTGAATTTTCATCAAATGTTACATCCCTGCTGACATCAATCTTCTTGAATCCTGGAAAGTATATTCTATAATCCTTCGAGCTTTCCCTGTAACCCACAAAGATACCCTTCTATCCTGAAGGATCTAGGTTGGTCCTCTTTTCCTTTGGGACATGAGTGTATACTGGACAACCAAATATTCTGAAATGGCTGACTTCAGGTTTCTTACCAGAAAAGACCTCTTCTGGTGTCTTGTCGTCCAATATCTTGTGGGGTGTTCTGTTCTACACATATACAGCTGTTCTAGTTGCTTCTTCCCATAGATGCATAGGTAGATCCTGGTCATGCAGCATTGCCCTTGCTGCTTCCATGATTGTTCTATTCGTCCTTTCTGCAACTCCATTCTGTTGTGGATTGTAAGGAGTATTCAACTCCCTCTTAATCCCTGAATCGCTGCAAAGCTTCTTGAAGTCACCTAAGGTGAATTCTCCACCATTGTCGGATCTGAATGTTTTGATCTTCTTGTCAGTTTGATTCTCCATCAAGGTTTTGAATTCCTTGAACTTATCAAACACCTCATCTTTGTTCTTCAAGAAGTAGACCCAAGTCTTCCTGGAAAAGTCATCTATGAAAGAGACAGAGTAAACATACCCACTCAGAGAACTGGAAGACATAGGACCACATACATCTGAGTGGATGATTTCCAGGATACCTTTTTCCTTGCTTTCACTGCTTGAGAAAGCCTTCTTAATGTTCTTACCTTTTGCACATCCTTTGCAAACGCCTTCATGCTTGGTCTTGATTTCAGGAAGACCTTCTACAACCTTACTTGCAATGGGTAATGCTCTGTAGTGCATATGTGCAAGTCTTCTATGCCAAAGTTCACTTGGCTCCATGGAATCATGCACCATGGCATGTTCAGGTTGTCCTTTCAATTTATACAAACCTCCCTCTTGCTCTCCAATCACCACTGCATCATCAATAGTTTTACCCCTTGGCCACATTAGGACTTGGCCATCTACAAATGCAACCCTCATACCTTTTGCATCCAATGCAGAGATGGAGAGTAGGTTCTTCTTGAGCCCAGGTACATAAAGGACTTCCTTCATCTTCAAATATTTTCCAGAATCTAGGTTATAGGAGGCTTCACCACTTCCTTTGATGGGATATGGATAACCATCCCCAAGTTTCACTTTATGGGGTGATTCATGTTCAGACAGATTTACAAAAGATTCTTTAAACCCAGTCATGTGTTTAGAAGCCCCACTGTCAATTAACCAATCATTACAACCATGGGAGATAGTACCTGTGAGAGCAGAGATTAGAACATACTCTTCTTCACTTGATGAGTCATAATCACTTTCTATCCTAGCCTTCTTCTTTGGAGGTTCATCATTATCAACAGCATGAGCATGACATCTTCTTTTGTTATTCTTCTTCTTCTTGTTGAAGTTGTTGTTGTTATCTTTCTTCTTCTTGGGATAGTATGAAGCAAAGTGTCCCTTTTCATTGCAATTGAAGCATCTGAGATCTTTCTTATCTTTATGATAATGGTGGTGTGAGAATTTCCTGTTATGAGATAATTCCTTCCTGGACTTGCCTTTCCTGGCATGTGCTATGAGAGCTTGATCCTCATTTCCCATCTTTTCTTCTTGGGCCACAAGCCTAACTTCTTCTTGAGAGCATTCCTCCCATAGTCTACTAAAAGAGATCAATTTCTTTCTTGCACAGATTCCTTGAATAAAGGAGTCCCATGACCTAGGTAGGCCATTCAAAGTGGTCATAACAATTTCACCATTGTCCACTACTTCATCCATAGCTTCAAGTTGTTCCTTGATCTGAGATACCTTAGAGAAGTAAGATTGAATGGTTTCTCCATTCGACATCTTGACCCCTTTCAATTTATTCCGCAGAGTCATCTTTCGACTTATGTTCTTCCCTTCAAATAACTTGGTCAAGGAGTCAAACATCTCCTTGGGTGTCTTTAGAGAAGACACATGGGGTATGAGATGGTCTTTGATAGAATCAACAATGATTCTCTTTGCCTTGACCAAGTTCTTCTTATGCAATACCTTAGCCTCTTCATCCTCTGGGATAGGGATGTCTTCTTTTATATGAGTCTAACTCATTCTCTTCCAGGATTAACCCAATCCTATACTTCCAGGCTCGGAAGTTATCAGCCCCTTTAAGCTTATCCTCAAGCTTGGTGTGGTGAGACATCTTAAGAGTACTTCAAATGGAAATAGAAAATATTTAGGTCTTACCACTTGAATTGCTGAAAACTGGATCTGGTCCCAGATTAGGGTTTGTCGGAAAAACCCTAAAAATTCAAAATGTAAATTTCAACTTTCTGAAAGGATAGAAAGATGCGCCTTGATGAGCTGATCAACCTGGTGTATTCAGAAATTGAGATCTGCAAAGCTACACCCTTCAAAACTGCCTTTATGTCTTCCCAGATTCACTCAGGAGAGCCCTGAATTAGGGTTTGAGTTTCCCGGAGATATACCCAGCCAAAAATCTCGATCCAAAGCTCTAAACTTAAATTTTTGCAAGGAGCTTCTAGCTATGTCTTAATATTTCAGAAATTCCTATTTTTGTGGAAACCCTAATTTGTAGGGCCAAATCTTAAAATGCTCAGAATTGAATTCTGATTAGACAGATAGATTCTCCTTGATGAGTAGAGTCAATCTACTATACTGCTTTTCCAAAAGCTATGGAGAGAAACCCAATAAACAAGAAACTCAAGTTTCCATCACTGCATAATGTCTTCTTCTCAGGTTAGCTCTGATACCATGTTAAATTTTGAGCATTAATTCACAATACTCTAGGATCTTTACTGATAGAATAACATGTACAGTATATCAAAGCATAACAATCATAACAAGCATGTCAATCATCACAAGAATCAAAAGCATGAGAGACAAGAGACACAGAGTTTCTGTGGGGAAAACCCTTAGGTAAAAAACCCCACAACTTCCTCAGAGATAGAGAGAGCAATGGCTCAACCAAAGTACAACCAAAATACACAAAGATAGTCTCCTAGTCTCCTCCTCACTAGTGCGCCACTTTCTGAGTGAGTGAAGTGTGAGTTTCCGAGTGATCCAAATAGAGATCTCCTGATCTCTATTTATACTAGTCTGTTTGCCCAGTGACCTTATGGGGTCGACTTGTCTAGCTAGGTACATCAACCATATAATATATATTTCAGGGCCAACCCCACACATGGTGGTCTAATAACCTATTGGCAAGTACACACACTTGCGACACTTGTCAATACACATGACGACACTTCCTTATAGAGGAATAACACATCTCTTATAAGGGTACAATAAATATACATTAAATACATAGATGAAATACATTTCGAAGTTACATATACATCAACAATCTTCTGATTTGTAAATCAATCCCTGTGTAGAAAAGATGGCCATGAATCCAGTAGTACCTAGCACTCTGTTGTATGATCTTCCTTTTTTCTCTCTTTGATAGATGTGCTGGAAGCTAACCTGCAGCCAAAAAGTTAGCAATATCTGCATACCATGGGGAATGAGTTGATACTGCAAACAAATGTTCATCAGGGAAGGAATCTTCTACTGGTAAATTGTCATCATTGTTAGTAAGTCGAGATAAGAAATCTGCAACAACATTTTCCTTCACTGGTCTATCAATAATTGTGATATCAAATTCCTGTAACAGTAACAGCCATCTAGTAACTCTAGCATTCGTGATTGGTTTATTCATTAAATATTTGATAGCAGGAGATAAGTTCTTGCTAATGTAATAAATTGCATAAGGAGCATTACCTTCCTGCTGTCCCAAAACTGCTCCAATGGTAGTTTCTGAAGCATCTCAAGAAATATGAAAAGGAAGATCCCAATTGGCCCCTCATAAGATGGGTGCTGTAGATAGCCTTTTCTTTAGCTTAGTACACGCTGTTTGGCATGCATCATTCCAGAAAAAATATGCATCCTTCATCAACAAAGTAAACAAAGGAGAAGCTAGTTTGGAAATTTTTTCTATGAACCTTCTGTAATAGCCAGCGTTCCCCAAGAAGCTATGTACATCATTTTGTGTTCCAAGGGTTGATATATTTTCAATTACCTTGATTTTGGATGGATCTACTTGGTTACCATCAAAAGAGATGAAGTGGCCCAAAACTATGCCCTTCCTCATCATCATATGGCACTTTTCAGTGCTTAAAGAGAGCTGGCTTTGTTCATAGCGTTTCAAGACCTTTTCTAAATTTTTCAGTGCTTCCTCATAACTATCACCATATGGAGTAAAGTCATCCATAAAAATCTACATGCAATCATTTACCATCTCTGAAAAGATTCCAATCACTGCTCTCTGAAATGTGGCTGGTGTGTTGCACAACCAAAAAGGAAGTACCTGATATGCAAAAGTTCCCCAAGGGCAGGTGAAAGTGGTTTTGTCTTGATCTTCTGGAGCAATCTGGATTTGGTTGTAGCCACTAAATCCATCTAGAAAGGAAAAATACTTCTTCCTAGACAAGGTATCAAGGACCTGATCGATAAAAGGTAAGGGGAAGTGGTCCTTCTACGTTGCCTTGTTCAATTCTCTGTAATCTACGCAGACCCTCCATTTCCCATTCTTCTTTGGCACAATCATGAGTGGAGAAACCCACTCACTGTCTGAAATCGGGTATGTAAATCCTGCTTCCAAAAGTTTTTGGATCTCTTCTTTCACAATGTCTCTTAGGTTCAAGTTCATCCTTCGTTGTGGTTGACACATAGGCCTGGATTCGCTCTTAATATAAATGTGATGGGTACACAGATTAGAAAGAATCCCTTTCATGTCTGTATACTCCCAAGCGAAAGCTCCCCTTCGTTGTTTCAGCAGAGTGACTAGTTGTTCCAGCTCACTGGGCATAAGGTTTGGATTGATGTTCAATGTTTTCCCCGGCTCAATTTCCACTAGAAAATTTTTTGAATTCTTGAGTAATGGAATTATACTGGCATCACTGACTAGAGTTTCTTCTATAAGATTTTCTTGTTCTTTCTCATCGAATGTACTATAGAGAATCTGATAGACATGCTTATTGATGGACGTGGGCTCACTGATGAAACCGTTAATGGAATCATCCTCTATTTCATCCTTAAATGTTAAGGCTCTCCCTATTGTTAATAACGGCTGGACACCTTCCTCCTCTTCCAAATCTACCCAAAGTGGAGTTTCAGCTTCTGTGCTTGGTCGAGCTGGAGGATATAAGGTTAGGATTTTGATCTTAGTCCCGTCTGAGATGGTCATAGATCCTGACTGATAGATGATACATGCATATGTTGTGGCCAACCACAGTCTTCCCAGGATTAGTGAGTGTCCCCCCAACTGATATTTCGGCTGTAACACCAAGAAATCCGTAGGGTATTCCCACGAGTCAACTGAGATTACAAGGTAGTCTAGGATCCCCTCAGGCTTGATTGTCGATCTGTTAGCAAGTTCTAAGATGATAGGGGTTGGGAGAAGGTTAGTGAGTCCAAGTTTCTTCACAGTTTCTATGGTCATAACGTTAATAGCCATGCCTAAGTCTACCAAGACGTTGGGGATTTGTGTGTTTACTATGTGAACTGTCACAGTAGGATTACCAGGATCATTGTATTTTGCCATAGGAGTCTTCCCCATTATCAATTCGGAAAGTTTTCCCAATACATGGACAATGGAAGTATCCCTAGGCCTTCTTCCTGGTTTCTTGACACATAAATCCCTAACAGTCTTAGCATAGATGGGCATGTCATGGAGGGCTTGTAATAATGGAATTTTGACATACAATTTTTTCAATTCTCCTAAGAGATTGAATCGAGGCTATTCCACTATTTTTTGCAGGGCCAATTGTTTAGGGTATGGCAGTTCTCTCATCAATTGTGTAGCCTGTGCTTCGTTGTGCGTTACTTTCTAAGTTTCAGCCACTGTTTCAGCAGGAATGTCATCATCATCAATAATGGGGATTGTTGAATGAACATTATTCTCATAGTGCTGATTCACTCCAGTTCCAGTCACTGGGGATGGAACATCCTTAGTGATGATGGGTTCCACTACCCTCCCTGATCGTAATCGTATATCATTGCAGGGAACTTGGGAAATGGAATACGCAGGCATGTTGGCAGTCTCAAACTGATGTACTACTTTATTGTTCGGGTTTGGGTTAGGTTGTGCAGGTAGCTGTGGTTGAAGTGGTGCATTCGTAGGTGCAACATTGTTTTGGAATTGCAGCTGTGGCTGTTGGTATTGTTGGTGAGGATACTGTTGAGGAGGATACTGTTGATACTGAGTCTGGTGATGGGGGAAGTTATTTCCTTGGTAATAATTTCTCTAGTTGGAATTCCAAGGGGCTTGATTGTTTGACTACTGTGACCATGGTGTCCAAGAATTAGGATTTTGCATTGAATTCTGAGATGGATTCCACTGGTTACCAGAATAATGTGAAGAGAATTGTGTATTCATATTATTCATATTATTCATACCATTCATATTATTCAGAAAAAATGATGGGTCTTGATTCATACCTTGATTGCGAGGCTGCTATGGTTTTTTCTATGCAATGAAGTAAGCTTGTTCCACATTTGAAGTGGATGCCTGCAGAACTTCCTTGACCTTAGGTAGTGAGGAACATTCCTTGGTTTCATGCTCCAACTCACATATTCTACATATTTATGCTTTGTCCAACGGGCATTCATTTAGTGGGTGCTTTTTCCTCCATTTGGGACATAATACACCAAGTGAAAGGATGTTGGAGCTCTCAAGACATCCAACTCTGAGGAAATGGATCTCATCATATCAGTCTTAAAATTCTCTAGCAAGTTGCTTATCTCTGCTCGAGTGGCTCCTCCACTAGCTGACTTCTATGTCCTAGTGAATACATCCTGATCTCGATCCTTGTCTCGTTTGCTAGTTCTAGAGGATCCCATTGAGTACCTTCGACATAATTCAATGATATTCTTGAAAGGTTCTTTTGAGATGTATCCTTTCCCCAACAGATTCAACATATCAAGGTAGTCTTCCCTAATTCCTCGTAGCAAAAAAATATTAAGTACATCTTTTCCAATCTCAATGTGTCCAGACCTTTGTAAATTGTACAACAATCTTTCCACAAAGTCTTCCAATCTGTCTTCTTCCTTCTGAACCATTTTAAACAACTCTTCTTTTCTATCCCTAGTTCTACAATATTCTTGATATTTAGAGAGAAAGGTGTTTTTCATTTGGTCCCAAGTAGTATTGGTCTCACGACCTAGACTCATGAACCAACGCAGAGCATTTCCTTTCAAGGTGGCTAGGAACAATTTCAGCTTCTGAACACTAGAGGTGTAATCATAGCTGCGACAGAGGATATCAAACTCAAAAAGAAATTCATCAAGATCTTCAGAAGATTTACCATGGAAATTCGGGAGAACTGATGGTGAGATTTTTTCATAGGAGCTGCTCCAGGTGTCTGGAGGATAGGGAATTCTAATGTAGCCACAGTATTACCAGGCTGATTATCTTCCACTTCTTCTTCCCGGTTCTCCCTATGTTCATTCTCTCCTTCCTATTCTCTATCAGCCATGTTGTCGGTCCAAAATTTAATGGCCTCCTTTATGAGTTCTTCCTCTACCCTCACTTCTTCTTCTCTCTTCCTCTCTTCTTCTCGCCTTTTCTCTTCCTCTGCTTCTCGGTGAGTCTCCAACAACACTTCCTTAGTAACTCTGGTTCCATTGATATAATGAATCTCCTCTCTATCCGGTACACCCACGACACTTCCCTTGTCTTCAAGAGGTTTCTTTTCTGCAATGGGAGTGGATGGTCCCGTTATGTTCTCCACAGTTGATGCTGGATTCTCAAGATTGGGAGGAACATAATTTCCTCTTCGTGTAGACATCCGCGGTGGTCTGGTAGAAGAATCAACCTTAGCAATTATATCGTCGATGAATGTTGCTCTTCCTAGAACTGCACTACGACCTCGACCTCGTCCACCTGCAGTGTTAGTATTTAAAGGGGGTTCTCGATTTTTTTTCTTGTATTCATGCATGTTGTAAATAATTAAACTAAAATGAAATAAAAAACCAACTACTAACTGTGTTTATCAATTACCATCCCCTCCCCGACAATGGCGCCAAAATGTTGGTCACCCTATGTTAACTTTTCAGAATTTACTTCAATTTGATCTAGGATCTTAACTGAGAGAAAAACATGTACAACAAATCTACAGCATATCAATCATGGACACAACAATGCAAGCACACAAGAGACACAGAGTTTACTTGGGGAAAACCATAAAGGTGAAAAGCCCCAATAACTTCCTCAGAGATAGATAGAGCAATGATACAACCAGAATACAAGAGATATTCTTCTTCTAGCAGCAGAGCCTCCTCCTCCACAAGTGCGCCACTCTCCCAAGTGTGAGTGAGAGAATAGAATGTGTAAAATGAGAGAGACACACTCTCTATTTATACACTAACTTGACTTGACCTTTACTCAACTAGGTCGGCCTCAACTTAACCACTTAACATAATGCTAACTAGGCCGACCCCAACTAGGGTGGTCTAATAACCCTTTGACCCACATGGCCGACCCCTAATAGGTTGGTCTAATAACCCTTTGACCCACATGACTTATACAGGGCCGACCCCAACAAGTTTGTCTAATAACCCATCAAGTATAAGTTACGACACTTACAATATAAATGACGACACTTCCGTATAGAGGAACAATAACATCTCTATAGAAATACAACCACTTCCGTATAGAGGAATAATAACATCTCTATAGGAATACAATATACATATATGTGAAATACATTTCGAAGTTACATATACATCAACACTCCCTCTTAACTAGGAAGGTATTTCTCGACACAGGCCTTCTAGCACAAGTCATCTTCTCTAGATCATCGTCACTGCTGCTGCTATCTCAATGAATCTCTGAATCTACTCATCATAGGAAGTTCTATAGAGCCAGTCCTTTTTCATACTGGATGTAGGCCCACCACCTGCAGGTCTTCGTCATCATCGACCATACTATGGAATCCTCAGGACTTATTATGTGCATCACAAAACCTCGAAAGAGCATCCCAGGCTGTTACGAGGACATGGCTCTACCTATAGGATCTCCCAAGGCCATATTATATGTGACCTCACCACAAAACCTCGCAAGAGCATCCCAGGCTGTTACGAGCACACAAATCTACCTATAGGATCTCCCAGGGACAGATTATATGTGGTCACCACAAAACCTCGCAAGAGCATCCCAGTATGTTACGAGCACACAGCTCTACCTATAGGATCTCCCAGGGACAAATTATATGTGGTTATGGAAAAACCTCGCAAGAGCATCCCTAGACTTATTACGGGCACACAGACCAACCTATCGGATCTCCTAGGGACATATTATATGCCATAGGACAAAACCTATAAGAGCATCTGCTAGATATCCCAGGGCCAGATTATATGCCATAGGCAAAACCTCGAAAGACTATATGTAGATCTCCCAGGTCCAAATTATATGTCCTCCCAGAGCAAAAAATCCAAAGAGCATTTGCCAGATATCCCAGGGCCAAATTATATGCCATAGGCAAAACCTCGAAAGACTATCTGCAAATCTCCCAGGGCCAAATTATATGCTCATCTACACAACTTGATCCACGGCCATAGAGTATCAACCTGATACTCACCATACATCATCCTGATGTATACGTGATCATCTTGATCATCATCACTGCAACATCCTGTTGCATGTCATCTGGAGAAACATCCTGAAGCTCATCATCCATGATCATCCAATGCATCTACCTGATGCATACCAAGTATCTACCTGATACATATCATCATACATGATCCACCTGATCATACAGTGTATCCACCTGATACAAATACATGATACATATCACCATACATGATCCACCTGATCATACAATGTATCCACCTGATACATATACAGATACATGGTCCAAGCATCCAACATGATGCATATACAAAAATACATACACATGATCCAACCGATCATATCCAGCATCGAACATGATGCGTACATACATATAAATGATCCAACTGATCATATACAGCATCCAACATGATGCATACATACATACATGAAAATGATCCAACTGATCATACAAAGCAGAAACCAGAACATCATCATGATGCTCATCATCCAGTGCTTACATCCATAGCCATGTGAAGGATCCTCCTTCCAACATGCTTGGAATGGCTTCAGCAAATGTGTCCATCACTTCTTTCTCGAAGTGTCATCAATCTGAAGAACACCAAGCCTCTCTCTGAAGTACTCGAACTTCACTCTGGCTAGTGGTTTTGTCAGCACATTTGCAATCTGCTTGTCCATCAGAACATGCTTTACATCAACTAGGTGAACACTCCTCGGATCCGTCAGGAACTGGCTCAATGTGTTCATCGCAAAGCAAATATCTGGTCTCGTGTTCGTCAGGTACATCAAGGACCCAACCATCTGACGATACATAGAGACATCAACTGTCTCAGATGAAGCATCACAAAGAAGCTTCAAATTCGATGCCATATGTATGGCCATGGCCTTGCAATCCATCATCCCGAACCTCTTCAGGATCTCTACTGCATACTTCCCTTGTCCAAGGAAGATTCCATCTGCACTCTGCCACACCTCCATGCCAAAAAAAAATAGTGCATCATCCCCAAGTTCTTCATCTCGAACTCGGCAGCAAGCTTCCATTGCATGTCGGCAATCAATCTATCTTCACCTGTAACAAACAGGTTATCCTCATACAAAAGTAGTATCATTGGATTGCCTTCCTCAACCTTGTAGTAAAGGTTGGAATCCGCTTTACTCTTGGTAAATCCCATAATGGATAGAAATCTTTCTATCCTACCATACCAAGTTCTGCACATATATGACTCCCTGTCATGTGTCTCAGAACCAAGTGGCTTCTCCACATACACTTCTTCTTCAACTACACCATTCAAGAAGGCTGTCTTGAAATCTAGCTGGTGTATCTTCTATTTCATCACTTTTATATTTCTCTATGTTTCCATCTGAAGCATGGTTGATCTTGATAGATCCATATGGAAGTCATAACAAACTTCCCTTTAGGTCTTGGGACTACATCGCAAACATCATTCTTCATGATCGATGGATCATGGCATTCTTCCCATATCCTGGGAACTTCAATATCTTCAATAGATAATTTTGTTGCTGAACAAATGTTGTAGTTCTTCTTTTGTAGGTGATGGCATACGATCTTTTCTACACAACAAGTTAAATTGCATGATTAGAAAACATCTCATAGTTTTCAGAACAAATTCTTACACATAAAGAAATATTTCATACAGTCATGCAATTATCTTAGTCAATGCTTCAATACAACATTTATCCATATCCCGTAACTTTCTAGATTCCTTCCAATCTCTACCAGAACATTGTTAAGAGTGTGCACAACTCCCAACATGTCAACAAAGAGGTTTCATTCTAGATAAGTAGCAATGGAATGTTGTACAGTTCCATAGGCCACTTACCCATGCATATTAGTAGTATACTGTTCATCCATGCAACTATTCTAATATGCATAATACACAGCCTAATTCTAGGAACATCAGTATATACATTATTGAACAGTATTATTTAAACAATAAAATATGCAAGTAATGACAATTCAAATACTTATCTTTGTTTGTTTGTTGTGTTGACTCCCTCTCAGTCTTTGCTTCTTTTCTGCAACTCCATTCTTATGTGGATTGTGAGAAGTGGTCAACTCCCTCTGAATATTTGCATCCTTGCAAAAACTACTGAAGTGTGCTCCTTTGCTTTCTTGCAGGAACAACTAGAGTGTGCTCCCTCTTGAGCTTTGCTTCCTGGATTACATGTCCTTGAACTTACATCCATCCTTAATCACTATGCATGCTTATTAGTATCATCATTGTGTTATCCTTGAGGTCTCATACATAATCACACATTTATTAGTATAATCTTAATATTATCAAAACACAATAATCTTAAACATGTATATTCATGATCATTCACAGATAATAAACATTAGTATTCAAGGTTTCAGGGAAGTCTTCTTTTACTCATACATATTCTTATTTGATCATAGGACTCTTCTGGTTAGTTCAATAATCAATCAAGATAAGAGATATAGTATGCATAAAACCCATGATTATTCAAACCTATACCTTCATGATTCTTCTGGTTAGTCATATCATCAATTATGGTAAGAAACATAATATGCATACAACCATGATTATTCAAACCTATGACTTCATGAATAATCATTATCAACAACACAACAATATAAGATCTTAACACAAGGTAGGATTCTAGCTTGATATAGGAAAAACATACCTGGATTAGCGTGATAGCTAGTTATGTCTAACATACCTGCATAATGTCTTCTGGTTCTCTTCAGTGACTTGTGCTAGTAACCTGCATGTCTCATAAGTTAACCATTGTATGACCAAGTTATACATACCTAGAAAGTAGATCTTCTATGTGATCAATGACAATGGATGAATCTTTGTCTTCATGTCACCATGAGCATATGTTCTTGAAGTAGAACATGATTTGAATTTCTTGGTGTACCTTTTGTGTTAGCAAACAACATAAACCTCATACAACATCACAATGCATTAGTACAATCATAAGTGTCAAAACCTTAATCAATGAATATCTTCTATAAGGTAATACGACAAGTCTAGTAATTAATCAAGATTGTACTGTAATGATATGAAGACAAACATATCATAAACTTAATCATGAACAGAATTCGAAACATACCTGTAAGCCATACCTGTCAAGATTGCTTGTAATCTTCTTATGGAAGGCCTTAGCCTCATCTCCCTCTAAAACATGAACTTCTTCACTTATGCAGGTGACCAATCCATCATCTTCTAGGATTAACCCAATCCACTTGATTTGCAGGAACTGGATCTGGAGCTGTAATAGGGGTTGTCAGAGAAACTCCAAAAATTCAAAATTTGAATTTCAAACTTCCGAAAGGATAGAAATATGCGCCTTGATGAGCTGATCAAGCTGGTATATTTAGAATTTGAAAATTGCAAAGTTTCACTCCTCAATTTTGCCTTTGAAACTTTCGGATTCGCTGGATGTGACCTCGAACTAGGGTTTGATGAAGCCCACTCTTCTGCCCAATAAAAAGGGGATCCAAATCTCTAAGCTTCTATTTTTATGAGGATCTTCCAGCCGTGGTCACAGATTTCAAAAATTCCCATTTTTGCAAAAGCCCTAATTTTCCACTTTTCTGATCAAAGTCCCGAACTAGGGTCTGATCAAGCCCGACCTTCTGCCCACCCAAAAATTCTGATCTTGGTATCTAAATTTCTATTTTGATGAGTATCATCCAGAAGTGGTCTCCGATTACAAAAATTCCAACTTTCTTCGAAGCCCTAAATTCCGGAAGCCATGAATGAAGGTACTAAAAAATAATTCTGTTTTGACAGAAATATGTACCTGATTGTTTCTGGTCTTACTCTGAACTTTTTGATCCACAGGGTATAAAAACATTTCCTGAGATAGGCCAACCTATTATCTTTCCATCCTGATAGGTCTGACTTCAATTGGATTATATGAGAGAGAGAGTTATGCCAAGTGTCGTAACGTGACCTGTTTATGGGATAATACAGGAGAGCGAACTTGTACGGCATGCCACATGTCACTGTTTCAACTTCAGCCTCTGAAATTTTTTCCTGAGATAGTACAGTCTATGTACTACTTGTCACATTTTACTAAATTTCATTTGGAGCTTCCTATCCCAACTTATGACCTTTTTTCCAAGGTCACCTGATTTTGACTCAGATTTGGAAGAGGCAGAAACCCTATATTGTACAGATCATAAATCACAAAGTACAACGAATTAGAGGTTTTTCATTGGACACAAGGTACATGGGGATCTGATATTCGACCTGTAAAAGTTTCAGATCCGAAAACTTCGCCAAAACGGATTTATAGTGAAAGTTCTACGATGACTGGTTTTTTCTATATCAAGCCCTAGCATCGTAAGTGCAACAAGTGTCATACATGCCATATCATGCCTTCTTTTAGGCTAGCTCTGATACCATGTTAACTTTTCAGAATTTACTTCAATTTGATCTAGGATATCAACTGAGAGAACAACATGCACAACAAATCTACAGCATATCAATCATGGACACAACAATGCAGGCACACAAGAGACACAGAGTTTACTTGGGGAAAACCATAAAGGTGAAAAACCCCAATAACTTCCTTAGAGATAGATAGAGCAATGATACAACCAGAATACAAGAGATAGTCTTCTCCTAGCAGCAGAGCCTCCTCCTCCACAAGTGCACCACTCTCCTAAGTGTGAGTGAGAGAATAGAATGTGTAAAATGAGAGAGACACACTCTCTATTTATACACTAACTTGACTTGACCTTTACTAAACTAGGTCGACCTCAACTTAACCACTTAACATAATGCTGACTAGGCCGACCCCCACTAGGGTGGTCTAATAACCCTTTGACCCACATGTTCGACCCCCAATAGGGTGGTCTAATAACCCTTTTACCCACATGACTTATACAGGGCCAACCCCAACAAGGTTGTCTAATAACCCATCAAGTATAAGTTACGACACTTACAATATAAATGACGACACTTCCGTATAGAGGAATAATAACATCTCTATAGGAATACAACCACTTCCGTATAGAGGAATAATAACATCTCTATAGGAATACAATATACATATATGTGAAATACATTCCGAAGTTACATATACATCAACACCCTATATGTCAATTAATTACAACTAACACACGGGATGCTCAATATAAATTGTCAAACCCAGGGAGGTCTTTTATTTCAATGGAAATAAGCACAATCTATACATAAACATCCCTATCAGTTGATTGAATAAATAAATATGATAATCCTACCTATCTGCTCAACCAAACTCATTCCATAAAGAAAACTAATCTAACTCATACATCTAGGAATTCAAAGTGCAACTACCTTCCTACATAAATCAACCTAGCAGTTACTGATCTAAGAATGAAATTGACCTAGATTATTTTTGCAAGAATTTAAATCCTATAACTATCAAACTACAGTATTCAATATTTACCAAAATGATCCATCCAACAACTACTGTAACTCAACCATAATCTGCCTAATATGTGAATTCAATAAAGATACAACAACAACTAGAATTAAGAAATAAATCTGAACTATAAATTGATAACCATTAGAAATCCTAGAAAGCATAAATGACTGGAAAGAATTGGAAGATAAGCTTGGCTGTAACATATATTGAGCACACATGCATAATCCAAACTAACCTACATAGTCAACTGTCACACCACGCAGTTGCATTTATTCATAATGCAAAGAATAAACTACCAATAAAGAATGCAATCATAAGCTCTCTATTGCAGCTATTAGAAATACAACTAATGCAATTCCACAACACACAATAGGAAATGAATAAATATAACTACCTACTTAAATCAACAATCTCTATGAGAAGGCGAGCCCTGGCCTTCTAACAGAGTTGTTGTGAACTACCATGAATTAAGACACAGAAATGGGAGTAACTCTGCTCTTCATTAAAGATGGTAATTCACAGCCTCAGTTCTCTGTTACAACCCGTACAAAATAATAATTATCCAACCCTAGACTTTGAAATCCTTCCTGAATTTCTACATGAGGAATACAGTTCGTGGTCCATTAAATCCATGTAGCAATGAATATTTACGATCTTCATGTTGCAGAGTTACAGCTAAACTGTTACAACCATAATGAATGAGGCCGTTAGTCATGAAGGATGTTGTTACACTGGCAGTCAATGGATCAATGGTTCAACCAATCAGGAGGCATCCCATCTATTGCAGCTATGCTCTATTTTAGAGACCTATTACAGCTTCACGTGGAGAGATGCATTGTCCCTTGAAAATATGAGGAATTGAGTTAGAAGAGTAACAGCTGGCCCCACGTATGATTCCTTCCCAAGGCATGGCGACTGATACACCTGTGATTTGATCTTAACTTAATGAAATCAACACAAGTTAGCATAAATCAAAGGATAGAATTCATAACCATAAAAATCTAAGGCATTTAATTAAATGAAATAATAATGATGTATACCTTGTCAGGACTGCTGATTAATCTGGAGAAAGGCATGTATATGGTTTATGAAAGTAGGGTGTAACTGGGAAAAATGGTGTAATAGGTATGGTCAAAAAGGGGCATTTCCAGGGCCCAACAATCCATTGCGGACAACTCTTTTCAGAGTGTTGTTCTTGGTGAAAGGTGCAGAAATGATCCATGCCCACTTCATTTAAATTTAAGACAATAGAATTGTTTGTAGGAGGAAGAGGCTACCCACTTTCATCTCTTTTCTTGTAGAAAGGTATGAATGGTTTCCTGGAAGTGTTGGCTGCCTTATCTTTCTCCAGATCTACAATCTTATTGGCTAGCTTTTGCATCATCTTGAGCACACTTTCTAAATCAGTCAATGGTTCTTCCTTAGTTCTGGTTAACAGCAGGGGTTTCTTGCTGGTTGTTGGTTTCGTTTCCAGCTCAAGGGAGTGTTTAGAAATGTTGTCTGCTTTAGCTTCAACCTTCTTAGATTCTTCGAAGTTTTCTATCAACGTAGCTTGCTTTGTTCTTTTGACAAACATCGCTATGGGTGGATCAAGTGCTGTGGTATAATATTCTATTAAAGATTCCTTAGCGAGTCTCGTTGCAGCACTAAAATTATTCAATAAGGTAGTAAATCTTTGATTAAATTATGGAACCTTTTATTTCTTCTCCATCCTCATAGACAACAAGTTTTTCATCAATGTAGCGGCTATTTTCTGATTTCCATATTTACTTAGGAAACATTTTTTGAAATCTTCCCAACTTGCTATTGAATTAGCTTGCAAACTAAAGTACCAGGAAGAAACTTTGGGTTAGAATGTATAGGGAAAAATTTTGCAGACTACGTCTTCATGCTCTACATTGAGAAGATTCAAAGCCAAATAGAAGCTCTTAAGGTGATCTTCAGCGGAAATACCTTTTTCTAGGATCGTACTTAGGTAATACCTTTTTCTGGATTTTTGGGTAGATCGTGGAAAGGTGTAGCTAAATTTAGCGCCCCTCTGTCTCTCCACGTAGTTGAAACCATAACTCTCAGTGGATAATGTGGTTGTGATCATGGTGGAGAATGTGGTGGAGTATGGGGTGGAGTATGTGGTTCTTCTTGATTCAGAAGAGTTTCGGGTCTAATTTCACTTAGAGGTTCTGTAATTTCCTGTAAAGACAGATCTAATAATTCTTCTAAATTTTCAACAATAATTGAATCTCTAGTGAATTGTGTTCGTCTCCTAGGAGCTCTCCTCCTGGGTAATAAGGGAATTACGTTTAACCCTCCAAGTGTTTGAACATAAGAACGGGTATGTCTCCTGAAGTTTTCTACTTCTTCAAAAGGGACAGCGTATAATGCTTCTTGATGTTCAGCTTCAAGACTGGGATCTTCTTGAACTTGTGATTGCAGGACGAAATCATCTGGGATAGTTGTTTCCAGTGGGTCTTCAGTGATATTTATTCTAATGAAAGGATCTCCTTTGCCAGCCATGCACTGGTGGCCCTCCTTCTAGTGCCAAAAACTGTTGATGCCTCAAAATTCACAGCACCAATCAGCAAGGGATTCTCCCCGGTAAGCAACCCCAATTAGATCGCTCACCGTTTGGTGTGGGGAATCCGTCTGGTTAACGGCCTGGCTACCGTATATGATTTTAAAATGAGTTTTCACCGGTTATGGCCCGATCCACCGTTTATGTATTTTATATTTAAAGATGATATACAAGTGATCTATCTAAATGCATGTAATTAAAAAAAAATCTGATCTAAACTATCTAAGCTAATTAATCTATCCCTGTAAGGAGAAAAACTAAAATATGAGTAATACGCTGTAAATACCCCCAAGAAACTCACAGGTAGCTATTCAATAATATATATGCATTTACAACAGAAATTAAAAGGTGTCAAAGATAGCTTTGACAGAATTAAAACATTCCATTACTCATTTAACACAGAATTGATTGCACAAGAAATGAAAGCATTCATAACTAAGAAATAATTCAGAATAGTCAGGAATGATCTCATAGTATATGCATGAAAGATGCATAAATAATTTAACATACATTCAACACATTCCCAAGAAAAACGTACTGCTAGCTTTTCCTAGGCAAATGGAGCTTTCTTTATTGATGCAGCAAAATAGTTCACGTACAAGACAAATCAGTCCTTTCACCTGCCAAAAGTCCTTCTCTTCTATTCTATTCCTCTATTTATAACTTTACAAAATTGTCTTTCTCCAACCCTAAACCTAGGGAAGACCAAAAGTTTGTCTTCTAGTGCTCATATAAGACAAAATTAGTTTCCAACCGTTTTTTAAATGTTTATACAATAAATCAATTTTCAGCTGTCTTTTAGCATTTACAATAAAAAAAAAAAAATTAACTTCCAGTTGCCCTTTCCACTTCAAATGCCTTTTCCACTTCAACTTCCTTTTCCACTTGAACTTCCTTTTCCACTTCAGCTTCCTTTTCCACTTCAGTAATGTAATTGGTCCACATTCCTGCTTCTTGTATAATAAAATTGCCTCACAGAAACCATCATTTTTAGTGATATCTCATGCTTATGCAGGTTTGATTTAATGTTTGTTGCTCCTGCTGCTATCACTTGGGTGATATCCTCTAGAAAATAAGCATGAATAGAAGCTTGCCGATTAAACTGGTGGAGGTCCTCTGGTGTCAAGATCTATCTTCTTTAGGTATTCTAGTTTTGAATTCAGGTCGCCCTATAGCTCTAACAAACATTGATCTTTGTCAGGAAAATCATCTATGGTCTGAGGTAAAACCATATGGAATTTCTCATGGGTTTCTTGAATCCTTAAGTAGAATCTGATACATTTCCCCATAGTTTTTTGGATTCCACTCATTATTTTTGTGCCACATTCTCTACAAAATGCAAGGAGTCCTAAATCCAGCTGTGAGTCCTCTTCAGACTTGAGAGGTAGGTGCCCTAGGAATCCTGATTTTCCTTTCCTCCATTCAAGCTGCCTATTGATTTCCTCCAAGTGGCATACATACTTTTTCTTGAGTCTCAGTGCATCAGCCTCAATTACTTTCATCCTTGAAATCATTCTCTTCATGCTACATACCTCTTCTATGATCAACTCCAGTGACTGATGAATCTTCCTCAGTATATCACCTGCATGCTCATGGAATGGGGTGAAATCCTACTTCTTCTCATTTGCATCCTTTAGTTTCTCTAACAGCTTCTCATTTTCATTCGTCAGCCTTTCGAACTGAGGCTTAAAGAACTCGATCTGCTGTATACTATTGGCCTCTAACTTTTTTATGCTAGTTTCTAACTCTTTCTTCTCGCTTTCTGTGGTTATTAGTTGCATATTTATTGCATCCTTTTCATATTTGAGCTTTTGGGTCTGCAAAGATATTTATTTCCTTTCTTCTTGAAGTTCGCTATACTTTCTCTTCAGCTCATTACCTTGGTGCACCTCTTTCAATAGATTATTTTTCACTTTGAAGCATTTTTCCTTGTATTTATTCACTTCTTCTACCAACAGATCTACATTGTCGACGCTCGCCTGAGCCGAAGTCACACTGGTGGCTACCGTGGACTGAGGATCGCTATTAGTCCCCTAAAAAATTCAAACTTCTGTTATTCTGACTTCATCTTGGTCATCTTGAGTTTTCATCCTCTTTTCCAATCTACTCATGATAGCCTTCTTCCTTTTATCAAAAAAGATAGAATCCAGCTTTGCCACATGGCCTTGCTTTGAGGGAGTGTATGGGGTGAGAGCGAGCTCTTGATTTGAGACATGTCCTTCAATGGTTGTCTCTGGCGGGTTTGTCATTGATACACCTAAGTCCATATCTTGTGTGCCTGAACTCCCTTGCTCCACATCTTCCTTGCACTTTTCTGCTTCCTCTTTTTGCCTTTGCAATTATGTTACTTCCTTCTCTGCTCTCTCCTTTATCTCTGCAACTTTTCAGCCTCTTCTCTCTTTATCCTTTCGGCTTCTTCTTTTTGCAGTCTCTCAGCTCACTCCTGCTGAATTTTGGTAGCTTCTGCATCCTTTAGTTGTTTCTCTTCATGTTCTTTTGGAAGCCTCTTTGCTTCTTCCCTCTGCTTCTCTTCTAGCTCCTTTTGAAGCCTTTGATTTTATTCCTCTTGGAGTTTATCCGCCTCTTCCTTCTTCTTCTTTTCAACTTCCTGTAACTGTATATCCACTACCTCCTGGCGTTTCTTCTCCTGTTCCTCCTTCTTCTTTATCCCAGCTCCTATGGCAGCCTTGGAACTGGAACTGGCTCCAATTTTGGGGCGGTAGCGCTTTCCCAACTCGGTCATGTTTTTGGCACTTTGAAAGAACTCTTCATCCTTGTTGAAAAGATGCGCGTAATAAAAAAGGATCATGCAGTTGGTACAGTGAGCATCAACTTTGCCTTTGGGTTCATGCCTTCTGAAAATTTTTGTTCCAAAACGGAAGGCTTCTAAGTATTCAACAAACGCTATGCCATCCTTTTCCTTGGGGAGCTGGTATGCCCCAATGGTAAAAGGCATTGGCAGGTATGCGGCCTTCTTCTTGTCATGGAGCACCCTACTGACTCCATTGATAAAGAGTTTCCTTACGGCTTGTTTATGCACTACGTAATCTGTGGCATACCGAGGCAATAGGGATGTGGGGCGACTCCCGCCAGTCATTTTGATGTATGTACCCTCCGAAGAGAAGTAGTAATCACTGAATGCTTCTATGATTGGCATAGCATTATCTGATAGGAAATTTGGTTATGCCTTGAAGAGTAGTTGATATAGGGGCATCATGAACTTTTCACAGATCTGAGTGTAGTAGCTTGTATACTTGTGTGCCCACGTTATCTGATAAGCCACATGGAGGGAAGATTCTTTTCTCTTCCAGATGCATACCAAATCAGGGAAAGGGTGCTTGATGAATAAAAAGTCCACCAGATAAGAGGACATGAAGAAATAGGCTTTGTTTTGCGTTAATCCTCCCTGTGCAGCAGTTATAAGTGAATCCATGCTATCTGAGGTAATATCATCCCAGTTGAATATTGTACCATGTGTGGCCACATGGAACACCACCATCACCCAACCGAGTTTATATATGTTTCCGTTTTCCATACCGAAAACTTGGCTCAACATCAGGGCGATGAGCCTGTACGGAGTCCTCAGATGTTGACTCTCATACTCTCCACTGACCCTTGACCTTATTTCCCTTTCAGCAAATGTCATCTTTCTTGCATATTCCAAAGGGTCCATCTTTATCCTGGATATCCATTCATCATTGAGTAGGGTCTTAGGGTAGGGAAGTTTGTATGCTGCTGTGATAAAATCTACAAAAGATGCAAGACTCATCCCGGTGACATCTGTGATTAATCTGGTGTCAGTATTCACCTGGGGTAGTATCCAACCAATAACCTCCGAGCATGGGAACAAATCGGGGCGGGTTGCTTCTTTGTGGAGGCTAGACCTTTTGATGTTCTTATAAACCATTATCTCTTCCAAGGAGGCCTCAGGGAAGTTTTGGTCTTCTACAGCTCTGTATAGTTTTCTCCATTGATATTCTGGGGAAGCTCCTATAACAACTTTCGTGTCACTGAACATCGTCTTGAGTGAGGTGTCCAAAAGGATCTCTATGTATGAGTTTGACTCGGCTAACTTGGCTTTCTTCCTGGCGGATCGTTTGTGCATACCAAAACTATGATGACAATGAAGGGACAAATGAGGGATCTCGATTCTTTATGCACAATATAGTGTTCCCATTCAAGATATAAAAATAGAGCTTGGATTAACATGAATGTTAGCTTTCATTTAAAACTACCCATTAAGGTTGACAACAATGAGGCCAAACATTTACACACAATTGATCCATACATCAGTTCAAATAAACAGAAAAAAAGCGTTGCTGGTGATCATTTGACATTATCTTATCACCATAATTAAAGAGCAAGCAAGGGCTATCAACATTATTTTAGAAAATCAAAATGCGAAGTACTTAAGTCGTGGAAGAAAATGAGCTTTCAAGCAAACCAGTGCATTTGATGTTTGTGCAAACCAGGTTTCGAGCAACAAATAAGAGGTGATGGATGAAGCTTTATTGTGGTCAGTTCACGAAAAGAAAACAATTATGCAAGCGACTATAGCTTAAATGAAATTTATAATTGCGAGCAACTGATAGAAGCAAGCATGTGTGCTCGTGAAACAAATGAAGCATAGTGGCTATGTAAAATACAACGCAGCTTCTTTTCGGTCCAAAATGGCTCTACTGGGATGGAAAATAGTGTGGTCGTCAGGGTTTAGGGCTCGGGCGAGGTTTATTGACAGCAAGCCTACCACGCTTAGGACAAGAAAATTCCTCGTGGGTACAAGGTTCAAACTTTGGCAAACTTCGAAGTGAAAGGCCCCGACAGACCAAACTTGACCAAGGAACTCACGTCGACAAGGATATCGGGAACGGGTAATACTATCTGGGGCAGAAGTGTTTTTTTCGGTGTTATGAAAAACAAAGAGGGTTTGGTTTCTCAAAGAACTTAGGCTCTAGAAAAAACAACCACAGATAGTTTTTAAAACGAAAACCGAATGCTAAGCTGAGGTCCCAAGTGTACAAAACAAACAAGATGGGTTCGAAAACCTACTTGTCAGCACTAGAGAGGTTCACTGTTGGAGTGCACGTGAGGTCTGATTGGCGACAACCTACTGCTCCCAATGGCGCTCGATGATGCTTCTCATTTTTTTTAAAGGTGGGATGGAAAAAACCCAAAACCCCGTTGCATATATATGTAAAACAGAGCATTTAAGTCTCACGGGGTTGGCGGTTGGGTACGTTAATGATGCACTGGGCTCAATGGATTGTTAAATAAATTTGCACAGAATTAATTAAAGTCTCCACCCACCCACTTTCGCGGTAGTTTCGGTGATTTTACACTTAAAGCTTGCGCAACGGTCGGTGAGTTATCGTTAAACATTGCGACCGGGGAGTTGCGTCGAGGATCAACGAGGAGTGAAACAGGATGGCGCAATGATTGATAGAGCGTTTACAACGAAAAATTTGTGCAACGTTCGGCAAGAAATACATTAGGGACTGCGACTGGGAAGCTGTGATGAGGATCGGCGGAGACAAGACCAGGATTGGGACAACGGTCGATGGCGAGTAGATTAAAAACCACGACCGGTCGGCGATAATCATCCCAAAGTACTGCGCAACGGTCAACGACATTAGCACTAAACACTGCGACCGGTCAGCGAAGGAAGGGTTGAAAGAAAGTGCAATGGTGAGAGAAAGATAAGTTAAGGGCTACGACCGGTCGGCGAAGGATGGGCTGAAAGAAAGCGCAACTGTCGATGAAAATAAGCTAAGGGCTACGGTCGGTCGGTGTCTTTAATCCTAAAACCTACGACTACTTAAACAACAAAAACCACTGGTCGTGAAAAATAGACTAAAAAACTGCGACTAGTTTTGGCGAAAAAGTGAAGATTGCCTTAGCCAAAAAACAACTTTTCTCGACAAAAGGGTACAACTTAAAGGGTCAAAAACCAAGCTTTCAAGGGAACACGAAACTCTCTAAAAATAAAAGGAGGGGCCCTATAATTTTCAGCAAAAAATGGGGATCAGGTTGCAACAGCAACACTTCCTCAAACCAATTTGAATACAAATAAAAGATTGATATTTATAAGAGAACAAAACATCAAATTGTAATCAGATATAAAACATATATGAAAAGATCTATTTGGGAAGGGAATAATGTCCAACATTTATTAATGAATCAATTACATCAAATTATACCTTCCTTCAAGCATGGCACTTCATGAAACCAATATTCAATGTCTTCTGCTTCCTAAGAAACTAGGGTTTATAAGAAACTAGGGCACAAGTGAGGGGGATGTGAATCCAAATTCCTCCAGCATAACACTATATGTTGGAATATTATCACCATCATTTTTTATATTTTGCATGCAAGCATGCATTCTGCATGCATCCAGTCATCATATTGGTGGTCTCCCCAGCACCTAGAGCCTATTTTCATCTCCCTAGAGCATGTCTTCATCCCCCAGTAGCCCTCCTACCTACCTGATGTGCCTTATTTTCCTCACCTGGATGACATATGCGCCTTATCTCACCTACCAAGAGTTTAACAATCAGTTAGAGCATTTATTAACTAGTTGGTGCATTTATTGCTCAGTTTAACTGCCTGTATCTCCTAGTTGTCTATTTTGGAGTGCCACTTGACCTTCTGACAACCTCATGCGCCCTCCTTGGAGTCTTCATCCCCTGATTTGTGCTCATATGGCTCATTTAGACTCAATTAGACTCAATTGATTGACTTCTTGACTATTTGTGACTACTGCTACTGATTGGATGATGTCTCCAATGTTATCCAAGCTACACACTGAGGATGATTCGAATGACCTCTTGGACTATTCAAATTATATTGATTGTATTCAGTTATTCTACACTATTCAGAGTGCCAGCTTATAGCTGATGTGTGATACATCAATTTTTCTCCATTTTCTGTGTAATGAGTGATTATTGAATCAAACATTCTTCTTCTTCTTTCTGCACTTCTTGAGTGAATTATTATTCAGGTATGCTACTGTTGAGTGATCCTAATCCTAAAATATCACATGGTATCAAAGATGACATCATCTATTCAAAGTGCAGCAGCAGCAGTTGCAACAATTCCTTGAGCAGCTGCCTTTCATTGAGCACCAGAAGCCTCTAAGTTTCCACATTAAATCCTGGTGCCATTTCCTTGAATTCATTGGAGCAATCCAGTGAGGTCTATCCAGGTGTGAAGGACTTAGTCATATGTGCTCAGTGTCCTAATTTAGTGTTCAATTTGAATTGCAGCATATCTCCATTTCATAATTCTGATTTGTTTTGTAGGACTATCCTCTCTTTTAGCTTCGAATTCTACAGTATCATGGATCTCAAGTTGAATTCATTCAACTAATTCAAATGGAAGGAAAATATGGACATCTTCTTGAAGTCAAATAGCCTTTCCAGAGTGGTGAATGGCTCTGCAGTTGAGCCCATTGGTGCAGTAGAGATATCCAAGTACTTAGACAAGCTTGATGAAGAAGTAGGACTGCTGCTACTTAGCATTTCTGAAGACCTACACTTTCATGTTATTGATATGAAGACTCCAAAGGAGGTTTGGGACAAGATCGAATCCATCCTTGGCCAGAAATATGACTTGAAGGGTCATAAGATTGAAAATGAGATCATATCCATGAGCCCAAGCAGTTTCGAATCTATCACTGAGTTTCTCATCAAATTCAAGAACTTGATTTCACAGTTGAAGAGGTATGGGATTGAGAAGGAAGAGAAACAACTCATCCTTGCCATTCTGTTGAAGATAGGCCCTGATTATTCAGTGTTTGTTTCGACCTTCTAGTCAGCAAGATTGTCCATTCCAAAATGGAATTTCCCTTCGCTTGAAGACTTCATCCAATCTCTCACACTTGAGGAGGAGAAGCTAGTACACATGAGAGTTATAAAAACCAAGTTGGATTAAGCTCTTTCAGCCACTGAGATGAGAAGAGCGAATGGAAAAGGGAAACAAAAAATTTCTGATAGAAATTTGAATGATCATAAGCAGAAGGAGGCTCCAATTCAGTCATATGGAGTCTCAAATCCTAAGAAGGACAAGCAAGCTTAGAAGAGAAAATCCAAGTGCACATACTGTAATCAAGTATATCATCCCGAGAGCTCATGTATGAAGAAGACCATAGATATCATGGCTTCACTTCTTGAAAAAAATAATCTTCCAGTACCTGCATGTGCTAGTAAGAAAGAGAGTGAACCATCTGGATCTAAGAACAAAGAGAGATGCCATGCCCTCATGGCAAGTGCATCAACTCAATCCTCCATCATAGATTCTAGATCATCAAGACACATGTCTTCCTCCAAGGATCTCTTCACTAGATTCTAAGCCATTGTTGAACCATCCATTATGTTGGGGAGTGATTTTGAGGTCTCCTCTTTGGGGATTGGAAGATTCAAACTAGATCATGGATACTTCTTGGATGTACTCTATGTCCCCACACTCACTGCAAATCTACTTTTAGTGTATCAGATGACCCACATTGTAGATCCCAAGAGGGTGATCTTCTCTCCAAATGAGGTCAAAATTCCAGACATGTTATCAGGATCTACCATTTCAAAAGGAGTTGCAAATCATAGGTCAAAATTGTATGAGTTCTCACACTTCTTACCTCTCTAAAAGATATTTTCTCTTCACACTCATGCCAATGAAGAGAGTAGATTGTGGCATGAAATATTTGGGCATATTAACTGTCAATACTTGAAAGACATGCATAAAAAAGAGATGGTTGAAGGGCTGCCCAAGATCAAGTTTGCCAAGGGAAACTGTCACAGTTGTTTGATGGGAAAACATCCTAAAACGATTTTTGAGAAGGGGAAGGAAAGGAGAGCTTCTCATCCTCTAGATCTTGTTCATAGTGATGTTCCAGGGACATTTCCATATCCATCCTTAAACAAAGCAAGGTATATACTCACTTTTATTGATGATTATTCAACATTTACATGGGTATACTTTCTTAGATTGAAGTCAGAAGTATTTGGATTCTTTAAGTTTTTGAAGTCTTCTACAGAAACTTTTTCTGATAGAAAGATCAAGGCCATTCGCAGTGATAATGGAGGAGAGTACATCAAGGGTGAATTTCAAACCTTTTGTGTTGAAGAAGGCATTGAGATGCAACATATTGTTCCCTATACACCATAACAGAATGGTGTTGCTGAAAGGAAGAGCATAACATTGAAAGAAATGGCCACATGCATGCTAAAGTCGAAAGGGTTGCACCCTAGTCTTTGCGCAGAAGCCATTAACTGTGCCTCCTATATTCAGAAAAGATTTACTCACAAAGGACTCAAATACATGACTCCTTTCGATGCAGGGATGGGATACAAACCTGATGTGTCTCATCTTCGAGTGTTTGGATCCAAATCATGGGAAAGGATTCCAACTGAGAAAAGGAGATCCCTAGATCCACAAAGCAGAGAGTGCATTATGGTGGGCTATGCATTGGATGCAAAGGCATACAAGTTGCTTGATCCCTCTACTATGACTACATTTCTTTATAGGAGTGTACAATTTGAGGAATGGCCTCTTCATGATGCTCATCCTGTTGAGCAAGATAGCTTGCCTACCACACCTCCATTGCTTGATGAGCTCCAAGAGAGAGAACATTCATCACATGACAGTTCAGATTCAGAGTATGAGAGTGATGATGATGAAGAGTGAATTCTAGATCCAGATCCACAAGAACCTTAAGATCTAGAAACTGATTTAGAAGATGAATGAATGGAAGATCCAGTTCCACAAGAACCTGATGGTCTCTGACCTGATGATCCTCCTCTTCCGAGATGGGAAGCCACTACTCTCATATTTTCTGAAGATCTTGTTGGTGATCCAACTGATCAATGGAGGACTAGATTAGATTATCAGAATGGAAGGTTTCATCCTTCTCACATTATTGATCCATTTCAGGTCGATCGATCCTTCTTTAGAAAAGAAGGACACTTGCCTCCTTCCAGGGTGAGTGATACCATACTACATTAGCATCCTTCAGTCTATTTTGAGGGAGGGATTTATTCCCATTGGTTTTTCCCTCTTCCTCTTTTATTATTTAGATTGTTGTATGGGGTGACCTTTGGTCTCAGTCACTAGTGCCCTACTTTTTCCAGTTTTTAGTTACTACCTCATAGTATATCTTGAGGGAGGATGTTGGAATATTATCACCATAATTTTTTATATTTTGCATGCATGCATGCATCCAGTCATCATATTGGTGGTCTCCCCAGCACCTAGAGACTATTTTTAGCTCCCTAGAGCCTGTATTCAGCCCCCAGTAGCCCTCCTACCTACTTGATGCGCCTTGTTTTCCTCACCTGGTTGACATATGCACCTTATCTCACCTACTATGAGTTTAACATTTAGTTAGACCATTTATTAACCAGTTGGTGCATTTATTGCTTAGTGTAACTTCCTGTAGCTCCCAGTTGTCTATTTTGGAGTGCCACTTGACCTTCTGATAACCTCATGCACCCTCCTTGGAGTCTCCATCCCCTGATTTGTGCTCACATGGCTCATTTAGACTCAGTTAGACCCATGTGACTAACTTCTTGACTATTTGTGACTACTGTTACTGATTGGATGATGTCTCCAATGTTATCCAAGCTACACATTGAGGATGATTTGAATGACCTCTTGGCCTATTTGAATTCTAATGATTGTATTCAGTTATTCTACACTATTCAGAGTGCCAACTTACAACTGATGTATGATACAAAAAAATTTCTCCATTTTCTGTGTAATGAGTGATTATTGAATCAAACATTCTTTTTCTTCTTTCTGCACTTATTGAGTGAATTATTAGTGAGGTCTGCTACTGTTGAGTGATCATAATCCTATAATATCACACTATAATGGAATCAATTTTATTTCATGGTCCCTCTCCTTCTCGTATATAGAAAAAAAAGAACATAGGGTCGAGGAGGAAGTAGTTACAACCAAAGAGGAGGTTCCAAAACCACCCGAACCACCCATTTTTCGCGATTCTATATATATATATATATATATATATATATATATATATATATATATATATAGTATTTATGAGGTACCCGTGACTTTGCAATGGACAACACGAGGGTACCCACAACTTTACCATGTGAAACCTGCATTTTTTTGGCAAACTCGCGAGTGAAGAACCTTCCACCTGTGTTTTTGTGGAAAAATGGTTTAAAACATCCTTTTCTGGGGTTTTTCTGGAGAAGTTTTGGTCTCCAATGGGCCGTGAATTATGTAAAATCCCAAATTTTGAATTGGGTCACAATGGCCTAAGGCCATTGGCCATATTCATGAGATTTAGTCAAATTGATGCTAAAGGGCAAATAATTGCTAAGGGGGAAAATTACTAGTTTCCTAGGTTGGGGTGGAAGTTTGGGATTTGGAATAAGCGGGATAATAAATGATGTTTGAACATTAGAATGGCATTAATATTTAATAAAGGAGCTAAATAAATATATACAAGTGAAAATAAAAGTGGCATTTGATCATAAAGATACATGGAGCAAGTGGGACCCACATATGGCTAGATTTCTCCACTACACTTGGCATCATTCTCTCACTAAGTCAAATTCAAGGTGAATGGTAACATACTTGGGAGATTTCAAAAGCTATTATTCATGGCATGACTCATCCAAGGTCGAAATGTAGAGGAAGAGTAACTCCCATGGAAGAGGAAGAGGCAATTTGGAGTTAGTGGGACACTTGGGCTAGATTCCCTAGCTCTATGACAACAATGATGAAGATGATATGAAACCTATGACACAAATAAGACCTGAAGGCTGAAATATGACATATATGACATGTCAGGTCTAAAAATAGCCTCCAAGAGGGCGCTCAAGGGAGTTAGGGAAGCTAAGATGCTTCCATATGTGATTTGGTGGAAGTGGGAGACTAGGAATTGTTGTACAAGTGGCATTCTTTGGAATCTGTTCCCAACTTGAGTTGGAATGCATCTATTGGAAGGAATTCGACTCATAGAGAGCTTGAAAACTTTATAAATGTCAAGAACAAAGAATTAAGGAAGCTTTTGATCATTTGATAAAAATTGCTTTTGTGAAGAGAGCTAGTGGATGACTAGTTTCTTGTCTTAACCAATTTCGAGGGTGAAAGATTCACATCCAAGTTGGTGTTTGGAGAGGCCATTCAGGTATTTCATGGAGATTTAATGGATTTTGTATTTGAAGGTATAAGCTACAAATAATCTCATGGTTTCATATGATGCATCACATCCCCTCAATCATTTCCAGTTTTGAAGGCATATTCATGCTCCTCGAGGGATTGCGCTTTGGGTGAGCTCTTGTACTCCTTGGGAGAGCTTATCATGATGTATTTCTGATTGTAATAAGCTTAATATACTCTATTATTCATCTTCAAAAAGTCTCAGGTCGAAATACCAAGTGGTTGTATGTAAAAATGATTATTAAGGAGCAAACAATGACCATTTCCCCACTCTATTGATGTATGCCATTGTAATGTTGAATATTTAGAAATAAAAGAATGTTTCTATGATAAATTTATGATTAATGGACTTCCATTGATGATTTTTACAAGTTTCATGTTCATCACTTAAGCATTTGAAGTCATTTTACTCAATTTATTTACATTTGGAGAAGATTTGGTGCCATTTCCCCAAGGGTCGAATTAATGATTTTTGCAGTTGTTTGTGGGGAGGTTAGAATAGAATTAATAACTGATTAATGGTGCATATGATACGTTAATAAAGTCCCTGATACATCCCCTAACGTTTTTCATAAATTCGAGCGGTTTTGGAGGCATTTGGAAAGACAATTTCAGTCATTACCCTGGGGGGATTTGAACCTCCAATTGCTAGTAAAATTACATACTTTGTCCAGAATCTTAAGGGAGTTTGCAGGGGTATTTTTGTAGACATATATAATCCCCTAACATCATAAGCAGATCCTATTATCATTCATATACCTTCTTATAATATTTGGTAGCATTTGGGGCAAATTGGAGACCTAGGAATCAAAACTAGTCAAAGGTCAAAATTGGGGAAAAAGTGAAAACTTGGGAATTTTAATCATTTTTTTAAAAAGGGACATTACAAGTGGAATCAAAGAATGGTCCTTTCACCTTTTAATTAATATCATACATTGAAGAATAATTTTCAGCCATGTCTTACTATTATGAGGAATCTTATGAGTACAATTCTTAGGAGGAATATGCAGATGCTTATGAGCAATATGAAGCAGAATGTGAATGGTTTGAGGAAGACGTGCCATCATGGAACACTTCTTACAATTTCAGGAGGAATGAAGATTATGATTATGATTATGACCCTATGTATCATAAATATGAGTATGTCACACCACCAAAGGATAATTCTATGAATGAGTTACAAAGATTGAGAGCAACATATACAACCTTGCCCCAACAATATCAGAAATATCTTGATGTGTTTAAGGGAAATACAAAAAAATCCCCTCCTTTTGATGACTATGCTGATTGGATGTTTGCAAATAGGCCCAAAAAAAAAGATATGGAAATAGAGAAGAAAGGTTTATGCCATTCTTGTAAAGAACCTTGGAGAGAGTATCATATATGTGTGAGTGAAATGTGGGTGAGTGAAAAGTTCAATGAAATATGTGAAGTTTCCACGAAGGCATGTATCTTGAGGAGTGTTTTTGGGAATTCTTCAAAAAGAGATTCCAAAGATATTGATACTAAGGAAAACAAGGAGAAAAATGCATTGGATTGCTTAAAGGATAAAAAGGGAGAGACATCACAAGATCATGAAGAAGATTCTATTGAAAATATTGAAGATCAATTCGAGACACATTCTACTTTGGACATGAATCAAGGAGCATCTATTGATGATGCTTGAACTATGAAGGAGTACCTACTGATGGGTGCTCACACCTCTATGCCGGTGACATAGATATCACTTTTGACAGTATTGCTGCAAGACAAAATTCCCCTAAGAATGAAAATGAAGACCTTGTAGCAATTGAAGAAGAAACAAGATCAACTTCCCCATCACCACTTGAGCTTCATGAAGTTGGTCCAAGCAAGAAGGAAGAAGATGAGGAGGTTCATTTGCAAGATCCTCATTTTATTGAAGGGTTCTTAAATATGAATGAAAAGAAGATCCAAGAGTCCCTCAGCATTCTCCATGACACTCAAGCATTGGTGTCAAATTCTTGTTGGAGAGCTACTTCACTGGAGGAAACATCCTTCCTTGAAGACATGGAGAAGATTCAAAGAGCAATGTGCCACATCAAAGGTAATTTCATGTCTTTGAGTTTATATAGAAACCATTTGTTTGAGCTTAATGAGTTGTTACATTATGCATACTTGAAGAATAATGAGGATAATCATAAGCTCACAATTCAAAATGAGCAACTTTTTGAAAAGTTGTAAGATACTTGTTTTTCCTCCTATGTTTCAGATTGTGAAATGGTAGATTGTTTGGAGGATTCTCATGACATGGTGGATCATGAGAAATGTGTAAATTTGAATGTGCTTAATGTGTTTGAAGATGAAATTGAAGAGATACAAACACTTGATGTGGTGGAAGAGGAACTTGAATTGTCTCTTGATGAAGGTTATGCAATTTTTAAAGAAGAGCACAATTCCTCTACATTGGAACCAATCTATGATAAAGGTTTCACACTTTTGAAAGTGTTGCATGATACTACCCTTATGGGTCCTTCCCATGATGAAAATTATTCACTTTTTGATCATTTGGGTGAGTTAGTTCATTCTCTTGCATCCTACAGTTCCATGTTTTGCAGCATTAGTCTCCATGAAGAATGGGTGAAAGGGTTCATTTTGATGGGGCCACATGAGGAGTATGGAACTCCTAGATTTACCTTTTCTAATGACATGGTTGGAGCACATTCTTATTCACATTTGCAGCAGAATACTTTGTTGCTTTATGATGATGTACATCTACATGGATGCACCTATGATATGCATTTGAGTCACTTGAAGATTCATGGTTTTTCTTGCTCAACACTTGGTTCATTTGATTTTGGAGGAACTACATCTAAAACTTGGGTGAATAGATTTACGCTTGAAGAATATTTTTGTTGGCAGACACATGCTTTGTTATATCTTTATGATTCTCACATTCATGGATGTATGGGTGAGACTTCTTTGAGTCCTTTGAAGTCTCCTTGTTTTTTTTGCTCATTATTCGGTTCAGATTTTAGTGGAGATCTTCATTCACTTCTTGGATGAAAGAATACATGGCTGACTATTTTGATGCATATCACATCCTTTTGGAGTGACATTATTGGACATTATTGGACATGATGTTTGGAAGAATGCATACAAGAAAATGGGATCCAGGAATCCTCTTACCTGATGTTATGGGTTGGAGAGCACTCTTAATTTTTGGAGTGCAATACAAGCAATGGGACCCTGGACTAATTTTTGTCTCATTGGTTTCAATTTTTTTGGGGAAACAAGCAGTATGGGAGATGGATTTCCCACTTAATAAAGTGATTTTTATTAGAGTAGTGCAGCAGCAAGCATGGTGGTTCCTCTCTAAAATCTTCATGGAATCTCAAAGACTCAAGGTTGGGCAATTCAATGGCCACTTCAAAGAACTATACAAAAAACAGGTTCTCCAACACCCATGTTTGAAATTGCTTGAGGACAAGCAATATTGGGAAGGGAGGATTTGTAATGTCCCAAATTTTGAATTGGGTCACAATGGCCTAAGGCATTGGCCATATTCATGTAATACCCCAATTTTGACCCTTAGGAAATATTGGCTCTAATGTAAATATTGTAAACACACGATGTATGTTTCCCTAGCGTGGAGCTCAAGGCCAAGGCCCCGCTAGTTTATGCTCGGATTTTATTTAAATTAGACATGCTTGATATTTTGTCACCCACGTGCTATTAAGCCATGGGATATTGTAAATTGATGTAAATATTTAACATTGAAATAAAATACCCAAAAACTGGCTATGGAGGCAACGAATGAGAAGGGGCCACGTGTATCCACTAGGGAGTGGTGAGGGGGCTATGGGATTAAACCCTAGGCTGCCATTTGTCATTATGAGAACCCATTGACTTCCCTAGGTGACATTAATGCCTGCTGTAAGAAGGTGGTTGAGATTTCAGCCCATGGCTTCAATGGAGCATGGGCAGCCCTGAAATTCGTATGGGTGGGCATGGGCTCTGATTACTTGGGCAAGAAGTCACTCAACCTCATGGGAGGTTGCTTCATTCTCACCCCATTCCATTGGGAAACTATCTAGCATCATTCCCATCCAAAAACGAGTGCCAGCGGTGAGGAAAAACCAGAAATCGCGACATTGAGAGAACCCAGTTTTTGAAAGACCAAAAACGTCCAGATTTGGCATGGGACAGGGAAATCCAATGGGGGATCCAATAGCATGAACCTTGGGGTGAATTTGGGAGCATTAGCTACCCCGAAATCAATGGAAAAACCCAGTTTTTGCAGCTCAGAAAACGAGTGACGGATTTGAGTATTTGGGGAGCAGAACGGTGAGAAATCAAGTGAGGATTGACTATGCAGAGGATGGGTGTGCTTGATAAACCCAGTGAAGGCTAGGATCTCAAGGATCAGCAGCTGGACCTTTCTATGCCCATCCTGAAGAGCACTGGAGGGAAGAGTTGCCTGAGGGACTGTGTAACAGAGAAGGGGATCTTCCTTGTGTTGGATGTGGTAGGTAATGTGGGTGCCTAACTGTTGAGCTCACTTGAGATGCCTGTAGCTCTGTGGTTGAGCTCACTGGCTTAGCATTACCCTCCTCTATCTTCTTGGATGCTTGACCAGAACCATGGCTGTGAGTGAACCCAGCTAGTCCTCCTTAGTGGATACACAGTCCAGCTCGGGGGTGACCTCTCAGCTGAAAGAACACAAGCTGGACAGAGGTCTACGGTTGGGAGGAACGTTTCCCTTCCATAGCCAGTCGTTTGGACCGTTACAATTCAAGATGAGTATTCTTGTGATTTAATTTATATACAGTCTGTGTTTTGCAATGCATTCCGGTTACTGAAATGAAACGCATCATGTTTTATGCAGTATGATAAATTGTCCATGCATTAATGAAATTAATGACTGCTACATGTATGGTTGAAATGTGTATGCTGAACGCATGAAGAAATTGTATGCACATGTAATGTTTAGTTTCCGCTATGTTGATATTGAGATGAATCTGCATATGGACGTCTTTAAATTATTAGGAATTTATGGGCAAGAATTATTTAGGCTAAGTCTATCTAAAAGCCTGCGTGTTGATTAACGTTTCCTTCCTTGCATGGGAATGCTGGAAGGGAGTGTTACAATTCATGATATTTTGTCAAATTGATGCCAAATGTCAAATAATTGCCAAGGAGGAAAATTACTAGTTTCCTAGGTTAGGGGTGGAAGCTTTGGGATTTGGAATAAGGGGGATAATAAATGATGTTTGAACATTAGAATTCATTAATATTTAATAAAGGATCTAAATAAATATATACAATTGAAAATCAAAGTTGCATTTGATCATGAAGATACATGGGAGGAAGTGGGACCCACATATGGCTAGATTTCCCCACTACACTTGGCATCATTCTCTCACCAAGTCGAATTAAAGGTGAAAGTAACATACTTGGGGGGGTTAAACAGGATTATTCATGGCATGAATCATACAAGGTCGAAATGTAGAGGAACAATAACTCCCATGGAAGAGGAAGAGGCAATTTGGAGCTAGTGGGACACTTGGGCTAGATTCCCTAGCTCTATGACAATAATGATGAAGATGCTATGGAACCTTTGAGACAAATAAGACATGAAGGATGACATATGACATATATGACATGTCAGGGCTAAAATGAGCCTCCAAGAGAGTGCTCAAGGGAGTTAGGGCAGCTAAGATGCTTCCACAGGTGATTTGGTGGAAGTGGGAGACTAGGAATTGTTGTACAAGTGGCATTCTTTGGAATATCTTCCCAACTTGAGTTGGAATGCATATATTGGAAGGAATTCGACCCATAGAGAGCTTGGAAACTTTATAAATGTAAAGAATAAATAATGAAGGAAGCTTTTGATCATTTGAAAAAAAATGCATTTGTGAAGAGAGCTAGTGGATGACTAGTTTCTTGCCTTAGCCAATTTTGAGGGTGAAAGATTCCCATCCAAGTTGGTGTTTGGAGATTTCATTCAGGTCTTTAATGGAGTTTGTATTTGCAGTTATTAGCTACATGGAAGCTCATGGTTTCATCTATTGCATCACATCCCCTCAACCATTTCCAGTTTTGAAGGCATATTCATGCTCCGTTAGGGATTGTGCTTTGGGTGAGATCTTGTACTCCTTGGGAGAGCTTCTCATGATGTATTTATGATTGTAATAAGATTAATATACTTTTTTATTTATATTAACAAAGTATCAGGTTGAAATACCAAGTGGATGTATGTCAAAATGATTATTAAGGAGCAAACAATGACCATTTCCCCACTCTATTGATGTATGCCATTGTAATGCTGAAGATTTAGAATAAAAGAATGTTTATATAATAAATTTATGATGAATGGACTTCCATTTATGAGTTTTACAAGTATCATGTTCAGCACTTAAGCATTTGAATTCATTTTACTCAGTTTATTTACATTTGGAGAAGATTTGGTGTCATTTCCCCAAGGGTCGAATTAGTGATTTTTGCAGATGTTTGTGGGGAGGTTAGAACATAATTAATAACTTATTAATGGTGAATATGATACCTTAATAAAATCCATTAGACATCCCCTACCTCTATTTAGAAATTCGAGTGGGTTTGGAGGCATTTGGAAAGCCAATTTTAGTCATTACCCTGGGGGGATTTGAACCTCCAATTACTAGTACAATTACATACTTTGTCTAGAATCGTAAGGAAGTTTGCAGAGGTATTTTGGTGGAAATATATCATCCATGAACATCATAACCAAGTCCTATTATCAATCATATACCTTCTCAGAATATTTGGGAGCATTTGGGGCAAATTGGATACATAGGCATCAAAACTAGTTAGAGGTTGAAATTGGGGAAAAAGTGAAAACTTGGGCATTTTAATAAAATTTTAAAAAATGGACATTAAAAATTAGGTAATTCCATCCATTTAAATTCCCAAATATGGCTCTTACATCCACAAATGTCCTTTTTTGTGACTCATAGTAATCTCATGAAGTGTCGTCACGGATGAAGAAGTGCCAATTTTGGCTATAACAGTCCATATTGGCATATTTCATATATCACCTCGTTCATCCTTTGATATTTTCATAATCTTATTGAAAAAATAAAATGACATTAAATTATTTGTATACTGATATGAAAAGTAAATATAGCAGAATTAATATTAATGAATGAATACTTTGTAGTAGTATATATATATTCTATAAAAACATGTTTAGGGATATTAATTTTTGAATGATTCTTTTTTGTTGTTGTATGTTTTTGCTATTGCGAGTTTGATATAAGTTCTCATTGACCATTTCTTTAGAAACGCCTCCTGTCTAGTTTAGATATAACCCGATTCCTGGAATCATTGGATTGATTTCTATACTCTAAGTGGAAAGTACGTCTATACATTCTTTCCAATATGTTCCTCATAGTTTAATAAAAAAAATTGCCCCATTCATTAACTTCTAGCACCACTCTAGGTGATCTAAATATCAATTCATCATCATTTACATCTTCCATAATTTGTGTTTTCTTATGATCAAATTCCCTTTTGTTGTTGTCATTCCCTACATAACATTCAACATATGTGAAATAGATTATTTGAAACATGTTAACGAATATTATTAAGTACAAAATTACTAAAAATTCAAGAAAAAATTCATATTGATTACTTTTTTATTCATCCCTTTGCAACTTTTCCATCAAGGTTTTATGCACTTTAGCACTTAGATTGCAAAGAATCTTATTGATATTCCTCATTTTTTTCTCTGCATGACACACATTAACCGATACATATTAGTTAAATTTACATATAATTCAAACATATCAATTTAATACAAAAATTACAATGAATTTTCCTTCTTTGCATTTTTGGATGTGCCCCAATCATGATGATTAGAATTATTGCTCCTTGAACTCTTATCACACATTTTGTATCAATAAACAACTAGGACCATTAAATAGAGAAGCTATTAAATATATTATACAAATAGATTACATAGCTTCCAGATAAAAAAATAGTTTTCCATCTCTATGTGCTTCAAGAATACAAACTCCCTAGTGCATCTACATCGTGCACTCACCGATGCATCACAGTTGAACATGTCGTTAATGAAAAAATGATTTAATAATTTGACACATGCCTTTTTCCGTGCAATATATTTAATCTAAAGAATTGATGACGAACGATGCACTTTTATTCCAAGTGCACTAGTGTGTTATACGAAAATGACAACACAAAAATTGGGAAAGCATTTTTTAGAAAAAAACTGACTGGGACGATAGGGTTTTGGATCCGACGAAATAAGTGGTCCCATTGCATACAATGCCATATATATAAAATCACAAACCCATTAAATCTAAAATTACTAAAAAGAAAAATAATAATTGCGAAATAATAAAAGGAGTTAAAACCTAATGTGAAATTTCGCAGACACATAAAATGAAAGGAAGCAACAAGAAATAAAGGGTTCCATCATTGAAGGTAACTATGAAGTCTTTTATTTTTTCTGAATTTATTTTAAATCTTAATAGGAAAAAGAAATCATGCATTGAGATCAATCATAAGAATTTACATACTTAATTTTTACTATGCAAGGTTTTGTTTGATTCACCATACCTTACAAATTCAGAACTTCAATATAATATGGTTGCTCCAAACTCATTCGGTAAGTCTCTCTTGAAACACTATCCCCTCAAAATTTCTACAAAACAATGAAATATTGATTAGGTTTTTTTTAAACACTTTATGAAATTAGTTTTTTTTAAAGAAATTCTTGCTCCTTTTTTCAGTTGATGGGAAAAAATTTGTGGGTTTTTTAATTTTTTATTTTATGCACATTGGTGTGCTCCTATATATAGGTGCACCAGTGCGACGTAACTGAAAATGCACCATTCACATATACATTTGTGTAATTTTTTCCAAAAATCCGCTTCACCGGTAAGATATGCATGCACCAATGCGCTATATTTTTATAACGCACACCATTGGCATACAATACATAAATAAAAAATAAGAATTATATTCACTAGTCCTTGTGAAAAATATGATTGCACCAATGTGCTTATATATACTATGCGCGTAGATGTCAAGAATATTGAAAATTGCATAGTTAAATATCCACTATCAAATATAGTGGATATTTTATTTTGCTTACATTTTTGCAGATGTTTCACAATGGTGAAGATGTGTTTTAGATGCACTGGTTTGTTTAGTAACTAAAAATGCACCGATGTGTTTGTATTATTAAGGCGCACCAGAGTAATTAAATAGCCCTATGAATATATGTTTCAAATTAAAATGATATATTCATCTCAAATGTTCTTCTAGGATTCAACCACATTAGTTACAACACTTCATAGTATACATATGTTGCTTAAACTCACCTTATCCTTAAAAAGCAGTTTCAAAACTATATTGGAAGTTAGATTGTGATATGGTTCTCAAAATTTATTTTAGGGATATAGACACGTATTGATTGTTGATTTGGCTCAAACACAAGGAGAAAATGTTATAATATCAAATGGCCAATTCTTCAAATTCCAACTCATTCCATATTGTTCAAAGTTCATCGAGTTCTCCCTTTCCATCTCCAATAAGTTCACATTTTGTTTATAGTTTGATTATCTACTTGAATTTATGTTATTTATCCATGTGAATCTAAATAAAAATGCATTCAATTTTGTAGGATCCCGATTAAGGATTGATTTTGAATGCACAAAATATTCTACCAATTGAAAAAACTACAAGCTCTTATCAAGAGGAAGATACTGCAAGCAGTTGGTAGATAAAAATGGATAGCCACTTTACCTCCCCAATTGTAACATGTCATATTCCATCCACAATCCTTGGTCGTCGATGGTAATTCATTGTGAGTTGGATCTCTTTTATGACACCCTAGTAGTATGTGGTTGTTCAAAATGTCAAGGGTTGAAGGAGAACCCTTGACATGTCACACTCACCCATTATACTATTGATTGACTACCTAATGTTGATGGTCTAAATTCTTCTACTACAGTAAAAAATACAATAGGTGATATATAAAAGACACATAGGATCACTAACACAGTAGTATAGACCTGTAACACATCTACACCTATAGGTTTATGCTCTACCTTCAGAGTACATTGCATAACTCATATTTAACACTTACAAAAATTAAATTTTACTTTATTTATTCGAGAATACAAGAAACTGAATTTACAATGGGAAATTTCTAACATGCCATGAATCCTTTCCTTGAAATTAATTTCATACTTCCTTTGTTTATACTGCGGTCCAAATTACAAGCTCCATCTTCTTCGCTGAAGCTTACTGGACCTACGTATTCTCCTTTGGAAAACATGGCCTTCCCATTTTTTTCCTTCTTTATTGGTACTTAGTATTGGATCAATCGCTACTGCTAGAATTAGTTCTATCTCTTCATCAACTAACCCTTTTAGCATTATTGTGTCTATCTTTTAAACTAGTGTCTCCCATATCGTTTTAGGTTCCCTCCAATTGTGCAATGAAAAAACACATGGTTCAACTTCCCGGTCGTTACTAAATCTCATTCACCTGTCTTTCAACACCCTTACACATGCCACATTATCAATACAAGACATGTGGATGAATGATGAGGTAGAGAGTGTTAAGTTGCACCAAATTCCCATAGCATGGAGTTATAATGTAGGAGTAACAACACTATCATATATTGTTGAAATTTGGTGTTTTTATTGATGTCAAAGAGTTTGTTAGACTTGGTGATCACTTTGAAATCTAAATTCCAGTCTTAAGAAGTATATAAAAATATGTGCACAATTCTCTAATCCCACCTAGTCGTGGTACTCCAGTGTGCAAGAACCACCAAGCTAAGGAACTAGTGTGCGCAAGAGCCACAAAGTCATGAGACTTCATCCATGCAATATAAGAAAAGTGGTAGATGCTTGGGTAATCTTGTTCTTAATGAAAGGAAGAAGGGGTGTTACCATCTTAGAGTAGCCCCAACTTGTGGACACATCATTTGAGCAAGTTGAGTATAAATAAGAGCGAAGTTTATGAATGAGAAGTAAGATTGGAAGAACAAATGGAGTAATATTCTGAATTTGCAAGATTTAGGTTATATGAAATTCTCAAGGGAATCAAAGGAAATATGATTTGAAGAAGTGCGCAAGGTTACAAGACATGCAGAAGAACAAGAAGCAATCATGCAAACATAAGGAGAATTTGTGAAAAATGTGTAAGGAGAATGCAGACGAGTACGTGCACATAATTGGTATAATTAGTAGAATTGTAGAAGGATGTTGTGTAAGAGAAGTTGTGAATAGAATTGAAACATAATATTTCAAAGTGCATGTAGCAGGAAGCAAAGCAAAAAATAGATTATAGCGGGAATTGTGCGCATAAATATGAAGACAGTGTGATAGAAATACAACAATATCTATATCTCAGGGTGGTTGGAAGGATAATGGAAAGGAGATTGCAGTCTCCACTCAGGTTGGTACTTGAACACTGCGATTTGGTGATTTCATAAAGGATTGGTGTCTTCATAGGTTGGATCTCGAATAATCAAGTTGGTGCTTGCATGGAGGATTGGTGTCCTCACAGGTTGTATCATTCTTCAACAAGTTGGTGCTTGTGTAGAGGATTAGTGTCCTCACAGGTTGGAGCCTATAGTCTGGGAGTTGGTTCTTATGTGTGGAATTGGTGTCTAAGTGAGTTGGTGCTCACATCATTCAAGATTGATGTCTCCCATCTTTCTAGGTAATTTAATTTTCATAATATATATATATATATAAGTTTCTTCAAATATTCTGTGCACAATTGGTTTTTATTGATGTGTTTTTAAATAGCAATTGGTGCATATTTTTAAAAGTGAAAAATTGCTTAATTTGCACATGATATTGATTCACCACCCTCTCAGTATCAACAAGAATTCCTACAATTGGTATCAGATCAGGTTGCTTTAGGAAAAAACTTAGCAACTGGAAGATAGATCACTGCGTAAAAATGGATAAATAGGAAGGAATTTATATGAACAAAGCACCAAGGTTTGATGGTTCAAACTACACCTTCTGGACAATAAGGATGGAAGTATTCTTACAATATCTTAGAGTTGATGTTTGGAAAGTAGTTGAAAATGGCTATAAATTTCCTAAGTCCACACCAGTTGCGGTGGCTGACAAAAGGTTATATGAGTGTAATGCAAGGGATAGGAATGCAATACTATGTGGTTTAGCAGAATCAAATTTCACCAAAGTCATGCAATGCACATTAGTTAAATAAGTATGGGATAATATTAAAAACATATATGAGGGAGATGATAACGTTAAGAAGGAAAAGTTGCAAACCTATTCAGGGAAATTTGAAACCCTAAAGATGAGGGAGGAAGAAAATATCACATCTTATCTTCTCCTAGTAGATGATATTGTTAATGCCATTAGAATTCTCTAAGATCCTTGCCAGCATGGTTTGACTCCAAAGTATCAGTTTGAATAAAGAGATGATTTGGATAAATTAAATATGGACGAACTTCATGGGATTCTTACTGCATATGAGATGAGGACAGAAAAAGAGAATCCTTCCAGAAAAGAGGCAGCCTTCAAATATTCCAAGAAGACAAAAGGTATCAGGCTAGCGCAAAGCAAAAGTTCCTCTAATATATCAGATGATGAAGAAGCAAATTTTGTAAACAATCTCAAAAGGGGTCATGGAAAATATAAAGGTAAGTTACCTTTCAAATGTTTTGAATGTGGTAGAATAGGTCACTTTGCCTCCAAATGTCCTTACAAGTAAAACAACGATAGTGACATTGAAGAGGACCTTAATTATAGAGAATGAAGGAAAACACACCAAAAAAAATGTATGAACATACGAAGAAAAATATTTTGTATTCCAAAGAGGAAAATAGTTCATCTGATGAAGATGACATAGAAATGCTCTTCATGGCAATTGAAGAAGACCCATAGCATGAAGGATTAGAAGACAAAGAAATGGTTGAAGTAGATTTTGAAGGAGAGATTATCAATGCCTTGGAAGAATTGAATAAATAAAGAAAGAAAAATAAACATCTACAGGAACAACTATCATAAATAACAGGACAACTGAGACAAAATGAAGAAAATTGTAAAAAAATAGAAATTGAAATCATTTCATTAAAAGGGAAAGCACAAGAAGTAAATGTTCAGTTGGATTTTCAACATAATTTTAGTAGCAGTACTAAATCCCTGGATACAATTATAGACAATCAAATACCACTATATGATAAGACAAGGATAGGCTATGAAGGATCAACCACAACAAAGTCAACATATAGGATAAGTTTTGTAGATGTGATCAAAGGATCTATTTCAAGAAAGGATCATAATTTTGGAGAACAAGACAAGAATACATCTCATGTGAAAAGTGATATCGTGCAATCTAGAAGAATTCGCTTTACAAGGTATCAAACTCTTTTATTGGAGAATTGTTATTTCTGTAACAATTTTGGTCATAAAGCAGTAGATTGCAAATCTTATGCAAAGAAGAATGTTAAGAAGAACCTTATTTACTACAAAACTAGAAAGAATGATACAAGAAGTCCAGTTGAAACCCTGAAAGAAAATTCCAATTCCTTCGACCCTTTGAATTCAGATGTTGAGTGTCATAAATTTCAGAATTGTGGACAAAACAACCATGAATGTAAATATTAGTTACCATCCGCCTCCGCTATTGAAACCAAGTATATTCTGTTGAGATATTGTAACTTCAAAGAATATTATATTTGTACTTTATTATTCCGGAGATGTTTCATTCCTCCGTGAAGATCTTATTGTATATCCGGAGATGTTTATTCCTCCGTCGGAATGTGGTAACTTGGGTTATTAGAATTCCCTAGTGGGGGTCGGCCCTGTATGTGTCATGTGGTTCAAAGGGTTATTAGACCACCCTAGAGGGGTCGGCCCAGTCAGTTGTAGTGGGGTATTTAACCCATTGGTTAAATACGAGCCTACGTGTACTTGTGTAAAAGATATGTTAGAGTAGTGTATAAATAGAGGAGGTGTGTTCCTCATTTGACACACACACCCACTTGAGAGAGAGGCGCACTTGTGGAGGAGAGGTCTGATATGGTGGAGGAGGAGATCATGTATTTGGTTTGCATCTTTGTATATTGCTGGTCATCTATATTGAGGAAGCTTTACTGGGTTTTCTACCCCATGAGGGTTTCCCAGGATAAATCTGTGTCTCTTGTGTTTATGCTATGCTTGTTATTTCTTCAGTGATCCTGTATATGCTATTATTGTGAAATGGAATGTAATGCTGCTATTTTCTATCTTAGCATATTAAATTTTAACATGGTATCAAAGCTAACCTGAAGGAAGGCAAGGTATGGCACTTACGACACTTGCTTTACTTACGACAATTTGAAGGTTAGGGTTTTACATAGCAAAAACCAGTCATCGTGGAAATTTCGCTATAAATCCATTTATGCGAAGTTTCAGGGTCTAACAAGTTTACAGGTCGAAGATAACATCCCCAGGTACCTTGTGTCCAAAGGGAACCCTCAGATTCGTTGTACTTTATGAGTTATGATCAGTACAAGTTAGGGTTTTTGCCTCTTCCAGATCTCAGTCAAAATCAGGTAACCTTGGAAAAAAGGTCATAACTTGGGCTAGGAAGCTCCAAATGAAATTTCGTAAAATGTGACAGGTATTAAACAGACTGTAATATCTCAGAAAACGTTTTCAGAGGCCGAAGGTGAACCAGTGACACGTGTCACACCGTACAAGTTCGATCTCCTGTTTTATCCCATAAATAGTTCACGTTGCGACACTTGGCATAACTCTCTCTCAGAGAGTCCAATTGAGGTCAGACCTACCAGGATAGAAAGATAATAGGGCAACATATCTCAGGAAACGTTTTCAGAGGCCGAAGTTCAAACAGTGACACATGGCATGCCGTACAAGTTCGCTCTCATGTTTTATACCATAAACAGGTCACGTTGCGACATTTGGCATAACTCTCTCTTAGAAAATCCAATTGAGGTCAGACCTGTCAGGATGGAAAGATGGCAGGTCAGGCTACTGCAGAAAACGTTTTCAGACCCTGTGGAGCAAAAATTTCAGAGTTATAACAGAAACAATCAGGTGCATATTTCTGTCAAAACAGAATTATTTTTGGAGCACCTTTATTCATGGCTTCCGGAATTTAGGGTTTCAGAGAAAGTTAGAATTTTTGGAATCGGAGTCCACGGCTGAATGCTACTCAGGAAAATAGAAATTTAGAGACCAAGATCAAATTTTTTGGTTGGGTAGAAGACCGGGCTTGATCAAACCCTAGTTCAGGATTTTGATCAGAAAGATGGAAAATTAGGGCTTCAACAAAAGTTGGAATTTTTGAAGTCTGTAACCATGACTGGAAGCTCCTCAGAAAAATAAGAGTTTAGAGCCTTGGATCGAACCTTTTGATTGGATAGAAGGGTGGGATTCATCAAACCCTAGTTCGGGTTCCTATCCAGAAGATCTAGAAGTTTCGAAGGCAATTTTGAGGTGTCAAATTTTGGAGATTTCAAAAGTGAAGTATGCTAGTTTGATCAGCTCAGCAAGACACATCCTTCCATCCATTCAGAAGCATGAAAGTCAAAGATTGAATTTTTAGGGTTTCTCTAGCAAGCCCTAATCAAACTCCAAATCAAGTTTCAGGGGGATTTGAGGCTAAGGACTTACATAAGAAGACTACAAGAAGTCTCGACAGGTATGACTTAAGGAGGTTCAGGTATGTCTTGAAATATGATTCTTGATTAAGTTCATAGTGTGTTTGTCTTCATATTATTTATTAGTACAATCTTGATTATTGTTAGAATTGTCTTATCACCCTAGTAACAGTATGAATGCATGTGAATGATTGAAGACATTCATTGATTAGGGATATATGATTGTACTAATGCATTATGGTGTTGTGTGAGGTTTATGTTGTCTGCTAACAAGATACAGGTACATCACAAAAGACAAATCAAGTTCCATGACCATGACAACATGAAGACAAAGACTCATCCATAATATTTGTTCTACTTACGAGGTATGTATGACTTTGTTATATTATGCTTAACCTATGAGACATGCAGGTTCTAGCTCAGGATCTCTAAATCATTGAAGACATTGTTTAGGTATGTTGTACATAACTAATCCAGATATGTTTTCTTATGTCAAGCTAGAATCTTACCTTGTCTTAGGATCCCTTATATAAGTATACTTGGTATGATTGGTTATGCTTATTCATAAAGTTAGTAATCAAGGGTTTATGCATATTATGTCTCTTGTCTTGATGATTTAATTAACCAGAAGAGTACTATGATCAAACAAGAATATGCATGAGTAAAAGAAGACTTCCTTGAAACCCTGAATACTAATGATCATGACTATACATATTCAAGATTATTTAGAATTAGAATGTTTGGAGAATATACTAATGAACGTATGTTTGTGTATGAGATCATGAGGATGACACTAGTGCACACTTGAGCATGCACAGTGGTACAGAATGAATACAAGTTCAAAAGACATATAGAAGATCAAGCGGGAGGCAGCCACACAAACATAAAAGATAAGTATTTGAGTTGTTATTTGAAATAGTAAATGATATTGCTTGTATGCATATTTGTATTCCTAGAATATATGATGCTGAGTGTAAACATTCATAGAGCATTGAACAGTATACTACTAATATGCATATGATTGGTAAGTTGGACAAACATTCCGTTGTTGCTTGTCTAGAATGAAACCTCTTTGCTGACATGCTGAGAGCTGTGCACACTCTCGATAGTATGTTCTGGTAGAGATGGAAGGCATCTAGATAGCCACTGTATGCATACAGGATATGGGAAAGTGTTGTGCCAAAGTATTGGTCAAAATAGTTGTATAACTATGTAAATGATATCTGTATGCATAATAGGTTATCATGTCAATATGATTTGATGATTATGAAGTATTACTAATCATGTACTTAATTTTGATTTGTAGGAAAGATCATGATGAATGATGAACACTGAACAAGCGATGGATGTTAAACAAAAAAAAAAGATTTTCAAATCAAACACACTATAGAAGGCTTGTGGCTAGAAGATTCTCTTAGAAAGAAGAAGAGAATCATGATGAGATGTTTGCCTCCAAGTGGCTAGATAAGACCATTCTCTTAATGGTGTAATTAAAGAAGAAGTGTGAATCAGGTTCTGTATGGGTTCCCAGGATCGATAGTAATTGATGAGAATACATGTGAGGATTGCATCATCCTTGAACACAAGTTCTAAAGTGAGCCGTAGACAAGTGTCTCCGAGAAAGAAGAGGGATTGTATCATCCTTGAACACTTGTTCTAAAGAGAGCCGTAGATGTATGTCTTCGAAAATGAAGTCCTTGGTGGACATGAGAGGATTGGATCATCCCTGGACTTCAGTCCAAAAGAAGAGCCGTAGACGTATGTCTTCGAGAATGAAGTTCTTGGTGAACATGTGAGGGGATTGGATCATCCCTGTACTTCAGTCCGAAAGAAGAGCCGTAGACGTATGTCTTCGAGAATGAAGTTCTTGGTGAACATGTGAGGGGATTGGATCACCCCTGGACTTTAGTCCGAAAGAAGAGCCGTAGTTGTATGTCTTCGTGAATGAAGTTCTTGGTGAACATGTGAGGGGATTGGATCATCCTTGGACTTTAGTCCAAAAGAAGAGCCATAGACGTATGTCTTCGTGAATGAAGTTCTTGGTGAACATGTGAGGCGATTGGATCATCCCTGGACTTCAATGCTAAAGAAGAGCCATAGATGTATGTCTTCGAGAATGAAGTCCTTGGTGGACGGTTGAGGATTAAGTCATCCTTGGACGTAGTCCTAAATGTACGGTGGAGGATTAAGTCATCCTTGGACGTGGTCCTAAATGTACGGTGGAGGATTAAGTCATCCTTGGACGTGGTCCTAAATGTACGGTTGAGGATTAAGTCATCCTTGGACGTAGTCCTAAATGTACGGTGGAGGATTAAGTCATCCTTGGAAGTAGTCCTAAATGTACGGTGGAGGATTAAGTCATCCTTGGACGTGGTCCTAAATGTATGGTGGAGGATTAAGTCATCCTTGGACATGGTCCTAAATGTACGGTTGAGGATTAAGTCATCCTTGGACGTGGTCCTAAATGTACGGTTGAGGATTGAGTCATCCTTGGAAGTGGTCCTAAATGTACGGTTGAGGATTGAGTCATCCTTGGACGTGGTCCTAAATGTACGGTTGAGGATTGAGTCATCCTTCGACGTGGTCCTAAATGTACGGTTGTGGATTAAATCATCCTTGGACAGTAAATCCAGTAATTCCGAAAGGAAGGATAGTCCTAAATGAATTGAGTGGATTAAATCATCCTTGGACAGTAAATCCAGTAATTCCGAAAGGAAGGATAGTCCTACATGAATTGAGTGGATTAAATCATCCTTGGACAGTAAATCTAGTAATTCCGAAAGGAAGGATAGTCCTAAATGAATTGAGTGGATTAAATCATCCTTGGACAGTAAATCCAGTAATTTCGAAAGGAAGGATAGTCCTAAATGAATTGAGTGGATTGAATCATCCTTGGACAGTAAATCCAGTAATTCCGAAAGGAAGGATAATCCTAAATGAATTGAGTGGATTAAATCATCCTTGGACAGTAAATCCAGTCATTCCGAAAGGAAGGATAGTCCTAAATGAATTGAATGGATTAAATCATCCTTGGACAGTAAATCCAGTAATTCGAAAGGAAGGATAGTCCTAAATGAGATTGAGTGGACTAATCATCCTGTAAATAGATTGGAATTGCCTTGTCCCTAGACATGGTGAGATGTCTTAAAGTGATAAGGACTAATCATCCTGTAAATAGATTGGGATTGCCTCGTCCCTAGACATGGTGAGATGTCTTAAAGTGATAAGGACTAATCATCCTGTAAATAGATTGGGATTGCCTCGTCCCTAGACATGGTGAGATGTCTTAAAGTGATAAGGACTAATCATCCTGTAAATAGATTGGGATTGCCTCGTCCCTAGACATGGTGAGATGTCTTAAAGTGATAAGGACTAATCATGCTGTAAATAGATTGGGATTGCCTCGTCCCTAGACATGGTGAGATGTCTTAAAGTGATAAGGACTAATCATCCTGTAAATAGATTGGGATTGCCTCGTCCCTAGACATGGTGAGGTGTCTTAAAGTGATAAGGATTGATCATCCTGTAAGTTGATCTGGATTGCATCATCCATAGACATGAGAGTTGTCTTAAACCGAGAGGGACTAATCATCCTGTAAGCGGATCAGGATTGTATCATCCTTGGACCTATGTCCTAAAGTGAGAGGGATTGATCATCCCGTAATTGGATCTTGTGTGTTGCAGGGTATGCTGCTATTGTGTATACTTGTATTGATGATATGTATACTTGTATTGATGAGGATACTTGTATTGATGATATGTATACTTGTATTGATGAGGATACTTGTATTGATGATGTGTATACTTGTATTGATGAGGATACTTGTATTGATGATGTGTATACTTGTATTGATGAGGATACTTGTATTGATGATGTGTATACTTGTATTGATGAGGATACTTGTATTAATGATATTTATACTTGTATTGATGATGTTGTTGATCGTGATGATCTAGATGACGATGTTGTTGATCGTGATGATCTAGATGACAATGTTGTTGATCGTGATGATCTAGATGATGATACTGCTGATCGTGATGATCTAGATGACGATGCTGCTGATCGTGATGATCTAGATGACGATGCTGTTGATCATGTGATGATGATGCTAATGATCATGTGATGACGATGCTGATGATCGTGTGATGACGATGCTGATGATCGTGTGATGACGATGCTGATGATCATGTGATGATGATGCTGACGATCGTGTGATGACGATGCTGATGATCGTGTGATGACGATGCTGATGATCGTGATGCTGATGATGATGCTGATGATCGTGTGATGACGATGCTGATGATCATGAGATGATGATGCTGATGATCGTGAGGATCCAGATGTTGATGTTGCTGTAGTTGTTCGAGTGCTGCAGAAGATAAAGACTCAGTACTGAAGATGTTGATGTTCCAGTATTGAAGATGTTCTAGTAATTGCTTGAGTTACTGATGATGTTGAGAAAGCTTCCAATGATTTATAGATGTATCATGTATGATGTTGATGACTCCTTGCTCATGCAGATGCTGTTATAATATCCTTCTCGTTAAGGGGGAGTTTTGAGATATTGTAACTTCAAAGAATATTATATTTGTACTTTATTATTCCGGAGATGTTTCATTCCTCCGTGAAGATCTTATTGTATATCCGGAGATGTTTATTCCTCCGTCGGAATGTGGTAACTCGGGTTATTATAATTCCCTAGTGGGGGTCGGCCCTGTATGTGTCATGTGGGTCAAAGGGTTATTAGACCACCCTAGAGGGGTCGGCCCAGTCAGTTGTAGTGGGGTATTTAACCCATTGGTTAAATACGAGCCTACGTGTACTTGTGTAAAAGATATGTCAGAGTAGTGTATAAATAGAGGAGGTGTGTTCCTCATTTGACACACACACTCACTTGAGAGAGAGGTGCACTTGTGGAGGAGAGGTCTGCTATGGTGGAGGAGGAGATCATGTCTTTGGTTTGCATCTTTGTATATTGCTGGTCATCTATATTGAGAAAGCTTTACTAGGTTTTCTACCCCATGAGGGTTTCCCAGGATAAATCTGTGTCTCTTGTGTTTATGCTATGCTTGTTGTTTCTTTAGTGATCCTGTATATGCTATTATTGTGAAATGGAATGTAATGCTGCTATTTTCTGTCTTAGCATATTAAATTTTAACATATTCCTAGTAAAAGAACCTCCATAGAATTCTTGCAGAAAAGAACATACCAACAAACTTAAGAAGGATGCAGCTTGGCTTTACATGTGCAGAGAAAAAGAGGTCAATGGTGTGTAGACAGTGGTTGTTCCAAACACATGATAGGAAATAAATACAATTTATTGAAATTTAAAGAAGAAAATGGATGCAGTGTTTGTTTTGGAGATGATGGATCTGCTAGAATTCTTGGAAAGGGCATGGTAAGTCTCGTGGATAAGGAAACCAAATATGAAAATGTCTTACTTGTTGAAAATATGAAGCACAATATTATTAGTGTAAGATAAATGTGTGATCAAGGATATATTCTTACATTTGATTCCAATAAATATAAAATAAGGAAAAAGGACACTGGTGAATTGGTGGCAATGGCATCCAAAGCCCCAAACAATGTATATCTCTTAGATAAAAGAGAAGAAGAAATATGTTGTTTGGGGAATATAGATGAAAGTTGGCTCTGGCGCAGAAGAATGGGACACATCAACTTTGATAATTTGGTCCAAATCAGAAAAAGAAAAGCAGTAAGAGACATTCCAAAAATCATGAAACCCCTGAATTTTGTTTGCAATCACTGCCGATATGGAAAGAAAACATGAGTAATCTTTAAGAAAAAATAATATTCTACAACAAAACCATTAGAGCTAGCGCACACTGATCTGTACGGCCCAATGGGAAACAAAGGCCTAAATGGTGAATCTTATTCCCTTCTCTTCATTGATGATTATACTAGAATGACATAGGTCTTTTTCCTTAAGAAAAAATTAGATACATTTGAATGTTTCAAAATATTTAAGGAAGCAGTTGAAAATGAGACTCAATTAAAGAGTGTCTAAGATAATACAATGGGGGTGAGAATACCTCAAATGAATTTGAGGATTTTTGTGAGAGACATGGAATCAGAAGACACTTTTCGGCTGCTAGGAATCCACAACAAAATGGAGTAGCGGAAAGAAAAAATACAACTATGCAAGAAATGGCTAGAACAATGTTAAATGATTCCAAATTATCCGATATTTTTTGGACTCAAGCTATTCACATTGCTATTCATATTCTTAACAGAGGTCAAATTAGAATAGATATCAACATGACTCCCTATGAAATCTAGAAAGACAAGCCAACCACAATTAATCATTTTAGAGTATTTGGAAGCAAGTGCTATATCAAGAGAAATGATGAAAACCTAGGAAATTTTGATTCCATATATCTGATGAAGGAATATTTCTTGGATATGCAACATGAAGCAATGCATATAAATGCTACAACCTAAGACAAAATAAGATGGTGGAAATTCCATATGTGAGGGTAGATGAAAAATTCACACATAGAATACTAGAGGATGATGATAATCGGTTAGCATTTGAACAGTCATTAGAAGACCTACTAGAAGAAGAGGAATCAAGAGAAAAAAAGAAGAAGAAACACATCAAGAATAACCAAAAAAAGAAAGAAGATCAGACACAAAGACTCCCTCTAGATATTTCCAAAATAATCATTCTGAATATTTGATTATCGATGATAAAAATGATGGTGTAGAAACATGACAAAAATTATTAAAAAACATCCCATAAGAGGTACATTTCTCCTTACTGTCAAAAGTAGAACCAAACAACTTTGATGAAGCTAGGATTGATGAACACTGGATTGAAGCCATAAAAGAAGAATTAAATCAGATTGAGAAAAATCAGACCTGGGAACTTGTTCCAAGACCCAAAGATAAAAATGTTATTGGTACCAAATGGATTTTTAGGAACAAACTAAATGAGGATGGACATGTATTCAAAAATAAAGAAAGTTCGGTATGCAAGAGATATACGTAGGTTGAAGGATTATATTTTGAATAAACCTTTGCCCCTCTGGATGAATAGAAGCAATCAGAATCCTTTTGGCCTACACTTTCTCCAAGAATATCATTGTATATCAAATGGATGTAAAATCGGAATTTCTAAATGGAGAACTAGAAGAAGAAGTGTATATACAGCATCCATAACATTTCTCTCTTTCAAGTAATAAGGATTATGTCTGTAGATTTAATAAATATCTTTATGGGTTAAAGAAGGCAAAGGAAGTAGATCAAAAACTTTACATATCAATGATTGAAATTTTGTTATATGTCACAGCTTCAAGACCAGACATAATGCAAGTTGTAGGGCTAGTTGTAAGGTTTCAAGAAGCACCTAAGGAAAAACATGTTCTAGCTATGGAAATAATCTTCAGACATCTAAAAGGAACTTAGATTTTTGTTTATGGTATCCATGAAGTAATGAATTGACCTTGGTGGTATATACAAACACAGACTGGGCATGAAGTATTGATGACATAAGAACTACAAGTGCAGCAACATTCTTCTTGGGTAACTGCTTAGTGTATTGGTTGAGCAAAAAACAATCCACCCTATTGCTATCTATAGTAGAAGAAGAATACATTGCAACAATAGCCTGTTGTGTGCAAGTTATATGGATGAAACAAAATTTCAAGGATGTTCAAGTGGAATTTCATCAGCCTATATCGATCTTATGTGACAACACAAGTGCAATCAACATCTCCAAGAATCATGTGATCCACTCCAAAACTAAGAATATTCCAATCAATCATCATTTTGTGAGAGAAAAGTCACTAAAAACATCGTCAAGATGGATTATGTGGACACTAAGGAACATATTGCAGACATATTTACAAATCCTCTTCCAAGAGATAATTTTGAATATCTTAGATAGAAACTAGGCGTTGTTCCCACTCCACACTAATTTCATGCATGGGACAACATAGTGGAAGGGACCGAAGAAAGGAAGTGAATCATGAAGCTAGGGGGAGCATCCATTTTCCATTGATGTCAAAGGGGGAGAGATACAAGGTAAAAGGTCTTGTAGAGAAATACTAAATCAATGGTTGCATAGGAATACTGAAAGGATCCATTAACATGAACATAGGGGAAGCAAGTTGCATATAAAAGAATATGTCACATTCAGGGGGAGCGGTTTTTTCTTAGTGTTGACATCAATGCCAAAGGCAGAGATTGTTGAAATTTGGTGTTTTCATTGATGTCAAAGAGTTTGTTAGACTTGGTGATGACTTTGAAATCTAAATTCCAGTTTGAAGAAGTATATAAAAATATGTACAGAAGTCTCTAATACCACCTAGTCATGGTACTCCAATGCGAAAGTCCCACCAAGCCAAGGAATTAGTGTGCGCAAGACCCACAAAGTCATGGCACATCATTCATGCATGATAAGACAAGTGCCAGATGCTTCGGTAAGCTTGTTTGTAAATAAGGGAAGAAGGGGTGTTATTGTCTTAGAGTAGCCCCAACTTGTGGACACATCATTTGAGCAAGTTGAGTATATATAAGAGTGAAGTTGATGAATGAGAAGTAACCTTGGAAGAACAAATGGAGTAATATTATGAATTTTAAAGCTTCAGGTTAGATGAAATGCTCAAGGGAATCAGAGGAAATATCATTTGAAGAAGTGAGAAAGATTACAAGACATGCAGAAGAACAAGGAGAAGTTGCGTAGACATAAGGAGCATTTGTGAAAAAGGCGTAAGGAGAATGCAGACAAGTACTTATGTGGATAATTAGTAGAACTGTAGAAGGATGCATTGTAACAGAAGCCGTGAACACAATTGAAGCAGAATACATCAAAGTGCGCACGACCAGAATCAAAGCAGAAAACAAATTATAGTGAGAAATGTGCGTGCAGATCTGAATACAGTGTGACATAAATACAACAATATTTATATCTCAAGGTGGTTGGATGGGGAAAATAAAGGATATTTTAGTCTCCACTTAGGTTGGTTCCTGAACACTATGAGTTGGTTCTTGCATGAAGGATTGGTGTCCTATAGGTTGGAGCTTAAATTAATGAGTTGGTGCTTGTGTGGAGGATTGGTGTCCTCACAAGTTGAATCCTGATTCATCAAGTCGGTGCTTGCACGAATTTTGGTGTACTCATAGGTTGGAACTTATAGTCTGCGAGTTGGTGCTTGCATGTGGGATTGGTGTTTGAGTGAGTTGGTGCTCACATCATTGGAGATTAGTGTCTCCCATCTTTCTATGTAATTTCATTCTCTCTCTCTCTCTCTCTCTCTCTCTCTCTCTCTCTCTCTCTCTCTCACACACACACACACACACACACACTCACACATATTCTGCACAATTGTTTTTTATTGATGTGTTTTTAAATAGTAATTGGTGCATGTTTTTCAAAGTGAAAAATTGATTAATTTTTGCATGATACTGATTCACTCCCCCTCTCAGGTATCTCTCATTGAAAGGACCACTCTCAATCACATCCTCCACTAACATTCTAGGAAGACTCACATACATGTTGGTGGAGATTTTATAAAAAAATGAATGTTTGAATAAGTTTTCATATGAGTGAGATGTATACGGTCATATTTTCCTCGAATTGGATTTTCAAATACATTATTTTTTTTCTAAATTGTATTGAATTGAAATCTGAATTTCTATATGGTAACTATAATGAGTAATACCCATGACATTTTATATTATTTTTTCCACAGAAAATATCACAAGCAAACCTCAGGGATGCATCCCCACATTCATAAATGGAATCCGTAGTAAAACCACTAGCATAGACTAGTGCAACTCACCCAAAGAGATTTGAAACAGACACCTACTGGTATGGAATGAGCAATATGCTCAACAACATTTGTGACAACCGATTGAGAAATCCTTGAGATATGATTTTTTATATTATTTTTTCCACGGAAAACATCATAAGGAAACCTAGGGATGCATCCCCACATTTATGAATGTAATTCCTGGTAAACCCATTAGCATAAACTAATGGGACTCACCCAAAGAGATTTGAACTAGAGGAACCTACTGGTATAGAATGAGCGATATGCTCAACAACATTGGTGACAACTAGTTGAGATAAATCATTGGGATAAGTAATATCAATGAGTTATGTAATGATCATCTAAATATAAAATGATCTTGACACCTTGACTGATATATTAGGTAATGCATTCCCGCATCGGGTGTAAAGGAAGCAAGGTAGGGGGGAGCCTCACACATTTCCCATTAATATGAAACTACAACTTGTATGAAATTATGGAAACATGTGTAAAAAGGGGGAGAGAGACAAGGAAGGTAACCTTAGCTCGCTCACCCCCATCCCTCCCCTCTAGTAATTCAAACAATTTTGTTGTTACGAATCTAATGGTATATATCATAGATCTCTATAGGAAAGGAGAGGATGCATGTACCAATTTGTTCCAATCATGATTTTAGAATATAAGCTATGGTAATGAACTCCCAAATTAGTTATGTCCCTTCTATTTATATCATTGGTTGTTCATTATTGTTCCTGTAATTCATACAGGAATATTTGGGGTTGGATCCAACTCATACTTGGCTTGGAGGGCTCCACCATTCTATCCTCCAATCATGGGGAAGGCAATAACGAAGATAGAGCATAAGGACAAGGCTCACTAACATCATATGGTTAGAGAGATCAAGGGGATATATGCTTTCTTTTTCTCAAGTATTTTCCTCCCTTGTAGGAGTATCTTGGTCTTTAGTCTTCTCCTCGTGGCATTAGATACAAGCACCCTTTGTTTCATATCATTAATAGCGTGATGGAAAATGGAAAAAGAGTTAAGGGAGATAGAAAACCCTATAATTTTGGTCAAATATTAAAATCCAAAAAGAGGAATCTTGGCATAAATAGTTCCTCCAACAGACCTACTAAAGAAGAATTGGAGACCAAGGAAACAACATTGCAGTATCATAGGAGTTATGATCCTCATATTAAATCCAAGGTGGAGAAAATAAAATAGAAGGTTAGAGAGAAGCAAGGAAGCAATTTTTTAGTGGATTGATGTTGAGCTTGTGAAGTGGATTCTAGATAATGGATTCTCGCACAACAGGGAGATTAAGTATCTTCGACAAATTTATGCTCACTAGCATATCAAATCTATTGTGGTATATATGTCATTGAAGAGGCAATATTTCAACATAAATCCATATTTGACAAGCTATATTTCCTAGTTCGTAAATATTAAGCTATAGTAAAAAATTACGGAACATGGAGGCAGTGGGATAAGTGTTGGATAGGGACAAAACCATAAACCCAAATACCAAATCTTGGTCTTAGAGACCCCTACAAAGGGAAACCCCTCCTTTGTATATGTGGATTTAGAGTTTGAACTTGAATACTAGGTACTATAAGTAAATAATCTTAGTTCTTACGTTTTTTCTTTTCCTTTATGATTATTAATAGGAAAAAATTAAACTTAGTTAGGTTAAGTAGCAAGAAGAGCATCTCCTATATTATCATGTTGGACTCTATTCCTTCTTTATGTTATGTTTATATTATTGCATAGTTTCTTGTATAGTCTCCACTTTTCACTACACAATTATTCCTTCCTCCAACTCTATGCCATTTTTTGCTACAAGTTCAAGTCATTATTTGATAAACATGCTCCTTTTCATCTCCATCTAGCATGCATGCCTCCTAGGGTTTCTCCAAACAATCTTTGTCTGTTGAATGGGGACTCACCCCCTCGATTTATATATTTGATTAGGTGGAGGGTAAGTCCCAAGGATTATCTCTATATTGAATGATTTTCCCAAGGCATGTTTTCACAGGGAGGCCATAGGTCATAGTCAAGTCCCTCAAAGTTGGTAGCTAATATTATGACTATAAGTTGAGCCACCCACCATTTGGAAATTTTTAGAAAAGAAAGAGGGACCCATGAGATTTTCCTTGGAAATTATCTATGAAGACATGGTCTACATAGTAGATTTTGTATTGTGTATTGTTATGGTTAATGATAATGTTATTTCCTTCACTCACACTTAATTCTTAATTGTTCATTATATTCCATTAGTTTGGAAGGAACAAAGATTATCAAATTTTGCACCAAAGATATTTTAGTTAGTTTGGAAATAAAAAGATTATCAAATATTCACCCAAAGACGTTTAAGTTTCCAGCATTTTAGATTCAATTTTTTATTTTTCCACGGTTTTATCATCTCAAATAAGAAAGGACCTTTTTATCTAGTCATAACTATATGCACTCTCAAGAAAACCTAGGATCGAGTACCACAAGAATCAACTAGTTATTGCAGTGTAGGTATTTATTACAATCAGCTTGAGTATGAGTGTGAAATCAATCATCCCCGGGCTTGGCTGGAATGGACGTTGCTCAGCCTGGAGTGGTCTCCTCTGCAACCGAAGCACCTCCAATTTTGCAGGAAATGATGGATGCAGCTGTTGAAGACTCGGTTGCTGCTGTAGGCATTCCTTTTGGGTCGGTTCAGCCTGTTTCTGGTGTCTTTGTGAGTATCGTTCCCCTGCATGCCACCTTTCCCATTCCATCCACCATTGACTCACTGCACTTCAAATGTGTCCGGAAGACCGAAGGGGATGCCTCCCCCTGTCACAAAACAGAATCGCTGAGGCCAAAGCTCCCTCCCCAAGGCTGGGATGATGACTTCTTCTGCAGCTGCCCTATTGTTGAAGACAAGCTCAGCTCTCAGAATGAAGAAGCAAGTACTTTAGATGGCAATCCCTAGCTCTCTGTGTGAATGTTAGAGGTTTTGTCTTTTTTGACTATATAAATTGTTTTCATGTTCTGTTCTGTTTTATTATATGCTATGTAATGATCCTATAGGGCCTGGTCTCCTCAGACAGGTCTGTTTTTCTATGTTACTTATCTACCTAGCATTTTTGAGCCTCTAGGCTGGTGGTTCCAGCCCCCAAGATCGCCAAGGCTGGCTAGAGGCCATGTAATTTTTGAATTCTTTTTATAAATATACTGAAGCAGATTTACAAAAAAAACTGTGATTGGAGTTGCCTTTCTACTCCTATGGCGGTGGCTGATCAGAGAGTTGAAATCACTGGCCCTGTACTGGAGACACGAGAGGAAGATGATCATTAATGTTCTCAATTCCGGCGCTACACATCCTACATATGTTGGGATGGTAATATTTGTCGGGGGAATAATAATTGGAGGCAATTCTCTTGGAAACCCAAGATCAGTTGGAAACGATAAAAAAGACAGAGGGTTTAGAATACAATGCTCCATGATTCCCTGTAGATGTGAACTGGTTTTTTTGTGTGTCGATTCATTTCTGTCGTTATTGAGTATCATGCCAGCGAAGATATTATTGGCATTCACATGGAGATGCTTGGATGCCAGCTGAGAATTTCTGGAGTAGGAGTAGCTTAGCAGTACATTTCATGTAACTATTTTTCATCGAGTTGAGCAAGCCTCAAGGCATCAAACCTAGAGGCATCGATATAGCATTTTGAAATAGTATACCACATTTCCATTCAAACCAGTGAATTGACAAATAATGGCACCAACATACTCCTTCCACTTGTTTAAATCTGATGCAATATCTGGCATTACCATAGCCAGCGTCGCTATCCCAAAAGATCGAATAAACTATTGAGGGATGATTTGTCACATTGTACAGCGGGATGATTTGGCCAACCTTCATGATTGCAGAAGGCGACAATTCCAGATTCTTAAATTTTGTGGAAAGCAGTTGAGTAAATGGGGAGGGCTGAGCTTATCTCGCCTGTACGTTCAGGCTTGATAAGCCAGCTGGGCAGGTGGGTCCGGAACCTCTCCGTTTGACTCTCTTCGTTTCTCCGATCACCGGCGTTTTTTTCACAGATTGCGGGGCCGTCGAGAGTCTGAGATACGTACACAGGGCTCAGTTGATGTGGATGGATTTGACGTCCTCGAGCTGCAAACTACCGTGCCATGGCCTCCAAAATGTCCCATCCTGCCAATTGATTCAAATTTGGATTTCCCTCCATGATCGTCTTTTTTGATCGCCCTCTGTTCACTAGATTGACACCCTGTTTTCATTCGACCAGTCTTCACTCGAGCAACGCCGTGAGGGGAGTCTTTAACTGAGGATTGATAATAATGCTGAAACGAAGGAGCTCGTCATCAAGGCAGGAGAAGCCCTGGGTTTTCTTTCACTCGAAAATAAACAAAACTGTGAAATAATAATGAGCATTGACTTGGTGGGTCATCCGAATTCGATCGCAGGCCTGATCTCCGTGCTGAACGACCCGGTGCAAGGTATTCATGTACCCGGTGCAAGGTATTCATGTAGCGAGAGTACTTCGGAATCTGCTTGCATACGCAAAGGCAGATTGCGTTCAATTGAGGGATCAAATCAATGCAATGGCAGCGCAGGTTGAAGTTTGCATTCAATTCGGTCATTTAAAAATTAAAGCCTTCCACTGCAATTCAATAGCAAAGCATATTCATGCTATAGATTAATTTTTTGCTTGTGATATTTTTACAGGTTGTGGAGTTTGTCATGGAGAAAGAGGGCGAGCATCAGGAAGCAGCTATAGGACTGGCTGCTCAGATCTTCCAGGTTATGACCAACTTGGATTTCGAACATGTCTTCAATGATTTCAAAATAAAGGGTTCGTTGATTTCAAAATTGGTGGATCTCTTCCAGGAGCACCCACATCCATCAAGGGAGATTCCGAGCATCAGGAGATTCAACATCGAGCTTCTAATCGCTGTTATGAAGATGGATGGATCTACAATAGAAAGAAAAATGATATCAGAACTGAAGGAGGTTATGGAGGGAGTGATGAAAACGCCGTCCGAGTTGGAGAGTGACATGGCTGTTCGATCCCTCGTAAAATCTGCCATGGTATTGCTTCGTAATAATAAACAGATGCAGTAGTATGTAGCCACTTCCGACTTTAGAATCAGTTTGGTATTGTATGCAGAAGTATCTAGCCAGTTCTGGTTTCATCATGAGTTTGGTATTGCATGTTGTATTCAATGATTCCGTTGAGGGTAAATTGAAATTGGGTTTTAAGACAAAGGGTAAATTGCAATTGGGTTTTAATATAAATGTTTTATATGCGTGATTAAGGGTTCAGTATGAGCAAAAATGAGTCGTTCCTAGAAGATTGCTATTGGTCTTTGATGGGCTAAGACTATACATTGCAAAATTGCGTCGCGAGAGAAATATATGGTTTAATTTTAAATTTATAAACTTCTGATTTTTTAATGTTAATTTTTTTTTAATGAAGTTAGGTTTTGAAAGTGATCATAACATTAGTTTTCAAAAATGTTATTTTTTATATAAAAACTTAAATTTTGAATAATTTTCAATTTCAAAAATGCAATTTTCAATTCGATTAAGTGTGATTCAATTATGCAGTTATTAATTTTGATTTTAAAATTGAGAATTTTAAATTTGAAAATTTTGTAATTATTATTAAATTTTGATTTTAAAATTGACAATTTTATGGTTTCATTTAAATCTCATTTTTATATATATTATATATCATGTTATTTAGTATTAATTAATTTTGTATATCTATGTATAATATATTTATACCAAATATCACTAAATATATCAATATTAATGAGATATAATAAAATAATTTAAATAAATGTATAATATGTCTATATCAAACTTTACTTCAAATACATTAATATTAATGAGATATAAGAAAATAATTTAAAACAAGTGATAATGAGAATCATTACATTTCCACTTTTATACTTTTTAAAAAGAAATTTAAGGTAATGTACAAAGGTTTCTATATATAAACAAAATATAAAGTCTATGATGTGGTTTCAATATATACATTAAATAAAATCTTTCAAAGTTTGTGAAATGTAATGTTAAAAAAAATATAATTATTGGCTCTTTCCTCCTATAACCAACTTATTATAAAAATAAACCCTAATATAAAAACCATAAATTTTAGAAAGCCACAACAATACTAATTTTGAAACTATATAAAAGCTTTCTTGAATTTTAAAACTTTTATAAGGAGCTAGAGAGAACACAAACTAGATTAATGCAAACTCATATATGATTTAAACTAGATTAATGCAAACTCATATATGATTTTATTAGTTGATTACATATGCTTCTCTTATATATGATTTTATTAGTTGATTATGCTTCTCTTTCTTATGACGAGTAATTAAATTATCATCTTTTATGAAGGTTATATTTATTATTTATAAGTATTTTTAAAGAGAAACAAAATTTCTAAAACATCATTATATATTACTATTACTAGTATTAATACCTTTATTTTATATAAAATTATACATTCCAATTTCCAACTTTCAACCACTTTCTATTTTGCAAGTTGCATCGATTCCTCCTTGAAAAAATTACATTAGCATGCTACAACAACTAAATGACTTGGAAGTTGTCCCTTGGGCAATATCAGAACCCTAAGGTCTAAATAACACCTTAAAATTTTTGGGACTTCGGATGATCGCTAGGGTTTGAAGGGTTTGGCTACACGCTAGTTACGGGCTCGACGCTGACAGGCTGCAGGAAGGTAGGTTCAGTGGGTTTGGCCACCTTATTGATGCACATGGTAAGCATGCTGACCCCATCCTCGAGACCTTCGGGTTTGGCAGGGGATGAGGACATGGGTTTAGGCGGCTCAAGCGGATCAGAGGCAGGGAGGAATAAGAGATCGAGCATGGGGGGTTGCCTCCCCAAAACCCTCACTATTTGTGCTATCCAGGTCAAATCTGATAAAATTAGAGAGAGGATCGAGCAATGGAAGGAGAAAGCACTGATTGGAAAGTTTGTGGGGATCTGGCCGCGAGAGAAAGATCTGGTTCAATGAATCAAGACCACTTGGAATCCCAAAGGGAATTATGAATTGCACCTGGGTGCCAAAGGGTTCTTTTCAATTATCTTCTTCAATCTGGAATACAGGGACAGGGTTCTGGAGGGAGGCCCTTATTTCTTTCTCTCTTCGGGTCTGTATCTTAGGCCATGGAAAGAAAGGTTTAACCTAGAAATGGAGGATATGAAGGTAGCCCCGGTCTGGATCAGGCTCTATTCTCTCCCCTGTGAGTACTGGGATCTGGAGATCCTGCAAGCTATTGGCAATACCCTAGGGGAGTTTGTTAAAGTCGCAGAGTATACCAAGATCCAAAGGTACACTGCTTGTGCCTCCATCTGTGTTTACATGGATCTGTCAAAATATCTTCCTGAGGCAATTAGTCTGAACTGGGAAGGCGAGGAGTGGATTCAACCTCTTGATTATGAATAGCTTCCATTCAGATGCAGACTCTGTCATGAATATGGTCACTTTGGCAGGAACTACCCTAAGACCACTCAGGTGCCGCCTCCATCCAACTCTGCCGAGGAGGGTGTGAAGGATAAATATGGATTTACCTAAGTGTGTAACAAGTGGAAGAACAGAGCGGTGGATCATCAGAAGAAAGGAAAGGAGAAAGTCGAGAAAGGTATCAATGGCAATAATCCCTTCCAGATTCTGGAGGAAGTTGATGAGGCCGACCAGGATGGAAGCAAAGGGAAGAGTCATCAGGAAAACATAGCAATGGAAGCAGAGATTCCACTGCTTCAGGCTGCGCTGTCTGAAAATCAACTGGTGGTTATGGAGGAAGACGAGGATGAGGAAATGGAGTTGGGAGAACTTGACCTAGATGAGATCGAAAAAGAATGCAACAAAAAGGGTTCGGGCTATGTAACACGTAGGAAATTCGAGCTTTTGCAAGAGGCAATCATCAAATCTAAAGCTAACCAGTAGCTCGGGATTTCCTTGGATCCTCACAAAGGGAGCAAAAGGAAATCCCTGGAGGAGGATTTGAAACGGGGCAGGAAGTCGAACAGACAAAGAATTGCAGAGATTGGAGTGAAACTCATTGAATCTGGCCAGTACCCGACAATCAGGGCGACCTTTTCTGAAGCAAATAAGGTTTCCCAATGAAGCTCATATCGTGGAATATTCGAGGGTGTAATCACCCGAGGAAAATAAAAACGCTGGCAAGAAAGATTAAGAAGGAGAAACCTGATGTTCTTTTTTTACAAGAAACTAAATGCAGCTTTGAAACCATGGAGAAGGTGGGGAAAAGGATCTGGAAAGGTTGTAAAGTGATTTCAACGAATGCTTTAGGCATGGATGGTGGCTTAGTAGTCTTATGGCTTCCTCACTATTTGTAATTGACTGATTGGAGAGCTAATCAGTTTTCTATTTCCTGCAATTTTACTATCTTAGATTCAGGGACAAAAGGTACTCTGGTAAATATTTACGGACCCAGTGCCTTCCCTCTTAAGCATTCATTTATTAGATTTTTATCTTGGATGGCTGAGCAAGCTGTTACTGGTTCTTGGATAGTGGGAGGTGATTTTAACCTCATATCTTCGCTTAATGAGAAGGGCAGTAGGAGGGTTTTGGATAGATTCCAGGAAGCTTTCAGGGAGCTTATATCCCAAAGCCCGTTCATTGATATTGAGACCAGAAATGGTTGGCATACTTGGAATAACAAACGAGGTGGTCAGCACCTTGTAGCTTCCAGAATTGACAGATTTCTGACTACTGAAGACATTGACCGTGGTATGGGCAAAGTCAATGCCAGGGTACTACCCTCAGCAGGATCCGACCATTGGCTCATTTTCCTCCATTGGGATTGGTCAAACAATGTCCTTTATAAACCTTTCAGATTTGAGCAGTCTGGTTGGAGCATAAAGACTTCAAAGATTTGGTGGGGCAGTGGTGGCAAGAGCTGGTCCCCCTGGAGGGTACCGGTATGTTCCAATTTCAGAAAAAACTCTAAGCCCTCAAATCCAAAATTCGTACTTGGAACAAGAAGACTTCGGTAACATATTCCAGGATAAGAAAAAGTTGATAGAGGACCTGGAGCAGACCCACCGCAGAGGAATGGGTGATGGATGGGATGACGCTTTAAGGGAGCAGAAGCAACATCTGTTGGATCAACTTGAAGCCAGGGAAAGGCAGGAGGAAATTTTCGGGAAACAAAAGTCCAGGAACCAATGGCTCCAAGATGGGGAGAAAAATATGAAATTATTTCATAACATGGTCATTCAAAACCGTCATAGATCAAATATTTTCAAGCTCAAAAGGGATGATGGGAATCAAGTGGAAACTAGAGGCGAGATTGAAGATGAACTAGTTAACCACTTTGCTTTGGTCTTAAAGGAAGACAGGGCTGATCGGAGCACTGCTATTTCCCACATCACTCGTCTCATCCCCAGACTAGTCACCGAGGACCATAACGAGTTGCTGAACAAACCTGTGTCTATGCAGGAAGTTGAGGAAGCCATGAATCAGATGGCTCTTGGGAAGGCCCCAGGACCGGATGGTTGTACTACCAATTTCTTCCATTCCTTCTGGGATATGATCAAGGAAGAGGTTCTAGGCATTGTTGAAGAATCCCGCAAGTGTTGTGGGGTTTTAAAAGATTTTAATGTGACCTTTCTTTCTCTTATTCCGAAGGAGGAAGGCGCAGACTCCCCTAGAAAGTTCAGACCTATAGCCCTCTGAAATGTCATTTACAAGATCATTACCAAAGTGATTGTTAATAGGCTCCAGCCTCTGCTCCCTATCCTTATTAGCCCGGAGCAGTCGAGATTTGTTGAAGGAAGAAAAATTGTGGATGGAATCATTTTGGTTCACAAGACTATCCATTCCCTGAAGCTCACTAAGAAACTTGGCATGCTAATCAATCTGGACTTAGCACAAGATTATGATAAGCTTAGCTGGAAGTACATGCACATCATCCTGGCTGCCTTTGGGTTTGACAGGACTTGGGTGAACTGGATTATGAATCTAATCTCCACTCCTTTCTTTTCCATCCTGCTCAATGGTTCCCCGTCTAGAATCCTACAGGCCTCTCGGGGAATTCGCCAAGGTGACCCCCTCTCGGCTTTCCTCTTCATCATAATGGCAGAGGGGCTGAGTAAACTCCTGCGGAGCTTAACAATTAATGGCAGTATCAGAGGCTTGCAACTCCATCCTGGGTTGGACAAGAAGATGCACCAACAATTTGTTGACGACACCATGTTAATGGTGCACCCTTCAGTCCAAGAAGCTCATATCTTCAAAAAAGGCTTAACACTTTTTGAGAAGGCATCGGGGCTTGAATTCAATCCTACTAAGTCTCAAGTTTTCTTCTTTAATACTGCTGAAATTACGCAGCATAATATTATGAGGATTTTAGGCTATGTTAAAGGATCTCTTCCTTCCAAGTATCTGGGTGTTCCTATCTCTAAAGGCACCATTCATAAGGTTTCATGGCAAGATTTGATTCATAGGATTCGGAAAAGGATAGCGAGTTGGATGCTCAGACCTTTAAATCTCCCTAGCTGTCTAGTCTTGGTTAAGTCAGTTCTCCAAGCTATGCCCGTTTACCTCTTTTCTATGCTCTCTTCCCCAAAATCAGTTCTTAAAGAAATAAGGAGTATTCAACGAAATTTCCTGTGGTTGATGTATAATACAAATTCATTTGGAAGCAAGTAATTTCACCACTTCTTCAAGGCTTGTACAATAGCATAGAATTCGAGATCATATATGCAATATTTCTTATTAGCATCATTCAACTTCTCACTGAAAAATGATATCGCTCTTCTCACTTGGCTCATAATTGTTCCTATCATTGTCCCTCTCTCATCACTATCCACTTGAAACACTTCATCAAAATTTGGAATGTCAAAACTGGTTGTTTTGTTACCTTCTTCTTCAAAATTTCCAATAACTTCATCATTGTTGTGGTCCACTGGAAAGTCCTTATCTTCATGCATTTAGTATGGGTGCACAAATCTCACTGAAATTTTAGATAAATTTCCTATAGAATCTCACCAACCCATGGAAGCTTCTCACATCAAAGATGCACTTAGGTGTTGGCCAGTCCAAAATGGCCCTTACGTTGTTGGGATCCATCTCCAAGCCTTCACTAGAAACCTAAAAAACCAAGTACATTAACTCTTCCTTCAATACCATGCACTTCTTCAGATTGATCAACAACTTCTCTTCCTTCAATCATTCCAACACCCTTCTCCCATGCTCCAGGTGTTCTTCCTTGGTTCTATTAAAAATCAGAATGTCGTTCAAATACACGACAACAAATTTTCCCAATAACAATTTCAAGTCTTCATTCATGAGCCTCATAAAAGTGGTGGGAGAATTAGTTAACCCAAATGGCATAATTAACAACTCAAACAACCCATCCTTTGTCTTGAAAGCAGGCTTCCATTCATCACCATCCCTTATTTGTATTTGATGGTAACACTCTTCAGGTATATCTTTGTAAAGTATCTAGCAAGACTCAAACAATCCACGAGGTATTCCATCCTTGGTAAAGTAAATCTATAGTTGATAGTGATCTTATTGATGGCTCGTGAATCAATACACATTCGCCATTCACCATCCCTTTTTGGTGTCAAGTGACTATCGGCACAACATAAGGGATCAGACTTTCCCATATCAGTAATTTGTCAAGTAACTCCTATACTTCATGATTCACTCATTCCTTCTTTGTTGTGGTCATCTGGTAAGATTACTTATTGGGTAGACTTGATCCTGGTACCAAGGCAAGTTGATGTGCTACACTCCTCAAGGGGGGTAGACTTGCGAGTAAATCATCTACAACAATTTCATTAAATTCCTTCAACAAAGGTTGAATCTCTGGTGGCACAAAATTCACTTTTCCAACCGCTTGGACTCATTTTGGCATGATGGCCAAACAAAAAATTATCCTTATATGTTCTCTCATAAATTCCTTAGCTGAGCATAACATTACTATGTTGCTACTACTACCCACATCTTTCCCATTTTTATTTGGTTCCTCTGCCATTGCATTCTCCAACACTGATTCTAATCGATAGTGTTGTTCATCCTTTTAAACTCATACGCATTTTCCCCACCATCATGAGACAACTTTGTGACAAATAACCATGGTCTACCCACCAATACATGGCATTCATCCATATCCACTATATCACACAAGACATGTTTGTTGAATTTCCCAATTTGAATATGTAACTTTAAGGAAATGGATATATGAAGTGGGAAAGTAACTAGCCACTTGGTCTCTATGAATAGATGATCAAGGTCCAAGTTCATTCTAACCAATGGCCTGGAGGGCATAAGGAAAAAGCATACTAGTGGAAGTTTTTCCCCTTCATCTCTATGATTCGAACAACTAATTTAGTGGAGGAGCAGCTTTTATAGGCATATCATGCCATGGTAGGCACCCTCATCTACGCATTTAAAAGAAGCAATTGCCTCCTCCATGATCTAGTAAAAATGCCTTTTTAATGGGAGCCCAAATTATCAACCTCCTTGCGCCCATTAAATGGAATTAACACTACCTACTTAGTGAAACTTAAATATTTCATGGTGATATAACTATATATAAATAAAAATTATATGTTTTAGAAGTTAATTGCATCTCCTACATTTCATCTTTTTACATTGTATTCAAATTTGTGTGCCTTGAATCATCTCTCCAAATCAATAGATTATTGTTTTTCCATATTTGCATCACCACTAATGCATCATTAGAGAAGTTATCATTAGCTTGTATGCACTAATAGTTTGGAGGAACTTGTAACTAGTTTAGAAAGTCACAATCGATAGATAGTGGTAGGGATTCATTGAACCCTAGTGGCTTGTGAATGCAAGTGCTCATTGTAACGGTCATAAATTAGTTAGAGGAATGATGGGCTGGTAGGGATTCATTGAGCCCTAGTGGCTTGTGAATGCAAGTGCTCATTGTAATGGTAAAAAATTAGTTAGAGGAATGGCGGGCATTAATGGAAAATAAGGGTTTTGTTATACATGGAGAAAGGAGCATTTATTACCCACCTCTCTCATGCATTAATTGCATTATAAATTAGAGGGTTGTGGGAAGGGTTCAATATCTAATTTATGGTATCTTTTGTGCAAGAACCCATGTCATCTCTAAGGAGTTATGAGTGCATAAATGAGTCAAAGGAGTGAAGCTACTTCAACCTCCTTACTCATCATTAGTATTGGAATTTTGTTTTCATTGTACTTGTAAAATGTTTGTTTGTTTGTTTGTTTGGGGGTTTTTATATTCTTTATTTTGAAACATTTTGTTTAAAATAAAATACTTTTCAACAATAAAGTCTTGCCAAAATTTGTATCCTTCAATAATAAGGGCCCATTACAATCTCTAATTTTAAAGGGAAGAGAGGTCTCTCTAAATCTATATAGATTAATGAAATTATGGGAGAAATCACTAAATATCATACTAAATATCATGTCTACAAATAAATCACTAAACATTGTGTATGTAGTACCTTTGATAATGTAAATAAGGCTCATTCAAATTTCCACGTTTATTTTCAAGGCTTTGTCTCCAAGGCCTTCCACATTCCAACTTCCAAGTCTTTTAGTTGTTGTTGCTAATGTAATTTTTTCGAGGAATCGATGCAACTTGCAAAATGGAAAGTGGTTGAAAGTTGGAAATTGGAATGTATAATTTTATATACAATAAAGGTACTAATACAGTTAATAGTAATATAATGATGTTTTAGAAATTTTGTTTTCGCCATAAAAAAGAGAAGCATATGTAATCAAGTGATAAAATCATATAAGGTTTATTTTTATAGTAAGTTGGTTATAGGAGGAAAGAGCCAACAATTGTATTTTTTTAGCATTTACATTTTACAAACTTTGAAAGATTTTATTTAATGCATATATTGAATCCACATCATAGACGTTATATTTTGTTTATATATGGAACCCTTTGTACATTGCCCTTACATTGCTTTATAAAAGTGGAAATGTAATGATTGTCATTATCATTTATTTTAAATTATTTTGTTATATCTCATTAATACTAATGTAATCACTGAGGTTTGATATAGACATATTATACATTTATTTAAATTATTTTATTATATCTCATTAATATTGATATATTTAGTGATGTTTGGTATAAATATATTATATATTGATATACAAAATTAATTAATACTAAATAACATAATATATAATATATAAAAAAGAGATTTGCCATAAAATTGTCACTTTAAAATCAAAATTTAATAATAATTATGAAATTTTCAAATTTAAAATTCTCAATTTTAAAATCAAAATTAATAAATGTTAAATTGAATCATACTTCATCAAATTGAAAATTGTAATTTTGAAATTAAAAATTATTCAAAATTTAAGATTTTAAAATAAATAATAACATTTTTAAAAACTAATGTTATGATCACTTTCAAAACCTAATTTCATTAAAAAAAAATTAACATTAAAAAATCACAAATTTAAAATGAAACCATTTTTTTCTCTAGCAAGGCAATTTTACAATGTATAGTCTTAGCTCATCAAAGACCAAAAGCAATCTTCTACGAACGACTCATTCTTGCTCATACCGAACCCTTAATATGATACATATAAAACATTTATATTAAAACCCAATTGCAATTTAGCCTTTGTATTCAAACCCAATTTCAATTTACCCTCAACGGAATCATTGAATACAACATGCAATACCAAACTCATTATGAAACCAGAACTGGCTCCATACTTCTGCATACAATACCAAACTTACAATACCAAACTGATTCTAAAGTCGGAAGTGGCTGCATAGTCCTGCATCTATGTATTATTACGAAGCAATACCATGGCAGATTTTAGGAGGGATCGAAGAGCCATGTAACTCTCCAACTCGGACGGCATCTTCATCACTCCCTCCAGTGCCTCGTTCAGTTCTGATATTCATTTCTGCATCTAGTAATACCATGGCAGACTTTACTAGCGATAGAACGGCCGTGTAACTCTCCAACTCGGACGGGAGCCTTCTTCAATTCCGATATCTTTTCTATTTCGATTGTAGATCTGTCCTTCTTCATAACAGCTATCAGAAGCTCGATGCTGAATCTCCTGATGCTCGGAACCTCCCTTGCTGGACGTGGGTGCTCGCGGAAGACCTCCACCAATTTTGAAATCAGCGATGCCTTTATTTCAGCCCTCCGTTCATTGAAGACATGTTCGAAATCCAAGTTGGTCATAACCTGGAAGATCTTAGCAGCCAGTCCTATATAGCTGCTTCCTGATGCTCGCCCTCTTTCTCCATGACAAACCCCACAACCTGTAAAAATATCACAAGCAAAAAATTAATCTATAGCATCAATATGCTTTGCTATTGAACTGCAGTGGAAGGCTTTAATTTTTAAATGAGCGAATTGAATGCAAACTTCAACCTGCGCTGCCGTTGCAGTGATTTGATCCCTAAATTGAACGCAATCTGCCTCTGCGTATGCAAGCAGATTCCGAAGTACTCTCGCTACATGAATACCTTGCACCGGGTCGTTCAGCACGGAGATCAGGCCTGTGATCGAATTCGGATGACCCACCAAGTCAATGCTGATTATTATTTCACAGTTTTGCTTATTTTCGAGTGATAGAAAGCCCAGGGCTTCTCCTTCCTTGATGACGAGCTCCTTCGTTTCAGCGTTATTATCAATCCTCAGTTAAAGACTCCCCTCACGGCGTTGCTCGAGTGAAGACTGGTCGAATGAAAACAGGGTGTCGGTCGAGTGAAGAGAGGGCGATCAAAAAAGACGATCATGGAGGGAAATCCAAATTTGATTCAATTGCAGGACGGGACGATTTTGGAGGCCATGGCACGGTAGTTTGCAGCTCGAGGTTGTCTAATCCATCCCATCAACTGAGCCCTGTGTACGTATCTCAGACTCTCGACGGCCCCGCAATCTGTGAAAAAAATGCCGGTGAACGGAAAAACGGAGAGAGTCAAACGGGGAGGTTCTGGACCCACCTGCCCAGCTGGCTTATCCCGCCTGAACGTACAGGCGAGATAAGCTCAGCCAATGGGGAGTAACTAAATGATGCAATAAACTCAACTTATTTCACCGTTGCTACAGACTTCACTTACTCCCCAAGGAACAGTACAAATTAACTTATTCCATCTGAAATTTGATGTACCTTGCAGTACTATCACTGAGACGAACATAATCTTATACGAGCAGAGATGGCTGCCAACGAACATCACGCCAACCAAGTTGCGTGTGAATTAAGGCTTCGTTAAAATCTTTGAGATGTTGCCATCGTTCTGGTCACAGGTCCACATTTCAGCTTACGGCCACCAAAACTTCTACTCAACTCTAATGTTACGTAAGTCAAATTAATATCATGTGCGCCGCTCGAATTCACAAAATCTTTAATATATATTCTCGCTGAATCGATACGAAAAAATATAATAAAGTTCGATTTCAATATTAATGTGTCCACTTGTGAGACTCCCATATGGTGGAGGTGTTTAAGATCCATGGTAACTAACAAGAGATGTCAATGCAGATGTTATGTGGTTGAAGCATCGCAATGGTTGACACCTTGCATCTTATTTTATGTCACAATGATCCAATTTTCAATGTTGGACATCTCACATGGTCATCAAGAATGTTCAATGTCGTACATATCACATCATCCAATTTTCAATGTTGTACATTTCACTTGTGATATACTAATTCAATGACTTACCTTGTTATTTTACTAGATGACATAGAATTCATAGAATTAAAATTATAATGTAAATTAAATAATTGAAATGACATATCAATTTTTCATGGTGGTAACTTTTGGTTTTGAACTCTAATCAACGCACACAAGGCATACAATATCTTGTTGAGAATTTCTAAATGAGTTCTACGTGACTAGTTATACATGTACACAGTTTTCTCTCTTATGATTGTGTTAACTATGTCAATTATGTGTATATTAAGTTTATTGAGTGAGTTATATTGTATATGAGTTAGCTACTCATGACATGTATCATAAGTGACCCACTTAAATATTGATGCACATAAATACAAAGAGCCACACGTTATAAGATCGTAAGTGCCACACATAAGAAAAACACATAGGTAATGCACTTAAACAACAATATTGCAACATAATTGGCACACCAATGCATCGTAAGTGCCACACATGAGAAAAACACATAAGTAATGCGTTTAAATAATAATATTTCGACATATGTGGCACACCATTAAAGACACTTAAGTGACACAATGTAAGCAATGTAATTAAGTGAGACAACATAAGTGACAACATAAGAAATCCATTCACTCACCATAAGTGGCACACTTGCATTTGCACCATGTGCGACACATATGATAAATGATGCACTTAAGTGATTAACCATAAACAACACACTTGAGAGTTGCAACATAAGAGACACATACAAATTGGTAGCAATCTCTAAGAAGAGATGTATCGAACCACTATCATATATTCATAATTCTTTCACAAAAGGTCAATGTGGGTCTAAGACCAATTCACACCTACAAAAGTTAAAAATCCCATTATACACCAGCAACACACAAGAGCACATGCGTTGGAATTTACTGAGACAACAACTTTAAATACAAAAATTTAAACACACATAGAAAAGAATATTTTTCTTCATGAAACTAGGCTAAACAAGCCTTAGATATTACTTCTCAGAAAATTTATAAAAATTACGTTGTAATCCTCTAAGGGATTTCTTCTTTAGAATTTGCAAGTGGGTAGAAGGTCCTAGCAATTCCTTTGATTATCAAATTCACATATTGTTGGTCTTAGTCTCAACTAGGGTTTCATAACAATATCCCCAAGGAATCTTAAAAATCAAAACTTTATGTTCGGGTACACAAGGTACTACCAAAGGACCGAACACCAAGAGAAACCACAACACCAAGAGAAACCACTTCACACAAACAGATCATAGATCAACACACCGATGTTTTGACGTGGTTTAAACTCTCTTGAGGGAAACACTCCACGGCCCCGGCCAAATAGCTTCTACGGGACAATTTATTATGCAAAGAAAGAAAGTTACAAATGAGCTTCTCATAATCGATCAACTAAACAATGACCCTCCATGCTCTTTAAATAGAGATCATGGACCAATCGGGTGTTAAGCCACGGATCAAGGTTAGGTTTGATCTAAGAGAAGTTGAGTCGTCGGATCACTCTATGTCGGGAACATATCGTGACCGTCGGATTAAGTATTTACAAATGCATACTAATGCATACTAAAGAAACACACTATCCCTAACGGATATATTACACAAGTTGATCTTAACTAACTCCTAAGTGTCTAAATATCCTAACATCCCCCCTTAAGAACAACTTGGGATAGGATTGAAGGATTTACAAAAGTGACACTATTAGGAGAAGGAAGGAGGCATTAGAGCCTATCCCCCCTTAATGGCAAGTTCCTGAACTCCTAACATAGATCGAAGTTTAGAAAACTTTGCTTCTGTAAGAGACTTGGTGAAGATGTCTGCAACTTGATCATCTGTAGGGAAAAAGAGCACTTCAAGAACACGATCATGAACAAGATTTCTGATGAAGTGCATATGTAGCTCAATGTGTTTTCTGCGTTGATGTAGAACTGGATATTTGGCAAGCTTGATGGCACTTTGATTGTCGCACCAAAGTGGAGTAGGCTGTTGCTGCTCGAATCCAAACTCTGAAAGGATCTGTCGAAGCCATAAAGCTTCCTGACTGGCATTAACTGCTGCTCGATATTCTGCCTATGCTGAAGAAAGAGCAAGAGCTTGTTGTTTCTTACAAGCCCAAGTAATAGGTCCAGATCCCAGATTGAAAACATAACCTGCAGTAGACTTTCGATCATCAGGATCGCCGGCCCAATCTGAATCAGTGAAACCAACCAACAAAGGTTTCCCCCCTGTACTGTAATGAATCCAAAACTGAACTGTACCTTGAATATATCGAAGTATTCTTTTAGCTGCTTTCCAGTGACTTTCATGAGGTGTCTGCATATAACGGGCAAATCGACCAACGGCAAAGGAAAGGTCAGGACGGGAATGAGTCAAGTATAAGAGACTACCAACAAGCTGGCGATACAAGGTGGCATCGACTTCAGGTGAAGTACAAGTGGCAGAAAGTTTGACTCCAGACTGGAAGGGAGAAGGGGCTGGTGTACAATCTTCCATGTGAAAGCGACGAAGAAGGTCACAAGCATACTTAGACTAAGAAAGAAAGATTCCTTCTTTGGTTTGCAGGACTTGGAGACCAAGAAAATAATGCAAATGTCCTAAGTCTAACATTTCAAAATTTTGTTTAAGACTGGATTTCACATGGGTTATAAGCTTAGGGTCACTACCAGTACGAATAAGGTCATCAACATATAGAACAAGTATGATGAGATGGTTTCCTACTTTCTTGGAATAGACATTGGGGTCAGAATGGCATCTAGAAAAACCAGTGTCAAGTAGAAAGTTATCCATTTTGGCATACCAAGCTCTAGGAGCTTGCTTAAGTCCATACAAGGATTTCTTAAGGCGGCATACAAGGCTAGAGTTATTCTGAACATAGCCAGGAGGTTGTTCTATGTAAATTTCCTCCTGTAAATCACCATGCAAGAAGGAAGACTTGACATCCATTTGATGGACTTCCCAGTTGTGTAAGGCTGCAAGGGAAAGAACAAGGCGGATGGAGTTCATTTTTGCGACAGGAGCAAAGGTTTCATTGTAGTCAATCCCTTCAACTTGGGAAAAACCTTTGGAAACTAACCTTGCCTTAAGTCTTTCAACACTTCCATCTGATGCATACTTAGTTCTGTAGACCCATTTACATCTGACAAGTTTTCTTCCTTTTGGAAGAGGTACAAGATCCCAAGTATCGTTCGCCATTAAGGAACGATATTCTTCATCCATGGCTGCATCCCAATCTGGATTCCCTGAAGCTTCTGCAAAAGTTTCTGGATCATGATTCTCGGAAACTTGAGCCAAAAGAGAAGAGGCTCGCTGAAACTGAGAACGTGTTCGACGTTGATCTCTAAGATCACCGGCAAGATCACCAACTGTTTCACATGTTGAATGGACCCATCGAGGAAGCACTTGTGCTGGTGCAACTGGAGGAACATGAGCAGGCGGAGGTGGATTTTCATCCTCACTGTCATCATCAGAAACTGGAGTTGGAAACCTGTCAAGGAAGTTGGAAGAAGAAGAAGAAGGCATAAACACCAAATCAAGCTCGCAGGCCAAAGATGGCAGAATCGCCGAGTTAGGCTCGCAGGCCAAGAGATTTTCATCAAATTTAACATCTCTTCGAATGATTATATCATGAGAATGTGGTTGAACAAGTCTATAACCTTTTACATCTTCAGAATATCCCACAAATATGCACTTTTCACTTTTAGGCTGCAATGCTTTCCATTTTTCATCCGGAATGTGAGCCCATGCTTCACTACCAAACACACGGAAGTGACTTACATCAGGTTTAGTTTTACTCCATGCTTCTTCCGGTGTGATACCTTGTAATGCTTTAGTGGGGGTGCGATTAACTATGTAATTTGCACAATTTATGGCTTCAGCCCAAAATTGAAGACTTAGTCCCTTAGATTGGATCATACAATTAGCCATTTCTTTTAAAGTGCGGTTCTTCCACTCAGCTACACCATTTTGTTGTGGTGTATATGGAACAGTGTGCTATTGTTGGATGCCTTGTTCAGTGCAGAAAGTAGTGAACTTTTTGTTAACATATTCTCCTCCATTCTCAGATCTTAACTTAATAATTTGATGACCAGATTGTTTTTCAACAAGGGCCTTGTAGGCCAAGAACATGTTAAATACTTCGCTCTTAATTTTTAGGAAATAAACCCAAGTGCGTCTGGTGTAATCATCAATGAAAGTTAAGAAATATTTGAAACCAGAAAAGGAAGCAGATGGAAGAGGACCACACAAGTCACTATGCACAAGCTCCAAGGGAACCGAGGCGTGCCAAGAGGCACGTTTGTCAAAACTGTCCCGATGATATTTTCTGAGTACACAACCAGAGCAAACACCATCCCTGCAAGATACCATCGGAAGACCTGTCACCATATTTTCTTTACATAGTTGTTGCAATGAGCGATAATTTAAGTGACCAAATCGCTCATGCCAAAGTTTGCTCAAGTTATCACTATGAGCAACAAAAACTGAAGAGAAAGTTGATGACCCAAAGTTGTTAAACTTGTACAACTTGGTAATATCATCAACAATTCCGGTAGCTAGGACCTATTGAGGATCTTTAAAATCCTTGGTTACAACTTGGTGAGGTGTAAAGGTCACAATTTTACCTTCACCAGAATGAGTGATCTGATAGACTGATAACAAATTACAAGAAATTCTTGAAACACATAGTACATCACTAAAATGACCATTATCTACTGGAACTGTTCCAGCTCCTACAACACTTAGAGATCTATCATCACCAGCAAATATTTGTTTGGTGTTACATTCATGCATAGTAGAAAATATGGCTTGATCCTTAGCCATATGATAAGATGCTCTAGAATCAATGAGCCATTCATTTGAAGTAGAAGAAGAAGATGCATTATAAGAATAACCAGAAGCACAAAGTGCATGTCCATGAGAGGCAGATTCTGAAGGCAAATCTAGGCTGATGTGGTGCTTCTTCATTGCTGCTTCCAAGGCTGCCATCTTCTTGAAACACTTAGATTCATCATGATTATCTTTCCCGCAATAGTTGCAATGACGCTCAGTCTTCTTGCCTTTTGGCTTGGATCCTTTGTCATTTTTTTAAAGAAGGAGCTAACTGAGAGGGTTTGGGACCCTTGTTTGACTTATTATTACGAAAATTTTGTTTCTTGTGAGGCTTGGAATTTTCTTTCTGTTGGGACAATAAGGCTTTCCCAGATGTATCTGCATTGTTGATTATTCCAAGATGAATGAGTTTATCTTGTTCTCTAATCAAGGAATCACAAAAGGATTCAAGACTAGGCTCTTGATAGCTTGCTGCATTCAAGGATGCTTTCATGGAGTAAAATGTAGATACAAAAACAGAATATGCAAGTCCAAGTTTGGAAAGAATATGATAAATGCATTGTTTGTCTTCCCTCTCAATCTTACATTCTGGACATAAGAGTTTAAGAGTTTTGTACTTATATAAATAATCTTGAATGCATGAAAAGTCACTTGGATTTAAAGAAATCAACTCATTTTCGAGTTGGTGACCTCGAATTTCATTGTGTTTACCAAACACAGATTCCAACTTGTCCCAATCAGCATTAGGTTCATCAATTCCAGATATGTGGAATCGCAAATCAGTAGAGATTGACATCCCAATCAATCCATGAGCTTCATCACATCTATTTTCCCATTTTATTTTCTTATCATCATCAATGGGTTCTTTTTCTTTCCCTGAGGTAATTCTGAAAAGTCCCCTACTTCGTAGAACATCCTCCATACGAGATTTTCATGAGAAATAGTTGGAACTGTTAAGTAAAATATCACAAGGGGCGGCCATATTTGTGAATTAATGGCTGTAAAAACAGAAACCAATAGTCTGGATGTGAAGAGCTCAAAAAATAGGCGGTTTAAAAAAAACAGCACTGAAAACTGACTCTGTATGATGAAGTTATGCTTGAACAAAGAAACTATTGAAGATGTCCCCAATAGTGACGTGGCAGCTAGAGAATGTCCAAAAAAAAAAAAGAATCCCCCTCTTCCCAAGATGAACCTTTTGACAATCACTTTACAAGAAAGTTGCTTTAAGTGAACCACTTTTGTAAAATAAGTGATTTCACTTTTACAATGATATTACTTTTAAATAGCGTAACAATAAATAAATAAAAACTTAAGTGACTCACTTGTATTTTTTATCATTTAAGTGAGATGCACTTTTACAATAAAGTAAATTGAAAATAGAAATTGCATGCACTTTTCCTTTTAAAAGTAACTTCCTAAGACTTGAACTCAAGACCTATTAAGGAATAAAACAACTTTGAACCAAGTGAGGTAGATTAAAAGGTATGTAAAATATGGGAATGAGGAAGGTTTTTTTTTTTTTACTCTTCTCGCTCGGTTTGCGTGCTTACCCTTTTTCCTGCAAAACACACCACAAATCAAAACAAAACAAAAAATTCCACACTTGTGGAGTTAGATCTCGTTAGCTTGCCTGGAAAGTCTACGTTTTCTCTCTGTTTCTGATTTGTCGAGATCGCGCAAGGTGCATGGCAAAGAGCATACGCAGCCGAGAAAAACCCATTCCCTTTCTATTTCTGATTTTGCCAAGATCACTCAAGGTGCACGGCAAAGAGCATACACAAACGGGAAAGCAACAATCCGAACCCCAAAAAAATCTAACAGTAAAAAAATGATGAAATATGAGATTTCTTCCTTATAAAAAAAATGCGTCGCTGTAACATCATACCTTCAGATCTGATGAAATACGTGTTTTTGGAGCAACCGGGAACTGTTTTCGATCAAACGAAAACTATTTCCCAATGGAAACGATGCTCCAGACGCAATGGAACACCTACCACAGCCCAAAAATGCACAGAAATACTAGAACTAGAAACCCTTTCGAGTTTCGGCAACAACAGTTCAAGATCTAGATCATAACCGGAAGCGACACTTCATAAAAGCTCTGATACCATGTTCGAGTACACAGGGTACTACCAAAGGACCGAACACTAAGAGAAACCACTTCACACAAACAGATCATAGATCAACACACCGATGTTTTGACGTGGTTTAAACCCTCTTGAGGGAAACACTCCACGGCCCCGGCCAAATAGCTTCTACGGGACAATTTATTATGCAAAGAAAGAAAGTTACAAATGAGCTTCTCATAATCGATCAACTAAACAATGACCCTCCATGCTCTTTAAATAGAGATCATGGACCAATCAGGTGTTAAGCCACAGATCAAGGTTAGGTTTGATCTAAGAGAAGTTGAGCCGTCGGATCACTCTATGTCGGGAACATATCGTGACCGTCGGATTAAGTATTTACAAATGCATACTAATGCATACTAAAGAAACACACTATCCCTAACGGATATATTACACAAGTTGATTTTAACTAACTCCTAAGTGTCTAAATATCCTAACAATTTACATGTAGTTGTTGTAATTTATTCTTCAGTGTTATCCCCCTTCTTTAATTTTCTTCTTCTTTCTCTGGCTCAACCTTCCTCTTCTTTTCTCTTCTCTACTCTAGTTTCTTCTTCTTCGTTTCCTTCTCTTTAGGAATTTTCTCTTCTCCTCTCATTCCTTCCTCCTCTCCTTTATGCATGACTCATTAAATGAGTATGGCCCCTTCTTCATTAAATTTTCTAGTGAGGGTGCCCTACATCAAATACCCTAAGTAGAAAAAGAAGCATGTCCTCATGCTAAGGAAAAAATATACAATAGAACATTTTGTGACTATTGCCACAATGCATGTGCCTTCTCTATTAGACAAGATGGAAAATATAGTCTCTTTATTTTTCTTCCTTCGGCTCCATATTCTGAACTTGAAAAAAATTCTTTTCATTTTCAACTACATTTTAACTTTATTCCTTTATCATGGATATAATGTGAGGGTCCTCATCCCTACTACTACCACTATCAATTGAAATTTATTTCCCATCTACTCATTATCATCCAAATATGCAATGTCCTTCACTCCATGGGTTTCTATCACAACCTTCATTGTTTTTTATTTGTTATAATGTGGGCATAATCTCATCCCTCCTACTATCCTCATCATATTTCTTTGCATTGCCTCTCATCTACTAAATGACCTCCTTCCACTTCATCAATTGATAACAATACCCAAGATCCTCAAGGCTCCACATGCTAAGAATTTCATTGAAAAAATCCTCTTCTAAATATTCTTTCTCACATGTAAGATTACAATATGTTCTCAACTCATCTTCATCCTCCTCCTCATCATCACATTCTTCACATTCCCATAGTGTTGGGTCTTACCAATTACAACATGTTTGCAAACTGATTTATATAGTTAAACACAATTAAACATAAGACAATGGAATACAAAATATTAACACATTATAGAGAAATTACCCTAGAAACCCCTCTCTTGGATAAAACCAACAAACAATTGAGATTATTGGTCATCTATTAATCAAACACTCAAAACAAGTGTTTACAACCATGACTTGCTAGAACACAAATCGCACTTCATTACATGATCATACTACACACTACTACTGATAGTACTATATAATGCATAACCATTACATCTAAGTTATAGATGCAACAAAACCAACTACTCATTAATGACAATCCATAACTTCCTAACCACTTCTAGTTATTCTGTTACAACCAACTTGACTAGGTCAACTTTGGTTGATTGCTCGTTGAGATTTTCAGTCGTTCCATCAACTTTCCATCGATCATATATTTTCCTTTGAAAAAAAACTATTTTAGTCGGTCAATTGACCAGACTTCCACCGTCTATCACCTTCGACTCCAGACGACTGATATCGGTCAACTATTGACTTTTCCAATCGATTTACATGCAAAGAATATAACATTTCCAACATTCTCCCATGTGTTTTCGTCTTTGCATAAATAGGGGATTCATAACTTCATTTCACTTAAACAAGTTTTTAAAACCAATCATTTCCCTACACTAGGAAAAATTCTCTGTGCTAACCAACTTGGTCAATGATTCTAAAACATTCTTCACGATGTTTGCCTTCTCGAGTAACACCTTCTAGTTCTCTACCATCTCTCTCACAAAATCATATTGAATATCAATATGCTTTGTCTTTAGATGATATGTTGGATTCTTTTCCAGGAAGATTGCACTCTGACTGTCACAATCCAACCTAATCAAATGCTATCCAAACCCAACATTTGAACACAATGTCTACAACCAAACAAATTCCTTACATGCATGAGTAGCTTCCATGTATTTATCATTAGTAGTCAACAATGCAACGAACGACTTCCTTCTAATCATTCAACTGGCTACTCTTTTAAATATCTTGAACACATATCTGCTGGTTGAATGTATATGGTCAATATCTCTAGCCTAATCAAAATAAAAAAATTCATGTTCATTGATTTCCTTGCTTCTCTCAAGCTCTCCTCCATAACACACTACATAGTCCATCATGCCATGTAGATACCTGAATACTGTCTTAACTGTAGTCCAGTGCTTCTTTCCAAGTGTCCACATTTATCTGCTCAATACTACCAATGCATGGGAAATATATAATCATGTAGAGACCATAACATACATTAGAATACATACAACACCTGCAGAGGGAACATTTAATATGTACTCTATTTATTCTTGTGTCTTTCGACATTGTTTAGTAGATAGCTTAACTCCCACGGGAATAGGCACATTAACCAATTAATTGTACTGCATGTTGAAACATTTTAGTATTGTATCAACATATTTTCTCTAACTTAACCAAAGTCTTATACCTACTCGATCTCTTGTGATTTCCTTTGAAAGAATGAAATTTGCTGCTTCAAGATTTGTAACATCTCGTAAAAATACAAAAATTTAAAATTTTTTATAATAGCAATAATTATCGAAATTGTTAATGCAGAACATATAAAATAATTGAAATTCTTAACTAGGATAATTAATGACGATGACACGTCATAATTCTCAAAATAAAATAAGATGTAGTTGTGTTTGGTATTTCAGATTTAAATGGATGCTAAATCTCCTTAACGAAAGATCTTTTATGATTATACACAAGAATACAAATTACAGATCTGCTTAAGTTCTAAATGCATTTACATGCTATACATAGGTTTGTATTATTATGATGTTCTTGATGATGTGCTGACAGTTTGTTTGTATGATGACGAAGGGGTCCTATGAGGTACCCTGGGGTTTAATTAGCTACGTTTAGCTAAGGCATTTGAATCTTGTTTCCATGTGTAGAACGCAGGTAAGAAATTCTACAACAAACAGGTGTTAAGAGTACATGTGTCTTTCAATTCATCGTCAATGTAATATTAAAACGCTAAGTACTTCCTTGCGAAACATAATACCGGAGGTATGGATATTTTAGTTCCAATTCTAGTTTATGTGCTGACTTACAAACTCTTCAGTGTTATAACTTCACGTCGTCAAATTGTTTTTATAATGCTATGTTTATTATCATATGCCTATTGTCATTAATATCAAAAGTAGTGATACCAATGTCTATTGGTAATTCTATTAGAAAGCTTGTAGAAATAATGTTTATACTATTGAACTATCAATACAATTTGCATCTACAGAACTTAGACTATTCTAAGTCCCGAATTTATCATTTGATTATTATCACATAGTTAATATATGAAAAGTATAGTGACTAATACTTGTGCTATGAACTTAGCATTAGAGTGTATGTCGTCACCACTTAGACTATACCTATAGTATTAAATTTATCATTAGTCTTTGCAATACATGACTAACATATGAAATATATTGTGCATATGGTGTTTATGCTATGAACTTAGCATTATAATGTGTATCACACCATTTATCTATACCTATAGTCTCACACTTATTATTTTGAATTGGAAATACATAGCTAAAGCATGAAACCAAATAGACTTGACCTTATGTGACTTTACTTATAATATAGGAATGAAAAGTTAATAAATCTATACTAACTTATGCATTTTGCACTATACGAAAGCATGTGATATTAATATTGTCACGATGCATGAAAATAACCTTCGGGATTATATGATATGTATATTATGTAACTAACAAAGCAATCATTACGAATTTGACAGGTTTTTAAAGCTCGTACTTAGCATGCTTTTGAACTGGTAAGACAGGCCCTAGCATTAACGTTGCTCCATTTTTCGGTGAGGTGGAAGCTTTGTTGGATGGTCTCCACGTGATTAAGTTTGTAATAAGCACATCAAAAGGCTGAGTTGTGACATGCACTAACTCTCGGTCTGCTGACTTGGTGACTTGGTAGATGAAGTAATCAATGCAATATTGATTTCAATCGTTGCTCGAATATCAATGTGCCTTGACTGGAAGTTGATCCACCGTTGATCTTCATAATATCTAGGGCTAAGAATGAAACCCTATTCTTGCATTGGTAAGTAATGGAGATTGGTTTTCCTGGCATTCATTTCGTGTTTAGTGGTGAGGTTGGAGAGCTGATCGTTTCGCAGGAATGTAGGATTTTAGAGTTTGTTGAGAGGAGGACTCCTTCCTCGTTTTCGAACCTTGGACATATGAGAGATAGTTTAAAAGTTACAGGCTTAAAGATATTGAGCAGTGTAGTCATGATATAGCCGTTGTAGTTTTGTGTGGTTCTTCTGTCAGTTGTTGAATGTAATTCTAACTGGTTTGATTCTCCAAAATGGAACTGTCTTCTGAGTTTTGAACTCGTAGTTTGTTGTAAAATCCATTATGCTCCGTCGTTTTTGCTGGTGTGGTGTGTCAATGTTCAAGAGCTTCGCTTCTTAGGGTAAGTTTTATCATAATAACCATCATAAAGTGAAACTTAGTTTTAAATCTGCGTTGTCTTGTTTTAACCTCTCTGAAATGTAAACTTTGCAGGTACCCACTTTGTAGGAAGATTCCTATGCAAAAGATTGGAGAATGGGGATGCTGCTACTCCTTCCTGGTAAGCCTCGGTGGTTCTTGAAACCTCGTAGGTGCCTTTGGCATGGTTTTGTTGGTGATTACTATGTGCCGAGAGTTGGAAATATTCAACCTTGTTTGGGTGATGCCCAAGTGTTAAGTTTTAATGTCTTATTTTGATAAATGCTATAGAGAGGATAACCTTTAGTTGTTTAAGTTGCTATTCGGATCTGTGATGCCTGGCTGCGTCGTTTGAAAGGAAATTTGATCTTGTGTTTGCACTGCTATATGTTAAGGGTAAAACCCTGTATAGTTTTGTGGAAACTTGAACTCGATTTAGTGTTCTCTGGTTGATAAGGGATAGACCTTGTAATAATGTTGGAATCACGAAAAGTCCAAAATGTAAACTCTGTTAAGGTTTTATTTATAGTTTTGAATGTGAATCAAGAGCCGAGGGTTCACCTTTTTCTGTAAGACAATGGCTCGTTTAAAATAATGGTTGAGGAAACAATTGTATAACTATTGTTGTGATGCTGAACAACGGTAGTTGTCTTTGGCCGAGAGTTATGGTTTGCTTAACTGTGAATACATAGTTCCTGTACTTCGTTATCGTTGTTGATATTTATGTTTTGGAATTGTGATAAGATAAATTTTGGTCTGTTATATGTTTTCGAAATAGCTAGTGTCACAGGGTTCTATTTTGTATCAGGAATGAAACCCTACCTATAGCTTTCGTTGGAAACTTTGCTTGTACTAATATTTGTACCCGAGACTGGGCCTTAACCTTGCATGAAAAGGTGTAGGCATTGTATATGTTTTTAGTTAGGGTTGTGAGCTATTGTTTAGACATTGATAAAGAAATCTTACTTTCTGCTAAGTGATGTTTAACGTCTTGTTAGTAATCTCGACATGTGTAAGGGATACTATGAATATCTAAAATGTTAGTTAGGGTTTGAAAAATCATAACTACTATAACCTCAGAAATAATTGTCTAATGTTTTCCATGAATGGCTTGATGATAAGTTTATGAACTGTGTACTAAATCAACATTCAGATTCTAGGGTTTGTAAAAACTTAGGGTTTGATTTTTACAATGGTAGTATTTGTATCTGAGATTGAAAACTATATATTAATCTAAATGTTATAAATAGTGATGAAAACATTAATAAGTGTTTTACTTATCAGCTATAAATAACACTATTATATAGAATAGTTTTGCAGCTGTTATATAATTCTTAGAGTATGAAGTGCTTGTCAACATGAAATCTATAATATTGAAATACATATTGTTACTTATCTGGAATAGATAGAGATGAAATAAAAGTATGGATCTGTGCAGAAACAAAATGTGTTTTTCTTTTATTTAAGAAATAGATGAATGATATGCATCTATTTATACTATATTGTAATATTTCCTACGTCTTAAACATATGACTGAAATGACAGAATTTAACAAGTACACTACTGTATTCATCTTTTCATTCAAATGGCATTCTTCCTATCACTCATCTCTATTAATTTTGCTTTTCTATACTAGAGTACTATACAGATAACAGTATGGAAAAAATACAGAAAAGAATTGAATCATTCACTTCAATTACTTAATTATTCTTGAAACAAATCATCCTTAGGTTAGAAAATGAATTAGTTCTTTTTGTATAGCTGTAAATAATAATTCTATCATGCAGAAAACATTTAATTGTAAACAAGAGGAAGAACAGTAAAACTTGGTAGATTGTAGGAGAAACAAATAGCCCAAGGAACCTGTTCCACCCAACCTATTCCTAAAGACAACCAAGTTACTTTCCTTAGGACCCCCAAGCCTGTTCACTGAACCACCGGGAGGAAGATTTTGTAGAATCCTTAGTACATCAACTTGCAGTAGAATATAGCTTATCCGGTCCTAAAAACTCAGCAGTCAAAGAGACCTACACCAGCACCTCTGGTTTTCCTTCTTAGAATAACTAGCAAACTCACCATCGCACTCTCACATAGCCTCCCTATTCGAATCTCTCAGTGATCACCTGATGTACTTGAGGAATATTTCTGTAGAAATATTGTAGGAGCTGCTTGCTCAATTCGAATTGCCTTATCTAGGGTGCCTAGGCTTTTTAGTGGTTAACTAGTCATTAATGAGCTGACTGCTCTCTTCCACCCACCTGGGGGATATTGTCGCAAATTTAGGGGCAGTTGTCCCATAACCAACAGCTAGTGGTGGAGTGCAAATGCTGCCATCTGTCCCATGCCTTCTAACAACTTCCATTCCTCCTAGTCGGTCAGTGAACACTCATTTAACAGTTCCCTTGGGTTTTTGTCTCCTATTTTAATTTATTAAATAATAATAATCAGTAATTACAATCATCCTTGACCAATATTGGTCATAATTACAAAAATTTGTAATTATAATTTAACATAAAGTATTTTGCAATAAAATAATATTCTCAAATTTTGGGTAGGTGACATACACCCCCCCTTAAGTCTCAACATCGTCCTCGATGTTGTTCAATCACTCTTTGAGTGTTCCCGAAACAGAGTTGGGTATGTTTCCTGCATACTACTCTCCAACTCCCAGGTTTCCTCTTCTGGGCTAAGGTGCTTCCATTGCACCTTTACCTACCCAATGGTGCGATTCCAGAGTAGAGTTTCCCTCCTTTCGAGGATACAGTCTGGTTCCACCTTAAAATCACCGTCTTGTCCCACCTGTACATCATTCTAATTTATAACATGAGTAACATCGTGTACATACTTATTTAAAAATGATATATGAAAAACATTATGTATCTTTATATTTGGTGGCAAATCCAGTTGGTATACCACTGGTCCAACCCTTGAAATTTTTTTGAAAGGACCACAATGCCTGGGTGCCAGCTTGGCACATCGTCCAAACTTCAATGAACTCTTCTTCGGTCTTACCTTAAGATAAACATGTTCACCAACCTGGAACTCTTTATGAGTCCTTCTAAGATCTGCTTGACTCTTTTTCCTATCTTGGGCAGCTTTAAGATTTCTTTGTACCTGTTTCACAATTAGTTCTAATTCCTACAAAAATTCAAGTCCTAAAATAACTCTATTTACCGGGTCATTCCAAGAAATAGGTGTATCACATTTCCTACCATAAAGAATTTCAAAAGGGATAAGCCTGGCTGATGCATGATAATGGTTATTATATGCAAATTCTGCTAAATGCAAGTAGTCCTCCCACTTATCACGCTGATCCTTAACATATATCCTAAGCATGTCTTCAAATACCTGATTCACTCTTTCTATCTGTCCATCCGTTTGTGGATGAAATGTTGTACTGAAGTTTAAGATTGTATTCAACCCTTTAAACAATGACCTCCAAAAGTTTCCAGTAAACTTAGAATCACGGTCTGAAATTATCACTTTTGGTATCCCATGTAATCGAAAAATCTGTTTCATGAAGATTTCTGCAATGTCTGGAGCCTTATGAGTAGTCTTTACAGGTATAAAATTTGCTGCCTTGCTGAGTTTATCCACTACCACCATGATATAGTCATTTTGTTTCTGATTTTTGGGTAGTCCGGTAATAAAATCTATGCTTATAATCTCCCATTTCCAGCTAGGTATAGGCAATGGCTACAACAGTCCAGCCATATGTTGATGTTCAACCTTCAATTTTTGACAGTTCAAACACTTTGCTATGTATTATGCTACTTCATCCTTCATTCTGGGCCAATAGTATTCTTTCCGTAGCATAGTGATGGTTTTTTGATAACCTTGATGACTAGAGTAATGGCATTTGTGCATCTCGTCTAAAATCATAATTTTTAATTCTGATATGTTGGGTACATATAATCTGTTTTTGTATAATAACAATCCATTTTCCTTTAAACTGTAATCTGCCATAGAATTTTCAGAATTGTTATTTGTTGTCTTTTCTTGTAATTTTCTGTATTCTTCATCCATTTCAGTCCCTTCGAGGATCTAATTTTCTAAATCTGTTGAGTATGTACTGATGGATGAAATAAAATTAATCTTTGCTTTGCGACTTAATGCATCAGCAACCTTGTTCTCTTTCCCATTAATATGCTGAATTTCAAAATCATATTCACTTATAAAAGTTAACCATCTAGCTTGTCTAGTGTTCAAATTTGTGTGATCTACTAAATACTTCAGTCCCATGTTATCTATCAACAAGGTAAATTTTCTGCCAATAAAATGGTGACGCCACATTTTTAAAGTGTGAATTACTGCTAGTAACTCTAAATCATAAGTAAAGTAGTTATTCTCATGTATTTTCAGCTTTCTAGACTCGTATGCAACAGCATGTCCCTCTTGTGTTAGGACTCCATCGAGCCCGTCATTACATGCATTTGTGCATACTATAAAATCCTTATTAGGATCTACAATCCTCAGAATAGGCGTTGTAGTTAGTAATTCCTTTAGCTTCTTAAAACTGTCTGAACATTTCTGATCCCACACAAATTTCTTCTCTTTCTTTTGTAAGGATGTTATGGGGTTTTCAATCTTTGAAAAACCCTCTATAAATTTTATGTAATATCCAGTAAAACCCATAGATGATCATACATCCGACACATCCTTAGGAACCGACCAATCATTAATGGATTTTATCTTATCGGGGTCAACTGAGATTCCTTCCTTAGAAAGTATGTGTCCTCAATACTGAATCTTATCCTTGTGAAAGTCACACTTACTAAACTTAGCATATAACTGATGATCTCTTAAAACTTGTAAGATGATTCATAGATGGTTGTCATGTTCTTCCTTACTTTTAGAATATACTAGAATGTCATCTATGAACACAATAGAAAACTTATCCAAGTATTTGTACAAAATATTGTTCATTAAACACATAAGTACAGTCGGGGCATTAGTCAATCCAAATGGCATGACTACGACCTCATAATGTCCATATCGAGTTCTAAAGGATGTTTTAAAAATATCCTCATCCTTCACACGTACTTGATGATATCCTGACCTTAAATCAATCTTTGAAAATATCGTTGCTCCATGCAGCTGATCAAATAGATCGTCTATGCGGGGCAACGGATATCGATTCTTGTTTGTCATCTTATTCAGCTAGCGATAATCTATACACAGTCTTAAAGTGCCATCTTTCTTTTTAACAAATATAACATGTGCTCCCCAAGGAGACACACTGGGTCTTATATAGTTTTTATCAATCAGTTCCTTCAACTGTGATTTCAACTCATTTAATTTCAATATATTCATCCTATATGGAGCTTTAGAATTCAGTACCACTCCTGGTATTAACTCGATGGTAGAATCTAGGTCTCTCATAAGAGATAATCCTGGAAACTCTTCAGGAAAAATATCTTGGAAATATTTTAGGACAGGTATATCTTCTAGTTTCAGTTTGTCCTCTTTAGTAATCAACTCATCCTTCACTACATTTACTGCAAACATTTGACATCCTTTTCTAACTACTCTCTTTACTTGCATAGCTGAAATTTGTCTAAGGGATGTCTTTCTTGGAATACCTCTTACTTCTACTGTTTTTCCTTCATCATTTAAATATGTAAAACTTTTCTCCTTCATCATTTAAATATGTAAAACTTTTCTCATAACAATTCAGAATGACATGATGGGATTCTAACCAGTCCATTCCAATTATGATATCATAGGATCCTAAAGGTAAAACATTCAACATGGTTTGTGTCTTTGATTGATTCATGGATAAAGCACAACTTTCAATAAAATCAGATACTTTCCTTTTTGTTCCTGTTGCTAGTCTAACTAACCAGGATTTATCGAATCTTTCTGTTTTCAAATTAAAAATTTCTACAATATGTGGTGATATATAACTCAGGCTAGCACCTGGATCAATCAAAATAGTAACAGGATGGTTTTGTAGCATACCTTCAATCTCTACCATAGAGACTTGATGCTCTGCTTGCATGTTGTCCAGTGCTGCATTATTTTGGGCATCTCCCTTGCCAAGTCTCCAACAGTAGGTTCAATCTGTAAGGAATGAATATTATTAGCTGTCCGCTTCCTCTTGGGGCATTCTGATGCATAATGAGGACCTTGACACTCAAAACATTTGATAGGTGCCTTTTGGTCATTAGTTCTGGTAGCATTGGGAGTATTTATAGGAGCTATAAAATTCTGCTGCTGGTTATTTCTGGGATTGTTTCCTTGAAAATTACGATTCTGAAATTTTTTCTTTTGGAAACCAGAATTTCCACTAAACCTGAAATTTTTCTTTTTTAGCTCAAAGTTGTTGGGTTTATAATTTTTCCAGTTTGATATCCCTTCTCTTTTCCGATTAGTGTCATAACAAAAAGTTGCTTTCCTCATGGCCTCTTCTAAGGTCTTTGGATTGTCATACTCTATTCTGCCATTGATGTTGAAAGGTAGACAACTCAGGTATCTTTGAATCTTTGGTTTTTCTTCCATGAGGTATGGCACATACCTCAGTAAATTCAGAAATTTACTGTTCATCTCTTTCATGTTCATACTTCCCATCTTTAAATCATAGAATTCCTTGGATTTTTATTCATAGTATTGTTCAGATAGGAACTTTTTCTTGAAGTATCTTTTAAAAGTGCTTCAATTTACATCCTTGTCTTTGATGCCCTTCAATCTTTTGATGTCCTGCCACCAAATATCTGCCTTCCCAATTAAGTTGTATATTGCCATCTTTGCCTTCAATGATTCTGAATAATTATAAATTTGGAAATACTTCTTCATGCCAGACAACCATGCTTCTGCTGTCTCCCATTTTTCGGTTTCACCATTGAAGGTTGGGGGTTTGATTTTCTTGAACTCCCCAGAAATATGTTCATACTGTTTTTGACTTTTTCTTTTGGGTTTGTAGTCTCCTTCGCTGCTATCACTTGAATAATTTCGTTTCTTTTTACATTTTCATGGGCAGCTTCTGATGATGTTGAAATGTTGTTTTCATCATCAGTTTTCATTTTCTCACCCTTGTCTTGATGAGGTAAATCTTCAATTTTGGAGGTATTTTCAATTTCTCTATCCTGTTCATCAGTTGGGCATTGTTTGAACAGTACTTGATTAAGTTCTTCATGTGCCTTCAAAATTTTCTCATTGTCTTGTTTTACAGATCTGATTTCCGCTATTATCTCTTGAAATGCACGTAATAATTCCGATGAATTTTCATTTAATTCGCCATGGACTTCTTCTTCATAATGATGTCCCGTGCTATGACTGTTGGGTCGAAATCTGTCCTCTATATGTTCAGCTGATCCCTCCATACCTGTAGGTAAAAAATAATTTCTGTATAACACAAATAATTAAATTGATTTAATAATATTTCTGCTGTAAATAAATTTTTTGTTGCGTGTTCCTTGGACCTATTCAGGCCTAGAGTTTGAACATGAGCTCTGATACCACATGTAACATCCCGTAAAAATGAAAAAATTTAAATTTTTTTAAAATAGAAATAATTATCGAAGTTGTTAATGCGGAACATATAAAATAAATGAAATTCTTAACTAGGATAATTAATGACGATGACATGTCATAAATCTCAAAATAAAATATGATGTAGTTGTATTTGCTGTTTCAGATTTAAATGGATGCTAAATCTCCTTAACGAAATATCTTTTATGATTATACACAAGAATACAAATTACAGATCTGCTTAAGTTCTAAATGCGTTTACATTCTATACAAAGGTTTGTATTATTATGATGTTCTTGATGATGTGCTGACAATTTGTTTGTATGATGATGAAGGGGTCCTACAAGGTACCCTAGGGTTTACTTAGTTACGTTTAGCTAAGGCATTTGAATCCTGTTTCCATGTGCAGAAAGCAGATAAGAAATTCTACGACAAACAAGTGTTAAGAGTATATGTGTCTTTCAATTCATCGTCAATGTAATATTAAAATGCTAAGTACTTCGTTGCGAAACATAATGCTGGAGGTATGGATATTTTAGTTCCAATTCTAGTTTATGTGCTCACTTACAAACTCTTCAATGTTATAACTTCACATCGTCAAATTGTTTTTATAATGCTATGTTTATTATCATATGCCTATTGTCATTAATATCAAAAGTAGTGATACCAATGTCCATTGGTAATTCTATTAGAAAGCTTGTAGAAATAATGTTTATACTATTGAACTATCAAGACAATTTGCATCTACAAAACTTAGACTATTCTAAGCCCCTAATTTATCATTTGATTATTATTACATAGTTAATATATGAAAAGTATCGTGACTAGTGCTTGTGCTATGAACTTAGCATTAGAGTGTATGTCGTCACCACTTAGACTATACCTATAGTATTACATTTATCATTAGTCTTTGCAATACATGACTAACATATGAAATATATTGTGCATATGGTGTTTATGTTATGAACTTAGCATTATAATGTGTATCACACCATTTATCTATACCTATAGTCTCACGCTTTTTATTTTGAATTGGAAATACATAGCTAAAGGATGAAACCAAATAGACTTTACCTTATGTGACTTTACGTATAATATAGTAATGAAAAGTTAATAAATCTATACTAACTTATGCATTTTGCACTATACAAAAGCATGTGATATTAATATTGTCACGATGCATGAAAATAAACTTCGAGATTATATGATATGTATACTATGTAACTAACAAAGCAATCATTACGAATTTGACAGGGTTTTAAAGCTCATACTTAGCATGCTTTTGAACTGGCAAAGACAGGCCCTAGCATTAACGTTGCTCAGCTGTTCGGTGAGGTGGAAGCTTTGTTGGATGGTCTCCATGTGATTAAGTTTGTAATAAGCACATCAAAAGGCTGAGCTGTGCCATGCACTAACTCTCGGTCTATTGACTTAGTGACTTGGTAGATGAAGTAATCAATGCAATATTGATTTCAATCGTTACTCGAATATCAATGTGCCTTGACTGGCAGCTGATCTACCATTGATCTTCATAAGATCTAGGGCTGAGAACAAAACCCTATTCTCGCATTGGTAAGTAATGGAGATTGGTTTTCCTGGCATTCATTTCATGTTTAGTGCTAAGGTTGGAGAGCCGATCGTTTCGCAACAATGTAGGGTTTTAGAGTTTGTTGAGAGGAGGACGCCTTCCTCGGTTTCAAACCTTGGACCTGTGAGAGATAGTTTAAAAGTTATAGGCTTAAAGATCTTGAGCAGTTTAGTCATGATACAGCCGTTGCAATTTTGTGTGGTTCTTCTGTCAGTTGTTGAATGTAATTCGAACTGGTTTGATTCTCCAAAATGGAACCGTGTTCTGAGTTTTGAACTCATAGTTTGTTGTAAAATCCATTAGGCTCACTCGTTTTTGCTGGTGTGGTGTGTCAATGTTCAGGAGCTTCGTTTCTAAGGGTAATGTTTATCATAATAACCATCATAAAGTGAAACTTAGTTTTAAATCTGCGTTGTCTTGTTTTAAACTCTCTGAACTATAAACTTTGCAAGTACCCACTTCGTAGGAAGATTCCTATGCAAAATATTAGAGAATGGGGATGCTGCTACTGCTTCCTGGTAAGCCTCAGTGGTTCTTGAAACCTCGTAGGTGCCTTTGGCATGGTTTTGTTCATGATATCTGTGTGCTGAGAGTTGGAAATATTCGGCCTTGTTTTGGTGATGGCCGAGTGTTAAGTTTTAATGTCTTATTTTGATAAATGCTGTAGAGAGGACAACCTTCAGTTTTTTAAGTTGCTATTCGGCTCTGTGATGCCTGGCTGCGTCATTTGAAAGGAACTTCGATCTTGTGTTTGTACTGCTATATGTTAAGGGTAAAACCCTCTATAGTTTTGTGGAAACTTGAACTCGATTTAGTGTTCTCTAGTTGATAAGGGACAAACCTTGTAATAATGTTGGAATCGTGAAAAGTCCAAAATGTAAACTATGTTAAGGTTTTATTTATATTTTTGAATGCGAATGAAGAGCCGAGGGTTCACCTTTTTCTATAAGACAATGGCTCGTTTAAAATAAAATATTTTGTTTAAAATAATGGTTGAGGAAACAATTGTATAACTGTTGCTGTGATGCCGAACAATGGTAGTTGTATTTGACTGAAAATTATGGTTTGCATAACTATGAATAGATAGTTCCTATACTTCGTTATCGTTGTTGATATTTATGTTTTGGAATTGTGATAAGATAAAGTTCGGTCTGTTATATGTTTTTCAAATAGCTAGTGTCACATGGTTCTATTTTTTATCAAGAATGAAACCCTACTTGTAGCTTTCATTGGAAACTTTGCTTGTACTGAGCTTTGTACCTGAGACTGCGCCTTAACCTGTGCATGAAAAGGTGTAGGCACTGCATATGTTTTTAGTTAGGGTTATGAGCTATTGTTTAGACATTGATAAAGAAATCGTACTTTCTGCTAAGTGATGTTTAGCGTCTTGTTAGTAATCTCGACATGTGTAAGGTATATTATGAATATCTAAAATGTTAGTTAGGGTTTGAAAAATCATAACTACTATAACCTCATAAATAATTGTCTAATATTTGCCATGAATGGCTTGATGATAAGTTTATGAACTATGTACTAAATCAACATTCAGATTCTAGGGTTTGTGAAAACTTAGTGTTTGATTTTTACAATGATAGTATTTGTATCTGAGATTGAAAACTATATATTAATCTAAATGTGATAAATAGTGATGAAAACATTAACAAGTGTTTTACTTATCAGCTGTAAATAACACTGTTATAGAGAATAGTTTTGCAGCTGTTATATAATTCTTAGAGTATGAAGTGCTTGTCAACATGAAATCTATAATATTGAAATACATATTGTTACTTATCTGGAATAGATAGAGATGAAATAAAAGTATGGATCTGTGCAGAAATAGAATGTGTTTTTCTTTTATTTAAGAAATAGATGAATGCTATGCATCTATTTATACTATACTATAATATTCCCTGCGTGTTAAACATATGTTTGAAATGACAGAATTTAACAAGAACACTATTGTTTTCATCTTTTCATTCAAATGGCATTCTGCCTATCACTCATCTCTATTAATTTTTCTTTTCTGTACTAGAGTACTATACAGATAACAGTATGGGAAAAATACATAAAAGAATTTAATTATTCACTTCAATTACTTAATTATTCTTGAAACAAATCATCCTTAAGTCAAAAAATGAATTAGTTCTTTCTGCATAACTGTAAATAATAATTCTATCATGCATAAAACATTTAATTGTAAACAAGAGGAAGAACAGTAAAACCTGGTAGACTGTAGGAGAAACAAACAGCCCAAGGAACTTATTCCACCCAACCTATTCCCGAAGATAACTAAGTTACATGCCTTAGGACCACCGAGCCTATTCACTGAACCACCAGGAGGAAGATTCTGTAGAAGCCTTAGTACATCAACTTACAGTAGAATATAGCTTATCCAGTCCTAAAAACTCAGCAGTCAAAGAGACCTACACCAGCACCTCTGGTTTTCCTTCTCAGAATAACTAGCAGACTCACTGCTCTCACATAGCCTCCCTATTCAAATCTCTCAGTGATCACCTGCACTTGAGGCATATTTATGCAAAAATATTGTAGGAGCTTCCTACCCAATTTGAATTGACTTATCTAGGTTGCCTAGGCCTTTTAATGGTTAACTTGTCATTAATGAGCTGACTGCTCTCTTCCAACCACCTGGGGGATAATGCCACAAATTTAGGGGTAGTTGTCCCATAACCAATAGCTAGTGGTGGAGTGCAAATGCTGCCATCTGTCCCATACCTTCTAACAGCTTCCATTCCTCCTAGTGGGTCAGTGAACACTCATTTAACAGTTCCCTTGGGTGTTTTTCTCCTATTTTAATTTATTAAATAATAATAATCAGTAATTAAAATCATCCTTGACCAAACTTGGTCATAATTACAAAACTTTGTAATTATAATTTAACATAAAGTATTTTGCAATAAAATAATATTCTCAAAATTTGGGTAGGTGACATACACCCCCCCTTAAGTCTCAACATCCTCCTCGATGTTGTTCAATGACTCTCTGAGTGTTCTTGAAACAGAGTTGGGTATGTTGCTCGCATACTACTCTCCAACTCCCAGGTTGCCTCTTCTGGGCTAAGGTGATTCCATTGCACCTTTACCTACCCAATGGTGCGATTCCAGAGTAGAGTTTCCCTCCTTTTGAGGATACAGTCCGGTTCCACCTGAAAATCATCGTCTTGTCCCACATGTACATCATTCCAATTTACAACATGAGTAGCATCGTGTACATGCTTCTTTAAAAATGATATATGAAAAACATTATGTATCTTTAGATTTGGTGGCAAAGCTAGTTGGTATGCCACTGGTCCAACCCTTGACAAAATTTCGAAAGGACCCCAATACCTGGGTACCAGCTTGGCATAGCTTCCCAAATTCAATGAACTTTTTTTCGGTCTTGCCTTAAGAAAAACACGTTCACCAACCTGGAACTCTTTAGGAGTCCTTCTAAGATCTGCTTGACTCTTTTGCTTATCTTCAACAGCTTTAATATTTATTTGTACCTGTTTCACAATTAGTTCTAATTCTTGCAACAATTCAGGTCCTAGAATAACTCTATTTACTGGGTCATTCCAAGAAACAGGCGTATCACATTTCCTACCATAATGAATTTCAAAAGGGCTAAGCCTGGCTGAGGCATGATAATGGTTATTATATGCAAATTCTGCTAAATGCAAGTAGTCCTCCCACTTACCAGGCTGATCCTTAACATACATCCTAAGCATGTCTTCCAATACCTGATTCAATCTTTTTGTCTGTCCATCCGTTTGTGGATGAAATGTTGTACTGAAGTTTAAGGTTGTATTCAACCCTTTAAACAAATACCTCCAAAAGTTTCCAGTAAACTTAGAATCACGGTATGAAATTATCACTTTTGGTATCCCATGTAATTGAAAAATCTGTTTCATGAAGATTTCTGCAATGTCTGGAGCCTTATGAGTAGTCTTTATAGGTATAAAATGTATTGCCTTGCTGATTGTCATCTTATTCAGCTGGCAATAATCTATACACAGTATTAAAGTGCCATCTTTCTTTTTAACAAATGTAACAAGTGCTCCCTAAGGAGACATGCTGGGTCTTATATAGTTTTTATCAATCAGTTCCTTCAACTGTGATTTCAACTCATTTAATTCCAGTATATTCATCCTATATGGAACTTTAGAATTTGGTATCCCTCCTACTATTAAATCGATGGTAAAATCTAGGTCTCTCTTAGGAGGTAATCCTGTAATCTCTTCAGGAAAAATATCTTGGAAATATTTTAGGACAGGTATATCTTCTAGTTTCAGTTTGTCCTCTTTAGTAATCAACTCATCATTCACTACATTTACTCCAAACATTTGACATCCTTTTCTAACTGCTCTCTTTACTTACATAGCTGAAATCTGTCTAAGGGATGTATTTCTTGGAATACCTCTTACTTCTACTATTTCTCCTTCATCATTTAAACATATAAAATTTTTCTCATAACAATTCAGAATGACATGATGGGCTTCTAACTAGTCCATTCCAATTATGATATCATATGATCCTAAAGGTAAAACATTCAACCTGGTTTGTGTCTTTAACTGATTCATGGATAAAGCACAACTTTCAATAAAATCAAATACTTTCCTTTTTGTTCTTGTTGCTAGTCTAACTAACCAGGATTTATCGAATTTTTCTGTTTCCAAATTAAAACTTTCTACAATATCTAGTGATATATGACTCAGGCTAGCACCTGGATCAATCAAAATAGTAACATGATGGTTTTGTAGCATACCTTCAATCTCTACCATATAGACTTGATGCTATGTTTTCCTGTTGTCTAGTGCTCCATTAATTATGGGCATCTCCCTTGCCAAGTCTCCAACAGTAGGTTTAGTCTCTATGGAATGAATATTGTTAGTTGTCCGCTTCCTCTTGGGGAATTCTGATGCATAATGAGGACCTTCACACTCAAAAAAATTGATAGGTGCCTTTTGGTCATTAGTTCCGGTAGCATTGGGAGTATTTCTAGGAGGTGTAAAATTCTGCTGCTAATTATTTATGGGATTGTTTCCTTGAAAATTCCGATTCTAAATTTTTTTCTTTTGGAAACCAGAATTTCCACTAAACTTGAATTTTTTCCTTTTTAGCTCAAAGTTGTTCGGTTTATGATTTTTCCAGTTTGATATCCCTTCTCTTTTCCAATTAGTGTCATAACAGAAATTTGCTTTCCTCATGGCCTCTTCTAAGGTCTTTGGATTTTCATACTCTATTCTGTCCTTGATGTTGAAAGGTAGAAAACTCAGGTATCTTTGAATCTTCGGTTTTTCTTCCATGAGGTATGGCACATACCTCAGTCAATTCAGAAATTTACTGTTCATCTCTTTCATGTTCATACTTCCCAGCTTTAAATCATAGAATTCCTTGGATTTTTCTTCATAGTATTGTTCAGATAGGAACTTTTTCTTAAAGTATCTTTTAAAAGTGCTCCAATTTACATCCTTGTCTTTGATTCCCTTCAATCTTTTGATGTCCTACCACCAAATATCTGCCTTTCCAATAAATTTGTATATTGCCATCTTTGCCTTCAATGATTCTGAATAATCATAAATTTGGAAGTACTTCTTCATGCCGGACAACCATGCTTTCATTGTCTCTCCTTTTTTTGTTTGACCATTGAAGGTTAGGGGTTTGATTTTCTTAAACTCCCCAGAAATCTGTTAATACTGTTTGTAACTTTTTCTTTTGGTTTTGTAGTCTCCTTCGCTGCTATCACTTGAATAATTTCGTTTCTTTTTGTGTTTTTCATGGCCAGCTTCTAATGATGTTGAAATGTTGTTTGCATCATCAATTTTCATTTTCTTACCCCTGTCTTGATGATGTAAATCTTCAATCTTGGAGGTATTTTAAATTTCTCTATCCTGTTCATCAGTTGGGCATTGTTCGAACAATACTTGATTAAGTTCTTCTTGTGCCTTCTGAATTTTCTCATTGTCTTGTTTTACATATTTGATTTCTTCTTTTAAGTCTTGAAATGTATGTAATAATTCTGATGAATTGTCATTTAATTCGCCATGGACTTCTTCTTCATAATGATGTCCCATGCTATGACTGTTGGGTCGAAATCCGTCCTCTATATGTTCAGCGGATCCTTCCATACATGTAGCTAAAAAATAATTAATGTATAACACAAATATTTAAATTGAATTAATAATATTTCTGTTGTAAATAAATTTTCTGTTGCGTGTTCCTTGGACCTATTCAGGCCTAGAGTTTTAACATGAGCTCTTATACCACATGTAACATCCCGTAAAAATACAAAAATATAAATATTTTTAAAATAACAATAATTATCAAAGTTGCTAATGCGGAACATATAAAATAATTGAAATTATTACTAGGATAATTAATGACGATGACACGTCATAATTCTCAAAATAAAATATGATGTAGTTGTTTTTGCTATGTTAGATTTAAATGGATGCTAAATCTCCTTAACGAAAGATCTTTTATGATTATACACAAGAATACAAATTACAGATCTGCATAAGTTCTAAATGCGTTTACATGCTATACATAGGTTTGTATTATTATGATGTTCTTGATGATGTGCTGACAGTTTTTTTGTATGATGATGAAGGGGTCCTACGAGGTACCCTGGGGTTTACTTAGCTACGTTAAGATAAGGCATTTGAATCCTATTTCCATGTGTAGAACGCAAGTAAGAAATTCTACGATAAACAGGTGTTAAGAGTACACGTGTCTTTCAATTCATCGTCAATGTAATATTAAAATGCTAAGTACTTCCTTGCGAAACATAATACTGTAGGTATGGATATTTTAGTTCCAATTCCATTTTATGTGCTAACTTACAAACTCTTTAATGTTATAACTTCATGTCGTCAAATTGTTTTTATAATGCTATGTTTATTATCATATGCCTATTGTCATTAATATCAAAAGTAGTGATACCAATGTCCATTGGTAATTCTATTAGAAAGCTTGTAGAAATAATGTTTATACTATTGAACTATCAATACAATTTGCATCTACATAAATTAGACTATTCTAAGTCTCGAATTTATCATTTGATTATTATTACATAGTTAATATATGAAAATTATAGTTACTAGTGCTTGTGCTATGAACTTAGCATTAGAGTGTATGTCATCACCACTTAGACTATACCTATAGTATTAAATTTATCATTAGTCTTTGCAATACATTACTAACATATGAAATATATTGTGCATATGGTGTTTATGCTATGAACTTAGCATTATAATGTGTATCACACCATTTATCTATACCTATAGTCTCACACTTATTATTTTGAATTGGAAATACATAGCTAAAGCATGAAACCAAATATACTTTACCTTATGTGACTTTACGTATAATATAGGAATGAAAAGTTAATAAATATATACTAACTTATGCATTTTGCACTATACAAAAGCATGTGATATTAATTTTGTCACGATGTATGAAAATAACCTTCGGGATTATATGATATGTATACTATGTAACTAACAAAGCAATCATTACGAATTTGACAGGGTTTTAAAGCTCGTACTTAGCATGCTTTTGAACTGGTAAAGACAGGCCCTAGCATTAACATTGCTCGGTTGTTCGTTGAGGTGGAAGCTTTGTTGGACGGTCTCCACGTGATTAAATTTGTAATAAGCACATCAAAAGGCTGAGTTGTGCCATGCACTAACTCTCGGTCTGCTGACTTGGCGACTTGGTAGATGAAGTAATCAATGCAATATTGATTTCAATCGTTGCATGAATATCAACATACCTTGACTGGTAGTTGATCTTCATAAGATCTAGGGTGAGAATGAAACCCTATTCTCGCATTGGTAAGTAATGGAGATTGGTTTTCCTGACATTCATTTCGTGTTTAGTGGTAAGGTTGGAGAGAAAACCGTTTCACAGTAATGTAGGGTTTTAGAGTTTGTTTAGAGGAGGATTCCTTCCTCGGTTTCGAACCTTGGACCTGTGAGAGATAGTTTAAAAGTTACTGGCTTAAAGATCTTAAGCAGTGTAGTCATGATATAGCCGTTGTAGTTTTGTGTGGTTCTTCTGTCAGTTGTTGAATGTAATTCGAACTGGTTCGATTCTCCAAAATGGAACCGTCTTCTGAGTTTTGAACTCGTAGTTTGCTGTAAAATCCATTAGGCTCCGTCGTTTTTGCTGGTGTGGTGTTTCAATGTTCAAGAGCTTCATTTCTAAGGGTAAGTTTTATCATAATAACCATCATACAGTGGAACTTAGTCTTAAATCTGCGTTGTCTTGTTTTAACCTCTCTGAACTGTAAACTTTGCAAGTACCCACTTCGTAGGAAGATTCATATGCAGAAGATTGGAGAATGGGGATGCTGCTACTGCTTCTTGGTAAGCCTCGGTGGTTCTTGAAACCTCATAGTTTCCTTTGGCATGGTTTTGTTGGTAATTACTGTGTGCCGAGAGTTGGAAATATTTGAACTTGTTCGGGTGATGGCTGAGTGTTAAGTTTTAATGTCTTATTTTGATAAATGTTGTAGAGAGGATAACCTTCAGTTGTTTAAGTTGCTATTCGGCTCTGTGATGCCTGGCTGCGTCGTTTGAAAGGAACTTTGATCTAGTGTTTGTACTACTATATGTTAAGGGTAAAACCCTGTATAGTTTTGTGGAAACTTGAACTCGATTTAGTGTTCTTTGATTGATAAGGGATAGACCATGTAATAATTATGGAATCGTGAAAAGTCCAAAATGTAAACTTTGTTAAGGTTTTATTTATAGTTTTGAATGTGAATCAAGAGCCGAGGGTTCACCTTTTTCTGTAAGACAATGGCACGTTTAAAATAAAATAATTTGTTTAAAATAATGGTTGAGGAAACAATTGTATAATTGTTGTTGTGATTCCAAACAACGGTAGTTGTCTTTGGCCGAGAGTTATGGTTTGCATAACTGTGAATAGATAGTTCATGTACTTCGTTATCGTTGTTGATATTTATGTTTTGGAATTGTGATAAGATAAAGTTCGGTCTATTATATGTTATCGAAATTTCTAGTGTCACAGGGTTCTATTTTGTATCAGGAATGAAATCCTACCTGTAGCTTTCGTTGTCAACCTTGCTTGTACTGAGCTTTGTACCCGAGACTGGGCCTTAACCTGTGCATGGAAAGGTGTAGGCACTGTATATGTTGTTAGTTAGGGTTGTGAGCTATTCTTTAGACATTGATAAAGAAATCGTACTTCTGCTAAGTGATGTTTAGCGTCTTGTTAGTAATCTGGACATGTGTAAGGGATATTATGAATATCTAAAATGTTAGTTAGGGTTTGAAAAATCATAACTACTATAACCTCAGAAATAATTGTCTAATATTTGACATGAATGCTTGATGATAAGTTTATGAACTGTGTACTAAATCAACATTCAGATTCTAGGGTTTGATTTTTACAATGATAGTATTTGTATCTGAGATTGAAAACTATATATTAATCTAAATGTGATAAATAATGATGAAAACATTAATAAGTGTTTTACTTATAAGCTATAAATAACATTGTTATAGAGAATGGTTTTGCAGCTATTATATAATTCTAAGAGTATGAAGTGCTTGTCAACATGAAATCTATAATATTGAAATACATATTGTTACTTACCTGGAATAGATAGAGATGAAATAAAAGTATGGATATGTGCAGAAACAAAATGTGTTTTTCTTTTATGTAAGAAATAAATGAATGTTATGCATCTATTTATACTATACTGTAATATTTCCCGCGTGTTAAACATATGATTGAAATGACGGAATTTAACAAGAACACTAATGTATTCATCTTTTCATTCAAATGGCATTCTGCCTATCACTCATCTCTATTAATCTTTCTTTTCTGTACTAGAGTACTATATAGATAACAGTATGGGAAAAATATAGAGAAGAATTTATTCATTCACTTCAATTACTTAATTATTCTTGAAACAAATCATCATTAAGTAAGAAAATGAATTAGTTCTTTCTGTATAACTATAACTAATAATTCTATCATTGCAGAAAACATTTAATTGTAAACAAGAGTAAGAACAGTAAAACCTGGTAGACTGTAGGAGAAACAAACAGCCCAAGGAACCTATTCCACCCAACCTATTCCTGAAGACAACCAAGTTACTTGCCTTAGGACCCCTGAGCCTGTTCACTAAACCACTAGGAGGAAGATTCTATAGAATCCTTAGTACATCAACTTGCAGTAGAATATAGCTTATCCAGTCCTGAAAACTCAGCAGTCAAAGAGACCTGCACCAACACCTCTAGTTTTCCTTCTTAGAATAACTAGCAGACTCACCGTTGCACTCTCACATAGCCTCCCTATTCGAATCTCTCAGTGATCACCTGATACACTTGAGGAATATTTCTGCAGAAATATTGTAGGAGCTGCCTGCTCAATTCGAATTGCCTTATCTAGGTTGCCTAGGCCTTTTAATGGTTAACTGGTCATTAATGAGTGGACTGCTCTCTTCCACCCACCTAGGGGATAATGCCACAAATTTAGGGGTAGTTGTCCCATAACCAACAGCTAGTGGTGGAGTGCAAATGCTTCCATCTGTCCCATGCCTTCTAACAGCTTCCATTCCTCCTAGTGGGTCAGTGAACACTCATTTAACAGTTCCCTTGGGCGTTTGTCTCCTATTTTAATTTATTAAATAATAATAATCAGTAATTACAATCATCCTTGACCAAACTTGGTCATAATTACAAAACTTTGTAATTATAATTTAACATAAACTATTTTGCAATAAAATAATATTCTCAAAATTTGGGTAGGTGACAAGATCCTTCATGTTGAACTTGGAGGATAACTACATTTCACCTCTCTGATTCTAGACCAACAACATGTCATCGAAATACAAAAATACATATATGAAATGACCACATAATGATCATCCTAAATCCTCACTAATACTAACTATTGGATATACATATCCTAGGCGATTGTTTTAAACCATAGAGAGACTTCTTGAGCTTATAGACCATCTATTTTTCTCCTTCCACTATAAAACCTTCATGTTTCTTCATATATATTTATTCCTCAAGATCACTATAAATAAATGTTTTCTTTACACCCATCTACTCTATCTCAAGATCAATTGTTGCAACTAAAGAAATTAGTACCCTTATGGAAGTTAGCTTAGCAACAGGAGAGAAAATATCACCAAAGTCGATGGCCTCGACTTGGCAATATCCTTTCGATGCCAGTCGAGACTTGTATTACTCAACTTGATTGTCGCATTTAACGTTTTCTTGAAAACCCACTTACTAATGATGGGATTCCTTCCATTTGGTAACGCGACTAGATCCCATGTTTCATTCTTCTTCAAGGACTCCATTTCTTCTTTCATGGTCGTTTTCCATAATTTTCATTCTATTGAGTTGATTGCTTGCTTTACTAACCCGGGATAGTATTTTATGGAAGATAATGAAAAAGAAGACTGAAAATCGGGTGGATTGTACATTTCTAGTTGTTTCCTTGCTTGACCAGACCTCCTAACATCCAGAGTCTATTGTTCCACCTCTACGTCAGATTCATTCGACTCGCGCAAATCCAAACTTTTGTTGTTAATTTCAAACTTTTGCTTTTCTTGTTCCTTTTCTCTTTTAACTTCTTCATCCCTATAAGTTTCTTTGACTTCTCTACAGATCACATCTCTACTATAAAAATTTGTCGTCATCACTGGGTTCCATAGTTTATATGCTTTCACTCCATCCTTAAACCTGATGAAGATGCACTTCTCCGACTTATTATCAAGTTTAGTTCTTTTCTCCTTTGGGATATGCACAAAGGCTTCACACCCAAAAACTTTGATATGTGTAATAGACGGCTTCGTACGAGCCCATGCCTTATATGGAGTCTTTTCAAGTAGAGCTATCAACAATGACCAATTAACCAAGTAGCATGCTATGTCAATTTCCTCTACCCATAATTCTTGTGCGATTCCTACACCACTGGGCATGCTCCTCGCTTTGTCCATCAACATTCTATTCATCCTTTTAGCAACTCCATTCTATTGAGGCATGTATGGAGTTGTGTTTTTTCCTACTAGACAATGTTGTTTACAGAACTGGTTGAACTATTTTCCACAAAATTATCCTCAGTTATCAATTCTCAATGCCTTGATTGTTTTACCGGTCTAATTATCCACAAGGTCTTTGAACTCTTGAAAATTCTTAAAAACCTTAGATTTATTCCTCAAAATATACAACCATGTCATTCTATAGAAATCATCTATAAAGGAAATGTAATACTAAGATTCTCCTGGTGAAGGGACTGGAATAGGGCCAAACACATATCTATGTATTAACTCTAGTATTTCTTAATCCCTAGTAGCACTAGTTGAGAACCTTACATGAATCTACTTACCAAAAATACAATGTTCATAGAAATCGACTTCATTAGATTAGTCAAGAAGACCTTCAACCATACCTTTACTTTGCATAGATTGAATACCTTTCTCACCTATATCTCCCTTCTATTGATGTCACAACATAGTCAAGTTGAATAGACAAGAATATATCCCATCGGACTTAGGAGAGCCCACATTATCACTTTCATCGACGAATGTTCTTCCCAGTAGCTTATACAAGATTCCAATCCAAACTCCTCTCATTAGTGTTAATTCTTTATCTTTAATTTGGAGCTGCAATAATACTTGAAATCAAATAACAATCATACACAGAATAAATCACATTCAACACGTGAATTTACCCTAGGGAAACCCTCTATGACTTGAGGGAGAAAAACCCAACAAAACCTTCCTTAGTATATTGATAGATAGTAGAGAATGTATTTTGCATCAAGCACCCCCAGTGCAATTATGGAGCAAGAGAAAGATAATGAAGAGAGACTCTGAATAATATCCTACACAAAGAGAAGCACATTTCCTTCAAGGGAGAAGAGAATTTGCTTCACATTGAATTCATCAATCATGTATAACATATTTATATATTCTTCACATGCATCGGCTTCTATTTTTATCTTTTGACTTCATGATGAACTCGCCCTCCATCTAGATATATCAATATTTCATGAAGAAGAGTGTCCCACTTCTCATGCACTGCATTGACTCATTGAACTGAGTCTTAGGATGATCTCACCCTTTAACAAAAATCTTTCCCACTTAGTTAGGTGGCTAACTTAAGTGTCGTCATGAAATTGTCGCCACTCAAGTGTTGTCTTTTAGTTTAGCATAAGTGTCATATTTTAGTTTAACATAAGTGTCGTCATGCAATAACACTTCGTTAACTAGATCTTCTTTATTATCACTTAGTTATCTCTCTTAACCAATTGTTTCTTGTTAACATCATTGTAGTAATAAATTTGAGTGCTCCTTTGATTTACTGAAGTTTAACAATTTCAATTCTCTCTTAGTTAATTCTTTTATGTGCAATTTGAATTCTCTCATATCTTATCACATCTTATCTTTATATCTTGTCTTATCTGCATGGTCCACATGTTCCAACTTAATTACCATATAAAATATACTAAGGAGATTTTCCCAATGATGTGATCATATTGTCCTACTATAATTCCAAGTGGTTATAAGCTAAAGTAATTCACTCTATAGGTGGCCAGTCTCTAGAGGAGACTTAATAGCTCAATCATGGTTATTAGTACATCACACACCATACATGCTTAGACATACAAAGCATCACCTCAACACACGAGGATCTATCTTGACACATAAGTCCTTAGCCTTGAAGAGAAAGATTGTACAACATCATCAATTTGACATACAAAGCAGTAGCACTTTCCTCAACACATGAAGCTTATCCATTCTTGAGTCCAACTCAATATTATTCTCCAAGTTTCCTAAGGCCAAATTAGGATCCTATAAGGAACTACCTCAACACACAAGGTTCAATCTTGACACACGATATTGACCTGGATAATCACTCATGATGTTGTAACTTTGACACTCCCTCTCAGTGAGGGAGGCATTCTCTGCCATGCCAAGCTTGTCTCGGAAGTACCTATAATCCATCACGAACATAGGATTAGTCAACATATCTACAATATGCTCACCAATAGCAATGTATTGAATTATTATGGCACCTCTCTGGACCATGTATCTAATGTAGTGATACTTCATGTCATTGTGTTTCGATTCGTCATGAAACACAAGGTTTTATTAGAGATTTATGCAACTCTGGTTATCAGATCAAATGATAGTAGTCTCAATCTTATCATCGAACAACCAAGCAAGTAGCTTCCTAAGCCACACAAATTATCGGCAAGCAGTACCAGCTGCAATATAATCAACTTATGTAGTACTCTAGGCTATGGAGCCCTGATTCCTGGTAGATGAAGAGATCATAGCTGATCCCAAGCTAAAAAAAAAATTGGATGTACTCTTTCGGTCCACAATACTACCACCCCAATCAGAGTCGGCATATACAAGTAACATCACTCCACCACTGGAATCATATTTGATTCCATAATTAATAGTACCTCGAAGGTATCTAAGCACATGCTTGGAGAAACCCAATGTCTATGTCTTGGATCAGACATGAACTGACTCAAGATACTCATTGCATAACATATGTCTGGTCTACTATGTATCAAATACATCAAGGAACCAATGTGCTATCTATACAGAGTAGGATCCAATAGATCCAATATGGAATCTGAATCATGTAGCTTCTTTAGATTAGACACCATTGGAGTAGACATGGACTTATAGTCCATCATACCAAATCTCCGCAATACATCAACTGTGTACTTTCCTTAAGAAATAAATATCTCATATTTCCTTTGCTAAACTTCTAGACCCATAAAATAGTGCATAAGACCTAAGTATTTCATTTCGAACTCAGAAGTGGGATCCCTCTTACAACGAGCTATTTGTTTCTCCTCTCCAATAAGGAACAAGTCATCAACATAGAGAACCAATATCAATGGTTGGTTCTTCAAAACCTTGAAGTACAGGTTGGGGTTAGCTTCACTTTTGGAGAATCCCAAGCTCATGAGATAGTTGTCAATCCTTGAATACCAAGCCCTCGGGGCCTGATTAATCCCATACAAGGATTTATCAAGTTTTCATACATGGGACTCTTTCCCATGAACTACAAACTCCTCAGGTTGTTGTATGTAAACCTCTTCCTCAACCTCATCATTGAGGAATCCAGTCTTCCCATCCATCTGGTGAAGTTTCCAACCCAGAACTTAAGCAAGAGAAATTATGGTTAAGATAATAGTGTACCTAGCCATAGGAGAGAATGTCTCATCATAGTCTATCCCTTCTTTATGTGAGAAACCATGGGCCACAAATCTTGCTTTATACTTTTCAATACTTCCATCAGTTTCATGCTTGATTTTATAAAGCCACTTGGAAGTTACTAGTTACTTCTCGTTGGGTTTCGGAACCACTTCCCACACATCATTATTCATGATATATTTTTATTCTTCTACCATGGAATATTTTCATACTTGCTGCTTTGAGGCTTCCTCATAGGTAGAAGGTTCTGAATCATTGAGGTGACTCATCTGTGCTACATATCCTGAAAATATTTCAAGTCTCTTTCTCTCTCTGGATGATCATGGAGGTGCTCCATGATTTTCTGCCTCTTGCAGAATGTCTCTGTTGAAATATTGTAACTTCAAAGAATATTCTATTTGTACTTTATTATTATTCATCCGAAGATGTTTTATTCCTCCATCATGATGTTATTATAATGTAAATTCATTGAGGTAAAACCTCCCATGTAAGTCGGGGCATTAGTTCCCCTAGATTCAATTGTAATGGGGTGTTTAAGTCCCCTAGAGGAGTCGACCCAATCAGCATTATGTTGAGTGGTTAAGTTGTTGGGGTCGACCTAGTTAGGGTTAAAATTCAAGTGAAGTAAAGTATAAATAGAGGAGGTGTGTTGCTATTTTAACACACACTCACTTGTGAGCTCGCATAGGAGAGAGAGAGATATGCAAAGGAGGAGAAGGATCTCTTGTTTGGGGATTTCATCTTTGTACTTGTTGATCATATATATTGAGGAAGTTTTGATGGGTTTTCTACCCCATGAGGTTTTCCTAGGATAAATCTGCATCTCTTGAGTTTATTCTATGCTTGTTGTTCTTTCAGTGATCCTGTAAATGCTATTGTTGTGAAATTGATTTGAATATTGATGTTATCTATCTTAGCATATTGAATCTTAACATGATATCATATCTATCTTGAAGGAAGGAAATGTATGGAACTTACGACACTTGTTTCACTTGTGACAATTTGAAAATTAGGGTTTTGTATAGAAAAACCTAGTCATCGTGGAACTTTCGCTATAAATAAATTTTTGCAAAGGTTTATGATCTGAAACTTGGACAGGCCGAAGATGAAATTTTTTTGTACCTTGTGTCCACATTTTAGCCTCATAATTGTTGTACTTTATTAAATATGATCCGTACAAGTTAGGGTTTCTGCCTCTTCCAGAATAAATCCCTAAACAGGTGACCTAGGTAAAAAGGTCATATCTCGGGCTAGGAAAATCCAAATGGTTAAGAACATGTGTTATCTCCGTGGAGGTCACGGGTTCAAAACCGGTAGTGGGTAGGGTTTGTTATTGGCTCCCTGTGACAAGGTTTGAAGGGTAGGCAACCCCTTGGATAGAGGCTCCCCCTGGGATAAAGGGTCTCAGGATGTCTCAACCCTTGCTGAGTCACAAGTTTCTGGTATATCTAGCTTGCGGGTTGTTGGATATACCGTTGGGAGGTTGTTGTTCCCATGGTTAAAAAAAAAGGAAGATCCAAATGGAATTTCATAAAATGTGACAGTTAGGGTACGGACTATAGTTTCACAGGTTTTAGCTTTAGAGGACGAAGTTGAAACATTGACATGTGGTACTCCATACAAGTTCGTTATTTTGTTTCATCCCTTAAATAGGTCATGTTGGTAAACTGAGAATATTTCTCTGATGGAGAATCCAATGAAAAACAAACCTGTGGGGTTGTAAAGATGACAGCTCAAGCTACCACAGGCCAAAGTTTCAGATCCAAAATTTTTAGAGATACACCAGAAAAAATATGGAACATCTGAAATGGATCAACAGAGGAAATCAAAGAAGAGGAGAAAGAAGCTCTCACTTGGGTTCTTCAGTTTTTAGGTATGGCATGACCTGATACAATGTTGGAGACACCTGATGTAACATTGGAAACTTTTAAAATGGATTTGGAGTCCATTCATCATAGATATTAATCCTCCATCAAAATGTTGTGGGAGGAAGGAGATTGAAAATTAGGGTTTCCAAGTAAGAAGAAATCCTAGCAAAGTTGGGAGACTCATAGGGCAGCAATGAAGTAGGTTTAAATGGCATTGATATTTTATCATCCTAGAACCATGAACCTATATAAGATGTTTACAAGTTATCGACATTGGATGTTTAGGGTTTTACCCTTATAGAGAAGACTACAAGCAATCTTGACAGGTATGACTTAAGGAGATACATGCGTGTCTTGAAATATGTTTCATGATTAAGATCATGATATGTTTGTCTTCATATTATTGAGGTTAGTACAATCATGATTAATTTTATATTGTTTGATAACCTTAGTAAAAGTATGAATGCATGTGAATAATAGAATACATTCATTGATTAGGGCTATGACACTTACGATTGTACTAATGCACATGTGGTGTTGTATGAGGATGTTGTTGTTTGCTAACATGAAAGGTACATCAAGAAAGAAAAATACATATGACCATGAGGATGTACATGAAGACAAAGAATCATCCATAGTCATTGATCACATAGAATCTCTAGTTACAAGGTATGTGACACATACCCTCTCGTGGACCTAATTCGGGGAAGGGAACATGATGCCAATCTCTAGGGATTTCACATAATCTTAGCCCATTCATTAGAACCATATGAATAAAATCCATTTGTGTGTAGATGCAAAACCAATGAAATATGCACAGTGGAATTAAACGTGGGCACACCAAAAATGGATTTGTGAGAGGGAAAATCGACCATAGCGAAGAAAATGATTTCTCCCACAGATATACAAGCAATCAGTGAGCCAAAACAACCTCTATGATCCCCAAATCGATTTACCTTTCTTCCCCACTATTATACCATACAAAAACGCCCTTCCCAACTACGAGAATGAAGGAAAACACAGGAAATTCATGGAGGAAAATGCCCAGAAAGCTCCAAACTCGTGAGAGAGCAAAACGGATGGGTGAATAATGGCTTGGGGAGCAATTCATGGCTCTTTTCTTGCCCAAGAGTCCAAACACGATTTTCCATGAAGGGTGGCTTTCCCATACCTGAATTTGGACAGCCATACCTCTCCATTCCCCAAGGCATTAACTACCTCAACCAACTCTTGGGAGAGTAAATGATTGGGTACAAAAGTCGGCATGGGTAGTTGAGGGTTGATGGGTTCTCTCATTGACACTTGGCTTGACTTGATTGGCTCAAAGGTTTGAATATTTTCCTCCCAATTCCTTGTAAACATCATGCTCCCATCTCTTATTGCATTGCATAGCTAGTTGTGGGCATTTATATTAAAATGCATATTTACAATTTCCATGGCTCACTAGCACATGGATAACATAATATCAAATACTTGCTTCTTCAAGGTCGAGCGTTCACTAGCAGGGCCTTGGCCTTGAGCTCCACACTAGGAATCATACAAAATATGCATACAATATTTACATTATAGCCCAAAATATTACAAGGGTCAAAATGGGGATGTGACATACCCCTCCCCTTGGAATAACACTGTCCTTGGTGTTCCAATACCTAGGGATACACACACACTTTATACATGTCCAAAATTCACAAAATGTGGTAGGTTTGTCCTACATTCATTAATTGGAGACGTCAAGGTGAGGTTCTTTAACCTCTGCACATTGCTCCTGTTGGTTGTCGCTTTTCTTGCTACCCCTTGCTGGACATTTGCATATGAGGTGGCTTCCTCCACATCCCCAACATTCTATTGGAGGTAACTTCCTATGTTTTCCTTTGTCAACATTCTTTCTCTCTTCTAGCCTTGGGTGTTTCTTGATGGGGTGATTGTACGAATGCTTCATCATTGATCCACTTTCCTTTCCCTTACTGATTTCTCCCAAAATACCTTTTACCTCTTTTTGCAGATGAATAGAGTCCTGCAAAACCTTATGGTTCATCGCATTCTGCTGCTTCTGTAGCTTGAGCATCTCTCCAATATTTTCTTGGGTCTTGGCAATTGTTTGAAGAATACTTTTAGCTAAGTCCAATAGCCTTTGGTCTGCTGCCATGGTCAATGTGCAGAGATTTCCTCGCTTGCTTGCTAGCACCACTTGTTTGTTTTTGTAACAGCTGCAACCAATTGCGTTCAATTTATCACCTGTGAAATTCATTATTGCAATTCTTTGTTAGGCCAAGCATAACATAAACATTAAAATTAGTCAATTAATTTCCCAATTGACATGGAATTTCCATGCTTTATTCATGAGACCTCCACACGTTTCATGCTTTCCCAACATACATATGAACTCATTCATGTTCATCCTTTCACAGGGAATTAGCTTTTTCAGCATTCACAATTTATTTTAAGTAAATAAACACAATAGAACTTCAGTCATGACATGCATTCAACAATTTTCTGTTTCTAAGATGCATCAGTCAAAAGGAAAGAGAAGAGTAAGAGTTTTCCCCCTCTTATTCTTGTTCCAATCCGGATCCACTCCATCACTGTGGTTCTATGATCCTTAGCCTCTTTCACTTTAATGTGAATTATTGACTTGCCCTTTCTTGGCTATGACACTTAGTGTCTAAGGTCTGTCTAAGGCTTTCCTTGATCAGGGATTTCTTCCCCATTGTTTCCTACAGAACCTTTGGCTACTAGGACCCGCCCACACATATCCACTAGCATCATTATTATCATTGCTGCTCATACTGAGATTTCTAGGACAGTCACATGTCCAAATGCATCCCTAGGATGCCTTCAAGGCTTCTTTCTTTCCTACAAAAACCAAAGTTTCCAACAAAGAAACAATAGTGTATCAACTTGCTTGTCATAAGTCTTGTTCATGAAATTTTCATTATCCAAAATGAATGAAAATCAAATACTTATCTGTATTGGGTAGTTCCTTTCTACTCTACAGGTTTCCTTCTCTGTTTTACAAGCCTTGGATCACATGTGGGGTGGATGCTTAATGCCCAAATAGTACACCTTCATGCCGACTGGGTTTACCAAGCATTTGTGGTGGCCAACCAGTCCCATACCTAGTTGGCCCTCTCCATTGTCGAGCCAACACATTCGTTTGGGTCATCGACCAATGGAAGGAAACTGTGCCATCGACCATTATAGGTCAAAGCTATATTACGGAGCCATAGGTATATAACAACCTTTCACTAATACCTCCACAACAACCAAGTAAATAATGCCAAACCAGTGCACCGACTGGGTTTATTAGGCATACAACAACCCTTCATAACAACCTTCACAACACCCACAACATCCAAGTAAATAATGCCAAACCAGTGCACCGAATGGGTTTATTAGGCATGCAACAACCCTTCATAACAACCTTCACAACACCCACAACATCCAATTAAATAATTCAAAACCAGTGCATTGGCTGGGTTTATTAGGCATGCAACAACCCTTCATAACAACCTTCACAACACCCACAACATCCAAGTAAATAATGCCAAACCAGTGCACCAAATGGGTTTATTAGGCATGCAACAACCCTTCATAACAACCTTCACAACACCCACAACATCCAAGTAAATAATGCCAAACCAGTGCACCGACTGGGTTTATTAGGCATGCAACAACCCTTCATAACAACCTTCCATTATGCTTCTTCTGTGTGCATCCCCAAATTGTATATGTTTTAGCTGACAACACAAGATGGATATGCAAACTCATCAGTATTATTAGGCATCCAACACCCCTTCATAACAACCTTCACAACACCCACAACATCCAAGTAAATAATGCCAAACCAGTGCACCGACTGGGTTTATTAGGCATGCAACAACCCTTCATAAAAACCTTCCATTATGCTTCTTCTATGTGCATCCCCAAATTGCATATGTTTTAGCTAACAACACAAGATGGATAAGCAAACTCATCAGTATTGTTTCTCTGAAATTGAAGCATAATTCATAACATTCGCTATCAAGTATTGAAACACCAAGAATGCGTCCATTCCCTTAGGGTGTAGTCAATATTGAAAACCCTATCATCACCCAACACCAGAAAGGTGTGCACTCCCTTTCGGATGTGAGACATGTATGCCCTAATCATACTCAAGCAGTCTAAAATAATAATGAAATAAGAAAACATGCTCTGCATATTAAATCTAATAAACAAATATGTATATCCTTAGTTAGGGTTACATAATACTTATCCTATTTCAGATGTATCCTTCCTTCATTTGTGAAGAATGGGGGCTCCCTTCTCTGAGTCAACAGTACTTTGGTTTGCCACCTCAATCTTTTCATGTTCCATAATCCACACATGCCTTCTTGGCATAATTTTACTATCTCACTCACATGGTTTACCAACATGCAGTCCGGCTGAGACATTATCAACATTTACAATGTCGTTTCACCCGAAACCAATTTCCAAAGCATGGGATCCTTCCCATCTAGTTTGGATTCTGCAGGCCATCACACATGGTCTTCCTACAATGTGTCATCCCGGAACACTTATCAAATAGCCAAACAGTCAACAACATTTAAAAATAACTTCAAATGTGATTGTTCCATAACCAATCAATGTCATTAATAATTAAATTCAATATGAATTTGCAGTTCTGTCTACTACATAAATTAATTTGCTTAGCAATGAGGCTATCCTCATATTTCTTGTCCCTTGTAAGTGGCACCCCTCTTCCCATTAGGGATTTTATGCTTGCTACCATAACATGAACATCCACTTACAACACATCCTCTTGACACAGTTCTATGAAAGGAAACTGTGATTAGCAATTATAAGCAAATTCTCAAATTTGAAATCTACAAATATGTTTTCCTACAGAAATTAGATTTGCAACCATGAGATTATTCTCATAAACTTAAACCAGACAAAATTTCAGGTCTATGTCATGCATAAGTTAAATTTCACAACCATGAGAACCTTATCATGAGGTTTGGCTCTAGCACATGGTAGATCCCAATCTTCATCATGGACTTATCCACATTGTCATGCCCAAAACAATCTACCTGGAATCTGGAACTTCATTCGGCCAAACACTTTGTAAGTCTCTATGCATATAATATTTCATTGTTGCAATAGTCATTGAAGTGATCTCAGAATTATAGCACTCAATAACTCAAAAACCCTCAGTTGTTAACATTTGAAATGCAATGAAATATATACATATATATATATGCATCATTATCACAATCACATCATTTATGCAATTTAAATTAAGCTTTAGATACTCATTACTTCATAGCCATATCATTTTATGAAACTCTGTCCTTTCAACAGAGCACTCTTGGTATCCCATCAACATGTCTACCTTCTATATGCAATCATTCTCTTGCACTCACAACAGCTCATGAAATGGTCTCAAGATTAACAATAGTTCACCATTTCATCTATTATCTAAGTGCATTGAAACATACACCACAACCACGCCTTCACATAATACATCTCAACGTGTGCACCTACACCTTATGCATGCACATTTACATCACTCACATAATATTCTAATGTGCATTCACTCAATGCATATCCACAAGATTGTATGAAATCTTTTAATGTACATCCCCTCCATACAACCTTGCATTAATTCATGAATACTATGCATTCAAGCATATTATGGGTTAACCATGATTACCACACATAGCATTCACTACAACAGGATCCTAAGTCATCACTTGCTTTGGTTGTTGAACTCACAACTAACATTCACAAATGGCATGATATAATTTCATATGAATGCATTGAGGTTTCTAAGAAATTATAGGGTGTAAGGCTTCCTGCCTTCACTTACCCACACCTCACCATCCTTGGTAGGTTGGCATTCACATTTCGACACTCAATACCACATGCAAACTAAATCAACATAGTTTAAACATAGTTGAAGGGATCTTACCAAATCCTCTTTCAACATTCATGCAATGAAGTACAAATAACCATTACCTGCATGGCTGTCGTTATCATCGCTTGATGTTACCTAATTAGTTAGCCTCTTACCAAGGCTTCACAGTCCTTTTCCAAACCTCATGATCATAGGTTTGTTGCCACAACCTTTGTTCATAAGGTTGTTGGTCATATGCAAAAACATCATCCATATCTTAGCTATGCTTCGGTTTTCTTTGGTCCTGCAACCAATGCGAGCACAACTAATTATTAGAAATCACAATAATTATCTTAAGTGTCTCATTGCATATGTAAAACCTCATTATTTTACCAATATGCAATATCATATATATATACACAAACATTTCACATGCATTGTGCAATGTTTCTTAATATGCCGCCTAGTGCATAGTCATATCATTTATCTAATCTCTTGCATATTTAGGCATGCTTCTATGGCCTAATTCATACAACCATTATCAACAACATTAATTGGCATCAACCATAAACAATACCATTAATGGGCCACTGCATGTGTAACCTTACTACCTTTACCCCTATGCAACATCATGCTCAAGCATAATCAATTTACATGCACTATGCAATGATTCTTTAATCATGCCCACTAATTTATATTTAATTTGCTATGCTCTTGCATTTCAGCATTCCTATGCCATAATTTATATGCACGACCACTTCAGAATTATAAATACAATATCAAAAGGGTAGTGGAGGAATTCTCCCTTCCAATTCCTCATTGCAGCATGGAATCTCCTCTTTCACATCATAGCTGATCCAATTTCATGGGTTCTCTACCATGCACACAAACAATTATTAGCTATGATCTTCTCACAAAGTAGAAATTCAATATATGTATGCATGTGTATAGCATTCATTCTTGATATTTTCCAAGCATACAATTATTATTTTATAAACTTAAATGGTTTAAGGTGAGAGATTTCCCTTTCATCAACGTTTCCTTACTGCTCCCATTGCTTTTACGCAATGCATTTCCACACTTTCTATGCAATTCATGCTTCTCATTTCAAGCATAGAAAATGGACTTCATACTTTCAACGACTGTCTCAGGGGGATGACGGGGGTCAAGGGGGATTGCCCCCTTGTGGCGCATAGGTTCAAGGTCATTTTTCAACTTTTGGCACCTAAAAAATCTCCCCGGAAAACACTGAAATTCCCTATTTCAGAGCAACTCCCCGAGTACTTCCAATCAGTGATCTCGCCCATCTCCTCCGACCCGCTTTAGAGCAACTCACCGATTTATTCCGATCGGTAAACTCATTGATCTCCTCCAACCCATTTCGGGCCAACTCGCCGAGTTCTTCCACCGTTTCGAACCAACTCGCCGAGTTCTGCCGCCATTTCGGACCAACTCGCTGAGTTCTGCCACCGTTTCGAACCAACTCGCCAAGTTCTGTCACCAAAAAACACATAGAAAAATTTTGAAATTTTTCTTCCTTTCCTCGGGCACTTCTGCAACTTCGTCGGTGCAACTCAGCCAAATTCGCCGACCGTGTTGGCTCCACTCAGTCAGTTTCGCCGAAACGTATTGCACGATTTCGCAAACTTTGCTGGTTCATTTCGACGGACTTCTATATCTACACCGAAATGCTTTTTCGGAAATCTTTTCGATGTTCGCTGATAGTTTCGGTGCCCTTCTCAAATTCTTCGCCGAAACAGTTAGGAAAAACTCAAACAAAAACAGTTAGCAAAGTTTGAAAATTTGAAAATTTTCTTAATGGTCTGTGATGGGCAGGAAGCATACTTACCCCTGCAAGTTCTTGATTTGGCCCATTAGGCCCAATGTTGCAACCATCGCTCTGATACCATTCTATCACATACCCTCTCGCAGACCCAATTCGGGGAAGGGAACATGATGCCAATCGCTGGGCTTTCACATAATCTTAGCCCACTCATTAGAACCATATGAATAAAAGACATTTCTGTGCAGATGCAAAACAAATGAAATATGCACGGCGAAATTAAACTATCCACACACATTACTCATGCATTCAGCGTAATAGAAACAACCATCAAATTATAACATTTCAAAAGTAAAACACATAGAGATTACTTATCTTAATGGTGCAATTGTCCCACGCAACTAGCTATGTCACTACAATGTTCCACCCAACCATAGGTCTCTGCTCAGCTTGTATTATTTCAGCACTCAGAGACCACCCCCGAGCTAGGCATGATATCTACAAGGAAATTGGGTCTCTCAAGCTCAGCTCAGCCAAAGCAATGGATACCCATCTCAACCCCAACATTCTCTTACACACAAAACTCATATATGGGCTTGGAAACACATTTTCAGCAATGGGACTTAGAAACTATATGGACATGGGTTTTCTCCGAAAAGTGGGCACACCAAAAACGGATTTGTGAGAGGGAAAATTGACCATAGGGAATAAAATGATTTCTCCCACATATATACAAGCAATCAATGAGCCAAAACAACCTCTATGATCCCCAAATCGATTTCCCTTTCTTCCCCACTATTATACGATACAAAAACGCCCTTCCCAACAAGGAGAATGAAGGAAAACGCGAGAAATTCATGGAGGAAAATGCCCAGAAAGCTCCAAAATTGTGAGAGAGCAAAATTGATGGGTGAATAATGGCTTGGGGAGCAATTCATGGCTCTTTTCTTTCCCAAGAATCCAAACACGATTTTCCATGAAGGGTGGCTTGCCCATACCCAAATTTGGACAGTTATACCTCTCCATTCCCCAAGGCATTAACTACCTCAACCAACTCTTGGGAGAGTAATTGATTGGGTACAAAAGTCAGCATGGGTAGTTGAGGGTTGATGGGTTCTCTCATTGACACTTGGCTTGACTTGATTGGATCAAAGATTTGAATATTTCCCTCCCAATTCCTTGTAAACATCATGCCCCATCTCTTGTTGCATTGCATAGCTAGTTGTGGGCATTTATATTAAAATGCATATTTACAATTTTCATGGCTCACTAGCACATGGGTAACATAATATCAAATACTTTCCTCTTCAAGGTCGAGTGTTCACTAGTGGGGCCTTGGCCTTGAGCTCCACACTAGGAATCATACATAATATGCATACAATATTTACATTATAGCCCAAAATATTACAAGGGTCAAAATGGGGATGTGACAGTATGTATAATTTGGTTCTACAATGCTTAACTTATGAGATATGCAGGTTACTAGCACAAGGTCTCTAAATCATTGAAGAGAACAAAGAAGACATTGTTTGGGTATGTTAGACATAACTAGCAAGCATGATAATCCAGGTATGTTTTCCTATATCAAGTTAGAATCCTACTTTGTGTTAGGTTCTTGAATAAGTATACTCATGTATGAAATGATCATGACCATACATGCTTAAGATTATTTAGAATCATAATGTTTTGATAGTATTAATATTATACTAATGAATGTATGATTATGTATGAGATCTTGAGTAAGACACAATGATGAAACTAGTACACACTTAAGCATGCATAGTGGTACAGAATGGATAGAAGTTAAAAGACATATAATCATGATGCTATCATAAAGGGAAATTAGAGATCAAGAGGGAGGCAACCACACAAACATAAAAAGATAAGTATTTGAGTTGTTATTTGAATTACTTCTTGAATCTCTAAATAGTTAATGATATTTGTATGCATATTTATATTCCTAGAATATATCATGCATAGTGTAAGCATTCATATAGCATTGAACAATATACTTCTAATATGCATATGATGGGTAAGTTGGACAAACATTCCATTGTTGCTTGTCTAGAATGAAACCTCTTTGCTAACATACTGGGAGTTGTGCACGCTCTTAATAGTATGTTCTGGTAGAGATGGAAGGAATATAGATAGCCACTGTATGCATACAAGATATGGAAAAGTGTTGTGCCAAAGTATTGGTCAAGATAGTTGCATAACTATGTGAATCATATCAGTATGCATAATAGGTTATCATTGAAATGTCAACATAATTTGATGATTATGAAGTGTTACTAATCATGTAATTAAATTTGATTTGTAGGAAAGATCATGTGCTATGATCTACAAAAGAAGGATGATGAACACTTGTTCCAAAGAACAAGTGATGGATGTTCAACAAGAAGAATTACAAATCAAACATACTATAGAAGTACAAAGGAAGGCTCGTGGCTAGAGGATTCTCTTAGAAAGAGGGAGAGGATCATGACGAGATGTTTGATCTAAGAGATAGATTACACCCATGGATGACAAGACCATTCTCTTAAATGGTGTAATTAAAGAAGAAGTGCATATCGAGCAAACTCCGAGGATTCGATAGAGAATCACATGATTAAAGAAGGCTTTGTACGGGTTTAAGAGGTAACCAGGATCGATAGTCATTTGATGAGCTTGATGATCACCACAAGTGATGCAGATTTCAACCTTTGCTACAAGTTTGAAGAAGGTTTCTATATACAGATGACATGCTTCTCTCAGATGGAAGCAAGAAGGAACTCACCATAGGGTTTGAGTGATATTGAGGCTCATATCAGTAGACCCATCTGACGAGAGATGGCACAGATAGATATGCAGAAGATCACTCAATGCAGAGTGTGCATGATGTTCAGTCACAGAGGGTGCACAATACTCCACTTCAGAGGGAGTAGATCTCAGAGTTAAATAATCTTGGCATGATTCTTGTGATTAGATATGTGGCTGAGATCAGATGAGATTTTTCCTTATCCAAGGAAAATGTGAAGTAGAGATCTAGGATGATGGATAGTGGTTTCTATAGTTTACAGACAAATTATTGGTTCGTTGATGTATTTAACAGGCTAGATATATGCTTTGCTGTGAACACCATGAGTCAGTATCAAGTTGAGCCTAGATGTGTTCACCTAATAACTGCAAAGCATGTGATGAGGTATCTGAGAGGTATGATAGACTTTGGTCCATGCTATGTTGGAGGTCATGACTTCAGACTGTATGGTTATATAAATGAAGATTGGGATGGAAATGTCTCAGACAGAAAGAGCACATTGGGTGGATGTTATTTTCTGGGATCTGCTATGATGTCATGGTTTAGCAGGAAGCAGTCTAGTGTGGCTCTCAGCATAGCTGAAGAAGAATATATAGCAGCTTGCTCTACTAGTTGTGAATCAATATGGATTCAAATTTTTTTATCAAGATTGTTTGACTTAGAGATGGACCCCACTGTGATCCTATGCGATAATCAGAGTTGTATCAAGATGACAAAGAATCCATTGTTTCATGATAAGTCAAAGCACATAGAGATCTGATATTTTTAAATATGGGACATGGTGCAGAAAGGAGTGATAAGGCTCAAATATGTGAGCACTGGAGAACAAGTTGTTGATGTATTGACCAAACCTCTGTCTTGAATAAAGTTTGAGTATTTACGAGACAAGCTTGGTGTAGTTTTAGAAGGACCCTCCTCGAAAGGGGGAGTGATGTGGTTGATGATGATATTTGGATACTGGTATCGATGTGGATACCTGTATCGATGATGAGATTTCCTATACCGATGATAACGTTGATGATGAGGATACCTATATTGATGATAAGGATACTTGTATCGATGATGAGGATACCTGTATTGATGATAAGGATACTTGTATCGATGATGAGGATACCTATTCCAACGATGAGTTCGATGATGAGGATACATGTCCCGATGATGAGGTCGATGATAATGACGATGAGGTTAATGAGTGGTCCTTAGACTTTGTCTAATTTGACGAGTGGATTGTATCATCCATGGACACATGTCCTAAAGGAATCCATAGACTCTTGTCTCCGAGAAAGATGTTGATCCTGGAATGATGTAATGTGCTCTCCTGGACTGCTCATTATAGAAGCGGGTGATCATTCGCAAGTCTTGTAATGATGTAATGTACGCTCCTGGACTGCTCAGTGTAGCAGTAGGTGATCATTCATAGATTGTAAATCCTATATTTGATCTAGGTCACACCCCAGTTGAAAAAGTACTAGCTCTGTGGTTGTAAATCCTAGATTTGATCTAGGTCACACCCCAGTTGAAAAATTATTGTCTCCGTGGTTGTAAATCCTAGATTTCATCTAGGTCACACCCTCATTGAAAAAGTACTGGCTCTGTGGTTGTAAATCCTAGATTTGATCAAGGTCACACCCCAGTTGAAAAAGTATTGGCTCTGTGGTTGTAAATCCTAGATTTGATCTAGGTCACACCCCAGTTGAAAAAGTACTGGATCTGTGGTTGTAAATCCTAGATTTGATATAGGTCACACCCCAGTTGAAAAAGTATTGGCTCTGTGGTTATAAATCCTAGATTTGATCTAGGTCACACCCCAGTTGAAAAAGTATTGGCTTTTTGGTTGTAAATCCTAGATTTGATCTAGGTCACACCCCAGTTGAAAAAGTACTGGCTCTGTGGTTATAAATCCTAGATTTGATCTAGGTCAAACCCCAGTTGAAAAAGTACCGGCTCTGTGGTTGTAAATCCTAGATTTGATCTAGGTCACATCCAGTATGAAAAAGGACTGGCACTATGGTTGGGATTGCATCGTCCCTAGACATGATATGGTGTCTTAAAGTGATAGGGATTGATCATCCCATACGTGGATCATGATTTTATCATCCTTTGACTTATGTCCTAAAGTGAGAGGGATTGATCATCCCGTAATTGGATCATGTGTATTGTAGATTATGATTCTGTTGATCAGGAGATCCAGACGATGAGGCTATTGATTGAGAGATCCAGATGATTTTGTTGATCAAGAGATCCAGATGATGCTGCTATTGATCAGGAGATCCAGATGATGATGCTGTTGATCGAGAGATCTAGATGATGATGTTGATTGAGAGATCCAAATGATGATGCTGTTGATCGGTAGATCTAGATGATGATGTTGTTGATTGAGAGATCCAGATTATGTTGTTGATCGAGAGATCTAGATGATGATACTGTGGATCGGGAGATCCAAATGATGATGATGTTGATCGAGAGATCCAGATGATGTTGTTGATCGAGAGATCCATATGATGTTGTTGATCGGGATATCCAGAAGATGATGATGTTGTTGATCAAGAGATCCAGACGATGCTATTGATCGGGAGATCTAGATGATGTTGTTGTTGATCGAGAGATCCAGATGATGTTGTTTATCAGGAGATCCAAATGATGTTGTTGCTATAGTTGATCGAGTGATCGAGTGCTGCAGAAGATGAAGACTCAATACTGAAGATGTTGATGTTCTAGTATTGAAGATATTGAAGATGTTCCAGTAGTTGTTTGAGTTACTGATGATGATTGAAGAAAAATTCCAATGATTTATAGATGTATCACTATGATGTAGTTGATGACTCCTTTCTCGTGTAGATGTTGTTAGAATATCCTTCTCATTAAGGGGGAGTGTTGAAATATTGTAACTTCAAAGAATATTCTATTTGTACTTTATTATTATTCATCCAAAGATTTTTTATTCCTCCATCGGTATGTTATTATAATGTAAATTCATTGAGGTAAAACCTCCCATGTAAGTTGGGGCATTAGTTCCCCTAGAGTCAATTGTAATGGGGTGTTTAAGTCCCCTAGAGGATTCGGCCCAATTAGAATTATGTTGAGTGGTTAAGTTGTTGGGGCTGACCTAGTTAGGGTTAAAAGTCAAGTGAAGTAAAGTATAAATAGAGGAGGTGTGTTCCTCATTTAACAAACTCACTCACTTGTGAACTTGCATAGGAGAGAGAGAGATATGCAAAGGAGGAGAATGAGCTCTTGTTTGGGGATTTCATCTTTGTACTTGTTGATCATCTATATTGAGGAAGTTTTGCTGGGTTTTCTACCCCATGAGGGTTTCCCAGGATAAATCTGTGCCTCTTGTGTTTATGCTGTGCATGTTGTTCTTTTAGTGATCCTGTATATGTTATTGTTGTGAAATTGAATTGAATACTGATGTTATCTATCTTAGCATAATGAATCTTAATAGTCTCGACACCATGCAGATATCCTCTTAGTAGGAGGTCTATCAAGAGATATTTATATCAGATATTCTAGCTCTTTGGGATCAAGTGGATATACAAACTCATATGGCTTCTCCCTCTCACCATTTGAAAGGGGATAATTAGAAACTGGATCATCCATCATAGAAGTATCATTCTCCTCCATATATGAATCACATTGAAGTTATTTGGAGCACTTGAAGGAAACCTCTTCTTGAAATGTTACATGTATGCTAAATTCAATGTTTCTTTGTCCTAGAACATAGATTCTATAGGATTTGAAGGATTCACTATATCCTACCAATTTCCTTTATTTTTGGATGGATCCATCTTTTTCCTCTTCTCTTTTGGCACATGAATGTAGTCAGGACAACCGAAAATATTCAAGTGTCCAACATCTGGTTTTTCACCAATGAAAACCTCTTCAGTAGTCTTTTCTCCCAAGATAGCATGAGGGATTCAGTTCTGAATAGAAACAACAGTGTTGGAGGATTCTTCCCACAAGGATGTGGGAAGATCTTGATCACACCTCATGGATTTTTCATCCTCACTTATTGTTCTATTCTTTCTTTTAGAAACCCCATTTTGTTGGTGGTTGTAGGGTACAGTAAGTTGTTTTTTTATTCCTTTCACCATATTCTGCAATCTAGGTAGTGCTTTGAAATGGAGATGACCAATACTTCTATGCCACAACTCACATGGATTAACTGTGTCGTGGATCATGGCTTGAATAAGCTTTCCAGGAACTTTGTAGATGCCTCCCTCTCTAACTCTTATCACTGATGCAAAGTTCAAGTCTTCATGCTTAGGCCACATGAGTGCTTTTTTCCCATAAAGATAACTATGAATCCTTTATCTTCTAGAACCAAAACAGATAGGAGGTTCTTCTTCAATCCGGGGAAAAAACATAATTTCTTCCACATGCAGTACATTTCCTGAATCCAACTGAAAGGAAGTGGATCCAATACCTTGGATCGAATACGTGGTATTATCTCCAAGCTCCACCTTACAGGATGTATTGTCCCTCAAAACACACCCTAATTTATTTTTCTTAAGGTTCTTCGTATTGTCGTAAAACATGTGTTTACGTAAATTAACTTCAACACTGATAACTTATTGGCATTCTCCTTATAATTAATTAAAAATTAACTTCAACACTGAGAAGTTATGTGATGTTTTCCTTCTTTGCACTCCTTGCATTTTTGTTTGTTCCTTTGCAGTCAATATAAAGACTGGAATGTCGTCATTATTTAGACTTGTGTCTTTTACTTAATTTATGGATCTTGAATAGCCTATATATGAAAGGCGGTATCTTTAATACATCTAGCACTCATTATACATGTATGTGTTTTTATAGATTACTATAAACTGGTTGTCTTGTGATGTAGGAGGGATAAGAAAAACCAATCCAACCCGCTTTCCCCAGGAAAATTTAGGTTCCAAATTTAGTAGAACCTCCAAGCTTAGCACACACGGCTAAATATTTCTTCTGTAGTGGTCATTGAAGAGCGAATTTCAAATTTGCGGTGATCTGAATTTCATTAAAATTTTGAGGCTCACCTGAATGCGGAGCATCAAACAAGTATACCATCCAAAAATCTCTTCCGCAAATGTCTTTTGCATTTAACTTTCTACAACCTCCTTTCCGCAATCACCTTCCTTCCGCAATTGCGTGCGTTCTTTCACAACTCCCTTCCACAATTGCCTTCCGCAATTAGCATCCACAACGTTCCTTCCGCAATTGGCTTCCTTCCGCAATTGCGGGTGTGCCTTTCGCACTTCCTCGAAATTGGCTTCCGCAATTGCCTCCCGCAAAGTTCCTTCCGCAATTCAACAATTACTTTGGGTTGTTGGATCCACCAATATTCCTTCTTCAATTTCTATGGACCGTTGGATCTAGATCAATAGTGGGCTCCTCGCATCCATTCTAGACATTAACTCCCGAACCCTTTATCCTGCGAAACATTGTCCGAGTTGTCGATCTCTTCATGGCTTCCTTCGTCTGTCGATCTGCTATCAATTGCGGAACATTCACCTTGGCACTTCAGAAATTGATATCCCACGCAAGTTCTCTTCGCAAGATCCTTTCCCCACTGTCGATGTGTCTTATCTCCTTTGATCTAGATCGTCCAAACTCTGCAGAAGGAACCAAATGCAATCTCTGCAACTCTGCGTTGATTGATTAGATAATCGATCAATCAATCTCTTCAACACCAGACTTGATCTCCTTCATTGGATCCGATCATCATCTTCATGGCTCTACTTGCACATCACTTCTTAGATCTAGAATAGAACTTCAATTCGATTCACCCGATTCGCCTTTACAGATTCGTTGTAGTCCAACCCTGGGCTTCACCTCTGCGGATTCGTATACACAGAGCATCGATCCTTTCAGTGATCAATGGTATAGGGTTTACTCTACAAATTATCACATTTACTCATGCGCCCACACACAGATATATCAAGAATTTAACAAGCATTCAAATTGTCAATCGATTCATAAATTAGACACACAGAAGGTTAATTATCCCTTTACACAGAGACATGTAGAATTGTCCTTCTTCATTCAATCATAAGAACCCTTACATTCATAATTGACTCAAAACCTCTGTTCTGATCTTCATAGACCTTATACAAACATGGCCACCTTCCTTGGCTTGATTCCTCACTGTTTTGCCACTCCCTCTAGCCTCGTAGGCTCACACAATATATACATCAGGATTCTGAAACCAATTCTGGTTCAGATCCATATTACACTCAATAATCTCCTACATCTCATCAACTGAAACCTAATTTTAGCAAACCCTCAATCCTAGCTCTATGACTCACTGTCAATAGATGTGGACTTAGTTACATGACTCACTCAATGGATCATCACTCACCTAGTGACTCATAACCTATCTAGAATCACACTTAAAACATAGCATTATTTACAATATTTCATCAAAGAACCACTAATTCATAAAATAAGATCCCTTCTAGGTTTGATAAAAAGTACAAGGTTTTTGACGGCAGGATGCTCCTGCATCATCTTGTTCTTTGACACCATATCGTTCATAAGCTTGATCAAGAACTGTTTGTCTTCTTGAAAAATTTATACTAGTTTCATTTCAAAAGAGTTTACTTTCATCATGTATGGATTTATGGCCCATTAATGGCCTTGGCTTGCTTAGCTTTGCTAAAATCTATGTTCTCTTTCTATTCATAAATCTACATAAAACTTATATAGTTAGACTATCCATTTACATTTATTTCTAATCCACACATATATAAAAAAATTATTCATGTTAAAGACCATATCTTTATTTCAACTATCCCATTCAAATTCTCACTATCCAACAAACATATAACACTCATATATATTTTCTCAATACCAGAGTTAAACTATCCAACATCCAATTAATGATATATACCTTTTACATATTTAAATCAATAACTATATTTAACATAAAGAATGCAATATCCAACTTCCAATTTCTTCCTATATATCAAGTATATATTTTCCATATAATTAATTACAATAATTATATTAGGATTTTGAATTAGGGTATCCAACATTAAACAATAATCCATATTAAATTTAAGGAATATGATATCTAACATTCCATCAACAATATATAACTTTCAAATAACTATATTTAAAATAAGAAATGGAATATCCATTCCCAATTTCTTTTAATTTATTTCTATTTAACCACATATGACTTTTATATAATTAATTACAATAATTATATTTGAAATTAGAATTAAAAACAATATTAAATGATAACCATATACTCATTCTCAATAATTCACGAACATAGAGAGTTGCCCTTGTGCTAACTAAGGATTTACTTTTCACACAATGATTTTTGGGTAACTTCTTTAGTAATATATGGACAACCCGTCATACAAAAATACAGATCTTAAGATAGTATTTACGTAATAATTTCCATCTAGTAAGTCATACAGTTTATACCTAAAAGTAAGGATTTATTACATATGATAAACGGTAGAAATCTCAAGTATGAGCATTCAAATCTTTTAACCATCGTTAAAGTTGTTCATGGAAAAACATTATGGTTTAATAATTCCGTTATTTACCATAACCATATATCTACAAATTATACATTCCCACCATCAAACTACTAGTAAGGAAACCAACCTCCACCCCATGTCCAATTTCATATCGATTCCTCTGATATGGGTGATCGGATCCATAATGACACAGTAAGGTTATCGCTATTTGAAAACTCCAATTGTAACCCGCCTTCATACACCCAATGCATGAGTAGCTTTCAACCCTCAACACGATCATGGATTTGAGAAATACTAGTTCTATTTTCTACCTTTGATAAAATTATTAAGCATACGTGAGCCAGCTTTACTTGATAAAAAATGAGAAAAGACACCTATATTAGCAATTAGAATGGAGCAACAGAAAACTTGACTACAACGTTCCACCCATCCAACTAGTCTCTGTTTGACTGGTTTTCTGCTCAGAGAGCAGCCCTGAGCTGGGCACGAATCCACTAGGGCGTAAGAGTATTACTCCATTTTCCATAACCTTTCTCTTCTCGATCTTATTCATCTTTCCTTGGATTCTTCGCCTACGAGAATCCCCCCTAGGGACACATCCAGTGCCCTCTTTATAGCCAAAATTACTTTTTATTCTTTGACTTCCAAGATAAGTTCTTACTTGATCTTATCTTTAACTTAACTCGTTAACTTTAGTTAACTTTAACTAATTGACTTAACTTAGCCAATCTTTAACTAAATAAATTGGCCAATTTTTAATTAATTAACTTTAAAATAATTAACTTATCTTTAACATAACATATTATCTTAACTTACCATTAACTTCCACCTCATATAGTTAAGATAATAGGTTCCATTAATAGCTAAGATTTATCCATGCATTAGCTACTAGTTATCCATGCATATCCATGCATACCCATGCATTAGCTGCTAGTTATATATTTTCTACTTTTGTAGATAAGCTTTTATAGACTTTAAAGACTTTAAAGACTTTAAAGCATTTTTATTTTTAATAAAAGACAATCAGTCCTTCTTTAATCTAACTTAATTCAATTAACTTGTTTACAATAACTATTAAATAGTTATTTATAAATTCTCACTATACCAATATGTTTATGTGGTATAATAAATCATTTTATCTTTATTTCTAATTTATAAATAGGAAAAATATCAACCCTTTTCCACTTAGGATCTTAACGAAATCCCCTGTGGATGCCAAGATATCAACGTTATTTAAGTTAACTCCTTACTTTTACTTAATGTAACTCTATATTGGTTAGCCTCATGCTAATAGTTTGGTCATAGGAACTTGTTACTGCCTTGCGGCGACTAGTAGTTTCTTCAACGCCCTTATTTAGGACTAATAGTTAACAATACTTATAAACTTAAGTGTTTTCTTAGTGAACGTCATAGTTCAATTCAAGAGATCATGGAACTAGGATGAACAATATCATCAAACTCATGGCTACCCATCCATTCACACTCTCCCCCTAGTGGGTTCCATGCTCCTTTCGTTTCATTGTGTCAAGTATTTCAGTCTCCTAAGTCTATAAATTCACTTTACAACTTAGGAAAACATAATCATACATACAAAGTTTTACCTATAGATATTCTACCTTGATCTCTTTGACATCGGCGAGTACGAAATTGCATTTTTTGTTGCAAAAACCCCAGGGGAAGAAGAGGGTATTACACAAGAAAACTTATTTTCCTATAGATATGTGATCACGATTCTATATCTAGTCATGTGCTTGGATATGCCACTGTCTACCGGCCATGTCTTAGCACTAGTGGTAATGGATCTAAAAAGGGACGAGACAAGATAATACTCCTTCCTCATCTCTTGATCATTGAATTCTTTCTTTCTTGTAGGTTCATCTTCTGTAGCAGTATAAGCATGAAACCTACCCTTGAACATTCCTCTTTTCTTTGCATGGAATTCTCTTGCATAATGACCCTTCTTATTGCAATTGAAACATTTAAATTTATACTTATCAAAGTTCTTGAAATCATTCTCCTGTTGATGAGATAATTTCTTGTGATATTTCGTACCTCTTTTCATCAGTGTCGCAAGAGCGAGGTTCTCTTCTTTGGAGGAAGTGTACTTGCTTTGGATTCGCCCTTCTTCTTGCAGGCAATCATGCCATAGTCTCTCAAATTTAGGTTTCACTTCTCGACCATTTACTATAGCCAAGAACGTCTCCCATGAATATGGAAGACCATTGACAACAGTCTAAATGAGATCATCATCATCAATCGTCACACCAATGCTCATGAGTTGATCTCTTACTTGAGAGATCTTTGTGAATAAGGAAGCCACAGCTTTTTCTTTTTCCATCTTCGGATTTCGAAGCTTGTTCTTCAATGCTCTCTTTTGGCTGGGTGCCTTCTTCTCATAAATATTTTTCAAAGTGTCGAAGCATTCCTTTATGGTCTTCAATGGAGTAATCACGAGCATCAATTTGTCTTTCAAAGAATCATAAATGATTCTCTTTGATTTGTCTTGATTCTTCTTGAAGGTAATGTGCCTTGCATTAGAAGTAGGATCTTGAATAAAACTAGATACATATACATCCAAATCATGCTCTTATAGGATATTCATAATCATGGCCTTCCAAGTATTCAAGTTCAAAGTTCCTTCAAGATGGTCTTTTGGTCTCGCTGAGATTGAGGCCATTTTTCTTCAATTACTATTCAATTACTATTCACACTCAGGATCTATGTAGGGTCAAGCTTGATTGCTAAACTTATCTCTTTCATGCCCTGAGCTCTGATACCATGTTAATTTTTTATCTTTAATTCGGAGCTGCAATAATACTTGTAATCAAATAAAAATCATACACATAAGAAATCACATTCTACACATGAATTTACCCTGGGGAAACCGTCTATGACTCAAGGGAGAAAACCCCAGCAAAACCTTCCTTAGTATATTGATAGATAGCAAAGAATGTATTTTACATCAAGCACCCCCGATGCAATTACAGAGCAAGAGAAAGATAAAGAAGACAGACTCTAAATAATATCATGTACAATGATGTGATCATATTATCCTACTATCATTCCAAGTGGTTATATGCTAAAGTAATTCACTGTAGAGGTGTCCAATATCTAGAGGATACTTAATAGATCAACCATTGTTAGTAGTACATCACACACCATACATTCTTCGACATTCAAAGCATCACCTCAACACATGAGGCACCACCTCAACACATGAGGATCTGTCTTGACACACAAGGCCTTATCCTTGAATCGAAAGACTGTCCAACATCATCACTTTGACATACAAAGCACTTGCATCAACACATGAATCTTATCCATTCTTGAGTCCAACTCAATATTCTTCTCCAAGTTTCCTGATTCCAACTTAGGATCCTATAAGGAACTACCTCAACACACGAGGCTCAATATTGACACACAAGATTGACCTAGAGAATGAATCATGATTTCGTAAATTTAACAATTAGTAACATCACTCCTCACACCATATTGCACGTATCTTTATCAAATATAGATTGCACACGTTCATTCCCCATCTTAGTTATCGATACCAGGTTTCAATCCAAACCTTTGATATGCAGTACTCCTGGAAATGTTCCTATTCTTCCATCTTTCAGTTTCTGTCAAACTTTACCTCGTCCCAACTATCCTATTCGGTGAATCATATCCCATTAGGACATAAACTCCATCGATCTTCTCATGATCATAGAGACACTCTTTTCAAGGTGTCATATGATACGACACATCAGAGCCGATAAGCCAAATGATCTGAATGTGTACTTCATGTGGATGAAAAATACACATCACATTTCTCTTCTTGCAAGGACTTACTATCATTCGAATGACCTTATTTAGACCTTTTCTTTTCTCTACTTCCGTTGACTTATATAATTTCATCTATATTTCTCAACTTTACTGTATCGTTGGCATGTTTTCGTCACTAGGCCAGAGAATCTAGTCTTATATCTACCCCTCGAATTCAATATTCTATCGAAGGTTTTTCCTTTTCTTCTATCTAATGTTCAACCTTGTATTGTCAAGGTTTCATGGTTCATACCTTCCATGTTCTTTCATCTCATCTCTTCTAACAACAGAGACATGACCACATTGTTGATCTTCAATTTATTACTATTTCTTCCAGTAGCCACAACCAGGATATTCCGGGAATTTGGTAAAGAACACAATACACTAATACACTTTTCCTCCTCATTGATTTTAATATCCATGGGGAAAAACTCACTGCTAACAGTGTTGAACGCATTTATATGCTTTGTAACCAAGTCACCTTCACCCATCCTTAGAAGATATATATTTTTCCAAAGAAACAACTTGTTAACCATAGATTTTGACTAGTACAAGTTCCCCAAATTTTCCCATAGATTATTTGCATTATCTTCTTCTGAGACATTCAACAATATAGAATTTTCTAAACAAAGTTGGATTATACTCCTTTCCTTTCTATTGATATTCTTCTAGTCTTCTTTCGACACAACAACCAAAGTCATTCCTTTTTTACTGCAATCCATTATTCTTGATCCATAAGGAGATCCTCCATCTTTAGTCTTCCAAAGCGAAAAAAAATTGTCCATTAATATTTTCAATTTCTATCCTCGACATGTTTTCCATTCTTATTATAAATCAATGCTTATGGAAGGCTCCTGTTGTAACAAGTATTCCCCATATCTAAAACCAATATAAAACCCTCAACATTAACAAAGGCATCACCAAATGTTGGGTCTTACCACTTACAACATATTTTCAAACTTATTTATATAGTTAAACACAACTAAACAAAATACAATGTTGTATAACACATTAACAAATTACATAGAAATTACCCTAGAAACCCCTCTCCTGAGGGAAAACCAACACATCAATGAACTTACCACTCATGTATTAATCAAACACTTAAAAAAAGTGTTTACAATTGTGACTTGCTAGACCACAAATCGCACTTCATTACATGATCATGCTAAACACTACTACTCACATTACTATACAATGCATATCGATTACATCTAATTTATAGATGCAATACAACCAACTGATCATTAATGACAATCCATAACTTCCTAACCACTTTTGGTTATTCTATTACAATCAACTCGACTGGGTCAAATTTGGTCAATTTCCATTGAGATTTCCAGCTGTTCCATGGACTTCTCATCAATCAATAATTTTCCTTCAAGCAAACAACTATTTCGGTCGGTTAGTTGACAGTGTCAAAAGAACTCAAGGTGAAATAACCAAATTCCGGCATATACTTAGACATGGATAGTCGATTCAAAATGTGTGGACTAGAGCACTATTTATAGTATATTCAACAATGATGTTTTTTCTCATTTCGAGGAAGACACCCAGTTTTATCATAATATTAATAAATCCCACCTTCACGCTATTGCAACCCATCCATCCATTATTCCATAAAATACCTCGTAAAATGGATGGTAGATTACATGGACATCCCAATGTATACCATTCGAGATTCAAACCAGGTTGTGTATGCTTCTTTCAATCCATGTATGTTTGCAAGGATGTATGCTTTGAATAGCCCCCAACAGTTTCTAACACAAGAATTCATGAGGGATTTTGAAAAAAATATGAAGCAGAGGAATTAGTTAAAAGATGATGGTTTGATCCTAATAGCTTTGTTTTGTGACCTGTCTGATATCTGAGAGAAACCTTCAAACTCCTTGCTTCCATGCTCTACAGATTTTATTGTTTGGAAAACTATGTATACTTCAAGCTGGAATGGACCCCTTTAATCCATCATATTGTTTCTACCGGGAAAGTATTCAATTTGGTGCAGATTGTTTCTACCATGGTGAAAGATGTGATTGCTCAATTGAGAAAGACACCACTGGTTAGAAAACCCAAGGTTTTCATGTCTTCTTTCTTAGTAGATGTGATGTTTTCTACTTTTACATTTTTGTCAATGAAATGTCATTGGATGACACAAAACCCTCTAGTTCCTATTTATTGTGCCATTATATGGGAAGAAAAATTCAGAGCTCATGTGTATGATATCCATGTGAACTTTCTAAGTGCATTTTATTTTATTATCTTTAAGACTAATGCACCTAGGATATCCGAAGATTCCATGAATCTGGTAGCCACTATGGACGACTAGTATTGTGGTTAATGTTTCACCTATTTAAGAATTTGGGGTAGCAACTCAGTTCATCATATTCCTAGGTTTGTCCCCCATAGGATGATATTTGAAGAGGTGGCCTTTCAAACTACAGTTGATGGAGCACATGCCCGAGGCTCCGACTTAAAGAGGAGATGTTCACCCAAATTCCATTTGTACAATGGTTATTTGGTTATTCAAAATGATTCCCATGCTCGAGTTTTAGGCACTCAATTGAAATAATTAAAGTTGGGATTGGTAGTTAAAAGGATGCACGATCCCAAAAATTTCACTGAGTAGCATTTCCTCCTAGCACAATTGAAAAATACTTATATTCATGAAACACAACTCGATGATTCTATATATTAGGTGGTTTTGAGTTTTGAAGAAGTGTTGGGTAAAATCCCTGGCTCTACATAGAGGAACTTAGTTCATGAATCACAAAAACATCAAAGAAAATTGGTCATGGGAGAAAGGGAAAGGGCATTCGCTTCTCAAGAGCAAGTTAAGAAATCAGAACTAGAGGTGAACAATAAAGCTTTGGTAATTAGCATAGTTCACCCCAAGACCTTGGAGGATAAAAATTGGAGAAACAACAGGAGAAGCATCTAGTGGAAGCCACTAAGTTCTAGAACAATATACAAAACTTGATTAGCTTAATGCGTTAAGAAGAATAGTTGCAAGGTACAATGTCTCAACCTGTTGTTTCAACTACTGTTGTTAGCACATCCTCTGTAGTAGTTTCTAATTTAGTATTTGGATAAGATAAGGTCAATCTTACTACTACCCCTAAGCCTAAAACCCCCAATTCCAATGTTAAAATTATTGATTTAGATGAGGAGAAACTAGAGGAAGCATTTCATTCAACTTTAATTGTACAGGAATATTCACAGTTACCTCTATCTAATACCCCAGTTCCTTTTTTCAATACCTTATTGAATTATAACCCTGAACTCTCTCCCAATGTGGATACATGTACTAATACCAATGTTGTTGAGCCTATTTCTGATCTCACTCATAATTCATTTCCTTCTCTAACACTTCCCACTAAGTCATTGAACCATGTATCAGAACCAGTCACTTCCTATGTTTCTTCACAAGTAGATTCTTCATCTGATGCACACCAAAATTCTCTACCCTTACTTCAAATTTAGTCTTCAGGACCACTTGCTAATGACACCACCTTACCTCTTGAGATTGATAGTACCCCTCCTATTCAAAATCCTACTCCATCACAAGTAGAAGTTCCATCTGTCCCAATCCCTACTCCTATCCCTACAAACTCTAAGGTTTCCCAATATCATACTCAAATATCACCTATGCCATTAGCCATACATATGCCTATAGCCACCTCTATAGATTTGTCATTATATTCATCAGAAAACACAACTGATTTTGGGGAAGATGTAGTAGTAGCCTTAGTAGAAAAGACAAAGGGAATTGATAAGAAAAGGTGCAAAGAGGACCAGGGAAGGTGAACTAGTTGTAGGGCCATTTTAGAAACAAGTTATTTGTAGACAAGCCACAGATAACCCCAGAAGGGAAGCTATAGAAACAAAAGCTAGCGTGGGGGCATTTGTTGGTGCAAAATTTGATTATGTTTCCACTTTGAACAATATGTTGGAGGAAGAAAATATTAAGTCTGCTTCCTTGGAAGCAGAGAAGGCTACCCTAGAGGAAGACTTTGACAAAAAGATGGAAGAACTCAAAGCTTAGCACCAAGTGTTGATGCATAATATTCAAAAATAGTTGCAGGAATTTGTGGATAAAAAGAGGGTGGCCGATGAAAATGTCGTGAGTCAAGCAGTTGAGCTCAGAGATGTTAGGGAAGAACTCAAATAGTTTAAAGTTTAGTCTGCTACTTCCTCATTTTTCAAAATTACTGCTCATGAATTTAGAGATGCAGCTATGTCTGTTAACGAGAGTTTTAGACAAGCTCAAAAGGTATTCTTTAAAGGTTTAAATGAAATCCAAGATGATTTTAACCTCTTTGACCAGTTAGCAAAAGATACTGACAGGAAGATTAAAAGAGATAAAGCTTATATGTATCTCTGTGAGTGGCAAACTCATATGAAAAATGTCCCAGAATCCATTCCTCGGATGGACTCAGTTAAATTAAAGAAAGTTCGGGTATCCCTAAAATCATGGGGTGTTGTTTATGATGATGTCTCTAGTCTGATTCTGAAAGGACAGGAAATTTGTGGAAGATACCGGGCCTCAACAAACAACTTGGTGGAACTCTTAGGGATGACAATATTTGTCAAGTTAGTTGATGTTGTTCCTTCGAATTTGTGTGTCGTTGAAGTGGGTCAACAAAGGGATGAATCAGTAGAGTTGATCTGAGCATATTTCCAAGTTGATTTTCCTCTACTCTGATCATTCATTGTAGGGCCTACTTATCGGAAGGATGTTTTGAAAAAATTCCTAGAAAATTGGGCTAGAGTTAGAAGCAAGGAGATCCAGTCATATATGTGCATAATCCAACTCCACATGCCAGTTATCCTGATGTAGTGCAAATGTTAGATATATATGATAAATGTAGAGACTATGTTACCAATTGTGGTCAAGTTAGTTAGGAAAATCCTAGGTTTAAGGAAGTCCTATTCTGATTTTGTGGATCTTTGTTATCCACCAATGTGTATTTATATATCTTTATTTGTAAAGGAAAGGAGGAGACTGGTCGGATATCTGATGAAATATTTGTCATTGGACATTGTATAATTCTCTACCTTTCTTAATTGGTTCTGTAACATTTTACAAGTGAGTTAATGGATAATGGAGGATATTTTGCATGAGTGGGTTCAGCTTGATCAAAGTTTGAATTTTCTTGAACTTTAATGTCTCTTTGAGTTATCTTATTTCAATTAGTTAAATTTTGTAAACTTATTTTGCATCACAATGGTCATAATTCGGCTCTAAATTTATTCTTTGATCAAATGTGTTACGGACAGAGTATGATGAATTTTTTTTTACAAATTCTGTTTATGACATACGATTGTTATCTTTAGGATATTGATTAACTTGTTAGTTTTATTTAATATATTTCTTAGTTCAGTTTTCATCTGATTAACAAAGATCTCTGTAACTCTAAACTTGTGTTTTCTTTAGTATTGTTTTAATGAGAAAGAACAAGTAATTCACTGTGTAATTGCTTAAGGATTTATTCTTAACCTTTTGCAGTACTGTTTATAATCGGAGATTACTGACTTTTGTGATTCCTTTTAGATTAACTCAAGTTGGCAAGTTTTCCTATTAACTGATATGTTTTTAGATTTCCCTTATTAGATCCAATATTACTTTGACTTGAATTAGGACTGATTAAATAGGGTTTAGGTTTAAGAAAAATGAGTAAGTCTCCTTTCAGGAGCGAAAACCCAACTTGTGGCTAACGGGGCCTTGATATTCATCAGAAGCAATCATACCAAACGACTAGGAACTAGGGATACACTTGCGTAGGGTTTTCTGACACTCCTGGATCAGATTTCTATCCTTTGCGTTGATGAGTGGAACAATTATGCCTGTCAACAGACGAGAAACATTACGATATTTTGAATGAATATAATTTCCAATTATATTAAAAGCTGCTTGAATATTTTTAACAACATGATTACTAGAATTTGTACCTTTAACTATATTTATGCCTAAAATTATCCTAGCAATGACTAAACAACGTGATTTTAACAAATCCAACAATAATTAACATTTGGATGCATCATTTTTTTATTCAAAAAAGTATTTGATAATTTTTCTACATTCCCAATCAATATTTTTTTTTGGTAACTTATCTTCAAGGGATGCTAGAGGACCTTCACTCACTTGAATACATCTAGGAGTTATTCGGCATGCAATGGATAGTTAAGGTAAGGATGGTGGACAAGATGTGTGAATCCCATCACTAATAGATTGTAGAACTACATTGACTTGAGAATTGAGATTGGGAGTGCATTGGACATGTGTGTGGTCTATATGTTGAGCATATGATGGTTCAAATTTAGCTTGCACATGAGGAGAATCTTGTCTAATATCCCAAGGTGAATACTTGTAATCTACCAAAGCTTGAATATATTCTTTATCAATCGGATCATTGCTTGTTGATGGAATATTAGATGGAATATGAATTGCCTCCATTGTATTTGAGTTGATTCCTTGTGGATTCCTAAGTTTTTCCATACCCAACCTTTCCTTCTCTCTTATTTCATGGACCTTTTCAACTGGAAGCTCCAATATTCTAGATTTTTTTTTATCTATTTCATTTGTTACCCATCTCCAAAATATTGGAATGAAAAAAAGTATCTTCAATAGGTTATAATAGGACAAAAATATGTAAAATTAGTGAATATATATGGTGTAAGAAACCAAGAGAACCTTCAAGAGAATATTTGTCACTAGGTTTTCATATTGAAACAACATCATGTGTGTTTTGAGGAGACAATGCTAGGATGGAAAAGTTTTTTCTATTTTCTATTTTGAGAAGCGGTGTAGGAGGGGGGTTGGGGAGAGATGGGGGGGTTAGTGGTAGGGGTAGTATGAGAGATAAAGATATAGAGTGGGGGGGGTATGTGTAGGAGGGTGAGGTGTGTGTGGGGGGTAGGGGTTTAGAGATAAATAGATTGGGGGAGGGGGGTTAGGGGTTTCGAGAGACAGAGAGAGATCGATGGTTAGGGGTTGAGAGAGAGAGAGAGAGATCGGGAGGTTAGGGGTTTAGAGAGAGGGGGGGGATAGGGGTAAGGTTGAGAGAGTAGGGGGGTTTAGTGGCATGCAGAGGAGATGGGGGGTTTAATGGTATTGGGGGAGGGGTATGATGAGAGATAGAGAGAGAGGGAAGTTAGGGGTAGGGGGAGTTAGGGATTACAAGTTTATATATATATATATATATATATATATATATATATATATATAGAGAGAGAGAGAGAGAGAGAGAGAGAGAGAGATCAAGGAGTAGTGTTGATGGTTAGTTGTAAGGGGAGAGGAATTAGGAGATAGAGGGAGAGTTAGGGGTAGGGGGAGTAGGGGAGAGAGAGGGGGGGTACGTGTTTAGTGGTAGGAGTAGTAGAGATAACAAGATATATAGAGAGGGGTGGTTGGTTAGTGGTAGGAGTAGGAGATATACCAAGAGATAGAGAGAGGAGTGGGTGATTAAGGACCTAAGGCGAGGAGTAGGGGGATATGGAGAGGGAGATAGAGGGATGCAGGTGGTTAGTGATAGGGGGGAGTGGGTATTATGAGAGAGGGGGGATGTTGGCGAGTTTCCTGAGAGAGAGAGAGATAGAGGATGTTAGTAAGGTTATGGGGAGGAGGGGAGAGAGATGGAGGATGGGGGTTATTAGTAATGGGGCGAGTAGTGGGGAATATAGAGAGAAAGAGAGATGAGTAGGGTTTGTTAGTGGGAAGGGATAAGGGATATTAGGAGAGATAAAGAGATAGGCGGTTTAAGGGTAGGGGGAGAGAGAGGAGAGGTAGAGGGTAGAGAGAGAGAGAGAGGTGCGAAGTTAGTGATAGGGGGAGGGGTATTAGGAGAGATAGAGAGAGGGGTGTAGGTGTATGTGTTAGTTTTTCAGAATTTAATTCATTTTGATCTAGGATCTTAACTGAAAGAAAAACATGTACATCATATCAAGCATAAGAGACAAGAGACAAGAGACACAAAACATTTCACCAGGGAAAACCAAGAAGGTGAAAAACCCTGCAACTTCCTCAGAGATAGAATAAGCATCAATACAAGGATCATCATGATCAAACCTAAGAGATAGATATCTTCAGCAGCATGCTCCTCCTCCACTTGTGCGCACCCTTCTCTTCTCTCACTAATGCGAAGTGAGTGAATAATAGAATGTGTAAAATGAGAGAGACACACTCTCCATTTATACACTAACTTGACTTGCCCTTTACTCAATTAGGTCGGCCCCAACTTAACCACTTAACATAATGTTGACTGGGCCGACCCCTCGAGGGTGGTCTAATAACCCTTTGACCCACATGACTCATACAGGGCCGACCCCATCAAGGTGGTATAATAACCCATCAAGTATAAGGTACGATACTTACAATATAACTTGCGACACTTGAAAGTACATATGATGACACTTCCAATCAGATGAATAATACATCTCCGTTGGGGATACAATAAAGTACAAATGTAATATACAAGTGAATATATTCCGAAGTTACAAATACATCAACACTCCCTCTTAACTAGGAAGGTATTCTCTTGACACAAGTCATCAATACATATATGCACAAGTCTTCAATTCTGGAGCTGGATCATCATCACTGGATCACGGAGCATCATCGTCACTGCTGCTGCTATCTCAATCAATATATAATCTACTCGTCATAGGAAGTTCTACAGAGCCATCCCTTTTTCATGCTGGATGTAGGCCTAGCCTCCATGTAGGTATTCATCATCTCTACAAGCAAGCCATCAAGTAAGTACACCTCAGGCCTGATTACACTGCCTCTGCAAAACCTGCAAGATATCCCATGACTGATTACACTACCTCTGCAAAACCTGCAAGAGCATCTTAGGAATGATTATATGCCTCTGCAAAACCTTTGTACCATACTATCACCTCATTGTCTTTAGATCATCATCATCGTCCATGGAGCACAACCCAGATGCACATCACATAGCACTTACATACACCGACATGGGAGGACCTACCTACCACCATACGGGAATGGCTCAACACTTACATCACGACCATGGGAGGACTTACCTACCACCATGTCACCATGGGAGGACCTACCTACCACCATGTCGGAAAGGCACAGCAATTACATCAACTACCATGGGAGGACTTAATTACCACCATGTCACCATTGGAGGACCTACCTACAACCATGTCGAAAAAGCCCGGCAATTACATCAACGACCATGCGAGGACTTACCTACCACCATGTCACCATGGGAGGACCTACCTACCACCATGTCGGAAAATCCTGCCCAACCCTTACATATCACCATGGGAGGACATACCTACCACCATGTGAGAATGGCCCAGCTCTTACATCTGCCCCATGGGAGGACCTACCTACCACCATGTGAGAATGGACCCAGTCCTTACATCTGCACCATAGGAGGACCTACCTACCACTATGTGAGAATGGATCGTGTGCATCTGTGTCTCCGGACTCATCACTTCCCTTTGGAGGGAATCATGATCTGAAGTACACCAAGTCTCTCTCTGAAGTATTCAAACTTCACTCTAGCCAGCGGCTTGGTCAACACATTGGCTATTTGCTCGTCCATCGCAACATACATGAGCTTCACTGCTCCTCTCTGCACCATATCCTTGATATAGTGATACTTGATCTCAATGTGCTTCGAACTGTCGTGAAACACCGGTTTCTCAGACAGCTTCACACAACTCTGGTTGTCACAAAAGATACCAGTAGCATCCAACAGGATATCAAATAACTCAGATAGTAGCTTCCTAATCCATACTGTCTCACAACTAGATAAACAAGCTCCAACATACTCTGCTTCAGTTGTACTCAGTGCCACACAGGACTGCTTCCTACTAAACCAAGAGATCACACCTGATTCCATACTGAAGTAGCACCCAGAAGTGCTCTTCCTATCTGTAGCACAGCCTACCCAATCTAAATCAACATAACCCTCCAGGTTAAACTTTTGATTCGCATCATACTTGAGCCCATAATCAACTATACACTTCAGGTACCTCAGAATATGCTTTACAGCAACAAGGTGAACACTTCTCGGATCCGTCAGGAACTGGCTCAATGTGTTCACCGCAAAGCAAATATATGGTCTCGTGTTCGTCAGGTACATCAAGGACCCAATCATCTGATGATACACCGTGACATCAATCGGATCAGATGAAGCATCACAAAGAAACTTCAGGTTTGCTGCCATAGGTGTGGCCATGGACTTGCAGTCCATCATCCCGAACCGCTTCAGGATCTCTACTGCATACTTCCCTTGTCCAAGGAAGATTCCATCTGTACTCTGCCACACCTCTATGCCTAGAAATTAATGAATCATGCCCAAGTCCTAGGAGCTTGCTTCAAGCCATACAAGGATTTCTTCAATCTACACACATATGACTCCCTGTCATGTGTCTCAAAACTAAGTGGCTGCTCCACATACACTTCCTTTTCGACTACACCATATCCATTTGGTGTATCTTCCACTTCATCACTGCAGCCAGAGCAAGTATTGTTCTGATGGAAGTGTATCTAGCTATAGGAGCAAGAGTCTCTTCATAATCTATCCCTTCTTTCTGGGAGAAGCCATGAGCCACAAACCTTGCCTTGTATTTCTCTATGCTACCATCTGCAGCATGCTTGATCTTATAGATCCACTTGGAAGTCACAACAGACTTCCCTTCAGTTCTTGGGACCTCGTCCCAAACATCATTCTTCATGATCGACTGGTATTCCTTGATCATGGAATTCTTCCATTACTGCATCCCAAATCCTGGGAACTTCAGATTCTTCAATATCTTCAATAGATAGTTTTATTTGAACTTCGTTGCTAGAACAAATGTTGTAGTCCTTCTTTTGTAGGTGATTGTACATGATCTTTCCTACAAGTCAAATTTAATTGCATGATTAGAAACTTCTCATAGTTTTTCAAAAACACATTCTTATGCATAAAGACATATGTCATACAGTCATGCAATTATCTTTAGCCAATGCTTCAATACAACATTTATCCATATCCCGTAACTTTCTAGATGCTTTTCATCTCCACCAGAACATTTGTTAAGAGTGTGCACAACTCCCAACATGTTAGCAAAGAGGTTGCATTCTAGATAAGTAGCAATGGAATGTTCCATAGTACCATAGGCCACTTTCCCATTACTTGCATATTAGTAGTATCTTGTTCATTAATGCAACTTTTCTAATATGCATAATACATATGCTAATTCTAGGAACATAAGTATGTACATGACTGGACAACATCATTTAAGTAATCATATATACAAGAAATGACAATTCAAATACTTATCTGTGTTTAGTTGTAGGGTGGACTCCCTCTCAATCTTTGCTTCCTTGCAGGAACTACTGGAGTGTGCTCCCTCTTGATCTTTGCTTCCTGGATTACATTTCCTTGAACTTATATTGATCCTGGACCACTATGCATGCTTAAGTGTGCACTAGTGTCATCCTCAAGATCTCATACATGATCATACACCCATTAGTATAATCTCAATACTATCAAAACATTATGATAAACTTAACATGTATGGACACGATTATTTCATGCACAGGTAATTTATCACAAGCATTAGTATTCAAGGTTTCAGGGAGGAATTCTATTACTTATGCATATTCTTATTGACCATAGGACTCTTCTGGCTAGTCATATCATCAATCAAAGTAAGAAACATAATATGCATAAACTGTTGATTACTTAAACTTCTAACTTCAAGAATAATCATTCATACAAAAGTATAAGATCCTAACACAAGGTAGGATTCTAACTTGATATAGAAAAAAACATACATGGTTATCATGTTTGCTAGTTATGTCTAACATACCCAAACAATGTCTTCTTGTTCTCTTCAATGACTTGTGCTTAGTAACCTGCATATCTCATAGGTTAAGCATTGTAGATCCAAATTATACATACCTCATAAGTAGAGCTACTATGTGATCCATGAGTCTTTGTCTTCATGTCATCATGGTCATATGTTCTTGATCTGAAACTTTTCTTGATGTACCTTTCATGTTAGCGGACAACATCATCCTCATACAACACCACAGTGCATTAGTACAATCATAAGTGTCATAACCCTAATCAATGAATGTCTTCTATCATTCACATGCATTCATACTAGGGTGATGAGACAAGTCTAATATTAATCAAGATTGTACTAACCTCAATAATATGAAGACAAAACATATCATAAACTTAATCATGAACAAATTTCAAAACATACCTGTATCTCTTCAAGTCATACTTTTCGGGATTGCTTGTAGCCTTCTCATGTAAAGCCTTAGCCTCATCTCCCTCTGGAACTGGAACTTATTCACTTCTGCAGGTGTCCAATTCATTCTTTTATAGGATTAACCCAATCCACTTTGATTTGCTGAAACAGGATCTGGAGCTGGATTAGGGTTTGTTAGAGAAACCCTAAAAATTTAAACTTTGAATTTCAAACTTCTGAATGGATGGAAAGATGCGCCTTGCTGAGATGATCAAGCTGGTATACTTCAATTTTGAAAAATGCAAAATTTGACCCCTCAAAATTGCCTTTGAAACTTCCAGATTCACTAGACAGGACCCCGAACTAGGGTTTGATAAATCCCACCCTTATTCCCAACCAAAAGGATCGATCCAAAGCTCTAAACTTTGATTTTTCTGAGGAGCTTCCAGCCGTGGTCACAGACTTAAAAAATTCCAACTTTTGCAGAAGCCCTAATTTTCCATCTTTCCAATCAACATCCCAAACTAGGGTTTGATCAAGCCCGAACTTCTGCCCAACCAAAAAATTCGATCTTGGTCTCTAAATTTCGTTTTTGATGAGAAGCATTCAGCTGTGGTCTCTGATTCCAAAAATTCCAACTTTCTCCGAAGCCCTAAATTCCCGCAGCAGTGATAAGCCAAGAATGAAGGTGCTCAGAATCCAAATCTGTTTTGACAGAAATATGCACCTGATTGTTTCTGGTGAATATATGAAATTACGAATCCATAGGGTCTAAAACTTCAGCCTGTGGTATCCTGACCTGTCACCTTTCCAACCCCACAGGTATGACCTCAATTGGATTCTCTGAGAGAGATTTATGCCAAGTGTCGCAACGTGACCTGTTTATGGGATAAAACCAGAGAGCGAACTTGTATGGAGTGCCATGTGTCACTGGTTCAATTTCGGCTTCTGAAAAACTTACTTGAGAAACTAAAGTCCGTTATCTTACTGTCACTTTTTATGAAATTTCATTTGGATCTTCCTAGCCTAAGTTGTGACCTTTTTTCCTAGGTCACCTGTTTATGACTGAGATCTGGAAGAGGTAGAAACCCTAGATTGTACTGATCATAAAACACAAAGTACAACGAATCAGATGTTGTTCTTTCGACACAATATACATGGGGATGTTATATACGACCTATAGAATTTTTAGATCCTGAACCTTCACCAAAATGGAGTTATAGGGAAAGTGCTACGATGACTGGTTTTTGCTATATCAAGCCCTAGCTTCCAATTTGTCGCAAGTGCAACAAGTCTTATAAATTCCATACCATGCCTTCCTTCAGGCTAGCTCTAATACCATGTTAGTTTTTCATAATTTAATTCATTCTGATCTAGGATCTTAACTAAAAAAACAACATGTACAACATATCAAGCATAAGAGACAAGAGACAAGAGACACAAAACATTTCACCGAGGAAAACCAAGAAGGTGAAAAACCCCGCAACTTCCTCAGAGATAGAATAAGCATTAATACAAGGATCACCATGATCAAACCCAAGAGATAGATATCTTCAGCAGCATGCTCCTCCTCCACTAGTGCGCACCCTTCTCTTCTCTCACTAATGCGAAGTGAGTGAATAATAGAATGTGTAAAATGAGAGAGACACATTTTCTATTTATACACTAACTTGACTTGCCCTTTACTCAACTAGGTCGGCCCCAACTTAACCACTTAACATAATTCTAACTGGGTCGACCCCTCTAGGGTGGTCTAATAACCCTTTGACCCACATGACTCATACAGGGTCGACCCCATCAAGGTGTTCTAATAACCCATCAAGTATAAGTTACGATACTTATAATATAACTTGCGACATTTGCAAGTACATATGATGACACTTCCAATCGGAGGAATAATACATCTCCGTTGGGGATACAATAAAGTACAAATGTAATATACAAGTGAATATCTTCCGAAGTTACAAATACATCAACATTATGCAGATAAGGAGTCAGGGGATCAGGGGTAGAGAGAGAGAGAGAGAGGTGTGGGGGACTAGTGATTAGGGGTAGAGGGTGGAGGAGGGTTACGGAAGAGAGAGAAAGATCAAGGGGGTTAAGGGTTTGGGTAGGAGGGGGTTTGTAGGAAAGATGGAGAGAGGGATTAGGGGAGTTGGGGTTTTGTTGAGGGGAGAGAGAGAGAGAGAGAGAGAGAGAGAGAGGTGAGGGAGGGGGTAGGGGTGGGAGGAGAGAGAGAGACATATAGGGTGAGGGAGTGAGGTAGGGGTAGGAGGGCGGAGAGAAAGAGAGAGGTGAGGGTTAGGGGTGCGATGAGGAGAGATAGAGAGAGAGAGAGGGGATTGGGTTAGGGTTATCAGGAGGATGGGAGAAATAAAGAGGTGGGGGTTAAGGGTGGAGCAAAGAGATATATATATTATAGAGAGGGGGGACGAGGTTAGGGTAGGGGGAGGAGGGGAGAGAGAGGGATAGATGGGGCGGTTAGTGGTTAGGGGGAGGAGGATAGGGGTTAGATAGAGAGAAGGAGATAGAGCAAAGGGGTTAGGGAAAATTGGAGAGAGAGATAAAGAGAGAAAGAGAGAAAGAGAGAGTGAGGAAAAATTAGAAGGTATTATAAAATAATGAATGCACATTAATACACATGTGCATTCTTTTTCGTATAATAATGTGCACACGTTACAAATTTGAAAAACAAATTGGTGTGAATGACTTTTTTCACCTATGTGGTGGATGAGTTGTCCTCTTTGGTTTTAGGTTTTGATTTCCAAACTTGTGTTTTTGGATTGCAACTAACAAAACACATCTATTTTTTCATTTTTTCGTGTTTTTCAACCTCAAATCTACATATGCTAGAACGTTTTGTTGCTAATGAAATGGCATTGACTTACATAAATTTATGTGTAGATTCCATATATATATATATATATGAAAACAATATTGTTTTATACTTTTTATTTATTTTTATTTGGTCATATGTCACATTTGTAAAAAACATAGCTTTCATGTTTTCTATGTAACTTTTGATTGGTTGACCTATTTTGAAAACAAAAAAGAATGGGCACAAGTGTAAACAAAGATCTACACACTAAAAAATAAAAATTTCATTGATTATGTTAATATCCTCATAGAGGGGCCTAACGCTCAACCTTCTAATTTGGGGATTCACCGACTTTGATAATTTGAAAATAAAAATAAAATTAACATTAAAATTATAGAAAAATAGTGTCACACAAGAACTGCATGTTAGCTACAACTCTGTAAAAACAAATTCAAAAATTTAGTGTTTACATACCAATCTTAGGATAACACCATTTTCTTGGAGTTATAGTAACTTTCCATATATAAAAGTTATATAGTGGCATTGTGTTCTAAAAAGTTGTGCATATATCTCTATATTTTTAGTGAAAAGATTTATGTTTTTACAGATTTCCATTGCAACTAACTTGTCATAATTAGATAACATTACCTTACACTAACCCTTAATATAATTTTTTAAATAATCATTTTGTAATCACTCAATAATTCTGACTTTGCAATTTTCATTATAATTATTAGACTATAAAAAATAAAAATAAAAACGAATAGGAAAACGAGCATGAAGAAACCACCACTCATATAATATATTTATTAAAACATCATTCGAAGCCAAATCTTTGCGAGTAAATGCGTAGAAGGCTTTCTTCCTATTGGTATGGGGTCTCTTCTTAGTTTACTAGTCCCAACTTGTTAGTTTTACTTAACATCAAAATCCTAATCATTAACAAATCATGTATCATCCCACTTTATTGCATAATTCCAACTTAAAACTTTCACTTTTCAATTTTTAACTAGTGAGTCGGCTTCTCAGCTATCCGAATTTATGAGGATTCAAACTTTGTTTGGAATGCCCAAGGAAATGAATAATGAGGATTCAAACTTTGTTTGGAGTGCCCAAGGAAATTATGTCACATTTATTTTAAAGGCTTTTTTTCGTTTTCCACTTATCATAACATGTGTAGCGAGATATACCATCCAAGACACATAGATCTAACTCATTATCTACTTCAATGAACTTATTAAGTCAGGGAGGAACAAAATAAACAAGGTCAGTTGCATAAATAAGTACTCGTTCAATATTATATTGTTTCGATTTAGCTTTAAATATAATAATTCACATAAACTAATTTTGGGTTATTATGAGCATTAAGATCTCATTATCTACTTCAATGAACTTATTAAGTCGCAGAGGAACAAAATAAACGAGATCAGTTGCATAAATAAGTACGGTCCAATATTATATTGTTTCGATTTAGCTTTAAATATAATAATTCACGTAAACTAATTTTGGGTTATTATGAGCATTAAACTGATGTAGGATTAAATAATTTTAAAGCATGGCTTCCATACCTCAAATCAATTGTTTAATAATCATTAGGAAATATGTCAATGGAAGTAAGTCAATCTTATTTTTGAACAAAAATTATGTCTTTGAGATTGCTACTTTAACCCTAGTTTCTTCTCATAGAATAATTTATTAAAAATTTGTTTCTTTAACCAATAAAAAACAAACACTAAAAACGAGGACTTGGTGCTATGCATTTCCTCTTGTTATTGAAACAAAACCACTTAGGAACGTCCTATTCATTTCAACTAAAAACTAACATAAGCATTATCACTATGTAAAACAAAAACACCCTTAACGATATCCTATCTTTAACCACTGAGTTTTCCTCACATTCAAATTTTCCTCACATTCAAACTCACTTAAGTTACTACCCTATTTACAAAATCTTAACAAGTATTGGACTTTACAAACTATTCAATTAAAAATCCTTTTACTTTTTCATTTAAATAATATAAATCATTAAACTATAATCCATATCCCAAAAATAATAAAATATTAATATAAATTAATTTTTTAAAACATTTACCTAAAGCATTATAACATCTCCTTCCCATTAAATTTATGATCACTTCCATGCTCTCGAGATCATATATTTATAGCGTTTATTGATTTTTATTTTAATGAAAAAGTAATTTTAAAAAAGCAATTAAAAATGATTTAATTTTTAAAATAAAAATAAAAATTATCATCATTAAATTATTTTCTCTTATCTGATCTAATTTTGTATTAGAATAATGTAAAAAATATTCCCTATAAAAGTATCATTTTTTAATCATAAATATAATTTATTACTAATAAATGTTAAACCTATATATATTTCAACGTCCAAAATTAGACTGGGCGATGTGCTTCTGTATAAACATGTTGTAATAACGGCGAATAAGCATTGAAAATGATAAACGAAGACAGGTAATTTATGAACATAACAGATTGAAACACAGTCTTAAATAAGATGAAACATCATTTTAATTTTAGTAAAGACATAAGCTGAAACAGCCATGAGCTTGTAGAACACCAGAAAGGCATATACCCATTTTTGACAAATATAATGGACGCACAGAATTATATGGCCTGCTTATTTATATACTGAAAAACAAAAAGCTGAAAAAGCTTCCACACTACTATCCGAATATTACAGCAAAAGTTCCAGCTCTGAAGCAACCCTAACTTGAAGCCTGCTCTCTAAAGAGCAGTTGTTATTATTATTAAAACATATACTGCGAGCGAACAAAAACTGAAGCAGATTAAACGGCGTACAGTACATATCAACTCATCAATGAATCCTGCAATAAAGAGAAACAATGGTTAGTTGGTTAGTTCTAAAGAATTAATTACCGCAATCTGTTGTTGGTTAGTTCTCTATCAGCTGGGTTTCCAGTTCAAATCCGTTGAATAAAACTTACAAACTAAAGATGGTATTCAACAAAAATAATAATAATGAAATGAGAAACTGCGTTTGTTTGAATTACTGAGAACAATCGATGCTTCCGTTCATGGGGATGGTGAATTGAACACCGCAGGCTCCAGGTAAGCCGGTGAGCAAAGAGGCGCGAATAGGTTGAACATGTGACGTGGCGTTCTTGATGCAGTTGCACGCCGTCTGCCTGGCGATGGTCGTGTTGGCCATACCGGAGACACTCTTCACGCCGTCGCAGCAATGGGCTGGAACCGCACCGCCGTTGAGCAAATAGCTGAGGCACGGCGTCAGAGCAGACGTGATGACCTGGCACGTGAGCTGTGCATGGCAGCTTGGACGAAGTAATGCCGACATGGCAAGTGCCACCACTATGAATCTGATCCCATACACAGAGCTTGCCTGAGTCCTCATCTTTCTATGGCGACGATGATATTTCTGAAACTTCAAATACAACGCAAATGCGAAAACTTGTGCTTGAATTTGGTAGGAACTGGAGTTGGTCTGGGTATATATATATACGTGAAATTGGTAAGAATAAGGGTGGTGCGTGGCGGAAATTCTCTGCGAGGAGAGTAATTGCCATATCTTTGCCCAGCAGATAACACGCATTATTTGGTCAGCGGGTTCGGTGGTATGTATCCGAGAGAAATGCGCCCAACGCCATTTTTCATGCAGTCCGAACACCGTGGAAGACCGTTCATTAATTTGCAGTTATATTATAATATTTGGCACCTTTAATTGCATGCACAGCAATACTAGATTCAAGAAATCGGATACCTCTGTTATTTATGGCAAATGTCAACTATGGCCTGGTTCGTTCTGAAAGCTGATACCTCACAAGTTATAAATACCGTTAAGAAAGCCAACACTTATAAAATCCAAATAACTGTTATAACTCTTTCTTATTCAATCATACTTGGCACAACATTGTATAGTTAGTGTTATTCTCTTTCTCACTGTGGCTTGCAAACGGTTACACTGAAAAGGATGTCATTGTGGTTTACTTGAGGTGTAGGGGATCTAATTACCTGAGCTGTAATTTTTCTTACATTTTTATAAATTCAATTCGATATTTTGTTAATTTGATTGAACATTAATTTGTATATCACATTTACATTTTAATAGATAAATTTTTACACTAGCATAGTTCCATTTTAAATTAGTCAAGGAAAATTTTAGGGGCGAAATTTAGTCCATAGGGTATTTTTCAAAACACAATTGCCAATTTGTATTTTTTGAAGCCCAATTTTGATGGGGTAAAATTTTTTTTACTCTAAAAAATACCAAATTATTATATAAACTATCTAAAATCCTTATAAATTGAAATATTTTTAGAAAAATATTGTCAAATATTTTATAGTTGGCATTTTAAGAATTGGTAAGATTGGCCAAAGTTTATACACTTTTAAATAAATATGGATCCTTCAAATTTTCCGGACTAGATCTATCAAAAGAGAGGGATCCAATTACTTGAGCTGTAATGTTTTTCTTAACTTGACTTGTTTACACATCTTTTACACCTCCATAAATTTGATCCCTCTTGATGCTTCATTAATTTGTATATATCACATTTACATTTTAATACATAAAGTATTACACTAGCATAGTTTCATCTTAAATCGGGGTCTATCAAGTAGGGAGAGAGATCCAATTACCTGAGCTGCAATTTTTTTTAACTTGATTTGTTTAATTACTTTTCATTTGGTTTTAATTACTTTTCATTTAGTTTTAATTTTTTATTCTATGAATCAATATTAATTTTTTAAATTACTTGTATATCCTTATATACTCTTGCAATATTTGTTAACTATCTTTATTTACATTTTAATATATAAATTATTACATTATAATTCTACATGCCCTTGTATACTTTTTGCAAAATTGGTTAACTATTTATTTTAATTACATCTTAAAATTTCATTTGAAATTAGTTTATTAAAACAAAATTTCATTAAAAAATGTTATCATCACTCCTTTATGACTCATTGTGTGCAAGCTTGTAAGTATTTTGTTCCAAACCTTCTTTATAATTAATTAAGATTAATTGATTGAAAAAACTGTATTTCGGTATATTTAATTGAATAAATCTTAATCTTAAAGAATAGTAAGGGAACAGTTAAGATAACTTCGTAACTTGCTTGACTTTGTAGCTGTTTGTTCAATTCTTACTTATAAATTTAAGAGTAAAAAAAGATTTAAGCTACTCTAATCTCATAAATGTGTTCCATATTATTTTAAAAATATAAATTCCATGTCATGTTTATGCTACGCATATTCCATTAGTGCTGATGTGGTAAACTAAGAAGCTTGATGAAATAGAAAACGTGATGCTTATTGATCAAAATAAAGCTACCGGAATTGAGGCGCATAATCTCGTTTATAAATAAAGCACCATTGTTACTGTGATAAAGCTTACCGAAACATGACCAAATGATAGTTGAAGTCAACAGTTTAATTTGGTGATCAAATACAAGAAGGGCACCTCTAATCGCATGGCAGATCTCCTCAGTGGCCCTCCCACCCAGGTCCTTCACATTTTAGAGGTGCATTTCACAGCATATGATTCCTGGACGTTTCTTTATGCTTTTAAGGATCTTGAGCATAAAGATTCCACTGACATGTGAAAAGCAGTTCTAAACCTTGGGGATGCGGTAATATATTCAAAAAATTATTCCATTTGACATGCTCTCCCCTTGATTCAGGAATAGCGACATGAACTAAATGCCTTGTCCAAGCTAGAGAACTGACTTCGTAAAACTTGACTTATCGAGTCGAATAAGCAATTAGAGTACATACGTTACCCTGAACTGAGTAAGCAAGCAGTGTATTATAAAGCTACCCAAGCATATCCTGCCAGGCACCGAATTAATAGAGAAATTAATATATATTTTTGGTGGTAGTCCTGGTACTTATTAAAACATGTCTGCAAATTATTGTAATATGGAAAGTCCATATGCATAAGTAAGAGAAAACACTTATTGTTTTTTTTTCTAACAGAAACGGTTAAGAATTTTGTATTAAAAGGTTTCCCTAGCGAACCAAGAACAAGGAGTAACAAAGTGAGAGAAGGCTGATGACCTCTAACAGTACTGTCAGCCTTCTTATTGATATCATGGGAGACAAATCCCATATGCTTCTGGAAATATCCCAAGTAAAAGAGAAAACTTTCTTACAAGAGTAAATCCTTACAAACTGAGAGCATAACAAGCTGCAGAAACAATACATTTAAGAAGACGATGAGATAAAATGCCCTTTAAGGAAGGGGTCCAAGTGTTTCTGGTATCCCAAAGAGATGTTCTCGGCCGCCTCTTTGTCCCTCCACTCCTTGTTGGATTTCCAACCTCTCGTAAGAGGAGGGGAAGGAGCAGAAAAGTCTTCGGTATCCGATGTGCCCACTGTAGCAGAGGAGGGAACTAAAGAAGCTAGACTTGCATGAGTTGAAGTCTCCTTTTGGAGATTTTGAGCCTCTCTCTTGGAACCTTGGGGAGCCAAGCCTGGAGGAGAGGTAGTCAGAGGAGAGAAGTCTTTTTCCATACGATCTGAAGAACCTGCAATAGTCTCAAACTGTTTCGGATCTTCCGGTGCTTCAAGCTCTTTACCTTCGGCAAGTCTTGCAAAACTGCAAAACTGTTGGTATTTGTCCAAGGAGAGCTAGGAACTGCTGGAGGGATATTATCTTGTGGCTGCACCATCTGCTGTGATGGTTGAGAGTCCTTACATCGAGGACCTTGACGTCGATTATTAACATCCTGAAACTCTGTTTCTTTACTTGCTTGGGATTTTTCAGGTTGAAGAGTTTCTGAGAGTTTGGGGCAGTTCTTGGCGAAGTGGCCATAAACATGGCAAGAGCTGCATTTAAATGATATCTGCTCATAGTCCAGTTCTTGGAGGTGGCTCCATTCTCCCAAGTTGATCTTTAAGGCTTCAGAAATCCCTTTCTCCAGGTTTACCTCTACGCATATGCGAGCATAGGTAAAATGACCCCCTTTTGGTTTTGTACAATCCAGAAAACGCCCTAGTTTGTTGCCAATGTCTGTGAGAGAGATATGCCCCCAAAGGTGTAAGGGGAGGTGGGGAAATCTCACCCAAATAGGTGCAGCAGTAATCTCCAAAACTAGATTGAAATCCAAATTCCACGAAGCTAAGAAAAGACCTCTTGAACCCATGAAAAAAGGCCATGAACAGAAGATTAAATCTCTTTCTGCTTTGTTCAGGGTACCTACACGAAACTGGTACCCAAAAATACCGCAACAACAGCGACATGCATGCGCATCCAAATGCGCGCATGCATCACTGCTTCAACAATACCGAACGTCCACGTGGAAAAAAGGGGCGCGCTGGAAAAAAGGGGCGTGCATGCGTCTTTGACGCATACGCCCAAAATGGCGCTCACGCATCAATAACGCGTGCATGCCTCTGCTTTTTTATAAAAAAAACAGAGCTCACAGGTTGTCATTTTTCGACAAACCCGTGAGCCCACTGTGCATCTCGTGAGCGCACTGTGCAACCCCGCAAACACGTCTTCAAGCACCAAAATTCTCCTCAACACCACGAAATCGTCCCTTACACCATGGTGCCATCCATTTCTCCAGGTAGGTGCTCCTCAAAGCACAAATTTGTGTTTATTTTTGTTTTTTTTTTGTTTTCCATTTGAATTTTAATTTGAATTTTTTTTTACAATCCATTAAAAAACCAAGGAAATTTAATTGCAGGCCATCTACACCTAACAATATGTCAGACACACCTGAACCATCCGATGAAACCAATGAAACCCGACCTCCACAAGACAATATGGGAACCGACAATGAATCGAATGAAAACCCCGAAGATCAATTACACCAAGACTTAAATCAATTGAGGGCACTAAGTAATGAATTGAACAGTACCAAGGAACCCTCTTGGGTTTCCTTGGCTTCATCACTTCAAAACATTATTGAATCAATCAATATTGCACACAGTGAGATAACAAACTTGAGCCAATACAGGACTCGAATGAGGGAACATTACTCCACTGGGTTGTCCAAAGAGAAGATAAAAGACCTCAACATCACCAAAGCCCAGTTGTATAGCAAGTTCATAGTTTCCTCAACAGGACAGCCTCGGGTTTGCATGGACTGGTGCATTTAACAACCATGGAGAGATAACTGGATAAAGAGGTGGTTCATGGTGTTTGACAGGCCCCCGTGCAACAATTTGGAGGTCCCACAGTATTTCCTTCGGAAATTGTGGGCTGAGTTTGAGCTAGGGTACCATGTCAAATATTTTGACATCACTGAGTTTCAGGGTGTCAGTCTTGGGTCTTCCCAAGATCAATCTCAGGCGCACCACAACCCACGTAGAGGGCCTCCTGCACCCAGGAGAGAGCCAAACCCCCCTCCTCAGCCACCTGGGTTTGGTAGCGGCCTAGATGAGATTCATGAATCCGTCAGACGTGCCACACATGACTTGCTTATACATACCAAATTTGTGGCCATTTCTTCCCAGAGCCAGGAGGACATCGATGTAATGTCCCTTTTTAGGAATTTTATTAAAATGGCAAATTTTCACTTTTTTCGCTAGTTAGACCTTTGACTGGTTTTGAGCTCTAGGTCCCCAAGTTGCTCCAATTGCTCCCAAATCTTCTGATAAGGTATATGGATGATGTTAGAACATAAATATGTATTTCATGGATGCTTTTGGACCTTTAAAACACTTCTGCAAATCCACTTTCAATTCTGGCCAATGTAGGGAACTTTACTAGTAATTTCCCTTTGACTAGTATTGGTCTCTAGGTCTCAAATTGACTCTAAATGCCTTCAAATCTTCAAGTAAGATGTATGAATGATATTATTAATTGAATATGATGTCCAAGGATGAGATATGGCCACCAAAAGACCTCTGCAAATGCTCTTAAGATTCTAGACCAAGTATGCAATTTTACTAGTAATTTGGGGTTCAAATCCCCCTGGGGTAAGTACTAAAAATGGCTTCCCAAATGCCTCCAAAACCACTCAAATTTCTGAACAGATATAGGGAATGTATTAAGGATGTTATTAAGGTCTCATGTGCACCATTAATTGATTATTATATCTATTCCAACCCTCTTCCATTCATCTACAAAAATCATCAATTCGACCCTTGGGGAAATGGCACTATTTCTTCTCCCAATGCAATTAAAATAAGTAAAAATACTTCAAATGCTCAAGTACAGTACATGAAACTTGTAAAATACATCCATGGAAGTCCATTAATCACAAATTCATCATAGAATCATCCATTCATTCGAAATCATCAGCATTACATTGGTTCACAACAAGGTAGTGAGGAAATGACACTGTTCTTTCATTAAAAATGAGATTTATACATTTCTACTTGGAATTTCGACCTGAAACTTTCTGGAGATGAAGAACAGAGTATTTAATTCATATTACAAAATAAATGGGGCATTATAAGGTCCCCCAAAGATTACAATAGCTCACAAAAAATGCCCTCCCTCAAGGATCAAGAATATGCCATCAAAACTGGAAATGGTTGAAGGAGTGAGCTACAATAGAATAAACCATGAGCTTCCCTGTAGCTTACACCTGCAAAAAAAGACTCCATTAAAGCTCAAAATGAAAGTTCTAAATGGCCTTTCCAATTACCATCTTGGATGGAAATCTTTCACCCTCGAAATTGGCTAAGGCAAGAAGCTAGTCATCCACTAGATCTCCCTCTTCACAAATGCAATTGCAAATTCTACAAATGATCAAAATATGGTTTCATTCTTTTTTATTGACATTTATAAAATTTTAATGTCCTCCATGGGTCTAATTCCTTCCAAGAGACTCATGCTAACTCAAGTTGGGAAGAGATTCCAAAGAACGCCACTTGTACAACAATTCCTAGTATCCCACTTCCACCAAATCACATGTGGAAGCACCTTAGCTTCCCTAACACCCTTGATTGCCCTATTGGAGTCTATTTTTATCCCTTACATGTCAAATATGTCATATGTCAGCCTTCATGTCTAATTTGTGTCATAGGTGTCATAGCATCTTCATCATTGCTGTCATAGAGCTAGGGAATCTAGCCCAAGTGTCTCACTAGCTCCAAATTGCCTCTTCCTCTTCCATGGAAGTTACTCTTCCTCTATATTTTGACCTCATTGACTCATGCCAAGTATTATTGAACTTATAAATCATCCCAAGAACATTAGGCTTCCCATGGATTCGAAATTGCAAGAAGAGGATGCCATGTGGCACATAAATTCTAGCTTGTGTGGGTCCCACTTCCTCCATGTGTCTTCATGATCAAATGCCACTTTGATTTTCTCTTTTATATATTTATTTATCTCCTTTATTAAATATTTATGCCATCCTAATGTTCCAACATCATTTATTATCCCCATTATTCCAAATCCCAAAGCTTCCACCCCAAACCTAGGAAACTAGTAATTTTCCTCCTTGGCGATTATTTGACCTTTAGCATCAATTTGACAAACTCTAATGAATATGGACAATGTGATTAGGCCATTGTGACCCAATGCCAAATTTGGGACATGAAAAATCATCCCTTCCCAATATTGCTTGTCCTCAAGCAATTTCAAACATGGGTGTTGAAGAACCTGCTTTCTGTATAATTCTTTGAAGTTGCCATTGAATTGCCCAACCTTGAGTCTTTGAGTTTCCATGAAGATTTTAGAGAGGAAACACCATGCTTTCTACTGCATTACTCTGATAACAATCATTTTATTAAGTGGAAATCCATCTCCCATACTGCTTGTTTCCCCCAAAAATTTGAAACCAATGAGATAAAAATTATTCCATGGTCCCATTGTTTGCATTGCACCCCAACAATTAAGAGTGCTCTCCAACCCATACCATCATATAAGAGGATTCCTGAATCTCATTTTCTTGTATACATTCTTCCAAACATCATGAGTACAAAATATATATCATCAAAGTACATAACAACATAATGAAAATGTACATCAAGGAGATGCTTCATCAAAGAGTCATGAAAGTGCTTATACCTCCAATCAAGTAGACCACCATTTTCCAGGTGCATAAAATCTTCAAGTGTCTAATCAAATCTGCTCCAATGATATAGGTGAGGATCCCATGTCCAGTAATGTTGCTCCAAAAGGATGTGATGTGCATCAAAATAATCAGCTATGTATTCTTTCATCCAATAAGTGAATGGAGAATCTCCACTAAAATCTGAACCGAATAATGAGCAAAAAAAACAAGGAGACTTCAAATGACTCAAAGAAGTCTCACCCATGTATCCCTGAATGTGAGAATCATAAAGATATGACAAGGTATGTGGATGCCAACAAAAATGTTCTCCAATCATAAATCTATTCACCCAAGTGTTGGATGAAGTTCCTCCAACATCAAATGAATCAAGTGTTGAGCAAGAAAAACCATGAGTCTTCAAGTGACTCAAATGCATATCATAGGTGCATCCATGTAGATGTTCATCATCACAAAGTAACAAAGGATGCTGCTGCAAATGTGAATAAGAATGTGCTCCAACCATATCATCATAAAAAGTAAATCTAGGAGTTCTATACTCCTCATGTGGCACAATAAAAAAGAACCCTTTCACCCATTCTTCATTGAGACTAATGCTGCAAAACATGGAATTGTAGGACATAGGAGAATTAACTAACTCACCCAAATGATCAAAAAGTGTAGAAGTTTCATCATGGGAAGAATCCATATAGGTAGTATCATGCAGCTCGAAAAGTGTGAAACCTTTGTTGTAAATTAGTTCCAATGTAGAGGAATCATGCTCTTCTTTACAAATTGCATAACCTAATTAAGAGACAATTCAAGTTCCTCTTCCACCACATCAAGTGTTTGGATGTCTTCAAGTTCATCTTCAAACACATTAATCACATTCAAATTTCCACATTTCTCATGATCCACCATGTCATGAGAATCCTCCAAACAATCTACCCTTTGACAATCTGAAACATAGGAGGAAAAACAAGTATCTTGCAACTTGTCAAGAGGTTGCTCATTTTGAATTGTGAGCTTCTGATTATCCTCATTATTCTTCAAGTATGCATCATGTAACAATTCATTAAGCTCAAACAAATGGTTTCTATCAAAAAGCAAAGACATGAAATTACCTTTGATGTAACACATTGCTCTTTGAATCTTCTCCATGTCTTCAAGGAAGGATGTTTCCTCCAATGAAGTAGCTCTCCAACAAGAATTTGACACCAATGCTTAAGTGTCATGGAGAATGTTGAGGGTCTCTTGGATATTCTTTTCATTCATATTTAAGGACCCTTCAAGAAAATGAGGCTCTTGCAAGTGAACCTCCTCATCTTCTTCATTTTTACTTGGACCAACTTCATGAAGCTCAAGTGGTGATGGGGAAGTTGATCTTGGTTCTTCTTCAACTACTACAAGGTCTTCTTTATCATGCTTAATGTAACTTGGGCTTGCAGAAACACTTTCAAAAGTGATCTCTATGTCACCAACATAGAGGTGTGAGCACCCATCAGTAGGTACTCGTTCATAGTTTAAACATCCATTAGTAGATGCTCTTTAGTTCATGTCTAAGCTATAAGGTGTCTCGAAATGATTTTCCATATTTCAATAGAATCTTCTTCATGCTCTTATGCTGTCTCTTCATTTTTCTCCTTCAAGCAAACTGATGCATTTTTCCCCTTGTTTTCCTTAGGATCAATATCTTTGGAATCTCTTTTTGATAAATTCCCAAAAGCTCTCCTCAAGTGGGAAATTATTTCATGCACACATATATGATACTCACTCCAAGGTTCTTTACAAGAAGGGCATACAACTTTCTTTACTGACTCCACATATTCATTTTGGGCCTATTTTCAAAAACATGTTCGGCATAGTACTCAAAAGACATGGCATTTTGTGTATTTTTTCTCAAAGCAAGATATTCTTGATATTTTTGATATTGTTGGGGCAAGGTTTTATATGTTGCTCTCCATCTTTGGAACTCACTCATAGAAATATTCTTGGTTGGTGTGACACACTCATATTCATCAGATTTAAAGTCATAAGAATATTCTTCATTTCTCCTGAAATTGTAAGAAGTGTTGCATGATGGTACCTCTTCCTCGTACCATTCACATTCTACTTCATATTGCTCATAAGCATCTGCATATTCTTCATAAGAATTGTACTCATAGGATTCATCATAATAGTAAGACATGGCTGCCAATTATTCTTGAATATATGTACCTAATCCACAGGGGCAAGGACCATGCCCCGATACCACTGTAATGTCCCTTGTTAGGAATTTTATTAAAATGGCAAATTTTCAATGTTTTCCCTAGTTAGACCTTTGACTAGTTTTGAGCTCTAGGTCTCCAAATTGCTCCAATTGCTCCCAAATATTCTGAGAAGGTATATGGATCATGTTAGAACATAAATATGTATTTCAGGGATGCTTTTGGACCTTTAAAACACTTATGAAAATCCTCTTTCAATTCTGGCCAATGTAGGGAACTTTACTAGTAATTTCCCTTTGACTAGTATTGGTCTCTAGGTCTCAAATTGACTCCAAATGCCTTCAAATATTGAATTATATTAGTACTTGAATATGATGTTAAGGGATGATATATGGCCACCAAAAGGCCTCTGCAAACTCGCTTAAGATTCTAGACCAAGCATGCAATTTTACTAGTAATTTGGGGTTCAAATCCCCCTGGGGTAAGTACTAAAAATGGCTTCCCAAATGCCTCCAAAACCACTCAAATTTATGAACAGAAGTAGGGAATGTATTAAGGATGTTATTAAAGTCTCATGTGAACCATTAATTGATTATTATATCTATTCCAACCCTCTTCCATTCAGCTGCAAAAATCATCAAATCGACCCTTGGAGAAATGGCACTATTTATTCTCCCAATGCAATTAAAATGAGTAAAAATACTTCAAATGCTCAAGTACAGTACATGAAAATTGTAAAATACATCCATGGAAGTACATTAATCACAAATTCATCAGATAATCATCCATTCATTTGAAATCATCAACATTACATTGGTTCACAACAAGGTAATGGGGAAATGACACTATTCTTTCATTAAAAATGAGATTTATACATTTCTACTTGGAATTTCGACCTGAAACTTTTTGGAGATGAAGAACATAGTATTTAATTCATATTAAAAAATAAATGGGGCATTATAATCTCCTCCAAAGAGTACAACATCTCACCAAAAACTCTCTCCCTCAAGGATCAAGAATATGCCATCAAAACTGGAAATGGTTGAAGGAGTGAGCTGCAATAGAAGAAACCATGAGCTTTCCTGTAGCTTACACCTGCAAATAAAGACTCCATTAAAGCTCCAAATCAAAGGTATGAATGGCCTTTCCAATTACCAACTTGGATGGGAATCTTTCACCCTCGAAATTGGCTAAGGCAAGAAACTAGTCATCCACTAGCTCTCCCTCTTCACAAATGCAATTGCAAATTCTACAAATGATCAAAATATGGTTTCATTATTTGTTATTGACATTTATAAACTTCTAATGTCCTCAATGGGTCTAATTCCTTCCAAGAGACTCATGCCAACTCAAGTTGGGAAGAGATTCCAAAGAACGCCACTTGTACAACAATTCCTAGTCTCCCACTTCCACCAAATCACATGTGGAAGCAACTTAGATGCCCTAACACCCTTGAGTGCCCTCTTGGAGTCTAATTTTATCCCTGACATGTCATATATTTCATATGTCAGCCTTCAGGTCTGATTTGTGTCATAGGTGTCATAGCATCTTCATCATTGTTGTCATAGAGCTAGGGAATCTAGCCCAAGTGTCTCACTAGCTCCAAATTGCCTCTTCCTCTTCCATGGGAGTTACTCTTCCTCTATATTTTGACCTCATTTAATCATGCCAACTATTATTGATCTTATAACTCATCCCAAGAACATTAGGCTTCCCATGGATTCGAAATTGCAAGAAGGGGATGCCATGTGGCACATAAATTCTAGCTTGTGTGGGTTCCACTTCCTCCATGTGTCTTCATGATCAAATGCCACTTTGATTTTCTCTTTTATATATTTATTTATCTCCTTTATTAAATATTTATTCCATCCTAATGTTCCAAGATCATTTATTATCCCCATTATTCCAAATCCCAAAGCTTCCACCCCAAACCTAGGAAACTAGTAATTTTCCTCCTTGGCAATTATTTGACCTTTAGCATCAATTTGACAAACTCTAATGAATATGGACAATGTGATTAGGCCATTGTGACCCAATGCCAAATTTGGGACATTAAAATTGATGAGACACAGACAGCTGCACAGTCTATGGGTGGTGGTCGGGACATGCTGGGTACAGGTGGAACCCAAACGGGGCCTTCTAGTTCTGCTGGAACAACGACACATCGTTGTTCTTACTATGGTCATTCTTGCCATGGTGATATGCATCATCATGCCACAGAGAGATTCATGGATCAGGTTTGATATTGTTTTATTTAATGTTCAAGTATTTGTTGTATTTTACTTGATATCGTATTGTTTAATTTATTTAACTTTGAATTACACATTGTTGAATTTATTTGTTTTAATGTATAGTTATTTGGGGCCGGGTCTTCATCCCCCAGGTGGGAGGATGTCGGTTCCTTTGACCTCAATGGAGCCATGGCGGCAGTAGAGGAGATTGCGGCACCATACACATGGGTAACTTCTTTACTCTGAATAATTAGATCCAGTTATGAGTAATTTGTGTTCAGTAATTACAAATTAATTATCACTGAGTAATTACCATATTATCATCTTATTTTACAATTGTGTTTATAATATTGTATAATTTATTTGAGAGCTATAAATTCGTATAATCCCAGCAAAAAAAAATGAAACCTTATAAAACATGAAAACCTAAGAAAACTAGAAACATTTGTCCATGTTCACTTTAGGCATCCTAGAACTCTGATGATTATACAAATGGGAGAGAAATTTTCAAAATCTGTCATTCTTACTTGACCAATGATGAGCCCGCAGATGGGGTTTTGGTGATGCCCGCAGTGTGCTTCATCCTCAGACTACCATCCAATGCTTGTTTGCTCTTCCTGTGCTTGACCAATGCCATGTGTGTTATTGTTTCTTTTCCATTTGTCACCATGTCATCCAAGTTATCTTTTCCATGTACTCTCCGTGTCCAAATCATCTTCAAATGACCACAGTATGGGTCATTTGACTCTTGGCTCAATAGGTGTGCCAATGGCTCCAATTCCCATCACTTTGTCCACCAAATCAACCTTTGCTGCCATGCCCTTATGCCATGTGTTCTTCAAGATTAAACTTTGATAATATATTACCATGGTAATTATCGCTTTCCCCTGTATTCTACTAATAGGTTCTTTTAATGGTAAAGGTGGTCAAATCACTTCTATGCTTCTGCTAACTTTGTTGCATCAATTGAGTTCATTGAGATGTTGTACTTGTCACTTTTGCATCCACCGAGACCAATAGGAAAACTATTTATTGCTATGAATTTTCACTACATTGTGCAAAACTCTCGGGAAAAAGAGAATCATAGTGGCCAAGCTTCTAGAAATTCAAGAACCTGATGTTTCTCATGTCCTTATTACCCTAGTTTGTTATCATGGGACTTCCAATTTATTCTAATACTTGAGACTGAAAGTAATCATACTACTACTCCTAGAACATGCTATTAGGAAAGACATATAAACAATGTAAAACAACTTATCACATGTATTGTCACTAAAGTTTTTGAAAATGATGTAAGGCCCATAAGGAAGAGCGATAATCTTACAAATATGGTCTATGGGGCCTTGCTATTATCTTGATTCAAATACAACTTGGTAAAACATTTGGCATCAAGAATACTCATTTAACTCATTTCACTCAAGATTTCTTTGATTTCAATCAAGTGATATCATTCTGACAACATAGCTATTCAATCAAGAACACATAATTACTCATTCAATGCAAAAGAACATGGCACATTCAAGCTTGTAAGTAAGTTAATCATGAAAAATATTTATCTTTCTTCCTTTTTCTAACGATTAACACTCTAAAGTGTATTAAATAACATGCACACTAACTTAACTGCTATTTAGCACCTCTTTGCAAATTGAAACAATGAGATGCCATTTTATTGATGATGTAAATGTTATGGAAATAAAGGGGCTCAAGACCCTCACTCTAGGGATGCAAATACTTTTCCACTAGGTGAATCAAGCTTGTAGGAAACTACAAATCTATAAGAAGACATCAAAACCTAGGAACTCTTCATCAAGAACCCAAACACATTACATAGGTTTCCAATTCAAATTTGTAAATGGACATGAATTCCATTCGTTTATGAGGCACTGCACATCTCTCTAGGGCCAAAGGAAAAGCTCACCTACTCATGGGGATGACTCTAGAAAAGGAAAATCTCACCATGTCACCTTCTATGCCCTGTCACCTTATTTAATTTTAATTTCATGCCATGTGACCTTCTATCCTTCCAGAATATTGAATATCATCTAACTTGAATATAAATTAATTGCAGTCATGTTTTTTAAGTACCATCGTTGTCATTCTCATTTGAATTGTGTTTAATATTGTTAATATTGTTTTTATAAATTCAGTCTAAAAATTGTAGTGTTCGCACAGGTGTTCGTGGGCTCCAGCGACCAACCACCGCCACCGAGGACCAGCAGTTCTCCACGTGCGCAGGTATCGTGTGTATTAAAGCATAAATTTAATTTCAAATACGATGACTTGTTCGTGTATATTTATATTTTTGTATATTAAACTATGAGGTTATAAATGTGTATGCAGGTGCGAGCACCTCAGCCTTCCAGTTCCGTTATTCCTCCCTCCACGACCTTTCGGCAACCCTATATTCTAGTTGTATCCCCTGGAATACATGCTCCATTCGCCAACCCATTCCATCCATCCCCCCCTCCTATATAGCACCACAGTTCCATCTAGCTCCCCTTTACATTTCATGTCTAGCTCCACCTCCATATCCATTTCCCATGTTCCCACCGTCCCCCATCCAACCACGGCACACCACCCATGCATCTACTGCAACACAGACCTCGCCCCCCCCCCCCCACCCACATTCCTCCACCACACTCACTTCCCCTTCCAGGGTGCCCCGATCCATACTATAGCTAGTTGGGGTTTATAGCTCTAGATGTCCATCTCCACTTCGCCCACCCCAGTCCATGCCTCCTCCTACTATTAGCGACCGAAATAAAATGGAATTTTGAGAGCATTTTTTTATCTCTCTCTGTTTCACTTATTGCTTTTTCTTCAGCTTTTTGGCTAATGTCTTAAACTCCACTTCTTCATTTAGCTCTCTAGTGATCACTTTTTCCAAACAAAACCAAACGCAAATGCTGGAGCTTTAATAAAAATTGGTTAATAGATGTATTGTGTAGGCGTCTTGTGATTTGGTATGTTTCAGTTTAGGAGCTGGCCACGAATAGGAGCCGCAAGTTGTGTCGTATACCCAAATTCACATGCCAAGTCGACAAGTCAAACCAAGCCACACAACATACATCCCATCGCAATTGCCAAGTTCCATATCCGTTGACACCTAACCATGAGCAAGGGGAGTTTGCGCTGAGCTTCAAATTTCATTTTCCTTTGCCAAGTATTTTTGTTGAGATTACAGGTGCCGAATTGTGGTCAAGAGCTGCAAGGTTTGAAGGTATCCACCGAACTGCCAGAATCAAGGCATTTTTGTAGAGATTGAGGTTTTACGCCAAGCTGACAAAGTTGAAGCTTACAGTTCATCAATGCATAGCTTGAAGTGGCAATGGGGATTACAGAATTGAAGATCAGAAATAAAACTGCCTTTTTCGGTGGCTTATAGGGGTTTGAAATGTTCTCTTAGTAACCGAAAACAGGGCTTTCAGTGCTTATACACTCTCAATTTTTGTCCCCAAGCCACCGAAAGAACATATATAGGCAGAATGATATTCTTTTCGTCCAGATCTCGGTTTTTTGTCTTCAAATGACACGAGGAGGGTTTCTAATGGGAGATAATAATTAGAGGCATCTATTTTAGTGCTTTTATCCAGTTTTGGAGGCATATGGTAAGGGAATGAAGCCAAAGAGAATTTCTTTTCTTGACAGAAATTGCCCAGTCATCAAAGACATATTTTGAAATCTGTGGTCTTCAACAACAAACTGCTAAATAATGCTCCAGACTATCAAATTCGACTTATGATAATAAGATTAGTTCACATATGCTAAGTTCCATTTTGATTATGTTTATTTTAGGTATTTCAGATCCATTAAAATAGGATCTTGAAACCTTGATGTAAAGGATATAAAAGCCTAAGAGTTCTAAGAACCAGAAGAGGAGTAGTCCCGAGGACTGTGATTCGACTTTGAGAATTTGCCCAACTCTTTGTAAACAGACATTTTGAGTATATATCAGGATACAAGATTCTTTCATTATGTTTTGCAGATCTTCATTCTTCTATCTTTTCTATGCTTGTGAGTGATGTTATATACATTTATCCATGTTTATCTAATGACAGATAACTGTCATCTTGTCTCTTCATTGATAGACTAGACTCACAAGTGTTTTGTCTCCTTGTTATAGCCGGCCATTCGCATATGCTCTATGTATGTGTATCTACTAGTATAATAAGTACTCTTCATACATCTATCACATTCTTTAAAATCATCTGAACAATGTAGTAGAAAGCCTTGTTTTCTTGAGTATATTCATATGTGTCTGCGTGAGTGATTTTATGAGTAAGTTACTTGACTCGATTCATCCTTTATATTATTGAGCATTTAAGTTACCAGGCTCATTCCCTTTACAGTCAGGGAAAGACTCCTGGAGAGATAACACCTGCCACCCCCCCTTCTTCCACTGTTCCCCCCAGTGATGTAGCCACCATCGATGTGGATACATCCTCCCCTTTACCATCCACCCTAGCATCGGAGCAGTCTATCCAGCCGACTGCTCCATCCACCAGCCCCGAAGACCAGCCGATTTTGTTCACGGTGAGATTGACTAGTTTATGAAAATCTCGTTCAATTTTAATGGAAATTACTATATGCATCTAGTTTTAGAATTGATATGATTGTTCTAAATGTTGTAGGGTGGCATTTCCAAGAGACTAGGATCACGAAGGAGGGATACCCCCTCATGACTTACAGTCTCGCATGGGGTGAGTTATCCAAGATTTGAAAACTATTTTTATTTTGAAATTATGTTTTATACTTGTATAATTGCCAGGAAAAGTTGACATATTATTGTTGTCATTTCAGGGCTCAGGGGGGCATGCTCAAAGACGCCGGAAGGACCCAGCTTCCTCTAGCACGAAGAAGAGGAAGATCGATTTTGGAAATGCACCTGGGAGCTCCGAGGGTGGGCAGGAGGATTGAGAGACCCTCCTATGTACACTAGCCATGATGTGGCATTTTTGGCACAAGTTTCCATATTTTCTATAGGGCACCATGGGCCATATTTTGTATAGGGAATGAGTTGCCTTTTTTTGTACGGGGTACGAGTTGCCATTATATAGACACTAGGAATGATGTTCCATTTTTCCAAAAAGTGTACATGATTGGATAATTTTTGCATATTAATAGATGGATCTGCACTTGTGTATATGAGTTTGTCTTTGATTACATTTTTGCATACATGATTTTGTCTTCGATAAGAATGTTATAGAAAAGTTCTCACATACATATAGATGTTATTTCTAGACACCAAGTGACCTCAATATGAGTCCCTTGTATTTGAATGGGTCTTGCATCTTTTCCTTTCAACAACACATACCTAACCAAGCAAACTAAGGAGTGATATTTACATTACAAAGTGTTGTGACTTTAGGGCTACAAAAAAATATATAGGAGACAATGACTTCTTCCATACTTATCCTTGTAATGGTTATAATAGTCAATTCTAACTAGCATTGCATCATATATTATGTCAAATTAACCTAGATATATGAGAATTTCATATGTGTGCTTGGATGGAAGGGTTAACCATATCACTTGAATTAGTTCAAACATGAGGGGTGTGCATAGGTGCAATTGGATTGAGCAATAAAAGAGAATTGTTAATGTAGTTACATATGGATCGTTATTTGTGTGTTAGTATGTGTCTTTAATGAAAGCATGGTTAATGTGTTGAACTACTACTTGCACAAGTTGGCATAGACCCTTAGTGTTGATAATGTCTTCAATGTTTTGGTAATATTGATAATCACTCTTTGCAATTTAAGTATCTTGGATTTTTTGAGGTTAAGACACATATTGAACATAGTCAACTCAATGGTTCAAGACATGATTTTACCCCATGATCCATGGAAGATTCATTGGAGTCATATGAACCTCGTTGTCATCACCTCAACCATGGTCCCTCTCCTTAGCAATGCATAAATTATATCTTCTACCTCTACTAGAACCCTTATTTCCTTTCCCTTCAAAACAACCCAAACCCCATTCAGCCCCCTCTTTATCATCACCAAGAACCTCCTTCCTAGATATTAAATAATATCTATTACCTTCGTGTTAGGAACCTATGTAAACCCTTATCTTTACTATGTTAGTATATTGTTATTGGACGCATATGCTTTGTAAGTCGTCCCGTAGTATTTGTTGATCCGTAGTTTATATTAGCCCATAGTATTGACCCATAGTATTGGACGCATATGCTTTGTAAGTCGTCCCGTAGTATTATATGTCCCATGGTTTTGACTCATGGTATTGGGCATAGACTTAGTATATAAGTGTGTGTTGAGGTCATTGAAGGCACGGTGAAGTTAATTGTATTGAGCTTGCTCAAAGGAGGTTGCCCCCTCGAAGTGGCCCGTGATCAATATAAAAGTGATTCTGTTCTATTATTTATGCTATTTCGCATATTCTTAGTAATTAATTGTTGCAGGTGCATCTCATCTGGTATCAGAGCACTTTCCTTGGCACAAGTGGGAAATTTTTTTTTTCTTTTTTTTGGGCGGCGACTTTCAGATCAATTTCTGAAACTTTCTGCACAAAATCAGAAGAAACCGATTGCATATCTGAATTCCTATTTCAAAAATACGCAGTTTCAAAAAAAAAAAATCATCTCATTTGGAGTTCTAAAAGTGGAGATATCGCGGATTTAAAATCAGCAATTTTTCAGAATTTCGGTGACGGATGCGGAAATTGCGGCGAGAAAATCTTTTGATCGAGTGCCCAGATTTCTATTCCGCTTTCATAGGGTAGAAGCAGAGTGGTTGTTCCAGTTCCGGAAACATGCTATAATAGCGATTCTAAACAATATAGATCCAATTTTTGAACATTGGGTGGAATTTCTGCCCAAATTTTTTCTGTCGCAGGTTCGGATTTGGGAATCATCCCTATCCGCTTAACTGTGGGAAGTACTTGGGCATAAGCCTTAAAACTCATTGTGAGGAGTACCACAGGAACCCCAAAGTAGCTGTCCCATTGAGAGGACCTGCCAACGAAAAGGGCGACGACCCCTACCTGATTGATTAGTTCCCACCCATGAGGTAAACCAAGAGCTGTCGTTTGTGGCAAAGCGGTTATCAGTTTTACCTGAGCCGTGGAGTGAGGGGTACTGCCCCAATATGCAAGCCGTCAGACAGCATTGGTGGCCGAGTGAAACCCCTGAATTGTTAGGAAGCCGCACATACTTGGGGTCCATATCTACTTTCAACTGAACTATTGTTGATCACTGCTGCGCCGTTTCAGATCCATTTGCAAGCCATTCCAGATTCAACCATTTTCAATCCATTCGGCGTTGTTCCAGATCCCTTTCGAGCCGTAGCCGCTCCAGTCTGGAAAAAAAAAAAAATACAAACAAACAAACAAACAGTTTTTTCTCCATATCTCCCATATTTTTACTCTGTTTCCCTTGAAATTTTTGGGGAACCCCTGTCATCCCATTCTGCATATTTCATTCCTAAGGACCCTATCCCCAATTCCCCTTCCCAAAGCCTGAAATCCCACATTTGTCTATTTTTAGGGTTTGCCATAACTTCCTTAGATTTCACCCAATCGCCTTCAAATTTTACCACAGAGTCCCTTTCTGAACTTTGCTTCTTTGTCCCTCTCTGCCAAATTTTCTCATTCTATCACCCCGCTTCTGAAATCCCCCTTTTTGCTTTCTTGTCCTTTCGACAGTGTCCAAAATCTAGTCAAACCCCAATCACCCATCAGATTGTTTCCCCAATCCAAATTTCCCTTTATTAAATCAGCTTCTGTTTGTGTTTTTCTACCCATTCCACAAAAAAAAAACAAAAAAAAACCTGGTTATGGTTGTCACCCGTGCAGGAGCAAACACCATGGAGGAAGCACTTGCAGCCATCCAAACCAAACTCCAAGATCTGGATGAAAAATTTCTCAGCCTCCATCTTCAGCATTCAGCCATGAACAATAACCGACAGCTAGAATCTTTTGCAGCCACTAGGTTCTCTTCTTCCAACAATTTTCATGGGCCGAAGCTTGATTTTCCTCGCTTCAATGGTACTGATCCGACTGGATGGATATACCAAGCAGAACAATATTTCAGTCTGCATAATACTTTTGATGTCCAGAAAGTTCCACTTGCATCCTTTCATTTGGAATAGGAAGCCCTTCAATGGTACCATTGGTACATCAAAGCTCATCCCGAGCCAAACTGGACAGATTTTTGCCAACTCATTTTGCCACGATTTGGCCCTAGTGCTTTTGATGATTTCATAGGAGCACTCACTAAACTTCACCAAATTGGCACAGTGAGAGAGTATCAGACAGAATTTGAGAAATTGGCCAATCACATAGAAGGATTGTCTGATGAATTCTACAGGAGTTGTTTTATAAGTGGTCTCAAGGATGAAATTCGCTCAGAGGTCAAAATGTTTTGTCCCAACACAATGATGGAAGTCCTAGGGTTGGCTAAGCTGGCTGAGGACAAGATTGCAGCTCAACAACGCTCCAAACCCACCCTTGTTCCCTTCAGAAATATGGGTTCCCAACGACCTCCCATCATGCCTTCTCCTCAACCAACTCCTATCAAGCATTTGTCTGAAATAGAAATGCAGGCACGCCGAGAAAAAGGGTTTTGCTATAATTGTGATGAGAAATTCACTCGGGGACATAGATGTGTTCAACAAAAGCTCTATCTCTTGGATGTGGATTCTCCGCCTGCCTTAGAACTTGGTGAAGCATCTATAGATACAGTGGATGATCAGATCGACATTCAACACCCGCCTGTTGACACCCCATTTCAGGACGACCCACCTGAGATCTCTCTCCATGCTGTAACCGGTGTCACCACCCCACAAACAATGCGGGTCAGGGGACACTTCAAGAAGCTCCCTCTTACCATACTCATTGATTCTGGTAGCACTCATAACTTCATTGACCCTCGGATTGCCAAATAGGCTGATTGTTTTGTCCATCCTTGCTCCAGCTTTGAAGTCATGGTTGCCAATGGGGGCACCTTACCTTGCAAGGGGAAGTGTCACAATGTGCGTATCTCTATGGAAGATTATAACCTACGCTCTGACATGTTTGCCTTGCCCTTAGGCGGATGTGATGTGGTTTTGGGCGTTCAATGGTTATGCACACTTGGCCCCATCTTATGGGATTTTGTTAAACTTTGGATGCAGTTTAAAGCCAATGGGGCACAACACAAATTTATGGGCTTACAACCAGGGTCTCTCTGCATCATCAGTTCACATCGCCTGGAAAAACTCCTTAAGAAGAATTCACATGGTGTCATCGCTCAGCTCAATTCCATTCAGATGCACCCATCAACAGTCTCCACTACTTCCTTGGATAGATATGCAGGTATCTTTGCTGAACCAATGCGCTTGCTACCTTCACGAGACCTTTCCAGTAAGAATTTAGCCACATCTACCTCTCAGCAGGAAATGATGGCTATTTTGCATGCAATACAGAAGTGGCAGCCATACCTATTAGGGAATTATTTCTGCATCAAGACTGATCTCCCGAGTCTGGAAAATTTTCTGGAACAATGGGTCTCCTCCCCAACACACCTGAAATGGGTTATCCACCTCATGGGTTATCCCTATGTGATCACTTACAAGAAGGGTAAGGACAATATGGTGGAAGATGCTCCTTCTTGCACAATTGATGACCTAGTTTCTCTTACAACTCTTTCTCTGCTTGTTCCAAATTGGGTGCAATATGTTCAACAGGGCTCTCTCTTCTATGAACTCCATGCTTCTTCATCAACAGGGCACTCTGGGTTCTGCAACAGGTATGACCAAGAACAATGTAACTTTTTTGGCAGGGACTAAAAATGACAATTCAACAGATGGTGGCTGACGATGATACTTTCCAAGTCAACAAGGGTGAAACGACACTCCTTTCGGGATTGCTCAAACCCTTTCCCATCCCTAAACAACTTTGGCCAACTATTTCTATGGATTTCCTTGCAGCGCTCTGGTGGTACAATACCACATCTCACAGAACACCATATGAAGCGGTCTATGGACAAACACTGCCAGTTCTTCTTCCATACACCCTTAGCAGCTCCCCAGTTCAGGCAATTGACTCGGTTCTTCGAAACCGCAATCAGATTCTTCTCATTCTGCAGGACAATCTTCACATGGCCAGAATTCGCCTGAATCAACAAGCCGATCAGCACCGTTCTGAGCGCATTTTCCACGCAGCTGACAGGGTTCTTCTTCATCTACAGCCTTCCAAGCAATCCTCCTTGACACTCCAAAGGCGTTAGTGGCCTGAAATGCAACCCGAGGATGCTACCGGGGAACCACTCCTTCAGCTTCTGCAGCAATTTCTCCAACCAAATCTTTGAGGACAAAGCTTTTTCTAAGGGAGAGGGGATGTTAGGAACCTATGTAAACCCTTCTCTTTACTATGTTAGTATATTGTTATTGGACGCATATGCTTTGTAAGTCGTCCCGTAGTATTTGTTGATCCGTAGTTTATATTAGCCCATAGTATTGACCCATAGTATTGGACGCATATGCTTTGTAAGTTGTCCTGTAGTATTATATGTCCCATGGTTTTGACTCATGGTATTGGGCATAGACTTAGTATATAAGTGTGTGTTGAGGTCATTGAAGGCACAGTGAAGTTAATTGTATTGAGCTTGCTCAAAGGAGGTTGCCCCCTCGAAGTGGCCCGTGATCAATATAAAAGTGATTCTGTTCTATTATTTCTGCTATTTCGCATATTCTTAGTAATTAATTGTTGCAGGTGCATCTCACTTCGACACTAGGGCCCTTCCTATTTTGATTATTTACCTCAAAATCCCCATCACTAGAATCAGACGCAATAGGGGATCCCTCAATAGAATAACTGCAACACACATATCCTCAATTTTCCTATCCCCCTTCAATCTTTTCAAAGAGAAAGACAAACCCTAACAACTATCCCCAAATGAGTATACTATCCCAAAATTTTCAAAATCAAAGGAAGGATATTGCAAACTTAATGCGAAGTCTTTAATAGACTTGCCAATTTCCTTTTGGCATTGATCTAAGTGAGTTTGAGCCTCCATTGAAGGTGACCAAAAGTCCATAGGAAGACTAAGACACTTCATCGAAACTGGAGCGATGTCATTCATCTTCGAGTATGAATAAAAACAAGGGGACCATTGTTTTAGCATAAGCAAAATCATCTCCCACTTCCAATCATGGGCCAAAATATTCCTCAAAATCCTCTTGATATATGAAAAGAAACCCTAGGTAACTTGTAGTTGATATAAATAAATTAGGAATGTAACCAAGCCTAAGAGCCCATCTTTCCTATAACTACACCCTTAGAGACAACTCCCCCACCTTTTTACCATGAAATCTTCCAACAAGAGCATGGGAATCCATTCCCACCACCACATGCATTTTGATATCCTTTCCTAGGACTAGCCTCATAAGAGAGATTTTATGTTTTAAACACTTCTTCCTCTTCATTTTGACACTACCAACATCATTCACCTGCATCCCTTTGTTGGCTTCACCTTTATCATTATCAACATGCTTTAAGAATTGTCTCATCCATCTCTAACCTTCAACCAACTACCATCCTTTTCAAAAACAACCCTTCCATCTTTGAGATCTATAGGATTCACCCTTGGACATACTAGGTCCATAACCACTTCATATACAACACCTAAAATAATTTGATTATCCTAAATTAATCCATTTGAAATAGGACCCTCGCCACATATATAATGACTAGTCTATCACGATCCACAACTCTCATCTATGGATCATACTGTTAATTGCATGTTATTTGAATGGTTATTATTTCACAAATTTTTCTTAAGCAATTACACACAACATATCCTAAATGTTTATGGTTTATTGAATGAATGTTTACAATCATCTAATCATTTACATTCAAGTTACCAAACCTGCGCAAGTGGTTTACTGATTTTATTTCGAGCACATCTTTTTATATTTATATGCTCATGGATTGTATTGCAAAACATTTAATTAATTAAGTTTGTGAAGATAAGATTTCAGCCATCTTTATTGAAGTGATTCAAATCACTACAACTTAGTTGGACCCTTAATAGATTGGGTGACACCCTTTTGCAAATATTTTACTCTCTCCAAAAGGGTCTCATTCAATAATCACTCGTCTCATTCAATAATCACTTGTAAACTAATAACTATAACCTTGGCATTATTAGATAATATCATTTGTCGATGATTTTGGGAAATAAGCCAACATGTTTTAATGTGAATTTTGATTCTACAACATTATGGTTCATTGTTGATTTAAGTTTTGTAAATATCTTTATTTATCCATGAATGATCTTTCATTTTACACATGAGCAAATATTTATTTCTTAAAGGTGTCTATTTGATTAATTCACTTGCAACTTTCTGAATTAAGCACTCACATGGGACTTTAACTTAATGGAAAACACATCTTAATCTTCAAACAAGTTTGAAATCCTAAGACCTTTTCTCCAACCTTGATCTAGAAGCCTCCCTTGGCCTTTAAAGTAGGCCTAAAACTTGGGAAAATCTCTTTTGAGGTGACAGTGGCAATCATCTTCGGAAGTCGCACTTGTAGCATTAGAGGATTAGGACTTTGCCACTTAGGTGTGAAAACAAGATGTAACAGGATGTACTAGCATTTATGGATGAGAGAGATAGGGAGCACATGCATGCGCCATCCTCCATTAATTTCCAGTTTAGATGTTTTTCCTAAATTAGCAGTTCAGTTCTAATTCTGCATTTTTTTCTTTATTTAGTTTGGCATGCACAATGAGAGAGTGCAGTTTCGTAGGCACTCATACGTGAGGATTACAGTCTAAGTTAAGGGTGGAAGATATCTAGGAGGATACATGCTTGCATGCCTCAGATAATCCCAGTACAGGTGCACTTAGTTGGCCCATTTATCCATGCAAACAAGGTGCTCTAGAGTTAGAGTCTTACACTCTTAGGATACCCAAACCCTAGCACTAAACCATCTTCTTCATCCTCACCGTCACCATCACCATCACCATCAATGTCTTCATCATCACCACCATCTTCATCATCATCATTAACTCTAACTCTAACCGTAATTAAATTTCCTTCTATAACTCTAGCCCTAACCCTCACCCGAACCCTAGCACTAAGCCATCTTCTTCATCCTCACCATCACCATCAACATCAACATCATCATCATGTATTCATCATCAACACCATATTCATCATCATTGTTAACTCTAACTCTAACCCTAATTCAATTTCCTTCTATAACTCTATCCCTAACTCTCACCCAAACCCTAGCACTAAACCATATTCTTCATCCTCACCATCACCATCACCATCACCATCACCATCATGTCTTCATCATCATCACCTCTTCATCATCATTGTTAACTCTACCTCTAACCCTAATTCAATTTCCTTCTATAACTCTATCCCTAACCCTCACCCAAACCCTAGCACTAAACCATCTTCTTCATCCTCACCATCACCATCACCATCATCATCAACATCTTGATCATCACCACCATCTTCATCATCATCATCAACTCTAAATCTAACTATAATTCAATTTCCTTCTAAAAATCTAGCCCTAACCCTCACCCAAACCCTAGCACTAAACCTCTTCTTCATCGTCACCATCACCATCACCATCATCATCAACATCTTCATCATCACCACCATCTTCATCATCCGCATTAACTCTAACTCTAACCCTAATTCAATTTCCTTCTATAACTCTATCCCTAACCCTCACCTAAACCCTAGCACTAAGCCATCTTATTCATCCTCACCATCGCCATCAACGTCACCATCATCATCATGTCTTCATCATCAATACCATCTTCATCATCATTGTTAACTCTAACTCTAACCCTAATTCAATTTCCTTCTATAACTCTAGCCCTAACCGTCACCCAAACCCTAGCACTAAACCATCTTCTTCATCCTCACCATCACCATCAACGTCTTCATCATCACCACCATCTTCATCATCATCATTAACTCTAAATCTAACCCTAATTCAATTTCCTTCTATAATTGTAGCCCTAACCCCCACCCAAACCCTAGCACTAACCCATCTTCTTCATCCTCACCATCACCATCACCATCACCATCACCATCATCATCATGTCTTCATCATCATCACCATCTTCATCATCATTGTTAACTCTAAATCTAACCCTAATTCAATTTCTTTCTATAACTCTAGCCCTAACCCTCACCCAAACCCTAGCACTAAACCATCTTCTTCATCCTCACCATCACCATCACCATCAACATCTTCATCATCACCACCATCTTCATCATCATCATTAACTCTAACTCTAACCCTAATTCAATTTCCTTCTATAACTCTAGCACTAACCCTCACCCAAACCCTAGCCCTAAGCCATCTTCATCACCATCACCATCACCATCACCATCATCATCATGTCTTCATCATCAGCACCATCTTCATCATCATTGTTAACTCTAACTCTAACCCTAATTCAATTTCATTCTATAACTCTAGCCCTAACCCTCACCAAAACCCTAGCACTAAACCATCTTCTTCACCAAAACCATCACCATCACCATCACCATCATCATCAACATCTTCATCATCACCACCATCTTCATCATCATCATTAACTCTAACTCTAACCCTAATTCAATTTCCTTCTATAACTCTATCCCCACCCCTCACCCAAACCCTAGCACTAAACCATCTTCTTCATCCTCACCATCACCATCACCATCAACGTCTTCATCAACACCACCATCTTCATCATTATCATTAACTTTAACTCTAAACCCAATTCAATTTCCTTCTATAACTCTAACCCTAACCCTCACCCAAACCCTAACACTAAACCATCTTCTTCATCCTCACCATCACCATCACCATCACCATCATCATCATGTCTTCATCATCATCACCATCTTCATCATCATTGTTAACTCTAACTCTAACCCTAATCAATTTCCTTCTATAAATCTAGCCCTAACCCTCACCCAAACCCTAGCACTAAACCATCTTCTTCATCCTCACCATCACCATCACCATCACCATCACCATCAACGTCTTCATCATCACCACCATCTTCATCATCATCATTAACTCTAACTCTAACCCTAATTCAATTTCCTTCTATAACTCTAGCCCTAACTCTCACCCAAACCCTAGCACTAACCCATCTTCTTCATCCTCACCATCACCGTCACCATCACGATCATGTCTTCATCATCATCACCATCTTCATCATCATTGTTAACTCTAACTCTAACCTTAATTCAATTTCCTTTTATAACTCTAGCCCTAACCCTCACCCAAACCCTAGCACTAAACCATCTTCTTCATCCTCACCATCACCATCAACGTCTTCATCATCACCACCATCTTCATCATCATCATTAACTCTAACTCTAACCCTAATTCAATTTCCTTCTATAACTCTAGCCCTAACCCTCACCCATACCCTAGCACTAAGCCATCTTCTTCATCCTCACTATCCATCACCATCACCATCACCATCACCATCACCATCTTCATCAATGTCTTCATCATCACCACCATCTCCATCACAATCATTAAGTCTAACTCTAACCCTAACTCTAACTCTAACTCTAACTCTAACTCTAACTCTAGGTTCCTCATCAACATCTCCATCATCATTATCTTCTCCATTGTCATCATCTTCATCACCATCACCATCACCATCACCATCACCATAACCATCACCATCATCATCAACGTCTTCATCATCATCACCATCATCATCATCATATGTGCCCGATGGGCGATTTTGCAAAGTTTACCCCCGTGTGCAAAAATTGCACACTCCCTCACTGAGCAAAACCCTAGTTTCCAAGATGGACATACAATATGGCACCTGGGAAACGGGACAGGAGGAGAGGGGCACCACTAGCACTATCCCAGCGTCTTGAATCCAACGGAGTCGACGGTTCGTTGATCGGAGCCACAGTAATCATTCTATGGCTCGTTCCATCTCGCATCCAAAACGCCTTCAGGGACACCTGCTGGATACCTGACGGGGGCATATAAGTCAAACCATGCAGCAAAACCTGGTTCTGGGGAGTCCTGCAGGTGTGTCTAGGCAGGTTCTGGCTGGGAACACTAGCCGTAAATGCCCGACGGACGATTTTGCAGAGTTGACCCCCGTGTGCAAAAATTGCACACTCCCTCACTGAGCAAAACCCTAGTTTCCAAGATGGATGTACAAGATGGCACCTAGGCCACAAGACCGTAGGAGAGGGGTACGCATAGCACTATCCTGGCATCTTGAATCCAATGGAGTCAATGGTTCATCGATCGGATCCATGGTCGTCATTCTATGGCTCGTTCTGTCTCGCACCCAAAAGGCCTTCAGGGACACTTACTGGATACCTGCCAGGGGCATAGAAGTCAAATCGTGCAGCAAAACCTGGTTCCAGGGAGTCCTGCAGTTGTGTTTAGGTAGGTTCCAGCTGGAAACGCTATCCGTAAGTGCCCGGCGGATGATTTTGCAGAGTTGACCCCTTGTGCAAAAATTGCACACTCCCTCACTAAGCAAAACCCTAGTTTTCAAGATGGACGTACAAGATGGCACCCGGGCCATGGGACCGGAGGAGAGGGGCACCCCTGGCACTATCCCAACATCCTGAATCCAATGGAGTTGACAGTTCATCGATCAGAGCCATGGTCGTCATTCTATGGCTCGTTCTGTCTCGTATCCAAAAGGCATTCAGGGACACCTGCTGGATACCTACCGAGGGCATAGAAGTCCAACCGTGCAACAAAATCAGGTACTGGGGATTCCTGCAGGTGTGTCTAGGTAGGTTCCGGTTGGGAATGCTAGCCGTAAGTGCCCAGCGGACGATTTTGCAGAGTTGACACCCGTGTGCAAAAATTGCACACTCCCTCACTGAGCAAAACCCTAGTTTCCTAGATGGCCTTACAAGATGGCACTCGGGCCATGGGACCGGAGGCGAGCGACACCCCTAGCACTATCCCGGCGTCCTGAATCCAACGGAGTCGGCGGTTTGTCGATCGGAGCCATGGTCATCATTCTATGGCTCATTCCGTCTCGCATCCAAAAGATCTTCAGGGACACCTACTGGATACCTGTCGGGGGCATAGAACTCCAACCATGCAACAAAACTTGGTTCCGAGGAGTCCTGCAGTTGTGTCTAGGGAGGTTCTGGTTGGGAACGCTAGCCGTAAGTTCCCAACGGATTATTTTGCAAACTTGACCCCAATGTGAAGGCCATCCAAATTTGCTTAAGGGGGCCATTTCTCGTCCGAAGGCCCCCGGGTGTGCATGGCCACTGTGGACAGGTCTACAATGGCCACGTGGACCTGTGCAAGGTGACAAAATCCAATTTTGCTCGCCGGTTTGGGTTACGTGGCCCTCGGGCAAATCCTCCAAGTGTCCCTGAATGGCCCTAGGGTACCCGACTAGAATGCCCATAGCACCCAAACCGTGGCTCGGTTCATGAATTTGTCGATTCTGGTGGGTCTGGGACGCCGGGTTTCAGCTAGGGGCCCTCCCACAGCGTCCCCCGAAGACCTAGAAGCAGTGCCAACGAGCCATCTCTGGAGCCAGGGTTTTGCTTAGTAAGGGCCATTCCAAATTTGTTCAAAGGGGCCATTTCCTGTCCAGAGGCCCCTGGGCATGTGTGCATGCCGTGGATAGGTCGACAATGGCCATGTGGACCTGTTGGAGGTGACAAAATCCAAGTCCGCTCGTCGGTTTGGGTTTCGTGGCCCCAGGGCAAATCCTCCAAGTGTCCCTGAATGGCTCTGGGGTGCCTGACTAGAATGATTGTAGCACACAAACCGTGGCTTGGTTTGTGAATCAGTCGATTCTGGTGGGTCCGGTATGCCGGGTTTCCGCTAGGGGACCCCCCACAGCATGCCTCAAAGACCCGGAAGCGGTGCCAATGGGCCATCTCCGGAGCTAGCGTTTTGCTCAGTGATGGCCATTCAGGGACGCTTCAGGGATTTGCTCCGGGGCCACGGAACGCAAACCGGTGAGTGTACTTGGATTCCGTCGACTCCCATAGGTCCACGTGGCCATTGTCGACATGTCCACGGTGGCCACGCATGCCTGGGGGTTTCCGGATGAGAATTGCACCCCTTTAGCGAATTTGGAATGGCCATCACTCAGCAAAACCCTAGCTCTGGAGATGTCCCATTGGCACCGCTTTCGGGTCTTTGAGGGATGTTTTGGGGGGGCCCCTAGCTAAACCCTGGCATCTTAGACCCACCAGAACCGACGGATTTGCGAACCGAGCCATGGTTCGGGTGCTAAGGGCATTCTAGTTGGGCACCCCGGGTCCATTCAGGGACACTTGGAGGATTTGCCGCGGGGCCACGAAACCCAAACCAGCGAGCGGAATTGGATTTTGTCACCTCCCACAGGTCAACATGGCCATTGTGAACCTGTCCATGGTTGCCACGCATGCCTGGGGGCCTCCGGATGAGAAATGCCCCCCTTGAGCCAATTTGGAATGGCCCTCACTGAGCAAAACCCTAGCTCTAGAGATGGCTCGTTGGCACCGCTTCTGGGTCTTTGGGGGACACTGTGGGGGGGGCCCTAGCTTAAAACCGGCGTGCCAGACCCACCGGAATCGACGGATTCACGAACTGAGCTACGGTTTGGCTGCTACGGGAATTCTAGTCGAGAACCCCGGGGCCATTCAGGGACACTTGGAGGATTTGCCCCAGGGCCATGGAACCCAAACCGGTGAGCGGATTTGGATTTCGTCGCTTCCCACAGGTCCACATGGTCATTTTGGACCTGTCCACGGTGGTCACACATGCCCAAGGGCCTCCGGATGAGAAATGGCCCCCTTGAGCAAATTTGGAATGGCCCTCACTAAGCAAAACCCTAGCTCTAGAGATGGCTCATTGGCACAACTTTTGGGTCTTTGAAGGACGTTGTGGGGGGTCCCCTAGCTGAAACACGACGTCCCGGACCCACCGGAATCGACAGATTCATGACTCAAGCCACGGTTCAGGTGCTACGGGCATTTGAGTCGGGAACCCCTGGACCATTTAGGGACACTTGGAGGATTTTCCCCTGGGCCATGGAACCCAAATCGGTGAGCGGAATTGGATTCCGTCACCTTCCACAGGTCCACGTGGACATTGTGGACCTTTCCACGGTGGCCACGCATGCCCGGGGGCCTTCGGACGAGAAATGGCCCCCTTGAACAAATTTGGAATGGCCCTCACTAAGCAAAACCCTAGCTCCGAAGATGGCTTGTTGGCACCGCTTCCAGGTCTTTGGGGCACATTGTGGGGGGTCTCCTAGCTGAAACCCAGTGCCCTGGACCCACCGGAACTGATGGATTCGCGAACTGAGCCACGGTTTGGCTGCTACAGGCATTCTAGTCGGGAACCCTGGGGCCATTCAGGGACACCTTGGCCCAATTACTCGTGGATGCAGGCTGGAAAAACTTCAGAGAGCCTCATACCCTAATGATTTTTCCACCTTCATCTACTAGGGGAATATTCTTGCAAAGACTGGTAATATCTTCGGGCCAGACGTAGTTATTTGTAGATGAATAGTGCAAAAAATGTGCAGTGGTGATAACAAGTTTACTGTCTATTGAGTTTAATGCTACATCCAAGAGCCGCTCAACAAACTTTGAGATAGAAAGCTCTGTAATTTTAGGATACTGATTCAACCACTCATATAGTTTCTCACCTTCTCGAGGATCTAAAATTATAATTTCTTTCTGGGTAGATTCAGGCATTCTCGAGGATCTAAATTTATAATTTCCTTCTGGGTAGATTCAGGCATTCTTGAGGATCTAAATTTATAATTTCCTTTTGGGTAGATTCAGGCATGGAATAATATTTGGCGGCACTTCCAAGCTCCCCAGACCATTTGGTCAGCCACAATATGTGCAACTCCTTTGACGAAAGATAAATTCTGGTGTGGACGACAGCATTTGATACACTAGCCAAATCAATGTTGTTGGAAGAACTTACATATTTCAACAAAGGAGCGTTTTGCAGGTGACTTGAAAATCCCTTCCAATTTTCAGCAATAAAACAAAGAAGTTCAACGTACAGATTTTTAGGCAAGCTTGTCAACCAATCAGACAACTGAATACAAGGAGATAACCACTCCCAAAAAATTCAAGCTATTATAAAACTATTGTTTATCAAGATAAGGATGGACTATGTGTGCATTACGAGGAATATGAAAGGGAAGGTACCTATAGACCCAAGTTTTCAATGATAGAGGTGAATTACCACTTACCAGAGCACGAAATGCTGAACAAAAGGCTAATGGAACACAATGAAGGATTCCCTGGTTCCACTTGTTATTGAAAATGATACTTTCTCTTGACAAAACCAGTAAAAAACATGCCTGTATTATAAATGGAAATCCTGTTACAATTTTCCTTGGAAGAAAAGCATAGATACCTACAACCACCATATTTCCTTCTGTAAGCCGCTCGCCCATCGGAAAAGCTAATGTAATAGCCCATTTCCCAATATCTTTCCACGAGAAACTGCTGCCTCCACGTATAATAACTACATTGTTTTTTCGAAAATTGATCTTCTTCTACTAACAAATGCAAAATGAAGGATTCATTGTCATTGCTACGAGAAGTTCTAAGGTCAATTTCTTGTAAAACAAATATTGTATAAATCCTGTTAAGATCGATATGTTCCAGCTCACGAACTGAGAGCTTCTTTATCTTAGACATAAACAAAAGAGCTTCAGGATGAATACTAGAGATGTGTTGCTTTACAGCTTCAACCTTCTCACAACGTAGGGGTATAAAACGAGCCATAGAATGACGACCGTAGCTCGGATTGATGAACCGTCAAATCTGTTAGATTAAGGACGTACGGATAGTGCTAGGGGTACCCCTCCCCTCCGGTCCAATGGCCCTGGTGTCACCTTGTAGGTCCATCTTGGAAACTAGGCTTTTGCTCAGTAAGGGAGTGTGCAATTTTTGCACACGGGGTTCCAATTGGAAAATCATCCACCGGGCACTTATGGCTAGCGTTCCCAGCCAGAACCTACCTAGACACACTTGCAGGACTCCCCGGAACCAGGTTTTCCTGCACGGTTTGACTTCTATGCCCCCGGCAGGTATTCAACAGGTGTCCCTGAAGGCCTTTTGGATGCGAGATAGAATGAGCCATAGAATGACAACCATGGCTCCGATCGAAAAATCGTCGACTCTGTTGGATTCAGGATGCCAGGATAGTGTTAGGGGTGCCCCTCTCCTCCGTTCCCATGGCCTGGGTGCCATCTTGTACGTCCATCTTGGAAACTAGGGTTTTGCTCAGTGAGGGAGTGTGCAATTTTTGCACACGGGGGTCAAATTTGAAAAATCGTCCGTCGGGCACTTATGGATAGTGTTCCCAGCCAGAACCTCCCTAGACACACTTGCAAGACTCCCTGAAACCAGGTTTTGCTGCACGGTTTGACTTCTATGCCCCCGGCAGGTATTCAGCAAGTGTCCCTGAAGGCCTTTTGGATGCGAGATGGAACAAGCCATAGAATGATAACCGTGGCTCCAATCGATGAAATGTCGACTCCGTTGGATTCAGGACGCTGAGATAGTGCTAGGGGTGCCCCTCTCCTCCGGTCTCATGGCCCGAGTGCCATCTTGTATGTCCATCTTGGAAACTAGGGTTTTGCTTAGTGAGGGAGTGTACAATTTTTGCACACGGGGGTCAACTTTGCAAAATCATCCGTCGGGCACTTACTGCTAGCGTTATCAGCCGGAACCTGCTTAGACACACCTGTAGGACTCCCCGTAACCCGGTCATGCTGCACAGTTGGACTTCTATGCCCCCGGCAGGTGTCCCTAAAGGCCTTTTGGATGTGAGACGGAACGAACCATAGAATGACGACCGTGGCTCTGATCGACGAACCGTCGACTTCGTTGGATTCAGGACGTCAGGATAGTACTAGTGTTGCCCCTCTCCTCCGATCCCATGGCCTAGGTGCTATCTTGTAAGTCCATCTAGGAAACTAGGGTTTTGCTCAGTGAGGGAGTGTGCAATTTTTGCACATGGGGGTCAACTCTGCAAAATCGTCCGTCGGGCACTTATGACTAGCATTCCCAGCTGGAACCTGCCTAGACACACCTACAGGACTCCCTGGAACCCAATTTTGCTGCATAGTTGGACTTCTATGCCCCCAACAGGTATCCAACAGGTGTCCCTGAAGGCCTTTTGGATGCGAGACAGAACGAGCCATAGAATGATGACTGTGGCTCTGATCGATGAACCGTCGACTCCGTCGGATTCAGGATGCCGGGATAGTGCCAATGGTGCCCCTCTCCTCCAGTCCCATGGCCCCAGTGTCATCTTATACGTCCTTCTTGGAAACTAGGATTTTTCTTAGTAAGGGAGTGTGCAATTTTTGCACATGGGGGTCAACTTTGGAAAATCGTCCACCGGGAACGTATGCTGATGATGATGGTGATGATGATGAAGATGTTGATGATAATGGTGATGGTGATGGTGATGTAGATGATGACGATGGAGAATATGATGATGATGGATATGTTGATGAGGAACCTAGACTTAGAGTTAGAGTTAGAGTTAGAGTTAGGGTTTTTGTGAGGGTTGGGTCTAGAGTTATAGAAGGAAATTGAATTAGGGTTAGAGTTAAAGTTAATGATTATGATGAAGATGGTGGTGATGATCAAGATGTTGATGGTGATGGTGATGATCAAGAAGATAGTTTAGTGCCAGGGTTTGGGTGAGGGTTAGGGCTAGAGTTATAGAAGGAAATTGAATTAGGGTTAGAGATAGAGTTAACAATGATGATGAAGATGGTGATGATGATGAAGACATAATGTTGATGGTGATGGTGATGGTGATGGTGATGATGAAGAAGATGGCTTAGTGCTAGGGTTTGGGTGAGGGTTGGGGCTAGAGTTATAGAAGGAAATTGAATTAGGGTTAGAGTTAGAGTTAAGGATGATGATGAAGATGGTGCGATGATGAAGACGTTGACAATGGTGGTGATGTTGATGGTGAGGATGAAGAAGATGGTTTAGTGCTAGGATTTGGGTGAGGGTTGGAGCTAGAGTTATAAAAGGAAATCGAATTAGGGTTAGAGTTAGAGATAATAATGAAAGATGGTGGTGATGATGAACACGTTGATGGTGATGGTGATGCTGATGCTGATGAAGATGATGATGATGATGATGATGATGATGATGATGATGATGGTCATGTGGGGTGGGAGGTCGACCTCCAAAAACATAAGCACTGACTGTTGATGTATATGTAACTTCGGAATGTATTTCATCTGTGTATTTTATATATATTTATTGTACCCTTAATAGAGATTTGTTATTCCTCTATAAGGAAGTGTCGTCATGTGGATTGACAAGTGTCGCAAGTGTGTGTACTTGATGATGGATTATTAGACCACCATGTGGGGTCGGCCCTGAATTATATATATTATAATGTGGATGTACCTAGCTAGACAAGTCGGTCCCATAAGGTCATTGGGCAAAAAGGTTAGTATAAATAGAGATCGGAGATCTCTATTTTACTCACTCGGAAAAGTAACTCACTCTCACTCAGAAAGTGGCACACTAGTGAGGAGGAGGATCATCTGCTACTAGGAGACTATCTCAGTGTTATTTGGTTGTACTTTGGTTGAGCCATTGCTCTCTCTATCTCTGAGGAAGTTGTGGGGTTTTTCACCTTAGGGTTTTCCCCACGGAAACTCTATGTCTCTTGTCTCTTATGCTTTTGATTCTTGTGATGCTTGTCATATTGTGATTGTCATGCATTGATATACTGTATATGTTATTCTATTAGCAAATATCCTAGAGTATTGTGAATTAATGCTCAAAATTTAACATGGTATCAGAGCTAACCTGAGAAGAAGACATTTTGCAGTGACGGAAGCTTGCGTTCCTTGTTTATTGGGTTTCTCTCTACAGATTTTTGAAAATCAGTATAGTACATTGACTCTACTCATCAAGGCGCATCTATCTGTCCAATCAGAATTCAATTCCAAGCATTTTCAGATTTGGTCCTAAAAATTAGGGTTTCCACAAAAATAGGAATTTTTGGAATATGAAGACACAGTTGAAAGCTCCTTGCCAAAATCGAAGTTTAGAGATTTGGATCGATATTTTTGGCTAGGTAGATCTCCGGGAAACTCAAACCCTAATTCAGGGCTCTTCCTAGTGAACCCAGGAAAGATCAAATCTGAAGGGTAAAGCTTTGCTGATCTCAAATTTTGAATGCACCAGGCTGATCAGCTCATCAAGGCGCATCTTTCTATCCTTTCAGAAATTTGAAATTCACATTTTGAATTTTTAGGGTTTTTCCGACAAACCCTAATCCGGGATGAGATCCAGTTTTCAACATTTCAAGTGGTAAGATCTAAATCTTTTCTATTTCCATTTGAAGTACTCTTTAAGATGTCTCACCACACCAAGATTGAGGATAAGCTTGAAGGAGCTGATAACTTCCGGGCTTGGAAGTATAGGATTGGGTTAATCCTGGAAGAGAATGAGTTGGACTCTTATGTGAAAGAAGACATCCCTATCCCAGAGGATGAAGAGGCCAAGGTATTGCATAAGAAGAACTTGGTCAAGGAAAAGAGAATCATTGCTGATTCCATTAAAGATCATCTCATACCCCATGTGTCCTCTCTAAAGACACCCAAGGAGATGTTTGACTCTTTGACCAAGCTATTTGAAGGGAAGAACATAAATCGGAAGATGACCCTGCGGAACCAATGGAAAGGAGTAAAGTTTCAGAATGGAGAAACCATTCAATCTTATTTTTCAAGGGTCTCTCAGATCAAGGAACAACTAGAAGCAGTGGATGAAATGGTGGAGAATGGTGAAGTGGCAATGACCACTCTAAATGGCCTACCCAGGTCATGGGATTCCTTCATCCAAGGAATTTGTGCAAGGAAGAAGTTGATCTCCTTCAGTAGACTACGGGAAGAATGCTCACAAGAAGAAGCAAGGCTTGTGGCATGAGAAGAAAAGACGGGGAATGAAGATCAAGCTCTCACAACTCACACCAAGAAAGGGAAGTCCAAGAGAGAGCCATCTCACTCCAAGAAATCTTCACATCACTTCAAAGAAAGAAGAATATGCTTCACCTGTAATGAGAAAGGACATATTTCCATAAATTGTCCCAACAACAAAAAGGACAACAACAACTCCAAGAAGAAGAAGAAGGGAAGCAAAAGAAGGTTTCATGCTCATGCTGCCGAGGATGATGAACCACCCAAGAAGAAGGCTAGGGCAGAAAGTGATGATGACTCATCAAGTGAAGAAGAGTATGTTCTAATCTCTGCTCTCACAGGTACCATCTCCCATGGTTGTAATGATTGGTTGATTGATAGTGGGGCTTCCAAACACATGACTGGGATTAAGGAATCTTTTGTGAATCTATCTGAACATGAATCACCCCATAAGGTGAAACTTGGGGATGATTATCAATACCCAATCAAAGGAAGTGGTGAAGCCTCCTACAACCTAGATTTTGGAAAATATTTGAAGATGAAAGAAGTTCTTTATGTACCTGGGCTCAAGAAGAACTTACTCTCGATCTCTGGTTTGGATGCAAAAGGTATGAGGGTTGCATTTGTGGATGGCCAAGTCCTAATGTGGCCAAAGGGAAAGACAATAGATGATGCAGTAGTGATTGGAGAGCAAGAGGGAGGTTTGTATAAATTGAAGGGACAACCTGAACATGCCATGGTGCATGAATCCATGGATCCAAGTGAACTTTGGAATAGAAGACTTGCTCATATGCACTATAGAGCACTTTCAATTGCAAGCAAGGCTGTAGAGGGTCTTCCTGAAATCAAGACCAAACATGAAGGTGTTTGCAAAGGATGTGCAAAAGGTAAGAACATTAAGAAGGCTTTCCCAAGCAGTGAAAGCAAGGCAAAAGACATCCTGGAAATCATCCACTCAAATGTATGTGGTCCTATGTCATCCAGTTCTCTAAGTGGGTATGTTTACTATGTCTCATTTATTGATGAATTCTCCAAGAAGACTTGGGTATACTTCTTGAAGAACAAAGATGAGGTGTTTGATAAGTTTAAGGAATTCAAAACCTTGATGGAGAATCAAACTGACAAGAAGATCAAAACATTCAGATCCGACAATGGTGGAGAATTCACCTCAGGTGACTTCAAGAAGCTTTGTAGTGATTCAGGGATTAAGAGGGAGTTGACTACTCCTTACAATCTACAACAGAATGGAGTTGCAGAAAGGAAGAACAGAACAATCATGGAAGCAGCAAGAGCAATGCTCCATGACCAGGATCTACCTATGCATCTATGGGCAGAAGCAGCTAGAACAGCTGTATATGTACAGAACAGAACACCCCACAAGATATTGGACAACAAGACACCAGAAGAGGTCTTTTCTGGTAAGAAACCTGAAGTCAGCCATCTCAGAATATTTGGTTGTCCAGTATACACTCATGTCCCAAAAGAAAAGAGGACTAAACTAGATCCTTCAGGAAAGAAGGGTATCTTTGTGGGTTACAGTGAAAGCTCGAAGGCTTACAGAATATACTTTCCAGGGTTCAAGAAGATTGATGTTAGCAGGGATGTAACATTTGATGAAAACTCATCATTCATCAAATCAAGGAAGGCACCTATCGAAGTTTATGAAGAACCTAAGGAAATCAGATTTCAAGACACTACCATGACTGAAGCAGTTCCATAAGTTGTTCGTCAGTTTGAAGATCCATAAGAACCTGCAGATCCACCCTGTGAGGATAACTCTCACAAGAGGAAACCTGCATGGGCTAGAGAGCTCATTCAAGATGCAGAAAGATTTGGCATTCTAGAAGAAGAAAACAGAGCAAAGAAGAGAACTAGATCACATACCAGCTATGTTGCTTTACTCTGTGACATTTTGAACAAAGAACCTTCCAGTTATGAAGAAGCAGCGGAAAAGAAAGAATGGAAGGATGCCATGGTTGAGGAATACCAATCAATAATGAAGAATGATGTTTGGGATGTTGTCCCAAGACCTAAAGAGAATTCTGTTGTGACTTCTAAATGGATCTTCAAAATCAAACATGCTGCAGATGGCAGTGTAGAAAAATACAAGGCAAGATTCGTAGCTCGTGGCTTCTCTCAGAAAGAGGGAATAGATTATGAAGAAACTTTTGCACCTGTAGCCAGGTATACTTCCATCAGAACAGTACTTTCCCTGGCTGCAACAATGAGATGGAAAATACACCAAATGGATGTCAAGACTGCTTTCTTGAATGGTGTAGTTGAAGAGGAAGTATATGTGGAATAGCCACTCGGTTTTGAAATACATGACAGGGAGTCATATGTGTGCAGATTGAAGAAAGCCTTGTATGGATTGAAGCAAGCTCCCAGAACCTGGTATGGTAGGATGGACAATTTCCTATCTAGTTTGGGATTTACCAAGAGTAAAGCGGATTCCAACCTTTACTACAAGGTTGAGGAAGGGAATCCTTTGATTCTACTCCTGCATGTGGATGACTTATTTGTAACAGGAGATGACAGACTGATTACAGATACGAAGAGGAAGCTTGCTGCTGAGTTCGATATGAAAGATTTGGGAATGATGCACTATTTTCTAGGTATGGAGGTGTGGCAGAATGCAGGTGGGATCTTCCTTGGTCAAGGGAAGTACACAGTAGATATCCTAAAGAGATTCGGGATGATGGACTGCAAGGCCATGGCCACACCTATGGCATCGAATCTGAAGCTTCTATGTGATGCTTCATCTGAGCCGGTTGATGTCTCTATGTATCATCAGATGATTGGGTCCTTGATGTACCTGACGAACACGATACCAAATATTTGCTTTGCCGTGAACACATTGAGCCAGTTCCTGACGGATCCGAGGAGTGTTCACCTGGTTGCTGTAAACCATGTTCTGAGGTACCTGAAGGGTACAGTGGATTTTGGGCTCAAGTATGAAGCGAATCAAAAGTTTAACCTGCAGGGTTATGTTGATTCAGATTGGGCTGGCAGTGCTGCAGATAGGAAGAGCACATCTGGGTGCTGATTTAGTATGGGATCAGGTGTGATCTCATGGTTTAGCAGGAAGCAGTCCTGCGTGGCACTGAGTACAGCTGAGGCAGAGTATGTTGCATCCTGTTCAGCTAGTTGTGAGGCAGTATGGCTACGGAAGCTACTGTCTGAGTTATTTGATCTCCCGTTGGATGCTACTGGTATCTTCTGTGATAACCAGAGTTATGTGAAGCTGTCTGAGAACCCAGTGTTTCATGACAGGTCGAAACACATAGAGATCAAATATCACTATATCAGGGATATGGTGCAGAGAGGAGCTGTGAAGCTCCTGTATGTTGCGACGGACGAGCAGATTGCAGATGTGCTAACGAAGCCACTATTCAGGGTGAAGTTCGAGTACTTCAGAGAGAGGCTTGGCGTTCTTCAGATCGAGGACACTTCGAGGAAGAAGTGATGGACACATTTGCTGAAGCCATTCCAAGCATGTTTGAAGGAGGATCCTTCTCATGGCTGTGGATGTAAGTGCTAAATGATGAGCATCAGGATGATGTTCTGGTTTTTGCTGGATATGATCAGTTGGATCATTTTTATGTATGTATGTATGCATCATGTTGGATGTTGGATATGATCAGTTGGATCATTTATATGTATATGCGCATCATGTTGGATGATGGATATGATCAGTGGGATCATTTATCTGTATATACGCATCATGTTGGATGCTGGATATGATCAGTTGGATAATTTGTATGTATATACGCATCATGTTGGATGCTGGATATGATCAGTTGGATCATTTGTATGTATGTACGCATCATGTTGGATGCTGGATATGATCGGTTGGATCATGTGTATGTATTTTGTATATGCATCATGTTGGATGCTTGGACCATTTATCTGTATCTGTATCAGGTGGATACATTGTATGATAAGGTAGATCATGTATATTGATATGTATTAGATATGATCAGGTAGATCATGTATGTTGATGGATACATTGTGTGGATCATGTATCTATGTATCAAGTGGATACACTATGTATGATGATATGTATCAGGTAGATACGTGGTGTGCATCAGATGGATGCATTGTATGATCAGGATGATCGTGGATGATGAGCTTCTCCAGATGACATGCAGTAGGATGTTGCAGTGATGATGATCAGGGTGATCATGTGTACATCAGGATTATGTATGGTGAGTATCAGATGATACTTTGTGGCTGTGGATCAGGTTGTGCAGGTAAGCATGTAATTTGTGCCCTGGGAGATTTGCAGATGGTCTTTCGAGGTTTTTCCTATGGCATGTAATTCGGTGCCCTGGGACATCTGGCAGATGCTCTTTTGAGGTTTTGTCCTATGGCATATAATTTGCTCCTAGGAGATCTGGACAGGATGAAAAAGGCCTCAGATACTTCAGCCGGGTTTTGCCATGACCACATGTAATTTGCTCCTGGGAGATCTGGACAGGATGAAAAAGGCCTCAGATGCTTCAGCCAGTTTTTGTGGTGAGATCACATGTAATGTGCTCCCGGGAGATCCGACAGGTAGAGCCGTGTGCTTGTAACAACCTAGGATGCTTCAGCCAGGTTTTGTGATGGGTCACATGTAATGTGCTCCTAGGAGATCCTACAGGTAGAGCTTTGTGCTCGTAATAGCCTGGGATGTTGCAGCTAGGTTTTGTGATGCATGTAATAAGTCCTGAGAATTCCACAGTATGGCCAGTGATGATGAAGACCAGTAGGTGGTGGGCCTACATCCAGTGTGAAAAAGGACTGGCTCTGTAGAACTTCCTATGACAAGTAGAGTCAGAGATTGGTTGAGATAGCAGCAGCAGTGACGATGATGATGACGATGCATCGATGATGATGATCTCGAAAAGAAGACTTGTCTAGCAGATCTGTGTCAAGAAATACCTTCCTAGTTAAGAGGGAGTGTTGATGTATATGTAACTTCGGAATGTATTTCATCTGTGTATTTTATATATATTTATTGTACCCTTAATAGAGATTTGTTATTCCTCTATAAGGAAGTGTCGTCATGTGGATTGACAAGTGTCGCAAGTATGTGTACTTGCCGATGGGTTATTAGATCACCATGTGGGGTCGGCCCTGAATTATATATATTATAATGTGAATGTACCTAGCTAGACAAGTCGGCACCATAAGGTCACTGGGCAAAAAGGTTAGTATAAATAGAGATCGGAGATCTCTATTTTACTCACTTGGAAAAGTAAATCACTCTCACTCAGAAAGTGGCGCACTAGTGAGGAGGAGGATCATCTGCTACTAGGAGACTATCTCAGTGTTATTTGGTTGTACTTTGGTTGAGCCATTACTCTCTCTATCTCTAAGGAAGTTGTGGGGTTTTTCACCTTAGGGTTTTCCCCACGGAAACTCTGTGTCTCTTGTCTCTTATGCTTTTGATTCTTGTGATGCTTGTCATATTGTTATTGTCATGCATTGATATACTGTATATGTTATTCTCTCAATAAAGATCCTAGAGTATTGTGAATTAATGCTCAAAATTTTACACTGACATGGTTGAAGTAGGTCTAAATCCTCCCTCAAGGACATTTCCAACCATTAGGTGACAATGATGAACATGTTAGTGCTACTGAATTAGATGATGAAGATGTTGATGATGATGAAGACGTTGACGATGATGATGATGGTGATGGTGATGGTGATGAAGATGATGATAATGACGACGAAGAAGATGTGATGATGATGGTGATGGTGATGAAGATGATGATGATGAAGAAGATGATGATGATGGAGATGTTGATGAGGAGCCTAGAGATGATGTTGATGATGATGATGATGACAAGTCCCTCTAAGTGGTTATATATAGGAATAAAGCATCAATCTCCAACCATAAATGAGCATGTTTTAAAATAAATTGATGGGATACATATCTAAGAGTCTAGAAGATCTCTATGAATTTTGCCATCAAATTTGGTTAAGTAGATTCTAGTATCTAGTTAAAATATATTAGTGGAAACCCTAGGTTGATGACAGGATGCTTGGATAAGGGAAAAAACCCAAAATCTAGCTAGATTTGGGTGAGCATTGAGCATGGGGAACCAAATATATGAAAAAGGTTGGGGATATAAGAGTTTTTTGGGTTATAAGAGCACGGGGAACCAAAACTCTTAACCAACATAATCATCATAATATAAGAGTTTTTTGGGTTGGGGATATACCTCAAGGTACCCAAAGCATGAAAAAGGTTTGGGTGGACACAAAACTAAAGAGATAGAAACTAAAGAGATATTTGATCGATAAGTAATTTCACAGTTCCCCAACAGTTCCCCAATGTTTTTCTCAAGTATATATCTCAAAAATACCACCCTTGAAACTTTATGATAACTCCCTACCCTAAGTGGAAGACGCTTCTATCCATACATGGATTCCTAGAAGGTTTCATCTACCAAGTTAAATCTTCAAGACCATTGTAATAGATTATGTACTTCAAAACATTTCCTAAAATCTAGGTAATTTTAATCTTGAGAACCTATCAAAACCGCTATCTTCAAATGCTACAAACATAAATAGATATATTTAAGAAAATACTAACTCAAATTACTCAAATTTGATCCAAATCACATCACCATTTTATTCAACATAAAAGAGAAGCATGGAACAGTTTAATACATATAGGAAAAATAAAAAACATAGGCAAAGACAAGTATGTATGTATTTATCAACAAAAAATGCATGTACCAAGGAAATAACATAAAACTACACATACCTCAATGTAGAACATAACATTCTTTGATGCAATTCTTTGTCTTATGTAAAGTTGACTGCCCTCATTCAATAAATCCATCTGGATCCTCTTTGTTGCTAATTGTCTCCATCAATATCTCGTGCTCTAAATGAGGCAGGTAGTAGCGTACCTTGGTTGAGCTCTTGCTTGACATTGTCTGAAGATGGATGTTTGTGCCAACGATCAAGTTGGTGAAGTGATGCACCACTGAACCTGGTTTGTAATCCATGAATACATGCCCACTAGTCTTCTTTGACTTCCCATCTAGTGTAAGATATTCCCCCTTAACCACCATCGAGCCAATAGGAAATTCAATGCCTTCATCGTTGATCAATGATGAGTATAGGGTTTGATTACCTTGGATGCACCGTTCCAACCAATAATCCGTGCCCCATTCATTGCCTTTCGGGGAAACAACTGCGTATATGTGTCCTGGTTGTACAAGATCTGAGATATGGTCATAGTATGTCGAAATCGCTGACTGAACCTCCTCTAACTAGGTTGTTTCAACAACTGCACATTGGTCTACTGCAAGTGACACATGATCCCATTCATCAACCCAGTCCATGCATTCGCATTCATCCCATTCACTACTGTTGCAAGGGATGCAAAAGCATGCAAGCTTTCGCGTCCATATTTAAAATAAGGGGTTGTTTGAGCTTCGAACTGAATGAAATCCACGTGTTCCTTGTACTGTTCCGCAACTATAGGAACGCGATTGGTCTATGTCAACCACCCGCCAAAAATTTCTTACCACATGTATTGTCACTGATGATGTTTGTTGATCTCTTGCTCGGTCTGAAAATGTTGCAGAGCACCATTGAACTATGGATTTTGTATCTCGGATATGAGGTTCCTTGTCAAACATCATCTCTTCCCTTCATAGTGCAGTCTTGATGCATGCACCAGCCCCATCATGCTCGCCTTTGCTGTGCCCGGTCTCAAAATAGTTCCATATATGCGGAACATTATAAGTCTTATGCAAAGTACTCATCCATTGGAATACTCGGGCATTTTTGAACTAGCCCGCACAACCATCCGATCATATCCAATGTTGATCCATCTGTATATCTCTCTCCTTCAACTGATCATAGAAAATTTGAAAACAATGTTGCACATAATGCAAATCATGGGTTCTATCATCACTTATGTAAAAGTTTGTCTCCTTCAATATTATCCTCTTGTCATTGCTGCTCTCTGGCCCATGCCTATATAATATGTACCATGATGCTGACTTGGTCTGAATGGTAGTATTGACTCTAATTTTGATTTTTGTGGCTGGAGGGTGTAATTTTATGCAAAATCCACAATTGACACTATGGTTCCAACGGGAAATGTGTCCCTGCATTTTGTGTACTGCTCATCTTGCCATTGCGCTAGATGCACATGTTGAACATATTGCTCGGTTTTCTCATAGAATTCCATCAAGAAGTCACATACCGATACCTGTTACCATGGAAACAAGGGAAACATTACAATGTGGCCTTTGGAAAAATGTATATGCCATAAATTGAACATGTAATATGAAAAATATGCAATATTCATTTGTACCTGTGACTTCACCAATGCAATATTTTTACTTTCTTTGACACTGTCTAATTTATAGGTCATGTACTTGAAGCTCTGCATCTCCATGCCCATCATGCCAAATTCGTGCTCCTTGCTTTCATGAATGCAACGATTCAAAAGAGAAAACCCACTGCACCTAGAACATGTCCCATATAGACATGATTTTTCATAATACTTTTGTCCTTTAGGCCTTGGACACATGATGTTGTGGATAAAGTCTCTTGATGCATTCGGTGGTAGTATGGATTTATTGCATCCCTGCACAATGTTAGTATGTAAATCACAAAATATATGTTTATATGTGTCATAATAATATTCATATTCTACGTGGTATCTACAACAACAAGTGTTCCAATCAATGCATATACGAACATACCATGGTTTGCATTTCTCAAAGGACCTTTGGCCCAGGTTCAACTGTGTGTGCTCGCTCCTAAATCTCTCATAGAGTTCAGTCTGTGTGGTGTCAAGGAAGTGTTTAACATGGGGATCACATTCAGTAGAACCTTCTCTCAGTTTTAGCATGTCTTTTTGGTTTGACGAAGGTCTAGTATGATCATGTCAAAAATTTTGTACTAACTCCTTAACAACATCAATTAGCTTCCTATCTGCACGAGGCAACCTACCAACAAAATCCCAACAATTGTTTCCACCCGGAGTGTCAAGATTTTCTCTTATAACATAGTACTTTTTAATAGTTTTTCTATTTAATTTGAGTGTGTGAGAAGTGTGTGATAACAGGCGACGTTGCCTTGTGGACTTGCTTACAACTGATTTCGCTAAAACACGACGATTTGCACAAAGATATTTTGTACGAGACATCTTCCCAATCGCATTAAATGCAGATTGTAGATTTCTAACAATATGAATGTTGGCCTCTGAAATTTTAACCATCTTTATGCCCAAAATTCTCCTAACAACAGCTAAAGAATATGACTTTAAAAAACATAGCAATAATTGACATTTACCTGCATCACCTTTGGATTCAAAATATTCTTTAACAATTTTGTTGCATTGCCATTCGATAGTGTGTTTTGGCAACTTGCCTTCAAGCCCCGACATAGCACTCTCATCCACATGAATACATCTAGGATTTCTTCTTCTTTCACTGGACATTCGAGGTAGGGAGGGTGGACATGAAACATGAATACCAGAGCTTGTTTGTTGTGGTGCTTCGTTCATATATTCGGCCATAATGGGAGTGTGGTCGACATGGTTGTGGTCTTCTTGGGGAGATTGCAAATCAAGCAAGGCTTGTATGTCCATCTCTACACATGCAGCATCTCCCAAAATTCTTGTGTCGTGAGGAACTTCAGAATGACTCGTTGATGGATTATTGGTTGGAGATTGTGTTGATGTTGGAATTTGAGTTGGGTCCGTTGGACGCGACCGCTTTACCCATGGTTCTGAACAAGAGGTTGTCATGTCAACAACTGTGTTAGGATCAGTGGCAGGATCTGGGGCAATGATAGGACCATGTCTCAATATTTCCATTCCCAACCTGGCCTTTTCTCTTAAGTCATTGACCTTTTCAATGGGAAGATTCCTTCTATTTGTGTTTTGTGTTTCGTGAGTTTCCCATCTCCAAAAGTCTCTTTAACACAACTATCAGGCCTACCCCTGCAAAAGAAACAACAAATAAGATATTAGTGCCATTATACATTGAAGCTGACACATTCCAACATAGCTTACCACTTTACAAATTAACATATACAACTACAGACTATGTTGGTTTATTTGTGTTCGAATAAACATCATTATCCCTTACAATTCCAATCAATATAGATGATGGTTGGTCAAGTGTAGAGAAGAGAAACTATTGTCTTACCTAGCCATGAATTCATAAAAATTATGGTAGTAACACCCTACAACAGAGATGGCTAGAGATGCCTTGGGAATAGTTTGATAGTTTTTCTACATCAAATAAGGTAACCTTAATTAGTTTCATTTTTTACTTTCTCCCTTAATGTTATCAATTCTAAATTTTGCACCTACTTTGATTGCTTTGTATTCATAGTGGAATGGTATATCCTTCCGTTTGAGGCAATGTCCTTTACCATCATAAATTACTAGGTTATATAACACCTTAAGGAATTGAATAAACAACAACAAACTATTTGCTTATCTATAAACCTTGAGATGATAGAATGAGATTTTGAGTTTAAAATACCCATGGTTGAATTCAACAATGCATCACAATAGAATGAATGTATAGCTTGTTTTGTGCAAAACCTTAAGGAGGATGCAAAGGTTTCTAACAAGGATCATGGTCTTGGGAAGGGTGATTAGGGGGAATATAATTTGACCTTTCAATGTGCAATATCTAGGGTGGGGAGGTGTTGGAGAGTGGGGAACTAGGGACTATACCAACAATGATCATGTTGAATAGAGCATGAAGTGGGAATGTCTTGGTTTTTGGAAAAAAAATCATTATTAAAGGTGAGGGGATATTGTAAGGATGATAAATATGGATGAATATTATCATATTTGGATTCATAGAGAAAGGAAAGGTGCATATACTTACAGGTATCCTCATTCCATACAATGGTATTGAATAAGATATGAGAGAGTTGAGGTTTTGTGGATGAGTTGAAGTGATATTTTTAGTTATGTTTAGTGAGTGTGTAGTATTTTTTTCTATCATAATATGAGGTGAAAAGAACAAAATTAACTTTGGAACTAATTACACAATGAGGAGGTTGCATACTTCATCTTGTCTAGTGTTCATATGATTTTTTTTAGATGTGAACTTGGGAAATCTTCTTGTAAAATTCATTGTTGTCTATGCATGGATATTGTTGTGGGCTTATGATAAAAACAAAAAGGCATGGGCTCATCTCAAATCTTGTGAATGAAAAGACTTATTTACAATTCACCATACCTCTATAGAAATGATATTCACTTGCAATGGAAATTGGTAGCTTGAATGAGTCAACTAGATTCCAAGACCACTGAAGATGTTTGTTAGATTCCAAGGGTGATTTTGTGTCCAATAGATCAAAGAGTGTCCAAAATATCAATGAGTGTGAGCCAATAAGAAACCTGTGAGAGCTTGAAACCCGCGGAAGAAGTGAAACCCGTGTTTTTGGTGGAATTCCCAGGAAATAGAGAACTCTGCTTTTTTTAACTAGTAATAGGGCCGCGCACACGTGCTTAAACGTGCGCACGTGTGTTTTTTGTGCGTACACGTCAGGAGTTTGCATGCGCCCAAACCCACGCACATGCCCCTGTATAATGTTTACACCATTTATTCCCCAACATTTACACCATTTAATGCCAAACCTTCCCCCACTTCGAAAATATTTGCATAAATTGGACTCGGTAATGAAGTTTGAAGGGTGGGTCTTAATTTTTATTGGAAGGGCTTACTCTTTGACACATTTGATAATTTATGGTTGTCTATGCTCCTTGACCCAATTGACATTGTAAGGTGAGGATGTGCATGCATAATAATCCTTATTTATGACTATGCGATGAGGATTTAAATGGAAGAGGATGTAAAGATGTGTTATTTTTATACGTATTTTGATGGCGAGTGTCGAAGAGAAACATGGTGATAAACCACAATTCCTAAGCCAATTTTTTTTTTAATTTTTTTTATTAATAAGCATTGTGGTACTTTGGTCCAAATGTTTTTTCTAATTCATTGTTTCTCCATATTGTGTGCCTACTTCCACCTCTCTATATCAATCCATAAAATCAACACTAGTACATGTGGACATTTTTCCTACTGAAAATCGTTGCTATTGCCACACTTTTCCGTTGCTATAGCGACAAACAGGACTCTTTGTTTTCATGGCACTAATTTCGTCTTTGTAGCAACACTTTCGAACGTTCATGGCTATAGCCACGAAAGTTCGTGGCTACAACGTTCGTGGCTATAACGACGGATGTTTATATTTTTTAAAAAAAATGAAGCGATCTACGTCTCTCTAGCCACGAACGTTCGTGGCTATAGCACCGAAAGTGAGTGGCTATAGCGACGGTTGTTCATATTTAAAAGAAATAAGTGAACCGATCTCCGTCTCTCTAGCACTGAACATTCATGGCTATAGCACCGAAAGTGCGTCACTATAGCACCGAAATAGCGTGGCTATAGCAACAAAGGATCATATTGAAAAGAAATAAGTGAACCGATCTTCGTCTCTCTAGCAACGAAATTTTGTGGCCATAGCAACGAACGTTCGTGGCTATAGCATCGAAAGTTCGTGGCTATAGAGATGGATTCACATATTTTAAAAAAATATGTCCATCGCTATAGAAATGACAAGCCCTAGCAAGTTTCGATGAACTTGCTATACTAGCGACGAAAATGTTCGTCGCTAGTATAGCAAGTTCGTCGAAACTTGCTAGCACTTGTCATCTCTATAGCGACGGACATGTCTATTTTTTTTTTAAATAATAAATAAATTTGGATGTGATTGCATACAACAACAAAAGTCAATTATCTATCTCCGAGGAAGTTGCAGGGTTTTTCACCTTCTTCGTTTTCCCTGGTGAAACTCTATGTCTCTTATGTGCTTGCATTATTGTGTCCATGATTGATATGCTGTAGATATGCTGTACATGTTATTCTCTCAGTTAAGATCCTAGATCAGATTGAAATTCTAAAAAACTAACATAATATTTTATGTTTTTCAAAACCATTGCTTTCTCTAGTGACCAGTGTGGAGCTTTACAAGTTAGCTACTTTATTAAGTAACCTAGTTCTTCTAGGCATTCCCTAATTTGTTGATTGAGATTCCAAAGATTAATCCAAAGCATATTTGTTTTTCTGTAATCCTATTTCTTAATCTTTATAACCGTTTCTTATTATTTATATCCATTTTTCTCTAATATAGAGCTAGTTCTGTTTATTACCCTTTATATCCATTTTTACCTAATATGAACTAGTGAGACAAATGATTCAAAGCATGGCAATAGAAAAAGTATAGTAACTACTTCAAATCTGTCATGGATGTAGAAGGGTTGAGAGTAGATATCCAATAAACTCATGGTTATGTAAATAACTGATGGAACAAAGGATTTGGAAGATTTAAACTTTCAAGTATTTAGACTTGTAACAAATGTAAAGCCGAGAAATGAAACATTCTGCACAAGTATTTATTAAAAATAAAAATTAACTGAGACATAATATAGAAAAGATGAAAAACAACTTGAATATTCTCCATATTCTTAACAAGTCTCATTCGCACTTAAACTGGCCATTCGTGTCACATACCCCAATTTTATAAAAATAATGTATTTATTTTATTATATTCCTGAGACATTATGTTAAATTTAATGCTAAATAGGAATTGATGACTCAGCAGAGTCATTACAAATGGAATGTAAATCAGAATATTTTATTATTAATAAATAAATTATGGAGACAACAGCATGGGAGAGCTGTTAAAAGAGGTTACTGGTCAAACTGGTGGATGGAACTAGGTGGACAGGCAAAAGACAAGTGGCAGCATCCTCAAACACTTCCTAAGTTGCAGGTGGCAACTTCCCTATATTTGGGGTCATGATTCCCCAAGAAAGTGGAATCTGAGCAGGTGGCTCATTAATGACAGTTAACCCAACAAAGACCTAGGCAATCTTTTAAATAGTACTCAATTAACTGAGCTGAGGGTTCAACATTGTTCTGGAGGGAGAATACATTCAGGTGAATGTTATTCAGGAGTCCCATTGAGGAAGAGGGAAAAACAGTAAGGAAGTTGTTTGGAGAGTAATGTTGCAGTAACTTGGTTCCAGTACAGCTGTTTGGGCTGAGTGAATTATTCTGCTGCACCTAGTTCCAGCCAGGGAGACCAGAGCAAGCTCGGGGGTCCTGAGAATTGTTGTATGGGCACTCTCCAGGAGTTGGTAGGGAGGAACAGCCTCCCATTGCTGTTGTTTTCCACCGAATCAGGTTCTGTCATTTATCTTTATGTTGAAAGTATAAATGATTGTATGTTAAGTTTATCTTCTTATGTTTGAATAGTAATTTGTGTAGCGAAAGATAGTATCCCTAAATATTAGTAGTAGAATTATAGAGAGTTACTGTGATCTTTTTATCATTAGTATGATGTAATATATTTATATTACCATTATTGTATTTATGAAATACACAGATAATGTATTTATAATTTATGCAGTAACTGTTATATACTTTATGCAACAGATTGTAACTACAAATATAAACCTAGTTTGGATTTTTTTATTTGTTGAAATAGATACGCAGGGTTTACTCTGTGTACTTCAGAAGTTATTAAACAAAATTTGGAACAATAGTAAATTTGAACAATTACAGTATTTATACTTTGTTGTCTAGTTTGCAGAAGAATGATAATTACGGGCTTGAAATGTATAGCAGGTTATAAACACTAGGCCAGGAAGTTTTATTTTTAGCCAGTCATACTCTGCTAATTAATGTAGTACTCAAACCCTAGACAACGATTTATCCCGTCATTACTTATCAACTAAATACAATGTGCATAAACCCTAACATTTAAGATATCACAAAGATTGTAACAATGTTAAAAAAAAAAAACTAGACATCGTTTTTTTTTAAAACCAAAATAATAGCAGAACAGTAGTTCCCTCTCATTGATGAGTTTAATCTTTGTTTTTCATCTACCACTGGACTCCCATTTATCGACAGAGGCATAATTTCAAAACCTAGTTAATAAGTTTTACAACAAGAGAAACAAACAAAACAATATTTAGCTTATTCTTCAGGTTTGACCTCTACAGTTACTATCATTTTTTTTTAGCTCACATTACTAACAGGGTCGTGTTCAAAGTAATATCTTAAGCATTTCAATTTCTGTCATCTTTGAAAACTAGTTCGGGTCAAACCCTACCAACTATGTTTGAACAATTAAACCATTGCTATCGCTTTAAGACCACATTTACACCTACGGCCGCAGCCCACTTATCCTCAGAGCAATACGTAAACACAAAATTTAAACACACGCCACACCCAGCTCAAACCTACAGAATGAATGTAACATTTCATTTTATCAAAGCTTAAACTACACAGGAAGAGAAACGTATAAGAAAAACCAGTGTTAAATAGTAAGCAGTACATAGCATAGAATTAATAACAAAGACGCATGTGTTAAAAACAAGCCATTTTACAGGCAACTTTTCATATTAAGTTAACTTCCAAAAAAACTGGATGATAACCCCAATCTTTTCAAAATACAGTATTGAAACAAAAAAACCAGGGCTGTCACTTAGTCTTCAGAACAGGCCACAGCTTGTTTCGGTTATAATTCTTCTACAAACCCTAACTACCTTAAACGAATACATTACATATAAATACAACCATATTATACCACACATATCACCAGGATTAACATGTCCATGAACGTTGATAATAAACAGCCACAAGACCAAACGGCACTGAGCTAGCCACCAAGGCGGTCTATCAAAACCAAACCTTAACCATCCTAACCACCAAGGGAGAAAAAGCCATGGTGAAACTAGGCTTACCCGGAAGAAGCCAAGCGCCGAAGGTTGTGCCTCGTACGCCTTCAGGAGTAACCAGTGCCTGCACAGTATAAAATATCGAATCAGTTACAAATTTTTCTAAATAATAAACAATCTCTCTTAAATTGAAACCACGAAGCAATTGTTTAGCTTACCAGTGATTTTTGGAGGAAGTTGAAAACGTAGTGAATGACTTCGTAGCCACGAGTTAAGTCAAGTGGAAAACCCCACCCTGGTCAACAGTAGAAACGGGCTGGGAAACTCCAAGGTTACCTCCCAAAATGGAAGCCGTGATAGAAAAACAAGTCGAATGATACCCCCACGACATGGCCAGAGTAGTACTGGAAACACGAAGATAAAACCCTAGGTTTTAACCACCTCATGGCTGCCAATAGCAAGAATACAACGACTCCCAAACGCTATAATGGATAAGTACGAAGACAGGAACAACAGAGAAACTATTAGCAAACAGTAACAGCAGTAAAGGTAACTCGAAATGTTCAATAAACTCATAGAATGACAACAGCGGTGTTTACAGACTCTCGAATGATACAAATAACACACATCGTGAACTATAGTAGAACAAGAACTGCTACCTACAGCACTTCAGCAAGAAACACAGATCGGGAGGTTTTCTCAGAGCAGCCGAGCCTGAAGGCGGAGGAGAATGGCCAGGTAGGGTTTGGTCAACCTTTTATATAATCAAATATAAGGCTCAAGACTATCCACGTATCACATAAAATTATTACCCTGCCATGGGTTGACGATCCAAAGTCCATGATGCGTTTTAAATTATTGTATTTCAATTTAAAATCATTGCATGGATAAAACATAATCATAGCCTGGATATTCTCATATGGTCGAGACACCATATTTTAACCACCATATAGTGCATGTTAGAACAATGCCTCCGAAGTTGCCTAGTGAACATAAAACTTTGCCCTACAACCAACAGATTTAGGTTTAGACATTAATATTCAAATTTTCGATGAGGTTGTTATCATTATTGGATGAATTCAAAATCAGAGCATAGGTAATAAAGTGATTTCTTGGTTATTCATAATGTTAAAATAACATAACGCACATATCATTCCTTTTAAAAATAAAAAACATTAGGGTAATGCTTGGAATCTGACTTATGATTCAATGAGGGCGTTGTCCTATAATTATCAAAACCATGCATTATTGATATCGATCAAATTCGGTTTTAAACACTCTATATATAGAGAAGATGGTTTTGCATCATGAAAGTTATAAGGATAATGGCGTAACATTCAAGCTATAGATGGTTCACAATAACTTATCACCAATAATTCTTGTACCCTAGTTTCATAAAAAGACGACAACAGATATCGCATCCCTTTTAATGCTCTATTATAGTGTAGTAGTGTTGAGTATAGTAATTTACTTGTATCTGACAGTATACCTTATAATCATTAGAAATAAGAAAAGTAGATATTGGTAACTCCAGGTCTTCTACTGTTGAAGCTTCAAAGTCTAAACAAAGTCTAACTTTAATTATGACATGATAGGAGAAGATAATCAGGCTGTAAATTGAAATTATTTTTCAAGTCTATTAACTTGGCATCACACAGTAACAATAGATAAGCAGAAATGGTCTGAATATCATAATCCAGTGATCTTATACAGTGCTAGATAAGAGATATTGTTGCAACACTATAATATTATCAAAGAACAATACTCCATAGGGATACTTAAATCATTTTGATCAAGAACAATAGCTATCACCTTCTCCTGTAAATTGTCAATTCTCTATCAGTAAGATTACATGAATATTATAGGAAGGGATTTCTACCTTTTAAACACTTGACAACCTGTCTAGCATGTTTAGACTTTTACTGAACATTTTGGTACAATTAAATGAATTTTAATGCTTTAAAAGTTATTTGCAGCGACCCGTACTTTACCTGTATACCTATAAGTGAAAGACAAATTGATGCGTTAGCTCGGAAGCTAAGTAAGCCCAGTATGCTATGACAACTCCCCCTTGTGGTTGAAAAGCAGAAAAATAATCAGTAACGGTAAATAAAACCCACATTAAAATTTAAGTACAATAACAGATCTTTCAGACATATTTATAATCACTTGACTAAAACAAACATATCAAGGGATACATTTAATAACATTAAGTGCTATTTTTAAAAGTTTTAAATTTTTTGAAATATTTGGGTTTTGACATGTGGTATCAGAGCATGGTTCAAATACTAGGCCTTGATGTGACTCAACTAGTTTCCGCAAAACAGTGACCATGAAAAGAAAATTTATATATATACATATAATGTACTAACTTGTATTTTTGTTTCATAAACACAGAGCAGAAAATTTCCTTTTTCTGAATCTAACAGGCAGGTATGGAAAAGCTAGGAGAATATGCTGAGGAAGGATCTCCAAACACTGCGACTAGGCAGATGTCTAGAGAACCTGTGATGGAGAAGGTAGTTGCTCACTCCTCAGAATTGATGCAAACCATAAAAGGTTTAAAGACTGAGATAGAAACAGCCAAGAAGGATAACGAAAGGATTCTGAAAACTCAGGAGCAGTTAAATCAATTATTGATGGAAACATTTCAGACAGAAGCAAGAAGTAAAAGAGCTGAATCTGAAGGAGCTAGTCATCAAAAGGGGTCTAAAAGGGTGAAACTAGTTAAATCCGACAGCAGTTCGTCCTCTGAAGGAAGAAAGGAACAACACAGCTATCACACCACTAGTGACAGCAGTGAGGTTGAGTTGTATGACAGAAAGAAGAAATTCAGACCTTATGAAGAGATTTTCGGGGAGTTTAAGAAAATAAAACCCCCAACTTTCAACGGAGAATCTGAAACAGGAGAAGAGGCAGAATCCTAGTTATCCGGGATGAGAAAATATTTCCAGATTTACAACTATTCAAATCAGCTGAAGGCACGAATGGCCATCTATAATCTTTCTGGAAAGGTGGATATATGGTGGCAGGACTTGAAAAGGGTCAAGGGGATCAAGGAAAAAGAGGTCAATTGGAGTACCTTTAAAAGATACTTCAAAAAGAAATTTTTGTCTGAACAATACTATGAAGAGAGGGCCAAGGAATTTTATGAACTGAAGCTAGGATCTATGACGATGAAGGACTTAAGCAGTAAGTTCTTAAGACTGTTAAGATATGTGTCGTATTTTGTTGAAGAGAAACCTAAAATACAACGGTTTCTTAGCTGTCTGCCATATCATATCAAGGACAGAATTGAATATGATAACCCCAAAACTTTGGAAAAGGCTATGTGAAAGGCTAATTTCCGTTTTGAACAGAATAGAAAGAAAGAAGGGATAGCTAATTGGAAGGCTAAAAAGAACAGTAATCAGTTTGAGTACAAGAAAAAGGAGTTTGTACCCTAGAAAAATTTCAATAATAACAAGAACGGAAACCATTTTAATGGTAAAAACTTCCAGGGAAGTAAAAATGGAGCTGCAAATCATTCCAACAATTTCAAGGGCAGCAAGGAGGCTTCCAACAATCATGGAAATTACACTAAGAATTTTGAGCGAAAGGATCCTGTTAAGTGTTGGGAGTGCAATGGCACACACTATGCTTCAGTTTGCCCAAATCGGAAGAAACCAAATAACAATATTCATACTATACAAGATGAAATGACTGTTGGAGACTTTGCAGGGACTATGCCCCGAATCAATGCAGCATTGGAGAACCGCCAAGCTGACTATCAAACATTCATGGTGGAAGTAGGAGGTATGGTTAACAAAACCCCTGTAACTATTTTAATCGATCCAGGTGCTAGCCTTAGCTATATTTCACTGCATATAGTAGAAAAATGTAATTTGACTGTTGAAAGGTTTGATAACTCTTGGTCAGTACAACTAGCCACTGGGGCAAAAAGGAAAGTGAACTGTTATGTTAGGGAATGTGCCCTAGTTATGAATGATTTCAAAACTACTATTAAGTTAAATATTCTGCCACTTGGTTCGTATGACATACTTATTGGTATGGACTGGTTAGAACAGCATAAAGTAGTTTTAAACTGTTTTGATAAAACTTTTACCTGTGTAAATAACAATGAACAGCCTGTAACTGTTAAGGGTATTCCTAGGAAAACAGTAATCAGGCAGATTTCTGCTTTACAACTTAAAAGAGCAGTCAGAAAATGGTGCAAAGCCTATGCTGTAACTATTACAGATGAGACAGTTAAGTCTGAAATTAACAAGAAAACAGTAGAGGATATTCCTGTAGTAAATGAATTTATTGATGTTTTTCCGGAGGAAATCCCAGGATTACCTCCCAAAAGAGAACTGGATTTTACAATTGAGCTGGTACCAGGTGCTGTACCCAGTTCAAAGGCTCCGTATCGTATGACTATTTTGGAGCTTAATGAATTAAAAACTCAATTAAAGGAGTTAGTAGATAAGAATTACATTCAACCCAGTGTGTCCCCTTGGGGAGCACCAGTAATTTTTGTTAAAAAGAAGGACGGAACTATGCGACTTTGCATAGATTACCGTCAACTGAACAAGATGACGATTAAAAACAGATATCCGTTGCCTCGCATAGATGATTTGTTTGATCAACTACGTGGAGCTACGGTGTTCTCTAAGATAGACCTAAGATCGGGTTATCATCAGGTGAGGATTAAAGAAGAGGACATATTTAAGACAGCTTTCACAACGAGGTATGGACATTACGAATTTTTCGTAATGCCATTCGGGCTTACTAATGCCCCAGCCATCTTTATGTGCCTAATGAATAACATAATGCATAAATACTTAGATAAATTTGTTGTCGTATTCATCGATGACATTCTAATTTATTCTAAGAATGAAGAGGAGCATAAAGAACATTTACGGGTAGTCTTACAAGAACTACAAGAGTAGCAGCTCTTTGCGAAGTTTAGTAAGTGTGACTTCTTCAAAGATGAAATCTAGTACTTAGGACATGTAGTCACCAAGGAAGGGATTTCAGTTGATCCTGAAAAGATCTGGGCAATTGAGGATTGGCCAGTACCAAAAGACATAACAGATGTTAGGTCCTTCATGGGAATTACTGGTTATTATCGGAGATTCATTGAAGGCTTTTCAAAAATAACCAACCCAATCACTTCCTTGCAAAAGAAAGGCAAGAAGTTTTATTGGAACTTGAAGTGTGAAGAAAACTTTAAGAAATTAAAGACTTTATTAACAACTGCGCCTATTCTAAGAATAGCAGATCCTAATAAGGATTTCGTGGTTTGCACCAATGCTTGTAATGACGGTCTAGGCGGAGTGTTGACTCAGGACGGACATGTCATTGCCTATGAGTCTAGGAAGCTGAAAATTCATGAAAAGAATTATGCCACTTATGACTTAGAATTAGCTGTTGTTATTCATGCCTTAAAGATGTGGCGACACCACTTAATAGGAAGGAAGTTTACCTTAATGACTGACAATAAGGGTCTAAAATACCTTTTAGACCAGCCTAACTTAAATGCAAGGCAAGCCAGATGGTTGGCCTTCTTAAGTGAGTACGATTTCGAAATTCAGCACATAAAAGGAAAGGAAAATAAGGTGGCTGATGCTTTGAGCAGAAATGCAAGGCTGAATTTTATATCATCTAGCAGCACTTATACCTCTGATTTAAATGAACAGTTGGCTGAAGGGATTAAATTAGATGAATTTTATCAAAAGTTACAAGCTACAGCTAAAGAAGAACCTACAGAAAGTTTAGTAAAAGGGTTACAGCCTAAACATAGATGGATTTTTATTGTTTAAGGACAGACTATATGTGCCTAATGTATCCAAGGTCAAATTACTAATTCTAGATGAAGTGCATAAAACCCCTTACTCAGGGCATCCAGGCTACCAGAAGAATGTCACCATGTTGAGAAAAGATTATTTTTGGCCTAATATGAAATCTGAAACAGCTGAGTATATAGCTAGATGTTTGGACTGTCAACAAGTAAAAACAGAACATCAACATCCAGCGGGGTTATTACAACCTTTGCCTATTCCTAGTTGGAAATGGGAGATAATCAGTTTAGATTTCATTACCGGTTTACCCAGAAATCGAAATCAGAATGATTCAATTATGGTGGTAGTAGATAAGTTAAGTAAATCAACACACTTTATTCCTGTTAAAACCACTTACAAGGCTACAAACATAGCTGACATTTTTCTGAAACAGATTTTTAGGTTACATGGGGTCCCAAAAGTTATTATTTCAGACTGGGATCCTAAATTCACATGAAATTTCTGGAAATCCTTGTTTAAAGGATTAAACACAACACTGAATTTCAGCACTTCTTTCCATCCTCAGACGGACGGACAAATGGAAAGAGTTAATCAGGTATTGGAAGATCTGCTAAGGATGTATGTTAAGGACCAACCAGGTAAGTGGGAGGATTACTTATATTTAGCAGAATTTGCATACAATAACAGTTATCAATCATCAGCTAAGTTCAGTCCCTTTGAAATTCTGTATGGGCGTAAATGTAACACCCCTATCTCTTGGAATAATCCAGTAGACAGATTAGTGTTAGGTCCTGAATTATTAAAAGAAATGGAGCAGATTGTGAAACAAGTGCAGGTAAATTTGAAGATTGCTCAGGATCGGCAAAAGAGTCAAGCAGATTTGAAAAGAACTCCTAAAGAGTTCCATGTAGGTGAACATGTGTTCATCAAGGTAAGACCAAAGAAGAGCTCCCTAAGACTGGGGAGTTGTGCAAAATTAGCGCCACATTACTGTGGTCCGTTTGAAATTTTATCTAGAATTGGTCAAGTTGCATATCAGCTAGCATTACCACCTAATTTAAAAGTGCACAATGTTTTCCTATTTCTGTTCTAAAAAAGTATGTTCATGATGCTACTCATGTTATTGATTGGAACATTGTACAGGTAGAACCAAAAGGGGAAGTTCTAGTGGAACCGGATTGTATCCTTGGGAGGAGGGAAATTACTCTGCGGAACCGCACAATTGGACAGCTGAAGGTGCAATGGAAGCACCTTAGTCCTGAAGAAGCTACCTGGGAACTGGAAAGTAAGATGCGGGAAGCATACCCAAATCTATTCCAGCAGGTGGTTGAGGATGAGGAATAAGTAACATTGAGGACGATGTTACATTTTAAGGGGGTGTGTATGTCACATACCCCAATTTTGTAAAAATAATGTATTTATTTTATTATATTCCTGAGACATTATGTTAAATTTAATGCTAAATAGGAATTGATGACTCAGCAGAGTCATTAGAAATGGAATGTAAATCAGAATATTTTATTATTAATAAATAAATTATGGAGACAACAGCATGGGAGAGCTGTTAAAAGAGGTTACTGGTCAAACTGGTGGATGGAACTAGGTGGACAGGCAAAAGACAAGTGGCAGCATCCTCAAACACTTCCTAAGTTGCAAGTGGCAACTTCCCTATATTTGGGGTCATGATTCCCTAAGAAAGTGGAATCTGAGCAAGTGGCTCATTAATGACAGTTAACCCAACAAAGACCTAGGCAATCTTTTAAATAGTACTCAATGAACTGAGCTGAGGGTTCAACATTGTTCTGGAGGGATAATACATTCAGGTGAATGTTATTCAGGAGTCCCATTGAGGAAGAGGGAAAAAGAGTAAGGAAGTTGTTTGGAGAGTAATGCTGCAGTAGCTTGGTTCCAATACAACTGTTTGGGCTGAGTGAATTATTCTGCTGCACCTAGTTCCAGCCAGGGAGACCAGAGCAAGCTCGGGGGTCCTGAGAAGTGTTGTCTGGGCACTCTCCAGGAGTTGGTAGGGAGGAACAGCCTCCCATTGCTGTTGTTGTCCACAGAATCAGGTTCTGTCATTTATCTTTATGTTGAAAGTATAAATGATTGTATGTTAAGTTTATCTTCTTATGTTTGAATAGTAATTTGTGTAGCGAAAGATAGTATCCCTAAATATTAGTAGTAGAATTATAGAGAGTTACTGTGATCTTTTTATCATTAGTATGATGTAATATCTTTATATTACCATTATTGTATTTATGAAATACGCAGATAATGTATTTATAATTTATGCAGTAACAGTTATATACTTTATGCAACAGATTGTAACTACAAATATAAACCTAGTTTGGATTTTTTTATTTGTTGAAATAGATACGCAGGGTTTACTCTGTGTACTTCAGAAGTTATTAAACAAAATTTGGAACAATAGTAAATTTGAACAATTACAGTGTTTATACTCTGTTGTCTAGTTTGCAGAAGAATGATAATTACAGGCTTGAAATGTATAGCAGGTTATTAACACTAGGACAAGAAGTTTTATTTTTAGCCAGTCATACTCTGCTGATTAATGTAGTACTCAAACCCTAGACAACGATTTATCCCGTCATTACTTATCAACTAAATACAATGTGCATAAACCCTAACATTTAAGATATCACAAAGATTGTAACAATGTTAAAAAAAAAAAACTAGACATTGTTTTTTTTTAAAACCAAAATAATAGCAAAACTGTAGTTCCCCTCATTGATGAGTTTAATCTTTGTTTTTCATCTACCACTGGACTCCCATTTATCGACAGAGGCATAATTGCAAAACCTAGTTAATAAGTTTTACAACAAAAGAAACAAACAAAACAATATTTAGCTTATTCTTCAGGTTTGACCTCTACAGTTACTATCATTTTTTTTTAGCTCACATTACTAACAGGGTCGTGTTCAAAGTAATATCTTAAGCATTTCAATTTCTGTCATCTTTGAAAACTAGTTCGGGTCAAACCCTACCAGCTATGTTTGAACAATTAAAACATTGCTATCGCTTTAAGACCACATTTACACCTACGGCCGCAGCCCACTTATCCTCAGAGCAATACGTAAACACAGAATTTAAACACACGCCACACCCAGCTCAAACCTACAGAATGATTGTAACATTTCATTTTATCAAAGCTTAAACTACACAGGAAGAGAAACGTATAAGCAAAACCAGTGTTAAATAGTAAGCAGTACATAGCATAGAATTAATAACAAAGACGCATGTGTTAAAAACAAGCCATTTTACAGGCAACTTTTCATATTAAGCTAACTTCCAAAAAAACTGGATGTTAACCCCAGTCTTTTCAAAATACAGTATTGAAACAAAAAAACCAGGGCTGTCACTTAGTCTTCAGAACAGGCCACAGCTTGTTTCGGTTATAATTCTTCTACAAACCCTAACTACCTTAAACGAATACATTACATATAACTACAACCATATTATACCACACATATCACCAGGATTAACATGTCCATGAACGTTGATAATAAACAGCCACAAGACCAAACAACACTGAGCTAGCCACAAAGGCGGTCTATCAAAACCAAACCCTAACCATCCTAACCACCAAGGGAGAAAAAGCCATGGTGAAACCAGGCTTACCCCGAAGAAGCCAAGCGTTGAAGGTTGTGCCTCGTACGCCTTCAGGAGTAACCAGTTCCTGCACAGTATAAAATATCGAATCAGTTACAAATTTTTCTAAATAATAAACAATCTCTCTTAAATTGAAACCACGAAGCAATTGTTTAGCTTACCAGTGATTTTTGGAGGAAGTTGAAAACGCAGTGAATGACTTCGTAGCCACGAGTTAAGTCAAGTGGAAAACCCCACCCTGGTCAACAACAGAAATGGGCTGGGAAACTCCAAGGTTACCTCCCAAAATGGAAGCCATGACAGAAAAACAAGTCGAATGATACCCTCACGACATGGCCAGACTAGTACTGGAAACACGAAGATAAAACCCTAGGTTTTAACCACCTCATGGCTGCCAATAGCAAGAATACAACGACTCCCAAACGCTATAATGGATAAGTACGAAGACAGGAATAACAGAGAAACTATTAGCAAACAGTAACAGCAGTAAAGGTAACTCGAAATGTTCAATAAACTCATAGAATGACAACAGCGGTCTTTACAGACTCTCGAACGATACAAAGAACACACATCGTGAACTGTAGCAGAACAAGAACTGCTACCTACAGCACTTCAGCAAGAAACACAGACCGGGAGGTTTTCTCAGAGCAGTCGATCCCGAAGGCGGAGGAGAATTGCCAAGTAGGCTTTGGTCAACCTTTTATATCATCAAATATAAGGCTCAAGACTATCCACATATCACATAAAATTATTACCCTGCCATGGGTTGACGATCCAAAGTCCATGATGCGTTTTAAATTATTGTATTTCAATTTAAAATCATTGCATGGATAAAACATAATCATAGCCTGGATATTCTCATATGGTCGAGACACCATATTTTAACCACCATATAGTGCATGTTAGAACAATGCCTCCGAAGTTGCCTAGTGAACATAAAACTTTGCCCTACAACCAACAGATTTAGGTTTAGACATTAATATTCAAATTTTCGATGAGGTTGTTATCATTATTGGATGAATTCAAAATCAGAGCATAGGTAATAAAGTGATTGCTTGGTTATTCATAATGTTAAAATAACATAGTGCACATATCATTCCTTTTAAAAATAAAAAACATTAGGGTAATGCTTGGAATCTGACTTATGATTCAATGAGGGCATTGTCTTATAATTATCAAAACCATGCATTATTGATATCGATCAAATTCGGTTTTAAACACTCTATATATAGAGAAGATGGTTTTGCATCATGAAAGTTATAAGGATAATGGCGTAACATTCAAGCTATAGATGGTTCACAATAACTTATCACCAATAATTCTTGTACCCTAGTTTCATAAAAAGACGACAACAGATATCACACCCCTTTTAATGCTCTATTATAGTGTAGTAGTGTTGAGTATAGTAATTTACTTGTATCTGACAGTATACCTTATAATCATTAGAAATGAGAAAAGTAGATATTGGTAACTCCAGGTCTTCTACTGTTGAAGCTTCAAAGTCTAAACAAAGTCTAACTTTAATTATGACATGATAGGAGAAGATAATCAGGCTGTAAATTGAAATTATTTTTCAAGTCTATTAACTTGGCATCACACACTAACAATAGATAAGCAAAAATGGTCTGAATATCATAATCCAGTGATCTTATACAGTGCTAGATAAGAGATATTGTTGCAACACTATAATATTATCAAAGAACAATACTCCATAGGGATACTTAAATCATTTTGATCAAGAACAATAGCTATCACATTCTTCTGTAAATTGTCAACTCTCTATCAGTAAGATTACATGAATATTACAGGAAGGGATTTCTACCTTTTAAACACTTGACAACCTGTCTAGCATGTTTAGACTTTTACTGAACATTTTGGTACAGTTAAATGAATTTTAATGCTTTAAAAGTTATTTGCAGCGACCCGTACTTTACCTGTATACCTGTAAGTGAAAGACAAATTGATGCGTTAGCTCGAAAGCTAAGTAAGCCCAGTCTGCTATGACAACTCCCCCTTGTGGTTGAAAAGCAGAAAAACAATCAGTAACGGTAAATAAAATCCACATTAAAATTTAAGTACAATAACAGATCTTTCAGACATATTTATAATCACTTGACTAAAACAAACAGATCAAGGGATGCATTTAATAACATTAAGTGCTATTTTTAAAAGTTTTAAATTTTTCGAAATATTTGGGTTTTGACAATTCGTAACCCAAAAAACTTGCTTGATTACAAAACAGATTGCACTCCTGACCAACTCACTATATTTGAAATCCATACGACAAAACATGGATCAAAGGAATATAAAATAATATTAGCACATCTTACTGACGTTTTGGCTAAATTCCATGAGCATTATCCCCTTTAACTGTTGCAAAAATAAAACATATTACTTTTGAACATTCACATCAGGACTGGAGGAAAACGTTGGGGCTTATGTCTTCTTAAAGAACTCTTTCGCATGGCGTGCCACATCAGCCTCCAAAATAGCCTCCAAAACAACATTAGAGCCTGTTAATTCTGCAATGAAGGAGCAGTAGTCAACTTAGATGGCATACTACATGACAACCAAATCTGGTCTGTTGGACCACAGTGCTCAAACACAATGATATTAAAGTTCAATTTATAATATAAGTCATTTAAGAAGAAAGAAGAATTTTTGCTGACAGATAATTTCAGATTGTCAATTTAAGCTATTAATACCTTTGCACTTGGGCAAAAGCCCTGCACTTTTTGCAGAGACAGGAAGAACTATAGTCTGACCAGCTTTTGGCAAACTTTCAAGGCTCTCCTGTTGCTTAGAATATTGAGCGTTGTCTGAGACTCCGAAATATGTATCCTTCACACCTGGGGATTTTGCTAGACGTCCATAAGCTGTTGCTTGGCATTGGACAGAACTTGGGGCCTCTGTGTTTAAGACTTACAACAATTGCATTAGTAAATTATAAATGAAACTACTACAAAAAGGAAATGTATCATGCATATGAGTCTATTACTGTTCACTACTATATTTTTAATAAATATTATTTTCAAACTATCATTTTTCTAGCAACCAACCCTGGAGATGCTTTCCATATTCTTCTGAATCCCATCAATTGCTCTGTGAGTATGATCCAAAGTTGTTGAACCTGAAAGTCAATCAACAGTTCCAACCAATGAATGGCAGAAGTCAATGCCGAATAAGTTTATGCCAGGATTCTGAACATTAATGTGTGACTCAAACATTATGTTTTTATTTTGTAAATATAAGACTTGATAGTATTTTCATAGCATCTGAATTTACACTGTCAATTCGAAGAAACATCAGCCCTCGGGTACTATTTTCCAATAACGAAGGTTCATATATTTACAAGATTTGGATGCCTATTGTGTTTTCTGAAGTACTATTAAAAAGAACATATAACTTCTCCCAGTGGACTTCTGGTTATCAGGTTCAAAATGTTTGTAAGCCTTTTTTTGCACAAGTATTCAATTTCTATTCATTGCACATCTCAAAACTTATGCTATCTCTTGGAGCTTCATTTTCTATAAAAATTGGCGAAGCTATCGTTAAGGAGAATTTTAAAATAAGGAAGAAGACTTTACCTCAGGTCCAGACAATAAAGGTAGCACATTATCTACAATTATTTCTTTATCATATTATAACTTTCGACAGGATAAGAGCTGTTAAATTTTGAGCATTAATTCACAACACTCTAGGATCTTCACTAAGAGAATAACATATGCAGTATATCAATGCATAACAATCACAATAAGTATGAAAAGCATCACAAGAATCAAAAGCATGAGAGACAAGAGACACAGAGTTTCCGTGGGGAAAACCCTAAGGTGAAAAACCCCACAACTTCCTCAGAGATAGAGAGAGCAATGGCTCAACCAAAGTACAACCAAAACACACTGAGATAGTCTCCTAGCAGCAGATGATCCTCCTCCTCACTAGTGCGCCACTTTTTGAGTGAGAGAGATATACTTTTCCGAATGATCTAAATAGAGATCACCTGATCTCTATTTATACTAACCTGTTTTCCCAGTGACCTTATGGGGCCGACTTGTCTATCTAGGTACATCCACATTATAATATATATATTTCAGGGCCGACCCCACACATGGTGGTCTAATAACCCATCGGCAAGTACACACACTTGTGACACTTGTCAATCCACATGACTACACTTCCTTATAGAGGAATGCCACATCTCTAATAAGGGTACAATAAATATATATGAAATACATAGATGAAATACATTCTGAAGTTACATATACATCAACACTCCATCTTAACTAGGAAGGTATTTCTCGACACAGATCTGCTAGACAAGTCTTCTTCTCGGGATCACTGTCATCGTCATTGTCACTGCTGCTACTATCTCAACCAATCTCTGACTCTACTCGTCATAGGAAGTTCTACAGAGCCAGTCCTTTTTTATACTGGACATAGGCCCACCACCTGCAGGTCTTCATCATCACTGGCCATATTGTGGAATCCTCGGGACTTATTACGTGCATCACAAAACTTCAAAAGAGCATCCCAGTCTATTACGAGCACACGGATCTACCTATAGGATCTCCCAGGGCCATATTATATGTGACCTCACCACAAAACCTCGCAAGAGCATCCCAGGCTGTTACGAGCACACAACTCTACATATAGGATCTCCCAGGGACATATTATATGTGGTCACCACAAAACCTCGCAAGAGCATCCCAGGCTGTTACGAGCACACAGCTCTACCTATAGGATCTCCCATGGACAAATTATATGTGGTCATGGAAAAACCTCACAAGAGCATCCCAGGACTTATTACGGGCACACAGCCCAACCTATCGGATCTCCTAGGGACATATTATATGCCATAGGACAAAACCTCGAAAGAGCATCTGCCAGATATCCCAGGGCCAGATTATATGCCATAGGAAAAACCTCGAAAGACTATCTGCAGATCTCCTAGGGCCAAAATATATGTCCTCCCAGAGCAAAACCTCGAAATAGCATTTGCCAGATATCCCAGGGCCAAATTATATGCCATAGGCAAAACCTCGAAAGACTATTTGCAAATCTCCCAGGGCCAAATTATATGCTCATCTACACAACCTGATCCACGGCCATAGAGTATCATCCTGATACTAACCATACATCATCCTGATGTATACATGATCATCCTGATCATCATCACTGCAACATCCTGCTGCAATTCATCTGGAGCAACATCCTAAAGCTCGTCATCCATGATCATCCTGATCATACAATGCATCTACCTGATGCATACCAAGTATCTACCTGATACATATCATCATACATGATCCACCTGATCATACAATGTATCCACCTGATACAAATACAAATACATGATACATATCACCATACATGATCCACCTGATCATACAATGTATCCACCTGATACATATACAGATACATGGTCCAAGCATCCAACATGATGCATATACAAAATACATACAAATGATCCTACTAATCATATCCAACATCCAACATGATGCGTACATACATATAAATGATCCAACTGATCATATCCAGCATCCAACATGATGCATACATACATATAAATGATCCAACTGATCATATCCATCATCCAACATGATGCGTACATACATATACATATAAATGATCCAACTAATCATATCCAGCATCCAACATGATGCATACATACATATATAAATGATCCAACTGATCATACAAAGCAAAAACCAGAACATCATCCTGATGCTCATCATCCAACACTTACATCCACAGCCATGTGAAGGATCCTCCTTCCAACATGCTTGGAATGGCTTCAGCAAATGTGTCCATCACTTCTTCCTCGAAGTGTCATCAATCTGAAGAACTCCAAGCCTCTCCCTGAAGTACTTGAACTTCACCCTGGCTAATGGCTTCGTCACCACATTTGCAATCTGCTCATCCGTCGCAATGTACAGGAGCTTCACAGCTCCTCTCTGTACCATATCCCTGATATAGTGATATTTGATCTCTATGTGTTTCGACCTGCCATGAAACACAAGGTTATCGGACAGCTTCACACAACTCTGGTTATCACAGAAGATACCAGTAGCATCCAACGGGAGATCAAATAACTTAGACAGTAGCTTCCGTAGCCATACTGCCTCACAACTAGCTGAACAGGCTGCAACATACTCTACCTCAGCTGTACTCAATGCTACATAGGACTGCTTCTTGCTAAACCAAGAGATCACACCCGATCCCATACTGAAGCAGCATCTAGATGTGCTCTTCCTATCTGTAGCACTGCCAGCCCAATCTGAATCAACATAACCTTGCAGGTTAAAATTTTGATTTGCTTCATACTGTTGATGTATATGTAACTTCGGAATGTATTTCGCATATATGTATATTGTATTCCTATAGAGATGGTTTTATTCCTCTATAAGGAAGTGTCGTCATTTATATTGTAAGTGTCGTAACTTATACTTGATGTGTTATTAGACCACCTTGTTGGGGTCGGCCCTGTATAAGTCATGTGGGTCAAAGGGTTATTAGACCACCCTATTGGGGGTCGGCCATGTGGGTCAAAGGGTTATTAGACCACCCTATTGGGGGTCGACCCAGTCAGCATTATATTATGTGGTTAAGTTCGAGCCTACATGAGTTAGGTAAAAAGGCAAGTCAAGTCAAGTATAAATAGAGTGCGGGAGGCACTCTATTTACTCACTCACTTCTCACACATGCACTCAAGGAGGAGTGGCGCACTTATGGAGGAGGAGGATCTGCTGCTAGGTTATGGCTATCTCTCTTGGTTGGTTGTATCATTGCTCTATCTATCTCTGAGGAAGTTATTGGGGTTTTTCACCTTTATGGTTTTCCCCAAGTAAATCTTTGTGTCTCTTGTGTGCTTGCATTATTGTCTCCATGATTGATATGATGTAGATATGCTGTACATGTTGTTCTCTCAGTTAAGATCCTAGATCATATTGAAGTAAATTCTGAAAATTTAACATGGTATCAGAGCTAGCCTGAAAGAAGGCATGATATGGCATGTATGACACTTGTTGCACTTACGATGCTAGGGCTTGATATAGCAAAAACCCGTCATCGTAGCACTTTCGCTATAAATCCGTTTTGGCGAAGTTTTCGGATCTGAAATTGTTACAGCCCGAAGCTAAGATCTCCAGGTATCTTGTGTCCAAAGGACAACCTCTAATTCGTTGTACTTTGTGATTTATGATCTGTACAATATAGGGTTTCTGCCTCTTCCAGATCTGAGTCAAAATCAGGTGACCTTGGGAAAAAGGTCATATCTTGGGCTAGGAAGTTCCAAATGACATTTTGTAAAAAGTGACAGGTAGTACACAGTCTGTACTATCTCAAAAAACTTTTTCAGAGTCCGAAGTTGAACCAGTGACACGTGGCACGCCGTACAAGTTCGCTCTCCTGTATTATCCCATAAACAGGTCATGTTGCGACATTTGGCATAAATCTCTCTCAGAGAGTCCAATTGAGGTCATATCTGTCAGGATGGAAAGGTAACAGGCCGAGATATCTCAGAAAAATTTTTCAGAGGCCGAAGTTGAAACAGTGACACGTGGCACGCCGTACAAGTTCGCTCTCCTGTTTTATCCCAAAACAGGTCACGTTGCGACATTTGGCATAACTCTCTCTCAGAGAATCCAATTGAGGTCAAACCTATCAGGATGGAAAGATAACAGGTCAGGCTATCTCAGGAAACTTTTTCAGACCCTGTGGATCAAAAATTTCGGAGTTACACCAGAAACAATCAGGTACATATTTCTGTCAAAACAGAATTATTTTTTGGTACCTTCATTCATGGCTTCCGGAATTTAGGGCTTTGGAGAAAGTTGGAATTTTTGTAATCGGAGACCACGGCTGGATGCTACTCATCAAAATAGAAATTTAGAGACCAATATCAGAATTTTTGGTTGGGCAGAAGTCCGGGCTTGATTAGACCCTAGTTCGGGACTTTGATCAGAAAAGTGGAAAAATAAGGCTTCTGTAAAAATGGGAATTTTTGAAATCTGCGACCACGGCTGGAAGCTCCTCAGAAAAATAGAAGCCTAGAGATTTGGATCAAACATTTTGATTGGGAAGAAGAGTGGGCTTCATCAAACCCCAGGTTAGGGTCACGTCCAGTGAATCCGAAAGTTTCAAAGGCAAAATTGAGGAGTGAAACTTTGCAGTTTTCAAATTCTGAATATACCAGTTTGATCAGCTCATCAAGGCGCATATTTCTATCCTTTCGAAAGTTTGAAATTCAAAGTTTGAATTTTTGGGGTTTCTCTGACAAACCCATATCCAGCTCCAGGTCCAGTTCTTGCAAATCAAGTGGATTGGGTTAATCCTAGAAGAAGATGGATTGATCATCTGCATGAGTAAAGAAGTTCCTGTTTCAGAGGGAGATGAGGCTAAGGCCTTACATAAGAAGATTACAAGCGATCTCAACAGGTATGACTCATCGAGGTATGTTTCGATATTTGTCCATGATTAAGTTTATGGTATGTCTTCATGTTATTACGGTTAGTACAATTTTGATTTAAGATTTGTCGTATCACCTTAACAAATTTATGAATGCATGATAGAAGATATTCATTGGTTAGGGTGTTGACACTTATGATTGTACTAATGCATTATGGTGTTGTATGAGGTTTATGTTGTCTACTAATATGAAAGGTACACCAAGAAAGACAAATCATGTTCTGGTCCAAGAACATATGATCATGATAACATGAGGACAAAGATTCATCCATTGTCATGGATCTCATAGAAGATCCATTTACGAGGTATGTATAACTTGGTTTTGTAATAGTTAACCTATGAGATATACAGGTTACTAGCACAAGTCATTGAAGAAGAACAAGAAGACATCATGAGGGTATGTTAGACATAAATAGCTAGCATGCTAATCCAGGTATGTTTTTCCTATATCAAGCTAGAATCCTACCTTGTGTTAGGATCTTATACTGTTGTTGATAATGATTATTCATGAAGTCATAGGTTTGAATAATCATGGTTGGATGTATATTATTGTTCTTACTATAATTGATGATATGACTAACCAGAATAATCATGAAGGTATAGGTTTGAATAATCACAGGATTTATGCATATTATATCTCTTATTTTAATTGATGATTTAACTAACCTAAAGAGTCATAGGTTTGATTAATTACAGGTTTAGACATGTTATGTTTCTTATGATTTGACTAACCATAAGAATGCTTGAATACTAATGCTTATTATTTCTGTTTGAAATGATCATGGCTATACATGCTTGAGATTATTGTGTTTTAATAGTATACTAATGAATGTATGATTTTATATGAGATCACAAATTCATGATACTAATAAGCATGCATAGGGACCAAGGATGAATATGAGATTCAAGAACAGGTAATCCAGGAAGCAAAGATCAAGAGGGAGTACACTCCAGTGGTTTATGCAAGGATGCAGATATTCAGAGGGAGTTGTCCATCTCTCTACATTCCACAACAGAAAGGTGTATAAGAAGCTACTTCAGATTAGGACTCCAGCAGCTCCTGTAAGGAAGCAAAGACTTAGAGGGAGTCCACCCAACGAACAAACAAAGATAAGTATTTTAATTATCATTTCTTGCATATGTGTTTGTTTAAGTAAAATTGTTCAATGATGTATATGTTCATCTTCCTAGACTTAGGATATGTATTGTGCATATTAGAATAGTTACATTGATGAACAGTATACTACTAATATACATGGGTAAGTGGTCTATGGCACTGTACAACATTCCATTGCTACTTATCTAGAATGAAACCTCTTTGCTGACATGTTGGGAGTTGTGCACACTCTTAACAATGTTCTGGTAGAGATTGGAAGGCATCTAGAAAGTTACGGGATATGGATAAATGTTGTATTGAAGCATTGGCTAAGATAATTGCATGACTGTATGACATATTTATTTATGTGTAAGAATTTGTTCTGAAAACTGTGAGATGTTTTCTAATCATGCAATTTAACTTGTTGTGTAGGAAAGATCATATGCCATCACCTACAAAAGAAGAACTACAACATTTGTTCAGCAACAAAAATTATCTATTGAAGATATTGAAGTTCCCAGGATCTGGGATGAAGAAATAGAATGCCATGATCCGTCGATCATGAAGAATGATGTTTGGGATGTAGTCCCAAGACGTGAAGGGAAGTTTGTTATGACTTCCAAAAAGGAACTATCAGATCAAGCATGTTGCAGATGGCAGCATTGAGATGAAATAGAAGATGCACCAGATGGATTTCAAGACAGCGTGGTGTAGTCATTTATGTGTGCAGAACTTGGTATGGTAGGATAGACAACTTTCTATCCAGTTTGGGCTTTACCAAGAGTAAAGCGGATTCCAACCCTTACTACAAGGTTGAGGAAGGAAATCTAGTGATACTACTTTTGTATGCAGATAACCTGTTTGTTACAGGTGAAAATAGATTGATTGCCGACACGCAGCAGAAGCTTACTACCGAGTCCGAGATGAAGAACTTGGGAATGATGCACTATTTTTTTTTGGCATGGAGGTGTGGCAGAGTGATGGAATCTTCCTTAGACAAGGGAAGTATGCAGTAGAGATCCTGAAGAGGTTCGGGATGATGGACTGAAAGGCTATGGCCACACCTATGGCATCGAATCTGAAGCTTCTATGTGATGCTTCATCTGAGTTGGTTGATGTCTCTATGTATCGTCAAATGATTGGGTCCTTGATGTACCTGATGAACACGAGACCAGATATTTGCTTTGCTGTGAACACATTGAGCCAGTTCCTGATGAATCCGAGGAGTGTTCACCTGGTTGCTGTAAAGCATATTCTAAGGTACCTGAAGGGTACAGTGGATTATGGGCTCAGGTATGAGGTGAATCAAAAGTTTAACCTGCAGGGTTATGTTGATTCAGATTGGGCTGGCAGTGCTGCAGATAGGAAGAGCACATTTGGGTGCTGCTTCAGTATGGGATCAGGTGTGATCTCTTGGTTTAGCAGGAAGCAGTCTTGCGTAGCACTGAGTACAGCTGAGGCAGAGTATGTTGCAGCCTGTTCAGCTAGTTGTGAGGCAGTATGGCTACGGAAGCTACTGTCTGAGCTATTTGATCTCCCATTGGAGGCTATTGGTATCTTCTGTGATAACCAGAGCTGTGTGAAGCTGTCCGAGAACCCTGTGTTTCATGACAGGTCAAAACACATAGAGATCAAATATCACTATATCAGGGATATGGTGCAGAGAGGAGCTGTGAAGCTCCTATATGTTGAGACGGACGAGCAGATTGCAGATGTGCTGACGAAGCCACTAGCCAGGGTGAAGTTCGAGTACTTCAGAGAGAGGCTTGGCGTTCTTCAGATCGAGGACACTTCGAGGAAGAAGTGATGGACACATTTGCTGAAGCCATTCCAAGCATGTTGGAAGGAGGATCCTTCACATGGCTATGGATGTAAGCGCTGGATGATGAGCATCAGGATGATGTTCTGGTTTCTGCTGGATATGATCAGTTGGATCATTTTTGTATGTATGTATGCATCATGTTGGATGCTGGATATGATCAGTTGGATCATGTGTATGTATTTTGTATATGCATCATGTTGGATGCTTGGACCATGTATCTGTATATGTATCAGGTGGATACATTGTATGATCAGGTGGATCATGTATGGTGATATGTATCATGTATCAGGTGGATACATTGTATGATCAGGAGGATCATGTATGATGATATGTATCAGGTAGATACTTGGTATGCATCAGGTAGATGCATTGATGATCAGGAGGATCATGTATGATACTTGGTATGCATTAGGTAGATGCATTGATGATCAGGTGGATCATGCAGCAGGATGTTGCAGTGATGATCAGGATGATCATAGATGACGAGCTTCAGGATGTTTCTCCAGATGACATGCAGCAGGACATTGCAGTGATGATGATCAGGATGATCATGGATACATCAGGATGATGTATGGTGAGTATCAGGTTGATACTCTGTGGCCGTGGATCAGGTTGTGCAGATAAGCATGTAATTTGTGCCCTGGGAGATTTGCAGATGGTCTTTCGAGGTTTTGCCTATGGCATGTAATTTGTGCCCTGGGACATCTGGCAAATGCTCTTTCGAGGTTTTGCTTGGGAGGACATATAATTTGTGCCCTGGGAGATCTGCAGATAGTCTTTCGAGGTTTTACCTATGGTATGTAATTTGTGCCCTGGGATATCTGGCAGATGCTCTTTCAAGGTTTTGTCCTATGGCATGTAATTTGTGCCCTGGGAGATCCGATAGGTTGAGCTGTGTGCTCGTAATCAGTCCTGGGATGCTCTTGCGAGGTTTTGCCATGACCACATGTAATTTGTTCCCTGGGAGATCCGATAGGTTGAGCTGTGTGCTCGTAATCAGTCCTGGGATGCTCTTGCGAGGTTTTGTGGTGACCACATGTAATTTGTGCCCTGGGAGATCCGATAGGTTGAGCCTTGTGCTCGTAATCAGTCCTGGGATTCTCTTTCGAGGTTTTGTGGTGAGGTCACATATAATTTGTGCCCTGGGAGATTTGGAGATGGTCTTTCGAGGTTTTTCCTATGGCATGTAATCTGTGCCCTGGGACATCTGGCAAATGCTCTTTCGAGGTTTTGTGACGCACGTAATAAGTCCTGAGGATTCCACAGTATGACCAGTGATGACGAAGACCTGCAAGTGGTGGGCCTACATCCAGTATGAAAAAGGACTGGCTCTGTAGAACTTCCTATGACGAGTAGATTCAGAGATTGATTGAGATAGCAGCAGCAGTGACGATGATGATGACTCGATGACGATTATCCAGTGACGACGATCCAGAGAAGATGACTTGTGCTAGAAGAACTGTGCTGAGAAATACCTTCCTAGTTAAGAGGGAGTGTTGATGTATATGTAACTTCGGAATGTATTTCGCATATATGTATATTGTATTCCTATAGCGATGGTTTTATTCCTCTATAAGGAAGTGTCGTCATTTATATTGTTGTGTCGTAACTTATACTTGATGTGTTATTAGACCACCTTGTTGGGGTCGGCCCTGTATAAGTCATGTGGGTCAAAGGGTTATTAGACCACCCTATTGGGGGTCGTCCATGTGGGTCAAAGGGTTATTAGACCACCCTATTGGGGGTCGACCCAGTCAGCATTATATTATGTGGTTAAGTTCGAGCCTACATGAGTTAGGTAAAAAGGCAAGTCAAGTCAAGTATAAATAGAGTGCGGGAGGCACTCTATTTACTCACTCACTTCTCACGCATGCACTCAAGGAGGAGTGGCGCACTTATGGAGGAGGAGGATCTGCTGCTAGGTTATGGCTATCTCTCTTGGTTGGTTGTATCATTGCTCTATCTATCTCTGAGGAAGTTATTGGGGTTTTTCACCTTTATGGTTTTCCCCAAGTAAATCTTTGTGTCTCTTGTGTGCTTGCATTATTGTCTCCATGATTGATATGATGTAGATATGATGTACATGTTGTTCTCTCAGTTAAGATCCTAGATCATATTGAAGTAAATTCTGAAAATTTAACACATACTTGAGCCCATAATCCACTGTACCCTTCAGGTACCTCAGAACATGGTTTACAGCAACCAAGTGAACACTCCTCGGATCTGTCAGGAACTGACTCAATGTGTTCACAGCAAAGCAAATGTCTGGTCTCATGTTCGTCAGGAACATCAAGGACCCATTCATATGACGATACATAGAAACATCAATCGGCTCAAATGAAGCATCACATAGAAGCTTCAGATTCGATGCCATAGGTGTGGCCATAGCCTTTCAGTCCATCATCCCGAACCTCTTCAGGATATCTACTGTGTACTTCCCTTGACCAAGGAAGATCCCACCTATACTCTGCCACACCTCCATACCTAGGAAATAATGCATCATTCCCAAATCTTTCATATCGAACTCAGCAGCAAGCTTCCTCTTTCTATCTTTAATCAATCTGTCATCTCCTGTTACAAATAAGTCATCCACATACAGGAGTAGAATCACAGGATTCCCTTCCTCAACCTTGTAGTAAAAGTTGTAATCCGCTTTAATCTTGATAAAGCCCAAACTAGATAGGAAACTGTCCATCCTACCATACCAGGTTCTGGGAGCTTGTTTCAAGCCATACAAGGCTTTCTTCAATCTGCACACATATGACTCCCTGTTATGTATTTCGAAACCGAGTGGCTGCTCCACATATACTTCCTCTTCAACTACACCATTCAAGAAAGCAGTCTTGACATCCATCTGGTGTATCTTCTATTTCGTCACTTTTATATTTCTCTATGCTGCCATCTGCAGCATGCTTGATCTGATAGATCCATATGGAATTCATAACAAAACTTCCCTTCAGGTCTTGGGAATACATCCCAAACATCATTCTTCATGATCGACGGATCATGGCATTCTTCCCGTATCTTGGGAACTTCAATATCTTCAATAGATAATTTTGTTGCTTGAACAAATATTGTAGTCCTTCTTTTGTAGGTGAAGGTATACGGTCTTTCCTACAAAACAAGTTAAATTGCATGATTACAAACATCTCATAATTTTCAGACAAATTCTTATACATAAAGAAATATGTCATACAGTCATGCAACTATCTTAGCCAATGCTTCAATACAACATTTATCCATGTTCCATAACTTTCTAGATGCCTTCCAGTCTCTACCAGAACATTGTTAAGAGTTTGCACTACTCCCAACATGTCAGCAAAGAGGTTTCATTCTAGATAAGTAGTAATGGAATGTTGTACAGTGCCATAGGCCACTTACCCAACACATGCATATTAGTAGTATACTGTTCATTAATGCAATCAATCTAATATGCACAATACATATCCTAAGTCTAGGAACATGAGCATATACATCATTGAACAAATTTATTTTAGCAAACAAATATGCAAGAAATGATAATTAAAATACTTATCTTTGTTTGTTTGTTGGGTGGACTCCCTCTGAGTCTTTGCTTCCTTGCAGAAGCTGCTGGAGTCCTTCTACACCTTTCTGTTGTGGAATGTAGAGAGATGGACAACTCCCTCTGAATATTTGTACCCTTGCAGAAACCACTGGAGTGTTCTCCCTCTGGATCTTTGCTTCCTGGATTACCTGTTCTTGAACTCATATTCATCCTTGGTCCCTATGCATGCTTATTAGTATCATGATTGTGTTATCCTTTTGATCTCATACAAAATCATACATTCATTAGTATACTATTAAAACACAATAATCTCAAGCATGTATAGTCATGATCATTTCAAACAGAAATAATAAGCATTAGCATTCAAGGTTTAGATAAGACTCTTATGGTTAGTCATATCATAAGAAACATAACATGTCTAAACCTGTAATTACTCAAACCTATGACTCTTTTGGTTATTCATATCATTAATTAAGGTAAGACACATAATATGCATATACCCATGATTATTCAAACTTATGACTTTATGAACAATCATCATCAATCATGCCATGCATACTTATATGATAGATCCTATGATATAAGAAACACATACCTGGTCACCATATTTTCTAGTTATGTCTAGCAATGTGTTCATGTTCTCTTCAATGACCTGCATAACTCATTAGTTAACTTTTGCAAAAACAAATTATACATACCTCTATGTGATCCATGACTATGGATGAATCTTTGTCTTTATGTCACCATGGCATGTTTAGGTTGTCCCTTCAATTTGTACAAACCTCCCTCTTGCTCTCCAATCACTACTGCATCATCGATTGTCTTACCCTTTGGCCACATTAGGACTTGGCCATCTACAAATGCAACCCTCATACCTTTTGCATCCAATGCAGAGATGGAGAGTAAGTTCTTCTTGAGTCCAGGTACATAAAGGACTTCTTTCATCTTCAAATATTTTCCAGAATCTAGGTTGTAGGAGGCTTCACCACTTCCTTTGATTGGGTATTGATAATCATCCCCAAGTTTCACCTTATGGGGTGATTCATGTTCAGATAGGTTCACAAAAGATTCCTTAAACCCAGTCATGTGTTTGGAAGCCCCACTATCAATTAACCAATCATTACAACCATGGGAGATAGTACCTATGAGAGCATAGATCAGAACATACTCTTCTTCACTTGATGAGTCATCATTACTATCATCACTTTCTTCCCTAGCCTTCTTCTTTGGAGGTTCATCATCCTCGGCAGCATGAGCATGGAACTTTCTTTTGCTGCCCTTCTTCTTCTTGCTGGAGTTGTTGTTATTATCCCTTTTGTTCTTGGGACAATCTGAAGCAAAGTGACCCTTCTCATTGCATGTGAAGCATCTTAGATCCTTCTTATTCTTTTGATAGGATCTTTTGTAGCGAGAATGTTCCTTATTGGGCTTGCTTCTTTTGGTGTGAGTTGCGAGAGCTTGATCTTCACCTCCCATCTTTTCCTCATGAGATACAAGTCTAGCTTCTTCTTGAGAGCATTCCTCCCATAGTTTACTAAAAGAGATCAATTTATTTCTTGCACAAATTCCTTGAATAAAGGAGTCCCATGAACTAGGTAGGCCATTCAGAGTTGTCATAACAACTTCACCATTGTCCACTACTTCATCCACAGCTTCAAGTTTCTCCTTGATCTGAGAGACCTTGGAGAAGTAAGATTGAATGGTTTCTCCATTCAACATCTTGACCCCTTTCAATTGATTCCGCAGAGTCATCTTCCGATTTATGTTCTTCCCTTCAAATAGCTTGGTCAAAGAGTTAAACATCTCCTTGGGTGTCTTTAGAGAAGACACATGGGGTATGAGATGGTCTTTGATAGAATCAGCAATGATTCTCTTTGCCTTGACCAAGTTCTTCTTATGCAATACCTTGGCCTCTTCTTCCTCTGGGATAGGGATGTCTTCTTTTATATATGAGTCCAACTCATTCTCTTCCAGGATTAACCCAATCCTATACTTCCAAGCTCGGAAGTTATCATCCCCTTCAAGCTTATCCTCAAGCTTGGTGTGGTGAGACATCTTAAAGAGTAATTCAAATGGAAATAGAAAAGATTTAGGTCTTACCACTTGAAATGCTGAAAACTGGATCTGGTCCTGGATTAGGGTTTGTCGGAAAAACCCTAAAAATTCAAAATGTGAATTTCAAATTTCTGAAAGGATAGAAAGATGCTCCTTGATGAGCTGATTAGTCTGGTGCATTCAGAATTTGAGATCAGCAAAGTTTTACCCTTCAGATTTGTCTTTTTGTCCTCTTGGGTTCATTGGGGAGAGCCCTGAATTAGGGTTTGAGTTTCCTGGAGATCTACCCAGCCAAAAATATCGATCCAAAGCTCTAAACTTCTATTTTTGCAAGGAGCTTCTAGCTGTGTCTTCAGATTCCAGAAATTTGTATTTTTGTGGAAACCCTAATTTTTAGGGCCAAATCTGAAAATGCTCATAATTGAATTCTGATTGGACAAATGGATGCGCCTTGATGAGTAGAGTCAATCTACTATACTACTTTTCCAAAATCTGTGGAGAGAAACCCAATAAACAAGAAACTCCAGTTTTCATCACTGCAAAATGTCTTCTTCTCAGGTTAGCTCTGATACCATGTTAAATTTTGAGCATTAATTCACAATACTCTAGGATCTTCACTGAAAGAATAACATATACAGTATATCAATGCGTAACAATCACAATAAGTATGACAAGCATCACAAGAATCAAAAGCATGAGAGACAAGAGACATAGAGTTTCCGTGGGGAAAACCCAAAGGTGAAAAACCCCACAACTTCCTCAGAGATAGAGAGAGAAATGGCTCAACCAAAGTACAACCAAAATACATTGAGATAGTCTCCTAGTAGCAGATGATCCTCCTCCTCACTAGTGCGCCACTTTTTGAGTGAGAGAGATATACTTTTCCGAATGATCTAAATAGAGATCACCTGATCTCTATTTATACTAACCTATTTGCCCAGTGACCTTATGGGGCCGACCCCACACATGGTGGTCTAATAACCCATCGGAAAGTACACACACATGCAACACTTGTCAATCCACATGACGACAGTTCCTTATAGAGGAATACCACATCTCTAATAAGGGAACAATAAATATATATGAAATACATAGATGAAATACATTCCGAAGTTACATATACATCAACAAGAGCTAGCATGTATATTTAATTCTGAAACATATAATTAACACCGCTTACCTTTTTGTATGTGTTAGGTTCAAGAGCCAGAGGGAGTCTTTACAGAGTTGGTTCGAATTTGGGGCTACTAGCATGCTCTCAACAATTGAACAAAAGATAAAATGGAGATGAAGTAAATGAGGCTAACCAACATATGTTAAAAACCAATGTCGCTTTACCATAAAAGAAAACTGAAGAAACTTCCTACAGCAACTGGATCTGAAGAAAAAAAGAATAAGTAGAGGACAGTCAAGATAATTCTAAGCTGCAATAAGATTCACATGCAGCTCAAAAACACAACAGAACACTCGTGCTGTAAGGTAAGAAAGGTGTAGAAAACCTCAAGGTCACTACAGCACAAAGAAAAATACTATATGATGATTATCATAGTCACACAACTCGGACTTGGCAACAGCTTGGCGATGCAGCAAATCCCAGCTGATTAAAAAATCACGGCACATAAACTCATCAAATCTGGGAAGCACTCGAATATTGAAACATTCAGCAAAATTTGGCAATAACATGCTAAGTTTGACCAAAATGAGGTGAATGTTGAACAAAGTCAAATCAGCTCACCAAGTTGGCCTCACTTAGTACTTGTAGGCAAGTCCTTTTCCAAATTATATTTCTCGATAGTTATCCCAAAGACCAATGCACTATGTAAAGATAAAAGATGTGAAATAGATTGTTTGTTTTCATGACTTGAACATGTACCCATAAAATATTATGAGACTTGAAGACTCAGTCTTCACAGAACCTAGATGAATAATTAGACTACTCCCACTATATGGTAATGGTCAACTCCATATATAATGATCAAACAATAGAATGGACCATGTTTTGATTGAACAATGGTGATTCCTCAATCAAAAGATCTCTATGCACAAAGTGATCATTTATTTAATACAGAGAATATATCTCCCATATTAAGAAATGCATAACTATATAAAGAGATAATCATTACAATAAAATGAAGGATGTATAAATATTGTAATAGAACCTCTTAGTTAAAACTTAATACCTATGACTCAGTCGCATCCTTTATAATAGTACAATGGTTGTTATTATTTGTTAATTAATATATTGACTTAGGACTACATAGATACATCACATGTCTTCCACTCTTGAGTTGTGCCAAGCTAAATGCATAACTTGAAAAGGCTTATGTCCTCTTGACAGTAATATATCATATATGACATTCTTTATCTAGTAAAGGTTGTCATCTTACAGATACTTTTCAAATTATCCACAACTGGAGAAAGTTCCTCTCACCATGGATAAAGTGCCATACATTTGACATTGATCAGGAAGACATATTCGTGAAGTTGCTTTTATTGACCACATAATTCTCTACTCAAACTTGTCATCAAATTATCAAAACGGGAATTTATTGTTAGATGTTTCGATTTACTGTTAATCAATCTTCAAATGTTTTGAGTTCTTGTTGATTATTTTACAAGGTGAAAAATATCAAAGAATTTCCCACAAAGGTCAAGGATTAAATGCACATGATTGAGTACTTGAGCTGATATATGCTATCTACAGGTGGTGTGATCGTAAACACATAAGTCATAACTACCCCTAGATCTTGAGTCTAACAATCACAAATAATAATATGAGCCTTGAGGAATTGTTTTCAAACTAAACCACTAAATTTAAAATGCATCCAAACTGGAATTAAACTAAGGACTAAATTCAAGGAGCATTAATGAGAAATATGGATGAGATTATCTACATGGCATCTTTATTCCATAATAAGGTGGAGCTGGAGCAGAACAAGATTCTAATGAGAGAGGTTACTATGGGGGAATATAGACAAGACACCAACTAAAAGATCTGCCAAAAAAAAAACTCTAATTAGCACTCTTGATGAGTGATGCAACTCATAAAAAAATTATCTCATCGTAATTTTCTTCATTGTGCAAATATTTTTGGCAAATACATCTTCTAACAGTGATGAGAATCATGTATTATTGCAACTTTCCTTAGTTGTATGATAATTGAATACTTAAACCAATTCAATACCTTGTTTCTGGTTTTTATTTGAACCCTGCAAATTGTTAAAATTTAGTGTCTGGTTATCTCTGTTGAAGTTTGTGGCAGGTAACCAGAGTTCAACGCCCTTAGAATTTTCCTTCACAAGTATATACATAACCTAGGTCTTGGGAAAATCCAATTCTACTTATCCCTTTTCCTAAATATCATCATTTCATATGACCTTATTGTGGGAGTTGGAAACTTGTGATGGCATGTTTGCATGACTTGTGGCTATCCTAAGAATATTTTACAAGCTGGAACCCTTGCTAAGAATTGCAATCTTCAACACTAAAAAGATATCAAAGACCCTATTCAGCTCTCACCTTATCATTTTGTTGTTGATGGGAATAAGAGCCATTTGCATGATTTTGTGGATGTCCTAGCAACCCCAAACCAATTTAAATATTCACTTGGTTTTGTGACAATTTGCAAAGGAACTCTAGCATTAGCAACAATTTCAAAATATTATACTTGTTATTTCTTCTTGCAGTAGAATAGTTCCCTTTTTTGAAGGTGTTGGTAGTAAATGCTTTAAGCTGTGTACTCTATGATTTATGGCGGCTCTTAAGTGGACTGTCAACCAACCCAAAATTCAGTAGTAATACCATTCATTTGAAAGCAAACAACAATCTAATCCATTGCCTACTAAGCTCTTAGGTTTGGGAAATTCATACTCTGTTTTGCACCCTGAAAGAGATCTAATATACCATTCCTTTTAAATTTATGAGTCTTGTTTTAAATCTGATCTTATTGGAATATAGATCATGTGCCCAACTCACTTTGATTGTCATTTTGGGAACAAAGTATTGGTCTACTTTTGCATATGATATCAACCTATTTAGTAAAAGTATACTATGTTTTGTACCTTGGATAAAACCGCCAATCTATAGGTCTATACTTCTATCCATACACTTCATATATGAAATGTCTTCTCTATTTTGCAAATCTGGTTATGCTAACTTGCTAAGAGGTTAACAACATTTAGTATTATTATTATCTAAAATAGTGACTTAATACTTGCATCATAACTTCATTTCCTTTGATATCTAGTGCCTTGTTTCATTTTGAGCAAGGAGCAATCCTCACACACTAACCTACAGAATTTTAATACCGTTGTTTTGTCTTGGAAAGCATTCATACATCGCAGTTCAACTTATGCAACATTAAAAGGTCTAAACTCATCATAGAATCTTGAAAATAGGGGTCTAATGTTGTATTGCAATTTCATCTCACTGGCAACCTTATGCTTTGTTTTGAACCTCTGAAACAAGTCATCCTATAATTTTGAATATTTGTTTTGTTGACTTGTGAATACTTCATTCATTTTAAGTGTTTTTGGTCATGAGTTTAGCTTGCAAATTGAAGGTAATAAGGACTGCTTTTAATGTTGGGCCAAGCTAAATTTAGCACCTATGCTTCAAGTTACATTGATAGAATGGTAACCCAAATAAGTTCAGCACAATCCACTCATATTAACCTTTGTTCCATAGATATAACACCATATGTTATTAAGTGTGCAAAATGCCACAACTTCCAACAAGCCTATAAAAAAAACAAAGCATTTTCAGCTCCACCTTAACAAATGACACAAAATGTGTCACTATATTAACGTATTTAGTGACTGCATCCAAGGTTCATGCACATATTTACTAGATGGAATATTCTATAAAAGATTCAATACTCAGCCATTCTTACTTATTTAATTTCATCCATTTCTAGGATAAAGTAAAAGGAATCAACAGTAGTTTTTGTGCTTGCCTGGATTGTGTTATATATAAAAATGAGGAAAAGAAAGAACATTGTAGAGAATGGATAAGTTTCAGGTACCTTTATGGAAGCAATCCAAGGCATCCAACGGTTCACAACTTCCCTATCAGACCACAATTCCCAAGCCACAGACAAAGGGACATCAATTTCCAATCGAGCCCTGCACTATCATTTATTAGCTATCCTTAGTCAAATTAAGATCACAAAGTAATTATCCTTTATCATCTACTATATAAAGCTTCCAAACAAGCCCAAGAATAAATATGACACAAGAGTATTGTTAGAAACTTAGAAATATCCATATCTTTTTCCAATTTATAGGTCACAAAATCAGTTGAATCCACTTGCCAATAGGAAGTGGCCAGTAGCCTTTCCACAAATGGACTGGTAGTAACCATGGCCACTCTGGTGAAATCAACTAATCTTTTTAACTTAGAATAGCAATGGGGATCCTATGATGAACTCTGTGTATTTCCTAGCATTTCATGATGTATTAACATAAGAGATATGACCTTCATGCTTTAAGTATCAAGTTTTCTACTCAAGATATATTGAAATTCTTCCTATCTTTCATGGAATTTTTATGGCAATGATAAAAAATCATTCTTTGTACAACTCGACCATTCAACCTCCCCGCCACAAATGATACATCGCAAGTGTAGGAATTAGTTGGCTACAATTAACATTAATTTGAATTAGCAAAACAAATCCATCTTTAGTTACAAAACATCATTAGTGTGTATGCTTAGTATTTGTTGCACACTTGGTGTACCAATATGTACCTAACCTGTGAAAAAGTGTGTTTCCTTCCATGTATAGGAGGCCCCTTGCACCAAGAGTGGAGTTAGAGTACACAGAGGGTACACTGCTTCTATGTGTAGATATGTTCGGACATTGAACAAATACTTATGTGCTCATGAGTATGAATATTGTATGAGGAAAATATGAATTCACATACACACACACTCCTTAGCTAACAGTGTTCTCGTCTTTCCAAACAATGTAACTTGGTTTGAGAAATTATGTTGAACATTTGGAACCATTGCTGGGAACATTGCAAATTAATATTAAGACTACATAAACTGTGTTTCAACTCAAAATGTTTCTGAAGATCCAGGTCTCTAATTCTCCCCATCTTCCATTTTCTTCCTGGACCCATCATAATAAGAACATAAAACAATTTTTTTGCTGCATTGGATTTTTCAAGTTGTTGGCACTAATTTTGGGTTTTGGTTACCTTGGTCTATCATGTAGCTTTCATCTGGGAATTGTTGATTCATGCCTTGCTAGTGTTAAATTTTTCATGTCTATTGTTTTTTTTGTTAGTTTAGATTGTGTCAGTAAAGTATAGCCAGAATGTAGCCTATATTAAAATAGTACAAAGAGAAATGAGACAGAAACCTTAGCTCTCCATATATATTAAGTTATTAACTGAATTGCCACAATTAGGGCATACAAGTACAAGACAAAAAATATGTATACATCCCAAGATACTTTTTGAATTTACTAATTTTGTCGTGATTCCTCCATGCTAGAAACCTTAGCTCTCCATATATATTAAGTTATTAACTGAATTGCCACAATTAGGGCATACAAGTACAAGAGAAAAAATATGTATACATCCCAAGAGACTTTTTGAATTTACTAATTTTGTCGTGATTCCTCCATGCTAGGTGTTATCTTCCTTATCTAGTTGACATAATCCCTTGCACAACCAATGACAACTTATCTTTCATCTTCTTACATATTATTTTACACCTCACGCCACCTCACTCCACATAATTGATTCTTATACATGTCACTCTTCATATGTTAATACCTTAGGACTTAATAATGACACCATATAGATTCCATCATGGAGACAGTGGGGCGCATTAATTTACCTAGGAACCAAAAAAACCCTTGGCCACACAACTTAATCCCAAGTGAACATTAAATTACAATAATTCAATATATTTAACCATTGTTACTAGGTTTTTCCGAATTGGCCAAAAACATTCAACAATTTGGGAATAACTTGGTTTGGTTCAATTATTTTCTTTAAATCGGTTTCTTTTCAATCTAAATTACTTAGATTTTCTAGGAAGCATCGTGGTATGTTGGGGCCATAGTTTTCACTAGAATCAGATAGGGCATTGGGTGATGTTACATTTGTAGATGGAGATACCATTTTTCATGTTAGGATTTGTTCTCCCTAGAGCTGCGAGAGTATTCTCCTACAACACCATGGGTTTTCATGCAAGTATCGGAGAGTTCTGAATTACTACATCATTTTCAAAGATGAAATCAACCCCCAAATCTGGAAGTCCTAATAAAATTGAGGAAGAGAATATACATAGAGTATCTTGGTTGCTGACTATATTACAAGCATAGACAGAACTGGCCGGTTTTGGTTTAGATTGATTTTATGGTTTTGCTCTGAACTAGTTGATTCCATAAGAAAAAAAAACATAAAAGAATAAAAGAATAAGATCTCCAAAATAGTGCACCTACCTCCTAAACCCTAATTTTAGCTCATTAAAGATGAAGATCAACTCTCTTTTCCTTAGACTCTTCTAATTGAGAATTTGTGAGCATCTCGAGCTGTAGAAGAGGGAGTTGATTCAGATTCAAGCTATTGATGATACTCATGTAGACAATGATGAGGAGAATGATTTTCTTCATATGTAATGATGTGTTTGAACTTTGTAATTGCACTATGTAGTATGGTTATTTTTGAACTTTATAGGCCCTTTAGAGCCATATTGTCTATGTATTTTCATTCAAAACTTCAATTATATGTATTGTAGCCGTAGGTCTTATATCATGATGGAATTTTGCTATTTTCACCCTTTACATGCTATACACAAGCCTGCTTTGCATATTTGGTGTCTAATGGTTCGGATCTACATTGATGCACATGATCATATATCTATTTTTATTAAATTTTTAAATTTTATGTATTTTTTAGTTACTGGTTTTGCAATTTAGTTTTCCATCTGGTTTTTCCAATTCTAGTGTTGTTCATGATTTTGGGAATTTCAATTCTATTTCTTACTATTTTGCTTACAACAATTGAAGATGGATTTATTTGATCCCTTCGAAGAGATCCCCTTGGTGCAATGACTGGTGCACTGACATAATGTTGCAGTGACTGGTGCTTCCTATGAACATGCTTATGAAGCTAATGAAGAAAAAATCGGGGAAATGTTTTCCTAATGAACTATTGTGATTGTTGAATAGGTTGGTTAGTTTGTTCAAAAAAGCAGTTTGTTGGTAGCCAAAATGTTGAGACAATTAGGCCATGGCCTGTTGAGCAGATTGTACTTGCTGTGGTAATTGAAAATGGGCAAGCGATTGCTTATGCTATTGTTTATGTTCAATAAATGACTGTTGAGGTTGTGACTGTTGCTGAACTGAAGGCTGGAAGTGGGACTGTGCTTGAAGATTCTGCATCAAAACAATAGGTGGCTATTGTTGATATATCAAATGATGCTGGGTTTTTGTTTGTTTCTACTGTTGCTAAGGTTTTCTTGCTTATAGATAGTGTCTTAGAGAGTTTGCTAGCAGAGTATTCTGAGACAAAAACTTGTCCTGTTGAATTATTCAAATAATTTTGGGATACCCTTGACATATTTGACATGCCAATTGTCTTTCCACCAATAATAGGTATTCCAACCTGTGGCAATCCTGGCATAGTAGCTAATGAAGATGCAAAACCAGCTGAACCCTATGTAATGCTAGATTGAATATTTTTAGATAGCAGCTGTGGTTGTACTTGAAATTGGCTAAATTGGATGAAAGGTGTAGCTAAAATGTTGTGGAACAACAACAAAAAAGCTTGTCAACATCTACTTTAAGAAAAATACTGCAATTTGACACAAGAGATCCATGGAACAAAATGTAAATGGCAATCTACACTTCTCCATATATGTTAACATGTCACTATAGAAAAACCTAAAATCAGAGTTATCAAATACATATGCTTTCTTCATGGCAAGATGAGCAATCAGGGTAACTATTACTATTAACCACCATAAGAAATAGTCCATCAATACAGTCCTTTCATCCACATTACTAATTTACCACTCAAGACGCTATATGATATATGCATGTTCAGAGGAATGCTACACAGTATGAATATTGGAATAAAGAGAACAAAAATTTCCTACATTTTAAAAGAGGGAAAAAAATTCCATAGAAACAAACTATATTAATTACAAAGAGACAACTCTCCTAGGTACTTCTACTCGAGCACATAATCCTTCTTTGGCCTTCACTCAAGCACCAATGTTTACATTTGCATTTCATAACATCCCTACAAAGATGTAACTTTTTGACACCATCAGCAAAGCCACAGTTTTCTGTGGGGCTGAGTTCTGGGGACCATATATGTCCTCTGTATATTTGGCATCTGTTGAGATGGCACAATCTGTCATGCTCCAGCATTGAAGATGGATATCTATCTCGCCATAAAGCCGATCAAGGAATCCACAATACTAAGTGCCTCCTACTTACCACTCAACCATTTTCCAATGGGCATGACTATCTATTGCAGGGGATACTTCACAGTACAAAATTTTCTTGGCATGGAATGTAATTAGGTTTAATTAGGAGCATTTAAGAGGTGTGTGAGGAAACTCACCATAAATATCATTAACCTTCTTTTCCATTTCCTTAATTTATTTCTCTGATTTCTTGATGGCAATCGAATAAGAGCCCAAACCCTGCAAAATAATATGAAACCTAGATTTTATACCATAAATAAACACTCTTCTATGGGCCAAAGTAAAATTGCAACAAAGAATAAAGGTGTAAGAGGATGAACTGACATAAAAAAAATGCATAATTCTTTAAGTCTTAAGCATAGCAACATCATCCATGTCCATAGGTTTGGGGTTCGAATCCTTCAGATATTCCTTTGGCACTCCTTTGGATCAAGTGTCGTGGATGTCTGTCTTCTTCTAATCAAAACCCTCCCTTCCGCTTCTCCTATGTTTTTCTTTCTTACAATACTCCTGTTGATGCCTCGAATATCGCTGCATCAATCAGCAAGGGATTCTCCCCAGTAAGCAATCCCAATTAGATCACTCACCATTTGTTTGATGTGGGGAATCCATCCGGTTAACGGTTCCGGCTACCGTGGGTTTTCAATATTTGTTTGTTTTATCGGTTGCGGCCCGATCCACCGATTATGATTTTGTATTTAAAATGATGTCCACGTGCCCTAGACTAAATGCATGCGATAAAAAAATCTATATTAACCTAAACTAATCTAATCTTTCTATCCGTATAAGGAGAAAATTTAAAGAATGGGTAAACAACTAGAAAATACACCCAAAACAATTCCACGGTTAGCTATTAAACTGAAAGGAGCATTTACAGTAGAAAAAAGAAAGATCATCTAAGATAACTCAGATTAATATAACCATTCAATTACCCATTTAACATGAAAATTTTACATAAGAATATGAAACCATCCATAGCAAAGAATTAATTCATAAAAGACAGGAAAGATCTCACAGGAAATGTATGAGAAAAATTGCAGAAGTAGTTCAGCAGCTTAATCAACAAGATCCCATGTAAAATAGCATGCTAGCTTTCACAGGCCAAAACGATTTCCATTGATGTAGAAGAAATAGTTCCTTTACAAAATAGCAAAGAGTTTCACCTACCAAAATTCCTTTGCTTCTCTTCTTATTAGCTATATATAACTTTACAAAATGTGCCCAGAATTGACACATATACCCTAACCGTTTAGATTCCTCTATTTTGTCTTATAGTGCTTGATATTACATAAGAGAAATATTGTAAATGTTTTACAAAACGGGAGTTACAAAATTATAAATGTTTTAACGTTCCAAATGTATGTAAAAAGATGAATATCCATGTAGCATGCTGAAGAGCGCGACCTATCCCTGACTTGGCTCCTTTGGTGGCTCAAGCGCTTCTGGGATTGTTGGGGTCTTTTCTTGCATCACTGCAATGGTTGGGCCACTTTCTGATGTAGTAGCTTGACTAGTTTCCAGTGCCTTATCCACCTCTGCTATGTGAATTCCCCAGTGATTTGTGTCTTTCATAGTATTTGTTCCAATCAGGGGGCTCATGAATCTGAGAGATATCTTTTTCTTGACCAGCTCTTCTTCTAATGTGGTTACTTCACCCACAGTGATCCAGAGGCTTTCTTCCAGGCTATGTTGATGAACAACAGCTTGGCTGCTAAATTGGCGTAGATCTTCTGCTGTTAGTGTGTCCAGCTTCTGCACATATTCACTTTCTGCCTAGAGCTCTATACTTAGATTAGTTGAATCCTGAGCCTTATCCGGGAAGTCCTCTATCTTTTGAGGCGTGGCTATTCTGCAGTTTTCCTGCGTCGTCCGGACTCGGGAGTATACAACCTTGCAATGTTCATAATTTTCTGCAGTCATGGAGGCAAATTTTACTCTGCAGTCTCTGCAATACTCCAAGGTGCGTATATCTGCTTTGTACTCGGCAACAGACTTAAGGGGAAGGGTTGTTGGGAACCCTGAATTTCCTTCTCTCCATTCGATGTGCCTTCTGATCTCCCCACTGATGCGTGAGTGTTTCCTCCTTATCCTGGTGGCTTAACCATTTACTTCCTTGACCTTGGCCATGACTCTTTTTAGTCTGTATATCTCCTCTACTATGAGTTCTCTGACTCCATAGGTTTCTTTTAGGATTCCACAAGCCTGCTCATGGAAGGGTATGATATCTCCCATTTTGTTGTTTGCTAACTCTAATTGTTGCTCCAGTGACTCATTCTCTCCTTGTAATTTTTCAATGTTCTCCTTCAGATCATCTAACTCCTGAAGGTTGTCGAATTTATCCGACTCGAGCTTTAAATTCTTACCTTTAAGGTCTGCATTTTCATCTTCTAATGTCCTTACTTGCATTGATAGAGCTCTCCTATCTGCCTCTAATCGTTGGAGTGCTCTTTGTAAGTCTTCCTTTTGAGATGTGAGAGCATTATTCTTCTCAATCATCATATTTGCATAGTTCAGCTTTTTGACCAACGCTTCCTGAAGTACCAGATGTTTTGATAAAAGAATTCTTCTTCAAGGAGGGCTTCCGGAAAGTCTTGATCCCTTATCATATGGTATACATCACCCCAGTTTACTTCCGGAGGCACGTTTGTAGTGCATTTGGTGTCCTGAAACGTCGTCTCTAGTCTAGAGCTTTCCTCGATCGCTTTCGCCCTCCTCTTGCCACCTTTGGCCATAATGAGAATCCAATACAGTAATTGTCGTGAATGAGCATGCATGACATAGTGTTTTACAAATTTAAACTAATACCTGTAGATGGTCTTAAAAGAATATTTTTTGAACATGTTCCTTTCTCATATAAATGCAATAAGAAGAAAACGTGAAAACATTAATCAGGCTATCCTTATGGCTTGTGTGTTGGAAAACTGATGGTTACAAGATCAGGGTTGGTCTGGATGTTCAAGTCTTTAGGATACCGACAGGTATACGGGCATGTAAGATGTCAACACATAATAGCCGAGACCAAGACGAACAATGCCCTATGAAAATGACAAGATCGCCATATTAACGGGACCCTGGTTGAGGAGGTGAGACTAGGCAACATGATTGCTCGTATGAATGCACTCTGTGTTAGGTGCTTGAAAGGGTCGGCAAAAGCGGTATGGGAAAACATCGTGGAAAAGAACAATCAAAATGCAACAATGAGCCGTCATTGTAAGCAGGCCTATACGCCCTACAGAGCAGGTGAATTTACTTACTTGGCAATATGAACGCGCGACATCAACGACTATCGAGCAAACTGTGGATGTAAGCCTCCAGACGATGATAGGTGTGCTTGGATGTTCAAACGGAATGGGCAGATCCTATGAGCGATGAAAACAAATGACAAGGTAATGGGGTCTCGCCCATATATATATGAATTGGCGTGTGTGAAACCTTGCAATGTTCATAAGTTTCTGCAGTCACGGAGGCCAATTTTACTCCGTAGTCTCTGGAATACTCCAGGGTGCGTATATCTGCTTTGTACTCGGGAACAGACTTAAGGGAAAGGGTTACTAGGAACCCTGACTTTCCTTCTCTCCATTCGATATGCCTTCTGATCTCCCCACTGATGCGTGAGTCTTTCCTCCTGATCCTGGTGGCTTCTACATTTACTTCCTTGACCTTGGCCATGACTCTTTTTAGTCTGTATATCTTCTCTGCTATGAGTTCTCTGACTCCATAGGTTTCTTTTAGGATTCCACAAGCCTGCTCATGGAAGGGTCTGAATTCTCCCATTTTGTTGTTTGCTAACTCTAATTGCTGCTCCAGTGACTCATTCTCTCCTTGTAATTTTTCAATGTTCTCCTTCAGATCATCTAACTCCTAAAGGTTGTCGAATTTATCCGACTCAAGCTTTAAATTCTTCCCTTTAAGCTCTGCATTTTCATCTTCTAATGTCCTTACTTGCATTGATGGAGCTCTCCTATCTGCCTCTAATCGTTGGAGTGCTCTTTGCAAGTCTTCCTTTTGAGATGTGAGAGCATTATTCTTCTCAATCATCAGATTTGCATAGTTCTTCTCTTTGACCAAGGCTTCCTGAAGCTGTTGTGCCTTCTCCTTTTCTTCATGTAACTTGTCTCCCAATATAAAAACATTGTCTACGGTTGTTGTGACCGTGGCTACAGAAATGGATTCTAGGTGTCTAGCTACTTCTTCAGTGTTCTTCATGACCGTGGTCTCATGCGTGGTGATGATGTCTGGCCGAAAAGGTCTTTTCAGTATGGACCCCTTCTCTTTGACAATGGTCTTCCTCTTCTTGTTGTCAGCAAAAATTCTGCCAATTAGAGATTGTGCTGCCTTTATAGGGTGTAAAGGGAACAATAGGTAGATCCCTCATGGGAGAGCCCATATCCAAGTTCTGGAGGTCTGGGATTTTGGGGTCAATCTCTTGTTGGGATTTATTTTCTTCCTCTTCTTTCCTCTTTGCCTCTGCTTCTTGCTCCTTATTTCTTATGTCCTCTTCTTCCAGCTTAGCATTAGTTTCCATCCTAATTCTTTCTTCCTCTTCTTTGCTCTTTGCCTCTGCTTTAGCTTCGGCTGCTTGGATTTTCAAATTTTCTTCTTCTCTTAATTTATCTTCTTGGATCTTCTTTGCGTGTTCCAAGAGCTTTAGTTCTTCTTCAGAGAGAGCCTGGGAGCTTGAGCTGGCTCCTCCTTTGCTTACCTGACAAATCTGTAGCTCGGCCATATTGTTGATTCCTCTATATGGTTCTTCCTGAGGATCATAAAAATTGGTATATTCACAGGCAGTAGAGTGCTCTTTGTAATGCTGTGCAATTTTTCCTTGTCGATCGTGCCTGTGGAAAATCCTTTCTCCAAAGTGGAAGTTCATCAATTCTGCAACAAACTCCTTTACAGTCGTGATTCCTACGAAATTGTAGGAGACAACATAAAAGGGTAGGGGGGGAAAGGTGTCTTTTTTTGCCTTATACAAGGTGTTACCCATTCCATCAATGAAGACCTGCCTGACCATTTCCTTATGAACTATGTAATATGTAGCATACTTCGGAAGAATATATGGTGCTTTAGAACCTCCATACATTCTCATGTAAGTACCTTCCGGAGAGAAGTAGAAATCGCCATACTTTTCCAAGGCTTCCATGGCATTCTCCGATAGACAATTTGGTTCTTAATGGAATATCATTTAAAAAAGAGGCATGATGAACTCCTCGCAGATGATTTTGTAGTCCCTCTTGTAATTCTGCGCCCAAAATATTTTATAGGCAAGGAATACTGGACCTTCTGCTAGACTCCACATGCATCCCAATTTGGGAAAAGACATTTTGCCACAATACAATCTATGAGATACGAAGCCATATAGAATTCTACCTTTTTTTCCTCTATCCCTTCTTTATCCATTGCTACTGCTAAAGTCAGGCTGTCTGAGAGAATGTCAGCCCAATTGAAGATCATGCCTTTGAAAGCAACAAAATGTATGATAGGGACCCACTGCAGTATGAACATTGTCCCATCCAGTCTCCCGAAGATCCTGCTTAGCATGAGAGCAATTAGTCTGAATGGAGGCCTTAAATTCTGGACTTCGTATTCCTCACTGTCTCTTCTTCTTAATTGCTTGCCTGAAATTAACATCCTCCTTGCCATATATAAATTATCCATATTGATCTCCCGCAACCATGCATCATCTAGTCGCCGATGTGCTTTGGGTAGTTTGTAAGCTGTTGCAATGTAGGATGGGTGAAATGAGGCGAAGGCATTACCCGTGCTGTCTACTATGACTATGGTCTCAGCATTGGCATGCTGCAGCACCCATCTGATCACTTCTGAACATGGGAATAGTTCTGGACGTGTGGACGCTTTGGATATGCAGGAGTTCCGGATGTTTTGATAAAAGCATTCTTCTTCAAGCAGGGCTTCCGAAAAGTCTTGATCCCTTATCATACGGTAGACATCACCCCAGTTTACTTTCGGAGGCACTTTTGTAGTGCATTTGGTGTCCTGAAACGTCGTCTCTAGTCTGGAGATTTCCTCAATCGCTTTCGCCCTCCTCTTGCCACCTTTGGCCATAATGAGAATCCTCTACAGTAATTGTCGTGAATGAGCATGCATGACATAGTGTTTTACAAATTTAAACTAATACTTGTATATGGTCGTACAAGAATATTTTTTGAACATGTTCCTTTCTCATGTAAATGCAACAGGAAGAAAACGTGAAAACATTAATCAGGCTATCCTTATGGCTTGTGTGCTGGAAAACTGATGGTTACAAGATCAGGGTTGGTCTGGATGTTCAAGTCTTTAGGATACCGACGGGTGTGCGGGCGCGTAAGATGTCAACACATAACAGCCGAGACCAAGACGAACAATGCCCTATGAAAATGACAGGATCACCGTATTAACGGGACCCTGGTTGAGGAGGTGATACTAGGCAAGATGATTGCTCGTATGAATGCACTCTGTGTTAGGTGCATGAAAGGGTCAACAAAAGGGGTTCGGGAAACCGTCGTGGCAAAGAACAATCAAAATGCAGCAACGAGCCATCATTGTAAGTAGGCCTATATGCCCTACAGAGCAGGTGAATTTACTTGCTTGGCAATCTGAATGCGCGACATCAACGACTATCGAGCAAACTGTGGATGTAAGCCTCCAGATGACGATAGGTGTGCTTGGATGTTCAAACGGAATAATCAGATCCTATGAGCGATGAAAACAAATGACAAGGTAACGGGGTCTCGCCCATATATATATGAATTGGCGCGTGTGAAATCTTAATGAGGTTGGTGCAGGCCATTAAACGGGTACTAATCCTATGTACGGTCGGGTCATGTCGAAACATTTTTCCATAAATGCAACCGTCAAAAGAGGAAGGTTTATAGCAACGCTTCCGACTCACACGGGAAGAAAAAGCGAAAATGTTCCACCGTTGCGAGAGAGTTGTGTGAGTGCTTCCGCGAATGGCTCATGTGTCACGGCGGATTTGAATGAAAGATTCTGATTCAGGGGGAAAGTTATCCAAAATATTCTGAAACGCCAAGGCTTCATCGGTGCCGAAGTAATGGATGAGTCCTTCTGAAAGAAAAAATGTGGCATTTCCGGTGCATGCGGAAGAGTTAAAAGAAAGCTTCCGCTGTAGCGGAAGGTTTTGATGAGTTCGCTCCATCGTGAGCTTGTTTAATTAAATGTTCTGTTCCTTCGAAGACTTTAAGTTAACTTTTTCCTCTTTGGACCGACTTGAGGTTTTTCCTTCCGCGGTTTCGGAAGACTTAGGCCAACTCCTCCGCTATTTCGGCAAAGTTAGTTCAAAGTTTCCGCTATTGTGGGCCAAAAGGCTGAGTTTGTTTAGTCAAAGGACATAACTCAAAAAGTTCTAAGGCAAGTTTGAGATTGAAACTAAGTAATAGGATGCCTAAAAGCTGCAGAAAAACTTTTAAAGGCAATCGTAAAAAGAAGGAGGGTCCCCAATATTTTTTCAAAATCAAAGGGGGGGTTAGTTGTTTCAACAACAAATGGCGATTCATTGGTGAACACAGATCTCTGAAACAGACTCATCTGAAGTAAGAAAATTCTCAAAGTGTTGATTACATGTGAAAACCGGAGGTCTTCATAGTTCTGTTTTGAAGGATGCATTGATAACTCTTCCCTTGTTGGTGATAAGGGGAAGGGTAACTTTTGACTCAACTTTCTTTAAAACTCTCTTAGGGCTGAACTGGGAGTTTTAAGAAAAGGTCGTCTTTCAGAAGTTCAAAGGTATAGGACTCCATTGGATTGTGGCAAGATCTCACAGGGACATTCGTTTGTTCCTCATTCCCATGCTCTCACATCATTTTGGATGTTTCTTTAATTTTTGTCTTTAGCCATTTTGAGTCTTCCAGAAATACATTTCTTCTACTTTCGAGATTTAGATCAAAGTTCTTCAATCCATAACGTCCTTTTGTGTGAATAGAAGATTAGATTTCATGATTCACGGATGGAGAAGAAATTTGATGGGTTGGTTTATTAGACAGCTTACTTCGGCTTCCTCGAGCTTACTGTTATTTTCTCAACCATGCTTAAATTGAGGCGAGAATTTCTGGAAACCAAACTCTTTGATATGTGCCTTTGGGCTTTACTTGGAGCATGGGATCATTTTAAATACCATATACCTGTGAGACATGCTTCCTCTCCATGGGTCCAGCCATAGTCAACTTCTTAAGACAATTATTATTATTGGGGTGAGTAGGCCTTGAGATAGTTAAAATGAAATGTCGGGTCTTAGTTATTTCACTGGGGTTACTTCGACCTATCAGCAAGGAGAACTAATGCATTCCAGGATACTAACCATTGAAGGTGAGGTTTCGAATATGCATTCCACTTATTTGTGAGCTTCTGATGATGTCTAAGTTTTCTGGAGTCTCATTCATCTAGCTACACCATGATTGAAGTTTTGGATTTATTAAAAGTGAAATGAGCAAAGAATAAAATGACTAGCGGCTGAAGGAAATCTTAAAGAAAACTAAAACAAAGCAAAAGCAACAAAGACAAACCAAAAGAAAGAAAGCATGATTTATTTATGTACAAAACCTGCAGAGGTTTATGCAAAGTACTGCTTTAAAGCGAGGCTGTTGAGAGGAAGGTTTAGTTCCTCTCCTTGTAGGTCTTTCACTTTATAGGTTGATGGGCCTAGCTTCTCAGAAATTTGATAAGGATCGAGCCATAGGTGCTGAAATTTTGTATGCATTCCCTTACCATTGTGTTGGTGATCCCACTTGAGGACTAAGTCCCCTACATCAAAAGTTCTCTTCCCAGATTTTCTTTTATCAAACCATCGTTTGACAATGTCTTGGTGATGATGAAAACGTTCTTTGGCCCTTTCCCTTGACTCTTCCAGTTTTATCAGAGTATAAATTCTAGATTGTAACGCTTGACTATTGGTCCCTCGAGAGGATTGGGCTAACTTCAAGGAGGGGAGTAATACGTTCGACGGAAGAATGGCTTCTTTGCCATAGACCAGGTTGAAGGGAGAGGCTCCTAAGGCATCTTTAGGTGTTACCCTGTCAGCCCATAGAACATTAGGGAGGGCTGTGTGCTAGCTCTGATTTTCAATCACGGTCTTTTTCAAGATACGAATGAGGTTTTTATTGGTTGACTCGGCTAAATTGTTTCCCTGGGGGTAGTAATTGGCTGAATAATGCAATTTGATTCCCCTTTCAAAAGTGAATTCATTAATTTTTATTGACGAAAAATAAGGTGCATTATCAAAAACTAGGGAAATTGGAACCCCAAACTTGGTTATGATATTCTCTTCCAAGAAGTTGATGACCGTGTCTTCATTAGCTTTCTTTAGGGTAATAGCTTCCACCCATCTCGTAAAATAATCCGTAGCGGTCAGAATGTACCGATGTTGCAGTGAAGAATTGGGGTTTATTTCTCCAATTATGTCTATGCCCCACTGCTCGAATGGTTCCGTAATGATGACTAGTTGTAGAGGCCCTGCTGCTTTGGGTAGCTTTCCAGTGCTCCTTTGGCATACATCACAATTTCTCGCATAGGCATGGGCATCTTTGAAGAGACTAGGCCAATAATATCTTGCTTTGAGGATTTGGTGGGTTGTAGTATCCCTTGAATAATGTCCTCCAGCAGGTCCGTCATGTAGTTCTTTGACCACGCTAATAGCATCTTCCTTTTCTGAACATCTGAGATAAATGCCATCATAATTTTTTCTGAAGAGTACTCCTTCAATGATCTGGTAGGCTGCTGATTTAAGACAGAGGGCTCTTCTTTGTTTTGGGCTCCAATTTTCTGGCAAGTAACCTGACTGTAAGTAATGTACTAGGTCTCTGTACCAAGAATCTGGAGCTGTGAAGATTGTTAGGATATTTAGACACTTAGGAGTTAGTTAAGATCAACTTGTGTAATATATCCGTTAGGGATAGTGTGTTTCTTTAGTATGCATTAGTATGCATTTGTAAATACTTAATCCGACGGTCACGATATGTTTCCGACATAGAGTGATCCGACGGCTCAACTTCTCTTAGATCAAACCTAACCTTGATCCGTGGCTTAACACCCGATTGGTCCATGATCTCTATTTAAAGAGCATGGAGGGTCATTGTTTAGTTGATCGATTATGAGAAGCTCATTTGTAACTTTCTTTCTTTGCATAATAAATTGTCCCGTAGAAGCTATTTGGCCGGGGCCGTGGAGTGTTTCCCTCAAGAGGGTTTAAACCACGTCAAAACATCGGTGTGTTGATCTGTGATCTGTTTGTGTGAAGTGGTTGCTCTTGGTGTTCGGTCCTTTGGTAGTACCCTGTGTACCCGAACATGGTATCAGAGCTTTTATGAAGTGCCGCTTCCGGTTATGATCTAGATCTTGAACTGCTGTTGCCGAAACTCGAAAGGGTTTCTAGTTCTGATATTTCTGTGCATTTCTGGGCTGTGGGAGGTGTTCCATTGCGTCCGGAGCATCGTTTCCATTGGGAAATAGTTTTCGTTTGATCGAAAACGGTTCCCGGTTGCTTCAGAAACGCGTTTTTCATCAGATCTGAAGGTATAATGTTACAGTGACGCATTTTTTTTATTTCGTTTTTGAAAAGAAAAAATCTCATATTTCATTTTTTTTTTACTGTTAGATTTTTTTTGGTTCGGATTGTTGCTTTCCCGTCTGCGTATGCTCTTTGCCGTGCACCTCGAGCGATCTCGGCAAATCAGAAACAGAAAGGGAAAGGGTTTTTTCGGCTGCGTATGCTCTTTGCCGTGCACTTTGCGCGATCTCGGCAAATCAGAAACAGAGAGAAAACGTAGACTTTCCGGGCAAGCTAACAAGATCTAACTCCACAAGTGTGGAAAAGTTGTTTTTGTTTCGTTTCGTGGTTTGTTTTGCAGGAAAAAGGGCAAGCACGCAAACCGAGCAAGAAGAGTTAAAAAAAAAAAAAAAAAAAAAAAGCCCCCTTCCTCATTTCCATATTTTACATACCTTTTAAACTAGCTCACTTGGTCCAAAGTTGCTTTATTCCTTAATAGGTCTTGAGTTCAAGTCTTAGGAAGTTACTTTTAAAAAGAAAAGTGCATGCAATTTCTATTTTCAAGTTACTTTATTGTAAAAGTGCATCTCACTTAAATAATAAAAAAATAAAAATACAAGTGAGTCACTTAAGCTTTTTATTTATTGTTGCACTATTTAAAAGTAATATCATTGTAAAAGTGAAATCACTTATTTTACAAAAGTGATTCACTTAAAAGCAACTTTTTTGTAAAGTGATTGTCAAAAGGTTCATCTTGGGAAGAGGGGGGTTCTTTTTTTGCTGGACATTCTCTAGCTGCCACGTCACTATTGGGGACATCTTCAACAGTTTCTTTGTTCAAGCATAACTTCATCATACAGAGTCCGTTTTCAGTGCCGTTTTTTTTTGAAATCGCCTATTTTTTCGAGCTCTTCACATCCAGACTATTGGTTTCTGCTTTTACAGCCATTAATTTACAAATATGGCCGCCCTTTGTGATATTCTACTTAACAGTTCCAACTATTTCTCATGGAAATCTCGTATGGAGGATGTTCTACGAAGTAGGGGACTTTTCAGAATTACAACAGGGAAAGAAAAAGAACCCACTGATGATGATAAGAAAATAAAATGGGCAAATAGATGTGATGAAGCTCGTGGATTGATTGGGATGTCAATCTCTACTGATTTGCGATTCCACATATCTGGAATTGATGAACCTAATGCTGCTTGGGACAAGTTGGAAACTGTGTTTGGTAAACACAATGAAATTCGAGGTCACCAACTCGAAAATGAGTTGATTTCTTTAAATCCAAGTGACTTTTCATGCATTCAAGATTATTTATCTAAGTACAAAACTCTCAAGCTCTTATGTGCAGAATGTAAGATTGAGAGGGAAGACAAACAATGCATTTATCATATTCTTTCCAAACTTGGACCTGCATATTCTGTTTTTGTATCTACATTTTACTCCATGAAAGCGTCATTGAATGCAGCTAGCTATCAAGAGCCTAGTCTTGAATCCTTTTGTGATTCCTTGATTAGGGAACAAGATAAACTCATTCATCTTGGAATAATCAACAATGCAGATACATCTGGGAAAGCCTTATTGTCCCAACAGAAAGAAAAGTCCAAGCCTCCCAAGAAACAAAATTTTCGCAATAATAACTCAAACAAGGGTCCAAAACCCTCTCAGTCAACTCCTTCTTTAAAAAATGACAAAGGATCCAAACCAAAAGGCAAGAAGACTGAGCGTCATTGCCACTATTGCGGGAAAGATAATCATGATGAATCAAAGTGTTTCAAGAAGATGGCAGCCTTGGAAGCAGCAATGAAGAAGCACCACATCAGCCTAGATTCGCCATCAGAATCTACCTCTCATGGACATGCACTTTGTGCTTCTGGTTATTCTTATAATGCATCTTCTTCTTCTACTTCAAATGAATGGCTCATTGATTCTGGAGCATCTTATCATATGGCTAAGGATCAAGCCATCTTTTCTACTATGCATGAATGTAACACCAAACAGATATTTGTTGGTGATGATAGATCTCTAAGTGTTGTAGGAGCTGGAACAGTTCCAGTAGATAATGGTCATTTTAGTGATGTACTATGTGTTCCAAGAATTTCCTGCAATTTGTTATCAGTCTATCAGATCACTCATTCTGGTGAAGGTAAAACTGTGACCTTTACACCTCACCAAGTTGTAATCAAGGATTTTAAAGATCCTCAACAGGTTCTAGCTACCGGAATTGTTGATGATATTACCAGGTTGTACAAGTTTAACAACTTTGGGTCATCACCTTTCCCTTCAGTTTTTGTTGCTCATAGTGATAACTTGAGCAAACTTTGGCATGAGCGATTTGGTCACTTAAATTATCGCTCATTGCAACAACTATGTAAAGAAAATATGGTGACAGGTCTTCCGATGGTATCTTGCAGAGATGGTGTTTGCTCCGGTTGTGTACTCGGAAAACATCATCGGGACAGTTTTGACAAACGTGCCTCTTGGCACGCCTCGGTTCCCTTGGAGCTTGTGCATAGTGACTTGTGTGGCCCTCTTCCATCTGCTTCCTTTTCTGGTTTCAAGTATTTCTTAACTTTCATTGATGATTACACCAGACGCACTTGGGTTTATTTCCTAAAACTTAAGAGCGAAGTATTTAACATGTTCTTGGCCTACAAGGCCCTTGTTGAAAAACAATCTGGTCATAAAATTATCAAGTTAAGATCTGACAATGGAGGAGAATATGTTAACAAACAGTTCACTACTTTCTGCACTGAACAAGGCATCCAACAACAGCACACTGTTCCATATACACCACAACAAAATGGTGTAGCTGAGCGGAAGAACCGCACTTTAAAAGAAATGGCTAATTGTATGATCCAATCTAAGGGACTAAGTCTTCAATTTTGGGCTGAAGCCATTAATTGTGCAAATTACATAGTTAATCGCACCCCCACTAAAGCATTACAAGGTATAACACCGGAAGAAGCATGGACTAAAACTAAACCTGATGTAAGTCACTTCCGTGTGTTTGGTAGTGAAGCATGGGCTCACATTCCGGATGAAAAACGGAAAGCATTGCAGCCTAAACGTGAAAAGTGCATATTTGTTGGATATTCTGAAGATGTAAAAGGTTATAGACTTCTTCAACCACATTCTCATGCTATAATCATTAGAAGAGATGTTAAATTTGATGAAAATATCTTGGCCTGCGAGCCTAACTCGGCGAGTGTGCCATCTTTGGCCTGCGAGCCTGATTCGGCGTTTGTGCCTTCTTCTTCTTCTTCCAACTTCCTTGACAGGTTTCCAACTCCAGTTTCTGATGATGACAGTGAGGATGAAAATCCACCTCCGCCTACTCATGTTCCTCCAGTTGCACCAGCACAAGTGCTTCCTCGATGGGTCCGTTCAACATGTGAAGCAGCTGGTGATCTTGCCGGTGATCCTAGAGATCAACGTCGAACACGTTCTCAGTTTCAGCGAGCCTCTTCTCTTTTGGCTCAAGTTTCCGAGAATCATGATCCAGAAACTTTTGCAGAAGCTTCAGGGAATCCAGATTGGGATGCAGCCATGGATGAAGAATATCGTTCCTTAATGGCGAACGATACTTGGGATCTTGTACCTCTTCCAAAAGGAAGAAAACTTGTCAGATGTAAATGGGTCTACAGAACTAAGTATGCATCAGATGGAAGTGTTGAAAGACTTAAGGCAAGGTTAGTTGCCAAAGGTTTTTCCCAAGTTGAAGGGATTGACTACAATGAAACCTTTGCTCCCGTCGCCAAAATGAACTCCATCCGCCTTGTTCTTTCCCTTGCAGCCTTACACAACTGGGAAGTCCATCAAATGGATGTCAAGTCTGCCTTCTTACATGGTGATTTACAGGAGGAAATTTACATGGAACAACCTCCTGGCTATGTTCAGAATAACTCTAGCCTTGTCTGCCGCCTTAAGAAATCCTTATATGGCCTTAAGCAAGCTCCTAGAGCTTGGTATGCCAAAATGGATAACTTTCTCCTTGACACTGGTTTTTCTAGATGCCATTCTGACCCCAATGTCTATACCAAGAAAGTAGGAAACCATCTCATCATACTTGTTCTATATGTTGATGACCTTATTCTTACTGGTAGTGACCCTAAGCTTATAACCCATGTGAAATCCAGTCTTAAACAAACCTTTGAAATGTCAGACTTAGGACATTTGCATTATTTTCTTGGTCTCCAAGTTCTGCAAACCAAAGAAGGAATCTTTCTTTCTCAGTCTAAGTATGCTTGTGACCTTCTTCGTCGCTTTCACATGGAAGATTGTACACCAGCCCCTTCTCCCTTCCAGTCTGGAGTCAAACTTTCTGCCACTTGTACTTCACCTGAAGTAGATGCCACCTTGTATCGTCAGCTTGTTGGTTGTCTTTTATACTTGACTCATTCCCGTCCTGACCTTTCCTTTGCCGTTGGTCGAGTTGCCCGTTATATGCAGACACCTCATGAAAGTCACTGGAAAGCAGCTAAAAGAATACTTCGATATATTCGAGGTACAGTTCAGTTTGGGATTCATTACAGTACAGGGGGGAAACCTTTGTTGGTTGGTTTCACTGATTCAGATTGGGCCGGCGATCCTGATGATCGAAAGTCTACTGCAGGTTATGTTTTCAGTCTGGGATCTGGACCTATTACTTGGGCTTGTAAGAAACAACAAGCTCTTGCTCTTTCTTCAGCAGAGGCAGAATATCGAGCAGCAGTTAATGCCAGTCAGGAAGCTTTATGGCTTCGACAGATCCTTTCAGAGTTTGGATTCGAGCAGCAGCAGCCTACTCCACTTTGGTGCGACAATCAAAGTGCCATCAAGCTTGCCAAAGATCCAGTTCTACATCAACGCAGCAAACACATTGAGCTACATATGCACTTCATCATAAATCTTGTTCATGATCGTGTTCTTGAAGTGCTCTTTTGCCCTATAGATGATCAAGTTGCAGACATCTTCACCAAGTCTCTTACAGAAGCGAAGTTTTCTAAACTTCGATCTATGTTAGGAGTTCAGGAACTTGTCATTAAGGGGGGATAGGCTCTAATGCCTCCTTCCTTCTCCTAACAGTGTCACTTTGTAAATCCTTCAATCCTATCCCAAGTTGTTCTTAAGGGGGGATGTTAGGATATTTAGACACTTAGGAGTTAGTTAAGATCAACTTGTGTAATATATCCGTTAGGGATAGTGTGTTTCTTTAGTATGCATTAGTATGCATTTGTAAATACTTAATCCGACGGTCACGATATGTTTCCGACATAGAGTGATCCGACGGCTCAACTTCTCTTAGATCAAACCTAACCTTGATCCGTGGCTTAACACCCGATTGGTCCATGATCTCTATTTAAAGAGCATGGAGGGTCATTGTTTAGTTGATCGATTATGAAAAGCTCATTTGTAACTTTCTTTCTTTGCATAATAAATTGTCCCGTAGAAGCTATTTGGCCGGGGCCGTGGAGTGTTTCCCTCAAGAGGGTTTAAACCACGTCAAAACATCGGTGTGTTGATCTGTGATCTGTTTGTGTGAAGTGGTTGCTCTTGGTTTCGGTCCTTTGGTAGTACCCTGTGTACCCGAACAAAGATCGAACACACGTCTACCATATTCAACTCGGCTTCATTCCTCCAATCTAGCTCTTCGTCAGTTTGTCTTTGAGTGAGTAACTTACATAGGGATTGACCTTTAATAATGCTAGCTGGCTTGAATTCTAAGTCATATTCCTGGAGGGCAGTGACCCAATTCCCTCTTCTTTCTCCCAATTCCTTTTGAACGAAAAGAGTTCTGACAACGGGATGAGGAACTATGACTCTTGTCCTATTTTTTAGAATATATGGACTGAAATGTTTTACTGCTTTGAAGACTGTATATGCTTGTTTGTCTACCACGGGATAGTTTAGCTCGGCACCTTGCATACCAGTGCTCATAAAAGAGATCGGATATTCATCTCCCGTTTCTGTCTTTTGAGTTAGGACAACTGCAAGAGAATCATCAGAGGCAAACGTATACATTATAAAATCATTGTCAAAGTCCGGGATCCTTAAAGAAGGTGCCTTGGCTATTGTTGCTTTGATCTCTTTGAATGCAGCCTTCTCCAAATATGTCCACTTAAATTGTACATTTTGCTTAACCATTTGTTGTAAAGGTTTGACGATTTGGGCGAAATCCGGCACAAATCTTCAGACGAAATTTATGGTTCCCATAAAAGATTGCATAGATTTCTTGTTGTGGGGCAAGGGAATTTTATGGATAACCTGAATTCTTTCTTGATCTATTGAGATTCCTTCTTTGGAGATAATGTGACCGAGGAGTTTTCCTTCAAGAACAACAAAAATGCTTTGCTTAGGATTTAGTGAAATACCGTACTTCCTGCAGCGGTCGAAGATTTGCTTCAAGTGAGAAACGTGGTCTTCTCTTTTTTTGGAAAAGACTGTTACATCATCTAGATATACTACTACACATTGACCACCCAGTCCTTGGAAAGAAATGTCCATGGCTCTCTGGAAAGTAGCTCCGGCATTAATTAAGCCAAAGGGCATTCTCCGATATGCGAAAGTTCCCCACTTTGTGCGAAAAGTGGTTTTGAGTCGGTCTTCCTCTGCTACTAGCACTTGGTTGTAACCAGAAAAATCGTCTAGTAGGGAAAAGAGCTCGGATCCTGACACCATCTGCAATATTTGTTCCATTGGAGGCACCGGATAGTTGTCTTTATCAGAAGCTCTGTTTAAGTTCCGGAAGTCTACGCACAGCCTGATTTCTCCTGATTTCTTCCGCACAAAGACTAGATTAGCCACCCATTCAAAATGTCGAACTTTAAAAATGATTTTGGCGTCCAACAACTTTTTTTAATCTTTCTGGATTAGAGGCTCAAGCGTTGGGTGCATTCTCCTTAGCTGCTGCTAAAAAGGTTTGAACCCCTCCTTCATAGGTATTACGTGTTGAATGATACGGGTGTCATATGTCTTTAGATCATCATAAGTCCAAGCGAAGACATCTTTATATTGCTAAAAAAGTTTAATGAACCTATTTCTTTCTGCTGGTGTACAACATTTTCCCAAATTGACATACTTTGGTTCAGATTCTATGCCTAAGTTTATCAACTCATATTGCAGGGTCGAACTATGGGTCTTGGCATTCGCTGGTTTCCTGAATTTTTTTTGCAAATCAAAGAGGGCCTCTAGCGTTCTCACACCTTTGGGCATAAAGTTGCCTTGCATTGCGCCTTTATTTTGTAGATCTGAGTCGTGCTTTTCTTCCTGTATAATGGCTTCTTGCAAAGCATTTTCATTGGTTAAGAAACTAATGATCTGTTCGTCATCGTCAAATACTCTGAAATTCGTGATGTTGTCGGGCACCGAAGGCCTGGAAATTAATTCAATAGAACATTTATTATTAGTGGGTACTAATCTGGAAGCGAAAGTATTTAATAGATTAGCTGTGGCGTTTTGTAATCTTGGGACATAATTAATATTAAAAGCATCAAAGCAAGAGATTAAATTCCATATTTCTGCTTGATAACCTTTTAAATGAGGCGAAAGACAATGAATCGTATTTCTTATTTGCCTAACAACAAATTCAGAATCACCAAAGACTTTCAAAAACTTAACATTAAGACCAATGGCTTTCTTCAAACCTTGAATGAGAGCTTCGTATTCTGCGGTATTATTAGTACATTCAAACTCTAACCTACATGACAAAAAATGTTTATTTCTATCAGGATCTATTAAAATACAACCAGCTCCGGATCCTTCCTGTGTCTTGGAGCCATCAAAGTAAAGCGTCCAAAATACATTTTCTTTTCTAACTAAGTTAGTTTGATTATTGTCTAAGTTAGTTGCTAAGTCTACTATGTTACAGTCAATGTCATCAGCCTGCGAAAACTGAAGGAGATCAGGGTGTCTATCTGAAATATGGCTAACTTCTTCTAATCTATAGTTGCCAGGTTCAATTTCTAAAAAGTAATTTCCTAAAATTGACGATGAAAAGGCCACTGCTTCATTCTTTCCATCCAGCTGAGTAACAGTTTGTTTCATATGTGGCTCCCTCAATATCTTAATCTTATTTTGACGATTTTGATGGGGCAGCCACAGATGAGACCAATCTGTTGCAAAATATCCATTAAGTTTCGTAGACCAGTCCCTACTCAAAATTAGACCGTATGCCTCGGTAATATCAACCACCATTATATCAATACATTGACATACTTTGGGATCAGATGACAATCTAATGAGTACATCTTTCATCTCCCCAATAACCTTAACAACAGTCCTATCTAATTGTATGATTTGGGACGGGCACGGGATAGGCTGTCCATTAATTTTCTTGCAAATTGACAAAGGCATGACATTCGAACTAGCTCCCGAGTTTACCAAACAATTGTGTAAATTATGATTAAATATTTCAAAGGTCAATAGAAAAGGAAGAGTCTGAGATTTTGATTTTTCGCCAATACTTGCTTCATTAATTTCTGGGTTTTCCTCAGTGTTTTCCACTGGGACAACTATTTGCGGATCTAGTGCTTCCATCAATTTCTTCCTCTATTGCGGTAAACTACACATATAAAAAATGGAGACTTTTGCTTTCATTTTTTTAATATCCTCGATTATATCATAGCTCATGTCACAACCCATAGCTCATGTCACAACCCTTCGACACCTCTAATTGGTTTTCTATTTTGTTCAAAGGAGCTTGTGGTTGTTTATTCATTTTAGAGTTAGGTACTTTTGTCACTATAGGATCAGCCACCGTGCTCGTTTTGGGTTGGGGAGGTATTACAGTTATGTGCCGCCTTGATATTTGGTTAGACCTTGTCTTAGGTAGTTCTATTGCTAGTTCGGTCACTGGGCCTTTACTCCTGGTAGCAATGTTAACAGATGTTGTTTGCACTTCATCTGTGAGCTCTTCACAAGACAGTTCTTGGGCAAGGGTCCAATCCGAAAGGATCATCGTAGTGTCGGGGGTTGGTTCTTCACTGTCAAGAATTTGCTCTTGTTGGGGACTTGTTTGCTCTGGTGTTTGTGCATCCAACATTTGGTTCATTACTAAGCTCATCGAGTTGATCCACTGTGGACAAATTTTCTCCAAATGTTGTTCTTGGTGAAAAGTACAAAAGTGATCCATCCCTATTTCATTAAGATTTAATACAGCAGAATTATTCATTGGTGGGGTTGGCTGCCCATTGTCTTCTTTCCATTTGTAGAACGGTTTGAATGGGGGTCTGGAAGAACTTGTTGCTTTATCCTTTTCTAAATCCACGATTTTATTGGAGAGTTTCTGCATCATTTTTATGACACCTTCTAAATCTGTTGTGGGTTCCTCTTTATCCCTAGTCAACAAAAAGGGTTTCTTAACAGCTGTTGGTTTTCCTTCTAAATCCAAAGCATGTTTAGCAATACTATCATGTTCTTCTTCTCCCTTCTTGGCTTCTTCAAAATTTTCTGTCAAGGTGGGTTTTTTCGTTCTTTTGACGAACATTGCAAGTGGAGATTTAAGAGCTGTTGTATAATATTCTACTAAGCATTCCTCGGTGGGCTTTGTTGCATCACTGAAATTATTTAACAATGTTGTGAATATTTGGTTAAACTCTTGAACTTTCTCATTCTTCTCCATTCTCATAGACAGTAATTCTTTCATGAGAGTAGCTATGGTTTTCTGATTACCATATTTTTTAAGAACGCATTTCTCAAAGTCTTCCCAACTTGTTATTGAACCAGGCTGCAAACTGAAGTACCATGAAGATACTTTGGGTTCGAAAGTATACGGAAAGAGGCGACAAACCACATCTTCATGTTCCACGTTCAAAAGGTTTATAGCTAAATAAAATATTTTGAGGTGATCTTCAGCAGAGACTCCTTTACTAGGGTCATACTTAGCAAGACCTTTTCTGGGTTCTTAGGCAAATCATGGAATGGTCCTACTACGTTTAATGCCCCTCTGGCTCTCCATGCGGGTACGGCCATGACTCTCGGGGGAGAGCATGGTGGTGAATGCGGTGGTGAGTTAAGATGAGTATCTCTTGGAGGTTGATCTTCTGGGCCTGTAGGGGTCTCTAGACTAACTTCGTCGAAAGGTTCGGTGATCTCTTCTAGAGATAAATCTGACAATTCTTCTAGGCTTTGAACAAGGACATAATCTCTTGTGCACTGAGGATTTTTTCGAGGAGCTCTAGTTCTGGGTAATAAAGGAACTGTGGTTATTCCTCCAAGACTTCTCACGTACGAACAGGTATGTCTCCTGAATTGATTTACTTCTTCAAAAGGGATAGCATACACTACTTCTGACTGTTCTGTTCCAGGGTTAGGATCTTCTTGATTTCTGGATTCCAGATCTGGAAATTTTGGAAAGACTGTTGTGGATGGGTTTTCAGTGGAAATTTTGCTAACAAAAGAATCTTTTCCGCTAGCCATGCACTGATGGCCCTCCTTCTAGCGCCAAAAACTGTTGATGCCTCAAATATCGCTGCATCAATCAGCAAGGGATTCTCCCTAGTAAGCAATCCCAATTAGATCACTCACCGTTTGTTTGATGTGGGGAATCCATCCGGTTAACGATTCTGGCTACCGTGGGTTTTAAAGATTTGTTTATTTTATCGGTTGCGGCCCGATCCACCGATTATGATTTTGTATTTAAAATGATGAGCATGTTCCCTAGACTAAATGCATGCGATAAACAAATCTATATTAACCTAAACTAATCTAATCTATCTATCCGTATAAGGAGCAAATTTAAAGAATGGGTAAACAACCAGAAAATACACCCAAAACAATTCCACAGTTAGTTGTTAAACTGAAAGGAGCATTTACAGTAGAAAAAAGAAAGATCATCTAAGATAACTCAGATTAATATAACCATTCAATTACCCATTTAACATGAAAATTTTACATAAGAATATGAAACCATCCACAGCAAAGAATTAATTCATAAAAGCCAGGAAAGATCTCACAGGAAATGTATGAGAAAAATGGCAGAAGTAGTTCAGCAGCTTAGTCAACAAGATCCCATGTAAAATAACATGCTAGCTTTCACAGGCCAAAACGATTTCCATTGATGTAGCAGAAATAGTTCCATTACAAAATAGCAAAGAGTTTCACCTGCCAAAATTCCTTTGCTTCTCTTCTTATTAGCTATATATAGATTTACAAAATGTGCCCAGAATTGACACATATACCCTAACCGTTTAGATTCCTCTATTTTGTCTTGTAGTGCTTGATATTACATAAGATAAATATTCTAAATGTTTTACAAAATGGGAGTTATAAAATTACAAATGTTTTAACGTTCCAAATGTATGTACAAAGATGAATATCCATGTGGCATGCTGAAGAGCACGACCTATCCCTGACTTGGCTCCTTTGGTGGCTCAGGCACTTCTGGGATTGTTGGGGTCTTTTCTTGCATCACTGCAATGGTTGGGCCACTTTCTGATGTAGTAGCTTGACTAGCTGCCAGTGCCTTATCCACCTCTGCTATGTGAATTCCCCAGTGATTTGTGTCTTTCACAATATTTGTTCCAATCAGGGGGCTCATGAATCTGAGAGATATCTTTTGCTTGACCAACTATTCTTCTAAGGTGGTTACTTCACCCGCAGTGATCCGGAGGCTTTCCTCCAGGCTATGTTGATGAACAACAGCTTGGATGATAAATTGGCGTAGATCTTCTGTTGTCAGTGTGTCCAGCTTCTGCACATATTCACTTTCTGCCTAGAGCTCTATACTTATATTAGTTGATTGCCGAGCCTTATTTAGGAAGTCCTCTATCTTTTGAGGCATGGCTATTCTATAGTTTTCCTGCGTCGTTCGGACTCAGGAGTATATAGTCTTGCACTGTTCATAAGTTTCTGCAGTCACAGAGGCCATTTTTACTCCGCAGTCTCTACAAAACTTTAGGGTGCGTATATTTTCTTTGTACTCGGCAACAGACTTAAGGGGAAGGGTTGCTAGGAACCCTAACTTTCCTTCTCTCCATTCAATATGCCTTCTGATCTCCCCACTGATGCGTGAGTGTTTCCTCCTGATCCTGGTGGCTTCAACATTTACTTCCTTGACCTTGGCCATGACTCTTTTTAGTCTGTATATCTCCTCTGCTATGAGTTCTCTGACTCCATAGGTTTCTTTTAGGATTCCACAAGCCTGCTCATGGAAGGGTCTGACTTCTCCCATTTTGTTGTTTGCTAACTCTAATTGTTGCTCCAGTGACTCATTCTCTCCTTGTAATTTTTCAATGTTCTCCTTCAGATCATCTAACTCCTGAAGGTTTTCGAATTTATCCGACTCGAGCTTTAAATTCTTCCCTTTAAGCTCTTCATTTTCAACTTCTAATGTCCTTACTTGCATTGACAGAGCTCTCCTATCTACCTCTAATCGTTGGAGTGCTCTTTGCAAGTCTTCCTTTTGAGATGTGAGAGCATTATTCTTCTCAATCATCAGATTTGCATAGTTCTGCTCTTTGACCAAGGCTTCCTGAAGCTGCTGTGCCTTATCCTTTTCTTCATGTAACTTGTCTCCCAATATAAAAAGATTGTCTGCTATTGATGTGACCGTGGCTACAGAGATCGATGCTAGGTGTCTAGCTGCTTCTTTAGTGTTCTTCATGACCATGGTCTCATGCGTGGTGATGATGTCTGGCCGAAAAGGTCTTTTTAGTATTTACCCCATCTCTTTGACAATGGTCTTCCTCTTCTTGTTGTAAGAAAATTTCTGCCAGTTAGAGACTGTGCTGCCTGTTAAATTTTCAGAATTTACTTCAATATGATCTAGGATCTTAACTGAGAGAACAACATGTACAGCATATCTACAGCATATCAATCATGGAGACAATAATGCAAGCACACAAGAGACACAAAGATTTACTTGGGGAAAACCATAAAGGTGAAAAACCCCAATAACTTCCTCAGAGATAGATAGAGCAATGATACAACCAACCAATAGAGATAGCAATAACCTAGCAGCAATCCTCCTCCTCCATAAGTGCGCCTCTCCTCCTTGAGAGCATGTGTGAGAAGTGAGTAAGTAAATAGAGTGTCTCCCACACTCTATTTATACTTGACTTGACTTGCCTTTTTACCTAACTCATGTAGGCTCGAACTTAACCACATAACATAATGCTGACTGGGCCGACCCCCAATAGGGTGGTCTAATAACCCTTTGACCCACATGGCCGACCCCCAATAGGGTGGTCTAATAACCCTTCGACCCACATGACTTATACAGGGCCGACCCTAACAAGGTGGTCTAATAACCCATCAAGTATAAGTTACGACACTTACAATATAAATGACGACACTTCCTTATAGAGGAATAATACCATCTCTATAGGAATACAATATACATATACATGTGAAATACATTCCAAAGTTACATATACATCAACACTCCCTCTTAACTAGGAAGGTATTTCTCAGCACAGTTCTTCTAGCACAAGTCATCTTCTCTGGATCATCGTCACTAGATAATCGTCATCGAGTCATCATCATCGTCACTGCTGCTGCTATCTCAATCAATCTCTGAATCTACTCGTCATAGGAAGTTCTACAGAGCCAGTCCTTTTTCATACTGGATGTAGGCCCACCACCTGCAGGTCTTCGTCATCACTGGCCATACTGTGGAATCCTCAGGACTTATTACGTGCGTCACAAAACCTCGAAAGAGCATCCCAGGATGTTACGGGTACACAACTCCGACCTGTAGGATCTCCCAGGGTGCTATTACATGTGACCCCACCACAAAACCTCGAAAGAGCATCTCAGGATGTTACGGGTACACAACTCCGACCTGAAATCTCCCAGGGCACAAATTATATGTGGTCCACCACAAAACCTCGCAAGAGCATCTCAGGATGTTACGGGTACACAACTCCGACCTGAAATCTCCCAGGGCACAAATTACATGTGGTCCACCACAAAACCTCGCAAGAGCATATCAGGATGTTACGGGTACACAACTCCGACCTGAAATCTCCCAGGGCGCTATTACATGTGGTCATGGCAAAACCTCGAAAGAGCATCTCAGGATGTTACGGGTACACAACTCCGACCTGAGATCTCCCAGGGCCCAAATTACATGCCATAGGACAAAACCTCGCAAGAGCATCTCAGGATGTTACGGGTACACAACTCCGACCTGAGATCTCCCAGGGCACAAATTACATGTCCTCCCAGAGCAATGTCTCGAAAGAGCATCCCAGGCTGTTACGGGTACACAACTCCGACCTATAGGATCTCCCAGATATGCTCATCTGCACAACCTGATCCACGGCCACAGAGTATCAACCTGATACTCACCATACATCATCCTGATGTATTCATGATCATCCTGATCATCATCACTGCAACATCCTGCTGCATGTCATCTGGAGCAACATCCTGAAGCTCGTCATCTATGATCATCCTGATCATCACTGCAACATCCTGTTGCATGTCATCTGGAGCAACATCCTGAAGCTTGTCATCTATGATCATCCTGATCATCACTGCAACATCCTGAAGCATGTCATCTGGAGCAACATCCTGAAGCTCGTCATCTATGATCATCCTGATCATCACTGCAACATCCTGTTGCATGTCATCTGGAGCAACATCCTGAAGCTCGTCATCTACGATCATCCTGATCATCAATGCAACATCCTGCTGCATACCAAGTATCTACCTGATACATATCATCATACATGATCCTCCTGATCATCAATGCAACATCCTGCTGCATGCCAAGTATCTACCTGATACATATCATCATACATGATCCTCCTGATCATCAATGTATCCACCTGATACAAATACAAAACATATGATATATATCACCATACATGATCCACCTGATCATACAATGTATCCACCTGATACATATACAGATACATGGTCCAAGCATCCAACATGATGCATATAAAATACATACACAAAATGATCCAACTGATCATATCCAGCAGAAACTAGAACATCATCTTGATGTTCATCATCCAGTGCTTACATCCACAGCCATGTGAAGGATCCTCCTTCCTGTAAGTTTTAAACCTTAACAGTGAAGTACAAACATATATCGATTCTTAAGCATTTACAGAAAATACACAATGGCACACACATTACACAGAGATTTTCACCTGGAAACCCTTAACCGGGAAAAACCAGCAAAACTTAGAGCCGCATAGCTCCTTTTTCATTATATGTTTATTTTACATGTACAATACAATAAATGGTATTCTGCAGCATCTAAAACCCTAATTCGTTTACCCGAATTAGGTTACAACCCTAATTCCTTTTACCGGAATTAGATAGAGTACAATGGGTCGAAAATCGCGAAAAAGCAAAAAGCAACCCAAAAAAATTTTGCGCTCCGCGCGGACTCCGGGGGCCTAACGGCCCCCTCCGTGTCGTTTCGGAACCTAACGGTCCGAAACGAAGGGGGTGGGCCCTGTCGGGCTACCCCCCCCTCTAAACCCCCCCCCTGTTGTACACGCAGCGACCATGTGAAGAGATATAACATACCCAACACTTCCAACATGCTTGGAATGGCTTCAGGAAATGTGTCCATCACTTCTTCCTCGAAGTGTCCTCCATCTGAATAACGCCAAGCCTCTCTCTGAAGTACTCGAACTTCACCCTGGCTAGTGGCTTCGTCAGCACATCTGCAATCTGCTCATCCGTCGCAACATACAGGATCTTCACAGCTCCTCTCTGCACCATATCCCTGATATAGTGGTATTTGATCTCTATGTGTTTCGACCTGTCATGAAACACTGGGTTATCGGACAGTTTCACACAACTCTGGTTATCACAGAAGATACCAGTAGCTTCCAACGGGAGATCAAATAACTCAGACAGTAGCTTCCGTAGCCATACTGCCTCACAACTAGCTGAACAGGCTGCAACATACTCTGCCTCAACTGTACTCAGTGCTACATAGGACTGCTTCCTGCTAAACCAAGAGATCACACCTGATCCCATACTGAAGTAACACCCAGATGTGCTCTTCCTGTCTGCAGCACTGCCAGCCCAGTCTGAATCAACATAACCCTACAGGTTAAACTTTTGATTCGCCTCATACCTGAGCCCATAATCCACTGTACCCTTCAGGTACCTCAGAACATGCTTTACAGCAACCAGGTGAACACTCCTCGGATCCGTCAGGAACTGGCTCAATGTGTTCACAGCAAAGCAAATGTCTGGTCGTCAGGTACATCAAGGACCCAATCATTTGACGATACAGAGAGACATCAACCGGCTCAGATGAAGCATCACATAGAAGCTTCAGATTCGATGCCATTGGTGTGGCCATTGCCTTGCAATCTATCATTCCGAACCTCTTCAAGATTTCTACTGCATACTTCCCTTGTCCAAGGAAGATTCCATCTGCACTCTGCCACACCTCCATGCCAAAAACAAATAGTGCATCATCCCCAAGTTCTTCATCTCGAACTCGGTAGTAAGCTTCCGCTGCATGTCGGCAATCAATCTATCTTCACCTGTAACAAACAGGTTATCCGCATACACTGGATTGCCTTCCTCAACCTTGTAGTAAAGGTTGGAATCCGCTTTACTCTTGGTAAAGCCCAAACTGGATAGAAAGCTGTCTATCCTACCATACCAAGTTCTGCACATATATGTGACTACACCATGCTGTCTTGAAATCCATCTGGTGCATCTTCTATTTCATCACTTTTATATTTCTCAATGTTGCCATCTGCAACATGCTTGATCTGATAATTCCATTTGGAAGTCATAGCAAACTTCCCTTCATGTCTTGGGATTACATCCCAAACATCATTCTTCATGATCGACGGATCATGGCATTTCATTTCTTCATCCCAGATCCTGGGAACTTCAATATCTTCAATATCTTCAATATATATCTTTGTTGCTGGAACAAATGTTGTAGTTCTTCTTTTGTAGGAGATGGCATACGATCTTTCCTACACAACAAGTTAAATTGCATGATTAGAAAACATCTCATAGTTTTCAGAACAAATTCTTACACATAAAGAAATATGCCATACAGTCATGCAATTATCTTAGCCAATGCTTCAATACAACATTTATCCATATTCCGTAACTTTCTAGATGCCTTCCAATCTCTACCAGAACATTGTTAAGAGTGTGCACAACTCCCAACATGTCAGCAAAGAGGTTTCATTCTAGATAAGTAGCAATGGAATGTTGTACAGTGCCATAGGCTACTTACCCATGCATATTAGTAGTATACTGTTCATTATTGTAATTATTCTAATATGCACAATACATATCCTAAGTCTAAGACCATGAGCATATACATCATTTGAACAATTTTATTTAAACAAACAAATATGTAAGAAATGATAATTAAAATACTTATCTTTGTTTGTTCGTTGGGTGGACTCCCTCTAAGTCTTCGCTTCCTTGCAGGAGCTGCTGGAGTACTAATCTAAAGTAGCTTCTTCTACACCTTTCTGTTGTGGGATGTAGAGAGATGGACAACTCCCTCTGGATATCTGCATCCTTGCATAAACCACTGGAGTGTACTCCCTCTTGATCTTTGCTTCCTGGATTACCTGTTCTTGAATCTCATATTCATCCTTGGTCCCTATGCATGCTTATTAGTATCATGAATGTGTTATCCTTGTGATCTCATATAAAAACATACATTCATTAGTATACTATTAAAACACAATAATCTCAAGCATGTATAGTCATGATCATCTCAAACAGAAATAATAAGCATTAGCATTCAAGGTTTATGTAGGATTCTTATGGTTAGTCAAATCATAAGAAACATAACATGTCTAAACCTGTAATTACTCAAAGCTATGACTCTTCGGGTTAGTCATATCATCAATCAAGGGAAGAGATATAATATGCATAAAATCATGTGATTATTTCAACCTATACCTTCATGATTCTTCTGGTTAGTCATATCATCAATTAAGGTAAGAAACATAATATGCATACAACCATGATTATTCAAACCTATGACTTCATGAATAATCATTATCAACAATAGTATAAGATTCTATCCCAAGGTAGGATTCTATCTTGATATAGGTAAAACATACCTGGATTAGCATGCTAGCTATTTATGTCTAACATACCCGCATAATGTCTTCTGGTTCTCTTTAGTGACTTGTGCTAGTAACCTGCATGTCTCATAAGTTAACCATTATAAAACCAAGTTATACATACCTCGAGAATGGATTTCTTATGAGATCCATGGCAATGGATGAATCTTTGTCCTCATGTCATCATGATCATATGTTCTTGAACTAGAACATGATTTGTCTTCTTGGTGTACCTTTCATGTTAGTAGACAACATAAAACTCATACAACATCACAATGTGTTAGTACAAACATAAGTTTCATACTCCTAATAAATGAATGACTTCTATCATGCATTCATAATTTTATTAAGGTGATATGATAAGTCTAAAATCAAGATTGTACTAACCATGATAACATGAAGACAAACATACCATAAAATTAATTATGAACAAATCTCAAAACATACCTTGATGAGTCATACCTGTCGAGATTACTTGTAAACTCTTTATGTAAGGCCTTAGCCTCATCTCCCTCTGAAACAGGAACTTCTTCACTTATGCAAGTGACCAATCCATCTTCTTCTAGGATCAACCCAATACACTTGATTTGCAAGAACTGGACCTGGAGCTGGATATGGGTTTGTCAGAGAGACCCCAAAAATTCAAACTTTGAATTTCAAACTTCTGAAAGGATAGGAATATGCGCCTTGATGAACTGATCAAACTGGTATATTCAGAATTTGAAGACTGCAAAGTTTTACTCCTCAATTTTGCCTTTGAAACTTCCAGATTCACTGAACGTGACCCTGAACTGGGGTTTGATGAAGCCCACTCTTCTACCCAATCAAAATGTTTGATCCAAAGCTCTAAGCTTCTATTTTTCTGAGGAGCTTCCAGCCGTGGTCACAGATTTCAAAAATTCCCATTTTTACAGAAGCCCTAATTTTCCACTTTTCTGATCAAAGTCCCGAACTAGGGTCTGATCAAACCCGGCCTTCTGCCCAACCAAAAATTCTGATCTTGGTCTCTAAATTTCTATTTTGATGAGTAGCATCCAGCCGTGGTCTCCTATTACAAAAATTCCAACTTTCTTCAAAGCCCTAAATTCCGGAAGCCATGAATGAAGGTACCAAAAAATAATTCTGTTTTGACAGAAATATGTACCTGATTGTTTCTGGTGTAACTCCGAAATTTTTGATCCACAGGGTCTGAAAACGTTTCCTGAGATAGCCTGACCTGTTATCTTTCCATCCTGACAGGTCTGACCTCAATTGGATTCTCTGAGAGAGAGTTATGCCAAATGTCGCAACGTGACCTGTTTATGGGATAAAATAGGAGAGCGAACTTGTACGGAGTGCCACGTGTCACTGGTTCAACTTCGGCCTCTGAAAACGTTTTCTGAGATAGTACAGACTGTGTAATACCTGTCACTTTTTAGGAAATTTCATTTGGAGCTTCCTAGCCCAATATATGACCTTTTTCCCAAGGTCACCTGATTTTGACTCAGATCTGGAAGAGGCAGAAACCCTATATTGTACAGATCATAAATCACAAAGTACAACGCATTAGAGGTTTTCCTTTGGACACAAGATACCTGGAGATCTTAGCTTCGTCCTGTAACAATTTCCGATCCGAAAACTTTTCCAAAATGGATTTATAGCGAAAGTGCTACGATGACTGGTTTTTCCTATATCAAGCCCTAGCATCGTAAGTGCAACAAGTGTCATACATGCCATATCATGCCTTCTTTCAGGCTAGCTCTGATACCATGTTAAATTTTCAGAATTTACTTCAATATGATCTAGGATCTTAACTGAGAGAACAACATGTACAGCATATCTACAGCATATCAATCATGGAGACAATAATGCAAGCACACAAGAGACACAAAGATTTACTTGGGGAAAACCATAAAGGTGAAAAACCCCAATAACTTCCTCAGAGATAGATAGAGCAATGATACAACCAACCAATAGAGATAGCAATAACCTAGCAGCAATCCTCCTCCTCCATAAGTGCGCCTCTCCTCCTTGAGAGCATGTGTGAGAAGTGAGTAAGTAAATAGAGTGTCTCCCACACTCTATTTATACTTGACTTGACTTGCCTTTTTACCTAACTCATGTAGGCTCGAACTTAACCACATAACATAATGCTGACTGGGCCGACCCCCAATAGGGTGGTCTAATAACCCTTTGACCCACATGGCCGACCCCCAATAGGGTGGTCTAATAACCCTTCGACCCACATGACTTATACAGGGCCGACCCCAACAAGGTGGTCTAATAACCCATCAAGTATAAGTTACGACACTTACAATATAAATGATGACACTTCCTTATAGAGGAATAATACCATCTCTATAGGAATACAATATACATATACATGTGAAATACATTCCAAAGTTACATATACATCAACACTGCCTTTATAGGGTGTAAAGGGAACAATAGGTAGATCCCTCATGGGAGAGTCCATATCCAAGTTCTGCAGATCTGGGCTTTTGGGGTCAATCTCTTCTTGGGATTTCTTTTCTTCCTCTTCTTTCCTCTTTGCCTCTGCTTCTTGCAGCTTATTTCTTATGTCCTCTTCTTCCATCTTAGCATTAGTTTCCAGCCTAATTCTTTCTTCCTCTTCTTTCCTCTTTGCCTCTGCTTCAGCTTCGGCTGCTTGGATTTTCAAATTTTCTTCTTCTCTTAATTTTTCTTCTTGGATCTTCTTTGCGTGTTCCAAGAGCTTCAGTTCTTCTTCAGAGAGAGCCTAGGAGCTTGAGCTGGCTCCTCCTTTGCTTACCTAAAAAGTCTGTAGCTCGGCCATATTGTTGATTCCTCTATATGGTTCTTCCTAAGGATCATAAAAATTGGCATATTCATAGGGAGTAGATTGCTCTTTGCAATGCTATGCAATTTTTCCTTGTCGATTGTTCCTATGGAAAATCCTTTCTCCAAAGTGGAAGTTCATCAATTCTGCAACAAACTCCTTTACAGTCGTGATTCCTGCGAACTTGTAGGAGCCAACATAAAAGGGTATGGGGGGAAAGGTGGATTTTTTGGCCTTTTACAAGGTGTTACCCATTCCATCAATGAAGACCTGCCTGACCATTTCCTTATGAACTATGTAATCTGTAGCATACTTCGGAAGAATATATGGTGCTTTAGAACCTCCATACATTCTTATGTAAGTACCTTCTGGAGAGAAGTAGAAATCGCCATACTTTTCCAAGGATTCCATGGCGTTCTCCAATAGACAATTTGGTTCTTCATGGAATATCATTTCAAAAAGAGGCATGATGAACTCCTTGCAGATGATTTTGTAGTCCCTCTTGTAATTCTGCGCCCAAAAGATTTTATAAGCAAGGAATACTGGACCTTCTACGGGACTCTGCATGCATCCCAATTTGGGAAAAAGACATGTTGCCACAATACAATCTATGAGATACGAAGCCATATAGAATTATGCCTTTCTTTCCTCTAGCCCTTCTTTAGCCATTGCTACTACTGATGTCAGGCGGTCTGAGAGAATGTTAGACCAATTGAAGATTGTGCCTTTGAAAGCGACAAAATGTATGATAGGGACCCACTGCAGCATGAACATCGTCCCATCCGGTTTCCCGAAGATCCTGCTTAGCATGAGAGCAATTAGTCTGAATGGAGCCTTAAATTATGGAATTCGTATTCCTCACTGTCTCTTCTTCTTAATTTCTTGCCTGAAATTAACATCCTCCTTGCCATATCTAAATTATCCATATTGGTCTCCTGCAACCATGCTTCATCTAGTCACTACTATGCTTTGGGTAGTTTGTAAGCTGTTGCAATGTAGGATGGGTGAAATGAGGCAAAGGCATTACCCGTGCTATCTGCTATGACTCTAGTCTCAGCGTTGGCATGCTGCAGCACCCATCCGATCACCTCTGAACATGGGAATAGTTCTGGAGGTGTGGACACTTTGGATATGCAGGAGTTCCGGATGTTTTGATAAAATCATTCTTCTTCAAGGAGGGCTTCCGGAAATTCTTGATCCCTTATCATACGGTAGACATCACCCCAGTTTACTTCCGGAGGCACGTTTGTAGTGCATTTGGTGTCTTGAAACGTCGTCTCTAGTCTGGATCTTTCCTCGATCTCTTTCGCCCTCCTCTTGCCACCTTTGGCCATAATGAGAATCTTGTACAGTAATTGTCGTGAATGAGCATGCATGACATAGTGTTTTACAAATTTAAACTAATACATGTAGATGGTCATAAAAGAATATTTTCTGAACATGTTCCTTTCTCATATAAATGCAAGAGGAAGAAAACGTGAAAACATTAATCAAGCTATCCTTATGGCTTGTGTGCTAGAAAACTGATGGTTACAAGATCAGGGTTGGTCTGGATGTTCAAGTCTTTAGGATACCGACAGGTGTGTGGGCGCGTAAGATGTCAACACATAATAGCTGAGACCAAGACGAACAATGCCCTATGAAAATGACAAGATCATCGTATTAACGGGACCCTAGTTGAGGAGGTGAGACTATGCAACATGATTGCTCGTATGAATGCACTCTGTGTTAGGTACATGAAAGGGTCGACAAAAGGGGTCCGGGAAACCGTCGTGGCAAAGAACAATCAAAATGCAGCAACGAGCCGTCATTGTAAGTAGGCCTATACGCCCTACAGAGCAGGTGAATTTACTTACTTGGAAATCTGAACGTGCGACGTCAATGACTATCAAGCAAACTGTGGATGTAAGCCTCCAGACGATGATAGGTGTGCTTGGATGTTCAAACGGAACGACAGAGCTTATGAGCGATGAAAACAAATGACAATGTAATGGGGTCTCGACCATATATATATGAATTGGCGTGTGTGAAACCTTAATGGGGTTGGTGGGCCATTAAACGGGTACTAATCCTAGGTACAGTCGGGTCATGTCAATTTTGTTTTCCATAAATGCGACCGTCAAAAGCGGAAGGTTTATACCAACGCTTCCGACTCACACGGGAAGAAAAAGCGAAAACGTTCCGCCGTTGCGGGAGAGTTGTGTGAGTGCTTCCGCGAATGGCTCATGTGTCGTGGCAGATTTGAATGAAAGCTTTTGCTTCCGTGGGAAAGTTATCCAAACTCTTCTGAAACACCAAGGCTTCGTCGGTGCGGAAGTAATGGATGAGTCCTTCCGAAAGAAAAAATGTTGCGTTTCCGGTGCGTGCGGAAGAGTTAAAAGAAAGGTTCCGCTGTAGCGGAAGGTTTTGATGAGTTCACTCCACCGCGAGCTTGTTTAATTAAATGTTCCATTCCTTCGAAGACTTTAAGTTAACTTTTTCCTCTTTGGACTGACTTAAGGTTTTTTCCTTCCGCGGTTTCGGAAGACTTAGGCCAACTCCTTTGCTATTTCGGCAAAGTTAGTTCAAATTTTCCGCTATTGCGGGCCAAAAGGCTAAGTTTATTTAGTCAAAGGACATAACTCAAAAAGTTCTAAGCCAAGTTTGAGATTGAAACTAAGTAACAGGATGCCTAAAAGGTGTAGAAAAACTTTTACAGGAAATCGTAAAAAGAAGGAGGGTCCCCAATATTTTTTCAAAATCAAAGGGTGGGTTTGTTGTTTCAACAACAACTCCCTTCCCCGCCCTCTTCCTTTCCTCTTCTATGCTTTTCCTACTCCCAAAATATCCCAACAATATGCGAACAATTACTTTTACTTTTTGAAAAAAAAAAGAATGACAAAGTAAATTTAAATAATTGAGTTTGGAAAATCTAATCAATAAAACTAATTAAATTTAAGCCATAACTAAAAATATTAATAATATTATATTAAAAAATAATTATAAATAATTCTCTTTCTTCCACTAGGGATCATGAAATATGGTTAGTGTGATATGTTTTTTTATTTTTGTAATTAATTAACTATTTTGATAGTAGCATGCAACACCCTTTTGTAATTATTTTTATTAGCATAAGATTAATATATTGAGACTTACGTGTTAACTTATTGTATATATCAATTTTCTTAATTAGTGTTATAGTAAAAAGAATTAGATAGAGAAGTTAATTACTCCCTATTTTCCTTGTTATTTTGAGCACTTTACTATTCACCTTGCTCCTTAGGTCAACATGTACCATCAATTCACATTGATCTAAGAGTTTTGCTTATAGAGAAATACAAAATCATTCATAATATTTCTAAGAACATTAGGAATAAGGTCATTCTCCACAAATGTGGTGCCCCCTCCTGACAAAATGGTTGATTGGTTGCAGGGTGATTATGCTTGCTTACTTACTTAACCTTCTCTACCTACTTTTATGTTTGAATATTGATATGAACAATAACAGTTAGATATGCCTATCTTGTGGTTTATAGAAATTACATTAATAATAAGAGTTGGGTATGCCTTTCTTATAGTTTCTTTGATTCACTTCTAAGACTATAAAATATCATTCCTTCATATCTCTCATTGCTTGTGAGCACTAATCCATTGTTGTGTATGAGCTCCAATATACCATGATCCTATTGGTGTAATATTGTGTGCTCTTGATGCACCTTGTTGGTCCAACACACGATTTCGAAGTCATTGTTGTTTCCTTTAGTTGATTTAGGTGCTTTCTTTTAGTGTAGCAATTAAACTTCACTTAGTTGATTACTTTTCCTAGATTTTATACAAGATCCATAGCATGCCATTATATGGCCTCTTTTCCCAAATATTATCTCCAACAAGTTGTTGTATTTGTATTGTTTCGACCCTCATTCTTGTGTTGATGAATTATTTTTTTAATGACAAGTTGTTGTATTCAAAACCATCTAATGACATAGAAATCCTTACTCAAACACTAAAGATACTCTCAAGAATCCATGTTTGTTTTTTCAAGTTGTTCTTCTTGGCCATGGATTCTTAAAAGGTTTTTTCAAGTTGTTCTTCTTGGCCATGGAGTCTTAAAAGGTTTTTTCATGGATTAAGGCCCAAGTTTTATCCCTCAAGCATGTTTAGGGCACCCAAGAACCATATAACCAAGTTCTCAAAAAATTCTAATGGCACTAATATCCCCACTTAGATGAATAATATGCTCTTGGGAGGTCATGTGTGGTGGTTGTAGGCATTGTTCTTAGCCAAAGAAGCCTAACATTTCCCTTAGGACCTAAGTCCCACTCTTTTCTCCCCAACCATGTCCAAGGTGTTGACACCTATAATTAGTCTTAAAATTATCTTTGTGCCACAAAAAAAACCATATGCCAAAAATACCGTGGAAATGTTTATTATAGTTTTTCAACATGTCTTTCTTGTATATAGATACCTAGAAGCTTCCTTTAGATCCTAAGGCCTAGTTTCCATTCCTTAACCATGTATAGGGCCCCAAGACCCATACCTAATGCTTAGAAACTTCTTAAAAATTCCCATATTTCAACTATAAGGACAAATATCCCCTTGAGAGGTTAGCTTTAGTGGTTGGAGACATCATTGTTATACCTTTAGGCCTAAAAGTTTCCTATATATCCCAATGCACAAGCTTCCTACACCAACCATGGTTATAAATACCTCAACACCTAAACCTAGTGCTCAAAAAATCCCAATGGTGCCCATATCTCCACTTGGTGGACATGGATACCCTCAAGAGATCATGTGTGATGTTTCAATGTGATGTTGTTGGCCCTACCTACCTCGCTCCCATCTCCAAGACCCATACATAATGTTGAACAACTTCTTAATGTCATCGGTATCCCACCATTAGGTGAAGGGTATCTTTCAAAGGTCATTTGTGGTGTGTTAAGGTGTTGTTCTTGGACCCCTATGAATAAAAGTTTAGTTTAGGGTGTAAAGCCAATATTTTATTTGTATACCATGTTCATAATACTAAGACCCATATCTATTATTCAAATCCTTCTAATGTAATTACTATCCCCACTAGGAGGTGACAGATTTGCTGGCATTTTGATGCAATTAAACAAAATCATGTTAAAAACATTTCCAACATGACATAAAATGGAATTATAATCTGTATCTAAAATAGAAGGTTGGGAACTTACTAGTGTTTCTCCTACAGTTGGTGTGATTGGAGTGACATCCTTCTTTTGATGGCACTTCTTCCATAGGTCTGCCCTAGTAATGGTAGTGGATGTATCATCAGAGGATCTAGAGTTTTTCTAGTTACAAGAAGTTAAATAGTATGGTTATGTTGTAGCATTACAATGAATCCCAACTATGCTAATATAAAGAAAATATAATGGATCAAAAGTACTTACCATGTCATGTTCGCCCTTTGATAACCACGACGTCCACAAGTGCAAGTCTTGCTCCTTTTCTATGATTTGTTTTTTTTTCTCTTTGTCTCCTACAAATCAATTAAAAAATTACAATAATATAGGTCAACATTACAAGCCAATAAACATTTCATGTAACTTGATTATATAAATATTTGAACTTTTTGCTTACTTGGAATTCAACGGTGCTTTGTGATAGTACAAACTCTCTCCAAATTGTCTCACTTATCCTAATTGGAGGAACACTTTTTAATCTCTCCTCATTGGATTCATGAGAATCAAAAAATCTTTTGGCCAAACGATGCCTGTGACTATTTTCCTTATGGCCTATAGATTGCATACAATAATGTTTAAGGATGGGAGGGATTATGAATTTGGACTGCAACATATAGTTAAATCACATACAATCACTTACCTCCATGTATGCACTTGTACACAACCCAGATAACAAAAAAAAGCTTGTATCATTAATCAACCACATGAAATATCAATATTCAATTCCAATTTTATAACAATCATGTGAAATTTTATAACAAATAATAGACTTCATAAGTTTTCACAAGCCTCCCCAATCTTCAAAAGGATAGTTGTGATCCCTAATTGGGAGATAAATACAGGTTTGAACTCGTTTATAAACACAAAGCTTACCAAATCCAAATTTGCTTAAGATACAAATAGTAATTGATCAAGATAGATATTCCACACAGATCGAGATATTCAGAGTTGGTTCCCAAAGTTTGATCCTTTGTCTACCCCAACCATGATCACACATGTCTAGTCCAAAAACCGCCCCCAAAAGTCAAATTTTAGGACTTTTGGGGGCGGATTTAAAAAAACGGCCCCCAAAAGTCCAATTTCCATGAATTTTAGGGGCGGTTTTAAAAGACCACCTCCAAAGGTCTGAAAAAACATTTAGGGGGGGTTTTACCAAGACCCCCGCAAGCCAAAACTGCCCCTAAAGGGATATTTTGTTGTAGTGGGTTGTGGTGAAGATGATGATCATGATGAAGATGATGATGACGATGGATATTGTGATGATGGTGATGACGATATTGATGATGATAATGATGGTTTAAACATAACTAAATAGTAGTAAACATAATACATTATGCAAAAATATGTTCTCACATACCTCCTAGATTCCAACATTGCTACAATGTCATTCATATTCTTCTTCATCTAACTTAGCATCAGTATCGTCGTCTGGTTCAGAATCGCTATCAGTGAAAAGATCGCTCATAGCGGGATCACGATCAATGTCATTTTCAGTTAGATATTCATCATCAATATCATCAATGTCAATTTCATTGTCTGCTACATCATTTGGATGATCAACTTCTTGATCGATTCTTCATCTGACAAAAAAAAGGTTTATTTTCGGCTTTTCGTGGCTATAGCCACAAATGGAATTTTTGTGGCTATAGCCACGAACGTTCGTGGCTATAGCCATGAAAATTCCATCCATGGCTATAGCCACGATCGTCGGGGAAATTTTCAATTTTTTCCAAAAATTTAAACTGTTTTTCCATGAAAACATCAATTTTAACTGTTTCATGGCAAACTTTCATGGTACTTTTGAGCCATATGTAGTAGTTCAACCTCTGCTTGGTTTGTGGCTATAGTTGCATGCCATTATTTGTAGTTGCATGCCATTGAGTGTTGTTTAGAGTTTTCGTGAGTCTGTGACATTCATGCAATAAATGAAGTCTTGTAGAGGAGGATTCATCAAAGAAGCAATTTGAATTTCATTTTGACAAAAAACATATTTTGTAAAGATCAAATTCCATGAATGCATCCTCAACCTACCATGCAAGACCGTGAATATGTTGAAAAGCATTGAATATCATTGAAGAATGAAAACAGGTTCCTCGAGATCTTATTGAAGCATATTGAGCTCAATTGAATTCCACCTGGGCCTTAATTGAAAATTCTAGACCTCACGCATCATCAATAACACATAAAATCCATGAAACTATCCCTCTACAAGGAGCCTCCTCCTCCTCCTCCTCCTCCTCATCATCATCATCATAATCATCTTCATCATCATCATCATCATCATCATCATCCTCATCATCATCATCCTCGTCATCGTCATCATCCTCGTCATCATCATCATCTCCATCATCATCATCATCGTTATCACCCACTTCCTCATCATCATCATCATCATCATCATCCTCCTCCTCATCATCATCTTGGTCATCATCAACATCGTCATCATCGACATCATCATCATCCATCGTCTTCATCATCATCTTCATCGTCATCTTCTTCTTCATCATCATCATTGATAATGATGATGATGAAGAAGATGACGATGATGATGAAGATGATGATGAAGATGAAGATGATGATGCTGATGAT